>JAOANR010000003.1:52561353-53233093 GCA_030278955.1 Hygrophila difformis
GTGGACCCAATCCACAACCTTGCATGAGAAACCAATGTCTCTCATACAAGGGATCTTCTTTTATTTCTTATTTATTTTGTCTTTGTGTGTTGTGTGGAACCATTAGTAAAGAATACATCAGACTAATGTTGGCGGGTACTCCCTCATGGATAACTAGCTCGTATTCTGGGTATTAGTTACTAATTGTTATTTTGCATGGTCTGGACGACTGTCAGTGGAAGCCTTGGCGGTTCGCCCATCCGGGGTTATAATAGCTGCTCGGCTGACTCCCATCCAGATACAGTTTTATTTTTATTATTATCTTAATTTCCAAACCTAAATTCCAATCCGTACTGGGAGTCAGTTGGCATCAGTCAATGCCAACTGATGATCATTATAGAAGGGAAGCATGTAGGTTTTTATCCGAATTCACAGACAGTGGAGGCCCAACTGGTGTTGACACCACCATTATAGGGTCTAAGCTGTCTAAATTCGCTCCATCCGAGTAATTAGGAAATTGGACAGTAGATGTTTACAGTCCACCTGATTATTCTGCCATTACTTTGGTCCCTTGACTACTTCATGTCTGTGTTTCACCTTCTGTCTAGACCCGCATTTATATTTTGGGTCAATTAATTTTACACTTCCATATATCTTTATGCATGATAATATTATATACTATTGTGGTCTGTAATTATTTTGGGATCCTTCCCTTGGACAATAGAAGTCTAGATCTTAAACAGATATTGCTTTATAAATTTCCAACAAAAACCTCTTTATAAAATCCGGATCTGAGTAAGGGATAAATTCTTCAGTTATGACTAATTCATATCCTGTCAAGGGTTGTATTTTGGGAAATTAGAAGCAGATTCAGCGATTAGGTCTCGCCTAGACTGAAAGGGTCTGTGTTTTAACTGAGAGTCTAGAACCTGACAGGGAATGATTTTCAAATCCATTATTTTCCAAAATTGCTGGTTGATGGAAATGTAAGATTAAGTGCTACACCGAGATGGGGTCCACTTGGATTCAAATACAGTGTAGTAAATAATCTTAGAGGAACATCATCCAGGCCTTGGTTATTTTCCAAGATAGGGTTGAGTTTTCTTTCAACTGCTATCCTCTTCTGCCAAAGCCTACTTTTGAGTTCTGAGTGAGTGCATACGGAACGAACTAATTTATTAGTTCGTTTCATTAGTTTGTATCTCATAATCACCCGGAAGGAAGTGAACACACTAGTGGTTCACTGAGAGCCGGGAATTCTTGATCCATACTCCTTCATCCTGATGGGGAGCTGTCTTTTACTACCAGGGTCAGATTTTCAAAACCTCCGAGGGATAGGTTTTAAATGCTTTCTTTACCGCTTTCTTTTAACCGCTTTCATTAGAGGTCACTCGGTTGTATTGAGAGTTGTGTAACTGCTACTAGGATTGACAGTTAAGGGATAGTTTAGGGCTTAATTCGAATCTTTGGGTGTGGCATGGGAGAATGATAGTAGTACTTGGCATTTCAATAAATGATATGTCAGGTGTTGCTTTTCCACCACAGATGAAGTAACACACCCAGGCCAGGGCAGTTACAAATCTATGGTATCTTAGAATTTGCGGTCTTAAGAACATGTAAACTCATATTGCAAGTACCTGTCTGTTAAAGGGAAAGCATTATTGAGAGCATGAGAATCAGCTATCTGATAGAATTATCCCAAACAAAGATCTGCGTATAAAAATGGAAGTTTAATATTGCTGTATCTCACTCTTGTCCAATTTTCATTCTTTTCTTCCTGTCCTTTCTGTCTACATTGTGATTCAGCTTCACGGTTGGCACAATGCACCTTTTCCCTGCTTTCATAGATAATGTTTACTGCATTCCTAGAATAATTTTTATCCGCTTTCTAGAATAGATTTATTTGCTTTGTAGATTAATTTAACTGCTTTCAAGATCTAGTTTAAATTCATGTCAGTAGGTATTAATCATCTTTCAAACCTATTGAGCAATACGAATGGAAAATCTAGTAAAACGACGTGGGACCTGCTTCTATCGCACATCCTCCAGTGAACGATCCGGTCTTACTATAATGCAATTTTGACACCGTGCGCTTTCGGGGGCACAGTTTCTTAAACACGAGCAATAAAAACATGACTACTTATAAATATATCCCTAATCACAACCCCGCCATCATAAATTGATTTCATTAAATAAAATCTAAACCAGGATCATGATTTTTCGGAAAATACTCATGTAGTGGGAATCAGTCAAAAGTTTCATGGCAGGAAATCTTATGACAAGGATTGATGAGAAGTATCATGGCATATTTGCCGGGGATCCTCAGTGTGACAGGCTGAAGGTCAATTTATCCCGGCTGTGCCATGAGATTTGTCAACATTTCATGACAGAGAGGACCACAGCGCCATTCGAAACCAAAGCACCATACTTGAGTAATAAAAAGACTATTAAGCTTAATATATATATCCCTAAACCCCTTCCCGTAAATCATAATTCTTTTCATGTAATAAATCTAACCTGGTATATTTAAGAAAATGCTCGTGGGACGGAAATTGTCAAAAGTTTCAGACCACCATCGTAAAGATGGGGCAATTGGGAATCCAAGGGCAGAAGGAGGAACTCATGCAAAAGTGTGTCGAAGCAGACAATTATTACCTCCAGTTCGTACCAGCTCTACAAGCATTTGGCGCAGGGGATGAAGAGAGAGCTTGCAAATTGCTGAAACCAGGGATTGATGATAATCACAAAGCATCAATCTTTGTCAGGGGATTCATGCTACTCAGCAAGCTGGATAATGGACAGGTCCGTCAGGGGATAGCGATGATAGACAAGATGGTGACAGACATATCAGTCATGACATATGTGGGTACCAATGTCTTTGCTTGGTTGTCGGAGAGCCTGGAGACTCCTGATCTGTTCGGCGACCAAGGACCCAGAATCTACTGCCAAAGAGTGCTAGAGAACCAGGATGACCTGTGGAAGACAGACTCATCTTGTAAGGAGTCACTTTTGAGTAAGATAAACTGAAACTTCAATCAGGAGATCTTTTGAGTCTTGTGAGAACTTGATCCAAGTGTATAGCATCTCCTGTAACTAATATATTAATGGGTTTCTGTAATTAAGGTCGTAGCTATAAGCCGAACCTTGGAACTACCTGATGTGATTGTCAGAAGCTGTAGTTTGGAATTAATCCTCCATGCTTTCCGCAAGAGAATTTCGTCTTGAGTTCTCAAAAATATTTTGAAAAAGATGTGTGACAGTCCAAGATGAATAAGTGACTGTCATGCCAAAAACAAAGCTGTAACATGCTTGCATGTTCACAGTATCTTTTTACTGCTTTCAATTAAATAACCGGCATAAAACGAGCATAAAATCTGTCACCTAAATTCACATGTTGAATTTAGGCTAAGGATGAAATTTTTAAACTATTAAATTGGGATAAAAATTAAAAATATGCATGATATAAATTTTTGAGGTTTTGAGCTATAAAAATCCAATGATATGAGCACTTGGAAGAAAAACAAAATTTTCATGTTGAGAATTTGATTGAATAAATTTGCAAGAATTTTTCGAAGGCTAAATTTAAGAATAAAGGTATGACATGATCAAACCGTACCATGTGAGATCTGAGCCGAGTCACTTTTACTCATTATTCCTTTGTTGTGTGAAAATCAATTCGATTAAAGGACACTAGAACTTGCAATTGGGACCGATTCAAGACCACACCATATTCCCGAAATCGAGCATATGATCGAGGCACTTAGAAAAACCCAAATTTTTGGCCTTCGTTTGAAATCCAAACCCAAAAATATTTTCCCTTTAGGATTAACCACTCTGAGCCTATAAGCCTAACTTGTTGTGCTCGGAGATTGCTATCCCTCTGGCTTTAAGACGTGAGACAGGAAAAAGATTGAAGGCTCCTCGTAATGGCTTAGTGTGGGAGCGGCCGAATCAAGGGTGGTGGAAGATTAACACGGATGGGTCCTCATTTGGAAACCCTGGGCCAGCAGGGATTGGTGGCGTCATTAGGGACGACCGGGGAAATGTGATATTCATCTTGTCAGACACATCGGGCACACAGATTCGACAGAGGCTGAGCTTCGGGCGATTAATAGAGTATGCGGTGCACTACTGCGAGACCAAGGATTCCCGCTGCCACGTTTGGTGTTTGAATGTGATTCATATAATGTGGTCGGTTGGCTCAAAAATACATCGTCAGTTCCTTGGAGACTTCACCCATTCATTGACACTATCTCGAAAGTGTTCAACTTTGTAGGAGCTGTGAAAATTCAACACATCCTTAGAGAACGCAACAATTTGGCAGACCATTGGGCGAGGTCCGGCGCTTCAGGTAAAGAGAGGATTGAAGTGTGGCTCTAAAATCGTGACTGATGATTCTAATTCCTGATATCATGATCTGTCATGATTTTCATGATCCGAGGTTCACGATGATTTGGTATAGTGTGAGGATCAGATTTTCATGATGTGGTCTTGGGCAACTTGTCTGCGAAACTTGTAAGGTGGAGAGAAAGTTGTAATTCCGGATAGCTGCAGAATAATCCAATGTATCCCCCATAAGAAAAAAAAAAGAAGAAAAATGAAAAATGAGACCATCCTGATGGTGAAGAGACACGGCATGTTTGGGGTTGGCAACGTGGATGAGTGTCATTGATGGTACAAGGCTTTAGAGATCTGGAAGGATGCGGTGGAACTGCTTGGGACGAGTAGAAGGAGGTACTAATATTGATATTATCTGAGTGTTGTTTTAACCATTGTGTGTTTTACAGGTGAAATTATCATTGGGCGTTGGTTGGTGTCAAGGAACTCTACTCAGGGGCCGCGATAGTTGCTGACATTCGTTGTTTTATGGAAATACCAAGTATAGACAGTTGGTGGAATGCTGTAATGAGATGCCGCTGGAAAAATATGCTACAAAGGTGTGTGCGGCTTGGAGGGTGCAAATTCTTATCTAGGAGGCTGTTGCTGCGGCTGAAAAAGGAGGATGGAGGTTATTGCCGCTGATGGAAATCCTGGAGGACTATAATCGCTGAAGTGCTGATCATCACAGGTTGAGGCAAAGATACTGAGCATTGAAACACCATGGCTAAAACTGGAGGTTGGCAAACGATCAACTGGCAGGAATGAAGAACTCTTGCATTGAATATATCAAGCCAACTGCTTTTTGAATTCGTGAGATCTTGGAAAACTTGAGTCATCCCAATCATCCCCGGTGAGATCTTGCTATTTTGACACTCGTAATCTTGCTTAATCACACACATTGATCTTGCATCTATTCATCTCCAGCGCACTTGGAAGTAATAAGGGTACTCGGAATACACCAGCTTTCTTTTGTCTGCACATACTTTTTCCCTCGCCAGCTTCTAATTGATCCTTCCCCCCTTACTCTCCACACACTTCTATTCTCTTACCATCAATCTTTTCCCCAAATATTGCCATTACAATCTTTATTGTCTCTCGGGAAGTCAAGGATCCGTGCATGAAATTCACAAGAGAAATTCATTCGTGCTGTTGAGGTTTTGATTTGTCTATTAGTAAGAGAGCGAGCATGTTTTCTCATTAGCAAGATTTAGATATCAAGGCCCGAAGAAGAAAAGAATGCAGGTGGTGTTCCTTTTTGATTCTGCTACTCTGTGGCATGGGCTGTCCCCTGAAAAATTTAGGAAAGGGAATAGTAAGATAGAAAAAGAGAGAAAAGAAAAAAAGAAGAAAGAGAGAAAAAGAAAAAAAATCATCAAAAAAAAAAAGAAAAGAAAAAAGAAAAAGAAAAATTGACAAGAGAGATCAGAAAGAAGGAAAAGATGAGGTATATCTCTACAGGATAAGAAATGAGAAGAAGCAGGAGGAGTTTTTTTGCTTACTCACTTGAAAGGCAGTCCCCGTTTGGTTGAGCTATCGGAATATAGTGCTGTTGATTGTGAGTTTTGGTAGAGCTCTCGGAATACCATCGAGTGTCCGAGATGGTTTATTTGGATTCCAATGTTGTGTGACAAAGTATTGGTTTTGGAAATTCCACAGAGGTGTGATATGGTTTTTGGTTTTGAAACTTCAATGTTGAGGCGTCTTCCCTCAACACGCTAATGATCTCTTGTGCGATCTTCATGCCGTTTCCTCACTCTGCCTCTTGCCTTCTCTCCTACCTCTCTTTCTGCCTCTTGCCTTCTCTTCTACTCTTCTTTCCCACCCAAGGCCTTTTCATTCTCATTCTTTACCCCTATGCTTTCAATGCGTTGGTTTTGAGTTCTTGCAGGGGAGATGTTTCCTTTAAGCAAGCTTAGGAGACTGTACTTGTTCTGTGAGCTGTTTTGCACTATGGGATGGACAAAAGGATGCCTCGAGTTCTTGGTTGCACGTACATTAGCAGCTTCATGAATGCTTCTCAGAATCTTATCTTTGCCGCTGCTGCTGCTAGTTCTGCCGCTGTTGTCGCTGCTGCTTCATATCGCTGACGTTAAGTTTTCTCCCCATTCTGCAACAAGAGGCTATCTATAATTAAAGTGGCTCTTTACTCCTTTCTACAGAACATTTCATTTTGCTTATGTTGAGTTCTGGTATTCCCAATTATGATGATGTATCCCAACACTTAATTTTGAGTGGTATAATAAGCATTTTCCACAAAAAAAAAAAAAAACCTTATAAAAAGACCAAGAAAATCAAACCCAAGTATACACAAACCAATTCCATCAAGGCGTTATAGTTTATGATCATCAAAAATATCAATCTGTATCCATAAACCGATAAAAAAAAAAGAAAAGAAAAGAAAAAGAAAAAAGAGAAAAATATTGAGATTCATTCAACAGAAATAAGTTGCAATTGACAAAGCAAATTAGACAAAGTCTAATGTCATGCAATAGAAAAGAAAAACAAAAGAAAGAAAGAATTGTTGATGATCATAGATTTTAAATAAAAATATGCGAAGTTATGATGGAATGGGTTCGTGCCAATTTTCAGCCTAATAATGTCCTTCCTTACCAAATGTTACAACCGTATGCCCCGTTATAACCTTTAATAAGACCTCGGGATCTCGATTTGAAGAAATGAGTGGGTGGCGAGTTGGTCTAATTGCAAGCTTATGGGAGAATTTATTTGAATTTGATTATGAGCGTATTGTCTAAAAGCCAACTTTGAGAGTGAGTGAACTTTCCGATTCTACCATATGTGAGGCTCTGCTTTGATTGATCAATGTTCATGTCATGCTTGAATTCAAGAATTAAACCAATGAAATTTTCTATACATATATTCAAGAAGAATTAACAATAATGATTGGTTTGTATGCCTATTCAAGTGAGAAGTATCATTTCATTAAACACTGCAATCAAGAGAGTTTAATACTTGTAGTTTTGATTGTCTTATCCCAATATAAAAAAAATGAAATTTTTGAAGCCACGCAAATGGATTGAATGTGCAGAGTCCATGCTCTTAGGAGCACTGACTCTGACTGCTCGGGGACGATCAATATCAAATGTGATGATGTTGATAATGGCCAAAATTGTCCATTATTTCCAATCCATTTCCGTGTCTGAGACGGACATTTTGATCGTAATTCCATCTTATTTTAATAAGAAAGCAGTTGAATACGACAAATTAATGCGAGTTTGTAAGAAAAATAAGCTGGTAATGAAAAACACAAAAATATGCAATTTTAATTGTATTTGTTTTAGAAAAATCCAAAAATATGAAAAGAGGAAAAAGAAAAGAAAAAGGAATGAAAAGATGGGCAAAAGAATAAAATAGCCCACAAAAAAATCAAAAAGATGGGAAAAAGAATGAAAATCCCACAAACTGAATTTTTGGCTAAGTATTGGAGATCAATTCGGTCTATGCAATTCGGTCTAAACCGAATTGCTCATTAGACCGAATTGCTGAAGAGAAGAAGAAGAAAAATTGGTTAAGTGTTGAAGGGGGATGCAAAATGCCCAATTCGGTCTAGACCGAATTGAACTATAGACCGAATTGGGCTCTGAAGAGAAGAAAAGCCAGAGCAGAAAAGAAGAGAAGCAATTCGATCTATGCAATTCGGTCTAGACCAAATTGCTCGCATAGACCGAATTGCCTCAAAAGAAAGCCAAACAGGAGCCATCATCAATTCGAAAAGGCCAATTCGGTCCACACATAGACCGAATCGATGAATGAATGCCACATTCCAGCTAAAGATCAAGAAGGAAGACCTCATGCAATTCGAATTGCATCAATTCGGTCTAAACCGAATTGCATGAGGAGACCGAATTACATTCAAAATTGCATCCAATTGAAGCTGTGGAGCACGTGAGAAATGCATGACACTGTTGATGGGCCCTGATGGGCCTAGGGTTTCTAGTAAGGAGTATAAAAGCTGACCTTCCTCAACACATGAAGACATTATATACTTCACTTTACAGAGATTCGGCTTGGGGACAAAAAAAAGAAGTAGCAGGAGCTGTTCTTCACCCCTTAAGGGTTCGGTAGGTAGTTTAGTTTAGTTAGTTTATTTTCATGCTTGTAGCTTAGTTTTAATTTTTTAATGTTAGTTTATTTTTGTAGAAGCTTGTTACTACCTTTAGAGTAGCCATTTCCATACATTTTACATGCTTTGTAGTTAGAATAAACCATACCACCAAGTCAATGATGGTTTTGAGTTATTTATTTGCTTTCAAGTGCTAATACAAGAAAAGATCCAGAAATGGGTTTTTATTCTCATGTTTTTGGCACTCCTTTAATGCTTTCCTTAGTAATAAATGTTAGAATGTTTGTTTGTTTCAACTAGGTTACATTTATGATGTTCTAGTTGACTTAAATTCTTAATAAATGCATGTTTAGTGGGTTTTTGGTATGTTTTTATGCTTTAGAGCTTCAAATGAGTGTTCTTAGGTTTTAGATAATTTTAGGGTTTGTTAGAATTAATTTTAATGCTTTATTTTACTAGTCTTGTTCTTTTTATTTAGTTTATGGTTGCCTTAGATAATGTAAGTGTTCTTATTTCTATTCATGTAGTTCTTAAATTCTTAAGTGCTTTAGGTTCTTAGACCTTTGAATTTCTTGTTTGTAGAATTAGGGTTTAATTCATACCACTGCCTACTGAACATGTACCATGCTATTTTCCTTAAAATGCTCACTAGTGTGGCTGTGAGGTGACACTGATGTGAAATGAAGGATTTGATAATTCTCATCCATCATAAACCGCACAGTGGAAACCGAAAATGTACTTGTTAGCACAAAAATGCACTTATGTAAAAATAGCATGCAATTCGATTTAAGGCAATTCGGTTTAAACCGAATTGCCCATGAAAATGGAATTGCATGGTAAAAAATGTTTGTTATATTCCTTATATAAAAATCTGTATGCAATTCGGTCTAGGTAATTCGGTCTAAACCGAATTGCCCATGAGACCGAATTACATAGCAAAAATTGTTCTCATATGGTGCACAAGCAATTCGGTCTGTGCAATTCGGTTTAGACCGAATTGCTCCCATAGACCGAATTGGCCTTGTACACCATATTGTATTCATGCCATACCCTCATGCGTTAGTTTATTTTTCTTTGTCTCACCAATTCGAATTGCCAATTCCGTCTAGACCGAATTGACTTGGCAATTCGAATTACCCTCATTTTGAAGCAAATGCCTTAGCCAAATTTGAGTAGGGAAATGACTTCATCAATTCAAATTTTCCAATTCGGTTTAAACCGAATTGCTTCGACAATTCGAATTAGATGATGTTTCATATCTTTGCAAGGATTAATTGGGTAAAGTAATACTTCATCCTTCATGCATCCTCAATTCGGTTTATTTTGCACCTTGCTCAGTAGACCGAATTGACCTCTTCCTTCTTTTTTAAAACTTCAAAAATATTTTATTTCTTGATTTGTGTAAGTTGCATGGGTGTATTGGGCTTAGGCCCATCACATCTAATTTTATCCATTACACATCTCAACCCATTAGTGTCTAAACTATTGTGTGATTAACACTCACACAGTACCAAAAATATTTTGTTAATTTCATCTTTTCTTTTATTGTGTGTATGAATGGGTAATAAGGAATATCACAGACCAATGTTGGCAAAAAGGTCCCTTCACCGGGATAACGATTAGCTCGTCTTCTGTGTATTAATTATTACTCGTTATTTTGCATGGTCTGATTATTGGTTGGTGGAAGCTACGGCAAAAAGGTCCCTTCACGGGGATAACGATTAGCCACTCAGCCAACTCCTAATTAGATACAGTTTTCTCTTCTTTATCTTAATTTCAAACCTGAATTTCAAGCTACAGTACTGTTAGATAGTGTCGATCAACATTGTTATAGCATTACTGTAGTAAGAAAACGTGTGGGTTTTTCCTCTCTCATGGATAGTAGGATTCTTGATGATAGCGATCACTGTCATTAAGGGTTTGTCATTAAGGGTTTCTCACTGTCTAAAAATCATTCCATCTGGAATAATTGCGAACAGGATGGCAGATGTTTGCAGTCCGGATTACCCCAATTATTTTTGGCACTCTTTTTAGCCAATTTCTTCTTATCTCAGGCTAATCCATCTTTGTGTATCAAATTCTGTCTTACTCCACCATATATTTTGGGGTATTTTATTTTACTTCTCATATACATGTATGCATGATATTATTATGTAGTTATTGTGGTCTATAATATTTGGAGATCCTTCTCCTTGGACATAGAAGTCTTTATTTAAATCAGATGCTGCATAATAAATTTCCACAAAAATCACTCTATAAAATCCGGATCTGAGTAAGGGATAAATTCGACAGTTATGACTAACTTATACTCTACTGGGGGTTGATTTTGAGAACTTAGAAGGAGAGTCAGCGATTAGGTCTCTCCTAGACTGAAAGGATCTGTGTTTTAATTGAGAGTCTAGTACCTGTGTAGGGAATGATTTTCAAATATCTATTGTTTTCTCAAAATTACTGTGTGTTGGAAATCTTTTATTAAGTATTGCATCGAATCAGTGTCCACTTGGATTCAGATAAGGTGTGATAAATAATACTAGAGGAACAACATACAGGCCTTGGTTAATTTCTAAGGTAGGGTTGAGTATTCTTTCAACTATTATCTTCTCCCGCCAAAGCCTAGAATTGAGTCTTGAGTGAGTACATTCGGAATAGATCTTCACAGGTCTGTTCCATTCAGTTTGTATCTCATAACTAACCGGATGTTATAATCCCTGTGGCTTACCGATATTTGGGAAGTTCTAAATCTGCATCTGGTCACCAAGACCAGGGGCTCTTTTATACTAACGGAATGAGATAGCTTTTGAGACTTCCGAGTGATAGGTTTTTAAATGCTTTCTTTATTGCTTTCTTTACCGCTTTCTTTTAAATGCTTTCATAGAGGTCACTCGGAAGAATTAGAGGTTGGCCGCCGGTTGTAAGGTTTAAGAGTTATGGATTAGTTCGGGAATTAATTTGGACTTTGGGTGTGACAAGGGGGATGATAGGAGTATTTGGCATGTCAACTAATGATGTGTTAGGTGTTGCTTATCCACCATGGAGGAATAACATACCTTGGCAGGGGCAGTTATTAATCTGTGGTATCTTAAAGGTTGAGGTCTTAAGAGCATGTAAATTCTGACTGTAAGTACCTGTCTCTTAAAGGGAACATAGTCTAGAAAACATGAGAGTTAGCTAACTGATGAATTATCCCAACCAAAGATCTGTGTAACAAAAAATGGAAGTTTACTCGTGTCTCATCTGAAATCTTGTCCAATCTTTATTATTTCCTTCCTGTCCCTTCTGTCACATTTTAAATCTGATTTCATAGAATAATTTTATCCGCTTTCTTAGCATCATTCTTATTGCTTCCTTAGAATAAATTTAATTGCTTTATAGACTAATTTTATTGTGCTTTGTAGAATAGCTTTAATTGCTTCCATTGTATAGTTTAAATAATTGTCAAGTAGTTGTTAAGAATCAAATTCAAACTTGAATCGAGTAACCGAGTGGAAAATCTTAGTAAACGACGTGGGCCCTGCTTCTATCGCACATCCTCCAGTGAACGATCCGGTCTTACTATAAATTACTGCAATTTTTGACACCGTGCGCTTTCGGGGGCACAGTTTCTTAACAAGAGTAATAAAAACGTGACAACCTATAAATATATCCCTAATCCCAACTCCACCTTCATAATTGGTTTCATTAAATAAAATTAAACCGGGATTATTGTATTATTTTTCAGAAAATACTCGTGTGGGAAATTGTCAAAAGTTTCATCTCCACCATGGGAGTTACAACCCTCTGGCGCCAGGGCCCGTTACATAAATTCCTCTCTTCCTTCTGTTAAACATAAAGCTGTTGTGGTTAGGGATCCTTCTCTCCACAGGAAGAAAAGATTCAAGAGTCCTTCTAGCATTGAAGAAGGAAGACCCCCAGATTTTGCGAGTGATGAGGAGATGTTTTACCCTGCACACTCCAGTCCTGAGGCAACAAGCGGGAGGGGTCGGGCTTCAAGCCTGCCCATCTGATCCCCTTTTTCCATATTTCTTCTTTTCTTTTCTGTCTTTTCTTTCTTTGTTTTCCCTTCCTTTTTGCCTATGTTCTTATTAATCTTACTATAGGAACTTGGAATGTGCAGGGTGCAGGTTCTAAGAGCTTTAGTAGGGAATTCAGGGATATGTCCTATCACAAGAGATTAGATTTTGTGGCCCTTTTGGAACATAGGATTAGTGGTACTCGAGCGGACAATTTTATTGCTCATAGCAGGTTTCCTAATTCCTTCCGAGTGGAAGCTCATGGTTTTGCAGGTGGCATTTGGCTTATGTGGAAGGATAATATTAGGGTGGACATTTTGGAATTTCATTCTCAGTTTATTGATACTAAGATTTTAATCGATGGTTCTTCCATTTTTGTGACAATTGTGTATGCAGCCCCTAACAAGTATAGGCGAACATGGCTTTGGCCCGAGCTCGCTCGCATTCAGCTTACTAGAACTGAGCCTTGGATTGTGGGAGGTGACTTTAATTGTATTGGCGGAATGGATGAAGCCAGAGGGGGTAACGTCTCTACTAGATCTATTGTTGAGCTTCAATCCTGGTTTAATCTTTCAGGCATGGCGGAGATCTGTTCCTTTGCTAATAAGTATACTTGGTCGAGAGGTCCTTTGAGTAGAAAACTTGATCACTTTATTGGCAATGAGGCTTGGTTTACTCTGTTTCCTCACTGCACAGTGGAGGTTCTACCCAAAATAGAATCTGATCATGCCCCTCTACTTCTGAAGATTTCTAATGTTCCCAGTAGCAACTATCTTAGAGGCCACAACACCTTTCGCTTCCAAGCTTCCTGGAAGTCTGATCCGAGTTTTAAACACTTGCTGGAATCCTCTTGGGCTCCCAGTGTTTCACTCCCAATTAATCTCAGTGCACTGCAGAATCGTATTAAGGAGTGGAGCTCTAATTTGTATGCTGCCAAAGGACGTAGGAAAGCTAGAATTAGGGCTAGACTCGCTGGAATTGAAAAGCATGATCACTGGGAAGATAATAGATTTCTTCTTAGGCTTCATCGACAGCTCAGTGCAGAACTTGGCAATATTTTAAAGGAAGAAGAAACTCTTTGGATCCAACAGAGCGTTAGGGATTGGAATTTTGTGGGCGATAGGAATACTAAATTTTACCATAATTTTATCCGGGCGAGACGTGCTAAGAAGTGCCTGTCCATTTTAGAAGATGCAGAGGGCAATATAGCTTATGGGGATAGCGATATTCACATTATGGTTTTGGATTACTTCAAACACCTATACCAAGAGGATGATATTGTTCAGAATTCGGATCTGATCAACATGCCCCAGTTGCCTTCGCTCTCAGATGATTCCCTCTCTTCTTTGATCCAGATTCCGACCCTTGAAGAAACTACTAAAGCTGTTCTGGATATGGCTCCTCTCAAAGCTCCTGGACCCGATTGTAATACCCGTAAATTTTAGAATATAAAAATAGGAATTAATCCAATAGGAGAGAAGGTTTTGTTTCCGAGAACCCGTAGGCGAGGAAATGCACGGAAGTCAAAGGACGACGAATTAGAACCCGACGGACCAAAACCGACGGTCTTAAGATTTCAAGCATGAAATCGAATTGAGACGAAATAAATTTATGATGAGAAGCATAATCCAAAAATGACCCGGAAAATCGAGCGCGAAAACGTGGAAGGATAGAAGTCCGAAAGAGAGGAGAAAAAGACCCGACGGATCGGATCGCACGGACCCGCCCGGACCGCAGTCCAGGCAGGGACCGCGCGCTGGCCGGGCGGGGTTTGGCCAAAAGGCGCGCCAACCCCGCGTGGTCCCACAGAATTTGGCAAGTTGCGCGTTTTCGGCGATTTCTTACCATAATTCGACCCCCGACTTTGGAAAGCGGATTTTGGACGGGGGAAGGTGAATTAGGTCGAAGGAGGGTTGATTCCCACTCCATTTGTCAGCCTCCATTCACCCTAGAGCTCTCCCAAACTCTCTCCAAAGCCAAAACACCTTCCGGCGACTTCCCGACGACTTTCCGATCACTTCCCGGCGACGAAAACCGACGGAGGAGGCGTGGAATACAAGATCCTCAGTGTTCTAAACTGTGGTAAGTCATCCACAGGTTTCCATTTAAGTTTTTGAACCCGAAAACTCGATCTAACATTGGATTTCTTCTTCCGATTTGAAATCGTGGCCAAAGTCGGAAGCTTGACGTTGAGGAGATCCGTCTGTAGCAAATTTGGACGAGCCCAGCGACCCTAGGAAGACCAAAACACCCTATCACGGTAAGTTGAGCCTTCCATATCAATACGGGTGATTTAGGGGCATCCGGTATAGTCGTAATGCGACGAAACGTAGAAACCGAAATTAAAAACCCCAATACGCGCAGTTTTTGAAATCTGTCTAAAACTCATATTTCGAGGATTCAATCCGGGAAACTCAAAGCTAGACTTTTAATCCTAACACATAAATCTAGGTTGTGTAAAAATTTCAGACATTTTCGTTAACGTTTGCTATTTTAAATCGCATCGAAAAGAAACTATTTTGACAAAACGTGTTTGAAATCTGCCTATGAACATGTCCGAACTTAGTGAGTCTGTTTCTATATTTTGTAGTCCGATTTGATCTTTGCAATCTAAATGAAAGTTGTAGATAATCATGTCTAGTATATGTGTTTAAAATTTTAGAATTTTTGGAGTCCATTTGATATGTCAAAAAGCCAATTTTCCGAACTGTGACAAATCTGCTTTGGGTCAGTAAACTGTTTCCGCATTAAACTCGATTTTTGACATGTTTCCTCAACTTATTTCGAGAAAGTTAAAACACGAAAGTTGTTCGTTAGGGTGTTTTGCATAGACTGTGAAATTTTCAGATTTTTCGGACTTAAACCGAATTTTTAAATTGAAAAGGCGTAAACTGTGACGCCAAGTTACCTTTAAATCGAAGGATTTTGAAATTTCGAAACGAACGATCAAAGATTTGAAATACGATACATCTATACTTTTGAAAAACCCCGATACATTAAATCTAAACGATACATGAGATACTTAGGTGGAGGGTGAGTTCTCTGCAGGGTGCCCCTCTAGCCTTTCTCTTCGGGCCTATAATGGACGAGAGAATTTGCTGAGATATTACGCCAATCGGCGGGAGATACATGACCTACTCTCTCGGGTTGTCCGTATGGATTTCCCGAGGCTCCGGAGTTGTACTGAGTATGGCAGATACGGCTGCGGCCGCCGGATCACCGGCTAAACGAGATACTTACGAAACGGCTGCGGCCGCCGGATCACCGGCTATACAAAACACTGAGAAATGGTTACGTAACGGGGAAATAAAAGATTTAATATTTTTAAGTATTTATTTATTTATTCATGTCTTTAAATTATGCATTTAAATTATGTCTTTAAATTTCATATCAAGACTAAATTGTTATTGTGGATTAAATGCATGTTCAAGTACACAATTAAAATATTATTTCCTTTAAATTTTGTGAATGCATGTTAGGAGTGAAATTTTAATTATCTAATTAAATCCCTTTTATTGTTATGTTAGGATCGACTTACTCAGTATTTTATATACTGATAAAATTGTTGTTTTCTCTTTTCCTTTCAGAGTATGAAGATAATGCATGAGCATATGCATTGGGGGATGGAAAAACTTTAACATTGTTTTTTTATTGCTTTTATGATACTTGCATACCGGGCATGTAAATCCCGAGTTTTGGCCATGTCGGCCCACTTTACATTTTTCCGCTGTGATATATTATTACTACTACTATATGTGTGGATGATACTTATTATTATTTTTAAATAGATTCCGGACTTGTTTTTAAACCTTTTTGCAATACCTATAGCCTTGCATCTCTTTGGCAAGCTCGGAGAATCCGTGTCTTGCTAGAGAGATGTGGCGGTGACATCCCGGCCTGGGTTATCAAATCCGGGGTGTTACACCGATGGTTTCCATGCTTTTTTCTACCAGCAAAATTGGACTACTTTAAGGCAGTCTGTTCACGCTTTTATTAAGGATTGTTTTGTTGGTGATCGAAATATAGATGATGTGAATCAGACTCAGATCGTGCTCATTCCAAAAGTCATCAATCCCAAATCTGTTCTGCAACTCCGTCCTATAAGTCTCTGTAATGTAAATTACAAAATCTTAACTAAATTGTTGGCTAACAGGCTCACTAATATCATGCCAAAGGTCATAGCTACTGGGCAAGCTAGCTTTGTCAAAGGAAGAGTCATCCATGACAATATAATCACTTGCCAAGAGATTTCTCATTATATGGAGAAATCTAATGCAAAGCCTGGCTTCATGATAATCAAATTAGACCTTGAAAAAGCTTATGACAAGCTTAGTTGGAGTTTCATCAAGTCTACCCTGCTGGACTCAGGTTTCCCTATCCCTTTTACTAATTTGATTATGAATTGTGTGTCTACTTCCTCTATGCAGGTCTCTTGGAATGGAGTTCTTTCCTCATCTTTTAAACCATCAAGAGGGATTAGACAAGGTGATCCCATTTCACCATATCTTTTCATCCTCTGCATGGAGAGACTAGGCAGGCTTATAGCTAAATCTGTGGAGGATGGACATTGGCAAGCTGTGAGCTGGGACAGAAACCGTATCAAAGTTTTATTTTTTGCTGATGACATCTTACTTTTTGCTAAGGCTACCACTAACCAAGCTAGTCTAATTATCCATATTCTTGAGTCTTTTTGCTCCGTTTCAGGGTTGAAGATTAGTATTCCTAAATATAGAGTTATCTTTGGAAGGTCAGTTGGGCAAGCTGCCAGGCATAACATTACTTCCATCCTTGGCATCCACAATTCAGTCTCTGTAGGGACCTATATGGGATTCCCTATGTCATCTGGCAGGCGATCAGCCAAGGACTTTGGCTATCTCATTGATCGAGCTCATTCCAGAGTTAACAACTGGGCAAATAGACATCTTAGTCTTGCTGGTAGAATAACTCTAGCAAAGTCAGTTCTACAGAGTTTAAACACTTACACTATGCAAGTTGCCAGACTTCCCAAATCAGTTGCTCGGGAACTAGACAAAATCATTAGAGATTTCATTTGGGGATCCACTAGCCAAAGACGCAAGGTCCATCTTCTAGCATGGGACCGTATAACAGTGAGCTACTCTAGAGGAGGCTTGGGGATTCGTAGAACTGAGGATTTCAATGAAGCTCTGCTCATGAAAAGCTATTGGGGTCTCCTCCATAGAAATACTCTTTGGGTTCAAATTATGAAGGCTAGATATGGTTGGAGGCACCATCATTTCAAACATGGATCTCAAACGTTCTCTTATGTTGCTAAAGTTATCATTTCCACTTGGACGAAGGTCCAACCAAATATTGGTTAGGAGAGTTGGTAATGGGAATTCTATTATTTTTTGGTCTGATGTTTGGCTTAGTCCTAATCTTATTTTGCAGGAACATGCTACAAGAGATCTATTGAGTATTGAATGCCATAAGACGGTAGCTGATTATGCACCCGATGGATGCTGGGACACATATGACCTTCTTGGAGTCCTACCACCTAATCTCATTCAACAGATTGCAGCTACTCCACCACCATTGAGTTTTAATGAGGATGGCATACCTTTCTGGACGCTTACCCCTAAGGGTACTTTTTTAGTTCACAGTGCAGCAATGGAGCTTGAGAGGAAGCGTAATCCACCATCAGAGGATAAGGCGTGGATGAACATTTGGCGATGGCCTGCATCACAGCGTGTTCGCACTTTTTTGTGGCTAACTTCCCATGACCGCATCCTGTCAGCTTCTGAGAAATGGAAACGCGGGCTCACGAGCGATCCTACCTGCTGGAAATGTGGAGAAGTTGAGACTACTCTTCACGCCTTAAGAGATTGCTACTCTTCGGCTATGATTTGGAATAATTTTAATTCATTCTTACCTGAAGATTTCTGGTCCGATAACACTAAGAAGTGGATCCAATCTTTGTGTAACTCAAGGATGGAGGAATCAGAGATTTCTATTCTTGGAACCTGCTGTTGGCTAATTTGGAAGCATCGGTGCAAGGAGCTTCATGGCCAAGATACTATAAATTGGGATAATCTCCATTGGAAAGTTATCATGAATTCTGTCGAATACCTTGGGGGCAGGGATCGTTTGAAGTGTTTGGGTGTCCGTTGCCGGACCCTTTGCAAAGTTCGATGGAACAAGCCTCAGGCAGGATGGATTAAGGCTAATAGTGATGGCTCTGTCTCCTCTCAGTCGTGCAAAGCTGGTGGTCTGTTAAGAGACTCGAATGGCACCTGGATTGGTGGTGTTCTAGCCCAAGGGAGTTATTCGACCGCTGCTACTGCTGAAATTTGGGGTATTTTTCTATGCCTTCAACTTGCGTGGGATTTGGGTGTCCAACAACTCGTCGTGGAATCGCACAGTAAGGAAGTTATGGATCTTTTGAACTCTGCAGATGTTGTTGAAGGTCCTCATTCCAGAATGATGGTGCAGATTTTGGAAATGTTGAAGTGGAATTGGCGAGTCATTTTTCATCATATTCCTAGAAATTGTAATAGAGCCGCTGATACCCTTATTCGTAGAGGTAGACCGGCCTTAGGGGGTTGTATATCTGGATCACCCCCCTGATTTCATTTTAGATCAATTACTTGAAGACCTTGTTGGGTCTAGTGTATCACAGATTTTGCATGAATAAAATTGGCTGCGGCTTTCCGTTCTCCCGAAAAAAAAAATATATATTAAGTCAGACTTTATAAATTAAAGATACATTAAATCTACCAGACCGGCTTAATAATTATTATTAGTATTATTGCATATGAATATGTCGTATTATTATTATTATTTTTGAGGAAAGGACTTCTTTTATTCCACCACCGAATTAGCTTACAAAATTACACCATCTGCATCAATCGTCAGCTCTACTTCAACACCAATCACCAATCACAATACATACAACATACAAGCCAAGCTAAAATAACTCAGACTATCATTTTCTCATTATACATTATAATTCAAGGCAACCTACTCACTCCACTTTCATGCGCCATAATCAGAACTCGTAACAGATCATCATTCTCTTACAGCACCTTGCCACTTTCCATTCCCTACAGCACCAAACGATCAAATCCTATGCAATACCGGGAAAATCGTCAAACCATTAGAGAAAACATGAGTGTTTGGCTGGTGGTGAGCCAAGGACATTTTTCTCCTCAAGGGAGGCTATCGGAAAATGATCAAACCGATTACGGGTCCGGATTTACAATAATGCGCCCAAACTTGACTAATTACGCCCAAACTTGACTGAATATTCACTCGAATTATAATGGCAAACTGGTTACAATGGAGAATCTACCAGTTGTTAAGGAACAACGGCGAATTCACCGGAAAATGGAACCAAACTACCAGTTGTTGAGAAACAACGGTGGACTTGGGAAGTAACCGCTACAAGCTAGGCTAGAATCTAGGAAAAACTGTAAAGGAAAGCTGTAAAGAAAGCAGTAAAGATACAAAGGATTAAATTTGATAAAGGAATTTGGGGGTTTGATTGATCTCTCTTGATTCTGTGTATGGTATCCCCCTATTTATAGCCGGGGCTTGGATAACCGCTCTCTGGCCGATTCCTTTGAGCCGATTCTTATCTTCCTCTCATCGGCTGCCTTGGCTTCATTTCGGCCGAAATCCCTTGCCTTTGAGACCTCCCTCTGTTTGGACTCCTCGTCTGTTGTGGATCGTCTTCCTTTAGTCTCTCGGCCCAATCAAGGCCCACTTCATTTTAAAACTCTTCTTTGGCCCATGTTATATGGCCCAATTTCCTTATTGTGGCCCATGGCCCCAACAGATGCCCTCCTTACTTGGGCGAATTTTCGTCTCTAGAAAGAGCCCAAGTAAATTTCTCCCGCTATTCTCTGACGGTTATATTCTTTTCTCAAGGCATTCCGCCATCATTGCCCTATTTACGTAGACTATCTCTCTCGAAGTAAACCGTCTTTCCTCTGCCTCTTCATATTCCTCTCTAGCTTCTCCTTTGTTCATCTTCTCCGATGGATACCTCCCCCATCACTGTTCTTTCTTCTGACATTCTCAAGATCGAGAATTCGTTTGCCTCTCATTCCGCGGCTCGTCCTCTTCCTGAGGGCTTTTATTCCCTTGGTCCACTAGGTGTTCCCGAAGAGATTGACGAGTGTACTGCTCGCATTTTTGACAACCGCTCTATACCTTTGTATGCCTCTTGGTTTTCCTATAAACTTTTTACCCCGTCACTTGCTAATTGACCTTCAGTTTCCACTGATTACGTGGCTTGGTATCATCATCTTGACCCCCATTGCCGCGAATCCTGGTCTAAATCCTATACTCGTCGTATGATCCTTCTTAGTACCATGTCTTTTCCGACTGATCTTCGTCCTATTCAGGCCCTTCTATGCTTTTGGAATTCCTCTGTGAATTATTTTTCCTTTCCTTGGGGGATGGTGACTCCTACCATTCAGGACGTGAAACTTCTTTTGAACCTCTCTGTTCGTGGGGATAACCTCGGCGTCGCATCTCAACCTAATGAGAAGAACACCAGTTTTCCTTCCAGCAATACTTTCAATAGTTGGATTATTACCCACCAGAGTGATCCTGCTTCGCCTAATCCGCATTCTCTGGAGCCGCTTGCTTTTATGATGTATTTCCTGACAAGATTCTTTTGGTGTACCCCCTCCAAAGGAGTTCTTCTCGAGACACATCCTTTGGCCTCTGCGATTCTTAACCAGGTAGCTCTGCCGCTAGCCGATTTCTTCCTTGCCCACCTGTGTGCAGGCATATCGGCTACCCTTTCGGGCTGGGAAAAAGGTTTCCCAGATAAAGCTCGAGGCCCTCTATGGTTTCTTCACTGATGGTTGGTTTGGCATTTTCGCGATATTTCTGGCTTTCCTCCTCATGATATTTGTCCTGACCATTTTGTTGCTCCCGACCTTCTGGGGATGCCCATTCCTGCCATGTCGATTCCACACTGGATCAGCTATTTCCTGGGCCGAACTGCTGATCAATCCTTTTCTCGTTATCATTATCGAAGAACTGATTTCGATTGGGTAAGAGAGATTGCTACTACTCCTTTTGGAACTTCTCTTCCTACGGCTTTTGCCCAAGTTTGAAATCGGTGCATACTTCCCCGTCCGATCTTCAATGGCTCGACGGCTCTCCCTAACGCTGCTATTCCTTTTGAGGTTTATAACCCTCATTTAGTCAGTCGTCAATTCGGTTTCGGCCAGGACTTAGTGGAAGCCCATCGGGTCGATAGGCATCTTACTCCTTCCTTTAGCCGCAAACAGTGTTCCCTCTATCATCGTCGTTTAATCGATTTTGATGTGCCGAAATTTCATGTTCGCCCTGGACTCTCTACCTCTCGTTTTCGGCTTTGGTGGGACGGTGTTGCCCGTACCTTCTTTGGTGCCGACCTCAACTCGCTCCTGCGGAGGAGTGGTTTCTCTCCCATTTTACCTTTCTCTGCTTATCCTCTGTCTTCACCGGACTCCACCCCTCAGCGTACTCTTGGTTTGCTTTCTTCTTCTCGTCCGGGTATGTTTCTCTCCTGATCGTTTTTTTTCCCCTTCTTATCTTATATATATATATATATATATATTTATTACTTATTCGACTGTCCTTCTTGAATCTAGGTGTCTCTCGTCCTTCTACCTCGGACCCTGACCGAAAAAGGCTTATTTCCTCTTCGGCCTTCCTTACTGGTTCTCTTCCTCCTACTCAGACTCGGAAGCGTTCTTCTCGTTCGCCCCTTGGCAGGGTCCCTGCTTCTCGTTTTATGGTTCGTTACTTTTCCTTTCTTCCTCTTATTTCTTCTTTGCACACCTCCTCTTTTACAGCTGATCATTTTTTTTCTTCCTTCCGTTAGGTTTCTACTGCTCTGCCATCGTCCACCATTTCGCCTGTTTTGACCGTAGCTTCGGATCCTCTTATTGCCGAACCCCGTGTATTGATTGGTGTTACTGATTCGGCTGCTCCTATTGGTCCTTCTTTGGCCGAACCTCAACGACTGGTCTAGGGTTCTGTTTCGACCGATCATGTTATTTCTTCTTCGGTTGACCCTCTTCGACCAACTGGGGATTCTATTGTACTTCCATCTTCGGCGATTTTGGGATCTCTCGATCCTACACCTGGTGATATGACTATTGATGACACTTCTGCCGATCCGGTCCCTTCGTCTCCATTTCCTGATCGTCATGTATTGGATGAATTCTTCTCTCCCGTGCCTTCGACTTCCCTCCCGTCAGACCCTTCGGCCCACCTAGGGGATTGTTTGGGTCAATAGTGTAACTTGATTGCTAGGCAATCTGACGTGGAGTTTGTCAATCCGAAACCGATCTTTGTTCTTCTGTCTCATCTTGACCAACACTTTCATGAGGAGATGGTTTCTTTGAATCTAAACGGCCCCCTTCAGACGATTATGAAGTCCGTCCTCTCCTTAGATCAAGAACTCAGAGCACACTTAGAGATGCGGAACAAACTTGCCACCGACCGTGAAGCTGTGGCTGCTTCTCAAGTTATTTTTAACAACTATTCGGTGGAGTATCGGGCTCAAATGGATATCCTTTCTGAAACGGAATCCCAAGAACATAAGTATTCCGAGGATCTTTCTTTGATCCGCTCAGAGATAGCCAAACTTCAACAAAAGGAGCAGGAATTGAAGTTGGCTTTGGACCACAATAGGCAAAAATCGGCTGACTTGAGATGGTCGATAAAGTCTCTTCGTTAATCAGCTGAAGCTCCTAAGGCAAAGATCCCGGATTCTCACCGGGATGCTTCCTATGTGGCTATGCGGTCCAGCTTCAATGATTATATACTTGGTACCTTCCAAGAAAAATGGGCTGATACTCAATCTCTAGTCGGCCACCTTGATTCGGCTATCAAAAGTCTTGGTGGGAAAAGCACTGCTTATGTCCTTTCTCCACCAACTTTATTTCCTCTAGACCATTCAGAAATAGAAACTTCTTCGTCCAACGATGCTCCTTCCTCTTCGAAGGCCCCTGCAGGTATTTTATTCCCCCCATTTTTTTGTAAATCGGTTATTCCTTATGTTCTCCTAGTTCATCACTCATTCTCTTTTATTTGCTCTGGGAATCTGATGTTCCCATCCAGCCGTCGAATCTTCTGGCATCTTCTGGCCCTGTTGAAGCTGATCCGACCGCTGATCGTCCTTCGTCCAGCAACCTTCCTGGCTCTTCCTTTACTGCAAATCTGGATCCGATGGTGTCCTCCACTAATCCTTCAATTGGTGCCTTGCAGGGCTTGGATGATGATATTCACTTCGATGATAGTGAGGATCATTAGTTTCCCCCTTTTTTTTTGGATGTAAATTTCGGCTGTCTTTTGCTAGTTATAGTCGGCCATTTCCCTTTTTGTAAGTTGTATTTGGCTGAAACAATGTACTTTTGGATTCGTATCTTTTCTTCTCTGCAATACGATTCGTATCTTTTTCGAATCCCATAATTTTCGGTCTTCTTGATTGATTTCTGAATGCTAGCAACTTTTATTGGGAATCAGCTGTAACGTCTTCCCATAAATAACTTTTAAATATTGACCGTTTCTTATGCCGAGTACTTATCTTCTTCCTATAAATACCCTGCTTTCATTGATGTTTATCCATCACTTCTTCGCATTTTCCTTTTAGCAAAATGATTCCTTTTCTTGCTTGGCTCGACCCTCTCTCTCCGGTGCCCCCATGGTCGCTGGTTGATGTCTTCCTGCAAGGATTTCCAGACGTGGTACGAAAACCTTTTGCCTATGCGGCACGAGTTCAGCTAACATCATTTTCACCATGTTCGTATGGGCGAGGATCTTTGACTGTTTTTCCAAATGAAGTTCTTGACGGCTATGCGGACAGGACTCTTTTCTACTTTGCAGTTGCATATCCTGTCGGACCTTGTCTAATGGGGAACCCACTTCTCTTAGTGGTTCCTTCATCTTCTTTTCCTTCCACCGCCTTGGATGTTTGCCTCGGTTGCATCCATCCTCATTTTATCTAAGATCGTGCGGATGTTGCACCCGAGTTCGACTTCTATCTCTGGGACATTGTACTGTTCGTTCTAGGGCTCCCAGAGTTTGAGGCTTGGTAGTTGGGGCAATCGGCGGTGCTACTTCGGAATGAGCGGCCTCGCCACTGCATTTGGCTTCACCGATATATCCTGGTGGCTTTATACAAGGCTAGGTTGTTTGATACAATCCTACAGTTCTCATTCTTAGTACCTTTCCCTTGTATATGCCAGCCTAGATTAGGACGTTTCTCTTGTATATTGTAATTTCGGACTATCGACGCCGTTTTCGGCTGAAGTAGCTCCTCTTTGTAATGTTTTGTCCATGCAATAAAATCTTTATTTTCTGCTTACTTGATGTTTAATCCCAAACTGACGCATAATACTTCTTCATATATCTTGCATTTACTGGATTCGACATTTGTTCTCTATTCTCATCCACTAATATGTATGCTCCATTCGGTAATTTCGCCTGAACAATAAAAGGCCCCTCCCAATTGGGGCTCCACTTTCCTAATCGGCCATCCTTCTGTTTGGGTGGCCATATAACTTTCCACACTAAATCGCCAACTTCAAATCGCTTAACCCAAATTCGCTTGTTGTACCAATAGGCCACAATATCTTTATTTTTCTGTGAGTTTTCAAATGCTTGCACCCAATCGGACTTGGCATCCAATAATTCAATCTTTCATTGATCGATCGTACCATTCGGCCGACATCAAATAGGCTTGACTTGTTCTCAAAGTCGGCACTGTAACACCCCGGTTTTTGGTCACCCAGGTCGGGATGTCACCGCCACATCCCCCTAGTAAGACATGGTTTCTCCGAGCTTACTAAAGGAATGCAAGGCTAGGTATTGCAGTATTTAAAACATTTAAAGCATTCAAAACAGCCCATACGATATAATTCGAAAATAATAATATCATAGCGCATCGGAAATAATTGTTTTAGTATATATCGCAGCGGAAAATATAAATAGGGTCGACATGGCCAAAACACGGGTTAAACAGGCCCGTTCATAATATAGTCTAATGTACGAATTTAAAAACAAATTTAAAGACGCTAAGTTGTCCAAAAATGTAATTTCCCCCATGCATGAATATGGTCATGCTCATTCCACATACTCTGTAAGAAAAGAAAATAAAAATGGTTTGGTCAGCACAACTTGCTGAGTAAGTTAACACATGCATGATCGTAGGGTTTAAAAGCCATTAATTTAGTATTTAAATAAAACATGATAATAACATAAATAATTCAGTCCAATTTAATCAACTATCCAGTTTGCATAATTCAGTTCAGGGCTTCCTTTAACAACACATTTCATATAATCTAAAATAAAAGCCATAATTTAAATAAGCATTTAAATAATTTAATTGGACAACAAAATATAATTCAACTTAATTTAAATTTCCCCCTTACATCCCAGATTCAGTATTTCAAGTATTTCACGATTGCATCGCAATCTCAACAAGTTTAGCCGGTAGCCCGGCGTCCGCAACCGTATCAGCCATACCCAGTACCACTCCGGAGCCTCGGAAAACCCATGTGGATATTCTCGAGAGTGTAGGCTCTATATCTCATGCCGTTTTGGCAATATCATATCTCAATTTTAGCGCGCGGGGTCACCATCGTCCATTAAGGCACGAAGTGAATCGTTAGGGGGCACCCTGCAGAGCACTCACCCCTAATTTTAATTTATCAAGTTTGTAAGGGGATTTAACTTCAAAAATCTGATTTCAATTTTATTTATTTAAAAATAATATTTCAATTTGTTTCAACCCTAAAGGTTAATTCCATGTTTCAACAAGTTTCAAGATTTGATTTCCGGTAAACCACAGTTTACTCTAAAATTCTTCTAAAATCAGATTTAATTCCAAAAATTCCGAAATTTCACGTCTAACTTAGAAACGTCGAGATCTACAACTTTCGTGGTTTAACTTTTTCAATCCGAGATACCGAAATAGGTCAAAAACACCAATTTTCACAGAACCACAAACCTGTCCGAATTTTACAGACCACAGTTTAGAGATATTGAAATCTACCATAGCAAATTAACTCCAAATTTAATGAACTTTTACAGAGACCATCTTAAGACAATTATCTACAACTTTCATGTTCGGCCAAAGATCTAAATCGGTCTGGAACCTATGTCAAAAACGTGATCAAGATCGGACCTAAGTTCTGTCAAGAATTTCAAGATCTAGTTTCAAGCAGTTTGGTTTCGGTTGGTTTTCACATACCAAACCATCTCTAAAAATTCTGAAACTTTTACAGTAGATAGGCGTAAGCTTAGGAACATTTTTTGTGTTTTAAGTTTTTCCGTTTGAAGTCTTTTTAAGGTTCGGAAAAATTCGACAAAACTGTTGCGCCGGTAAAAGTCATACGTTGACAGATTTTCGATCTCTTGTTAAATCTTTTAGTTTCGAACGTTATAATTCCTCCCAAAACCATGTAAGGCTAACTTGCAGAGTTGTGAACGTCCGGGATCGTCTATTTCGAAGGCGTGGCTTCCAGTCCACCGTTTCTCCTCTCCGTTCGTCGGGTTATACGATCTAGATCCAATTCGAGGTGTAGAAGAGAAAAGAAGAAGATTAGGATTTTTTTTTCGAATTGTATATGGAACAAGGATTGGATCGAGACTTACCACGACTCTGGTGATCTTAGAATTTTCGTCCAACAGTATTCGCCTTGGTTTCGTGCCTCCGACGACTCCGAATTTAGGGTTTCGAATGTATAGAGAGAGTTGTAGGTTTTGTAAAAGTGTTCGGGGCTTCCAAGGGAGCTTATTTATAGATAGCTAAGACCTAGGGCGTCCAAGATCTGACCCTAAGGGTCTTGAGTCGAAATACGTTCAACCGAAAGTCGAAAAATCCGCGTCCGGGCGAGAGATTCACGCAACAACCAAATCTGTGGGGTGGCGCGGCCGTGGCGCGCCCAATGCCTATTGACCGCGCGGCCACTGTGCCGACTTCGCCTGGACTTCGGTCCGGGCGGGTCGTTCGATCCGTTGTGCTTTTCCTCCTCTCTTTCGGATTTCTATCCCTCTATGCTCCCGAATTCTGAGTTCCGGGGTATCTTCGGGTTTCTACTTTCTCTCTAAATTTTTACTCGGGTCTAATTGGATGTTGGACTCGAATTCCCGAGTTCATTGGTATCGGGTTTCGGTGTACAATTTATTTACCTTTAATAATTCCTTTTATTTAATTAAATTCCTTTAATTCCTTTTTAAATAAAATCTCATTTCTCATTTCCTTATCTTTATTTATTTCTTTATTTGCTGGATTTATTTATTTATGGTATTTGTTGTATTTATTGTTTATTTATTTAATTATTGTTTTATTTTATGTTGGAAAATTGTCGGGTATTACAGTCTACTCTCCTTAAGAATCAACTTCGTCCTCGAAGTTGTGTTACGGCCTTTCTCGTGCTAAAGTCTTTTGTTTGGTTTGTTATTTTGTGACTGAACTTAGAATTAAGACTTCTAAGCTGCCTACGTACCCGGTGAAGGGATCAAGCCATAACGTAGTTCAAAAGTTTACAAAGATGCACGAAAAATAGGTGGTAAAAATAGGTGGTATGACATCCTCTCCCCCTTAAGATTGCAGTTATGTCCCCATAACTGTGTCGGTATCGGTTTGGAACAATGTCGGGTAGCGTTCTCTCATGTCGGATTCTACTTCCCAAGTTGCCGTCTCACTTTCGTGGTGTGACCAAAGAACCTTGATCATTTTGACGGTTTTGTTCCTAGTTACGCGTTCCTTAGTGTCGAGAATACGCACTGGGACTTCTTCGTAAGTCAAATCTTCATCGAGCTCAATTATCTCCGGTTGAAGTACATGTGTCGGGTCCGGCACATACTTCTTGAGTTGTGAGACATGGAAGACATTATGAACTCGATCTAGTTGTGGCGGTAAAGCCAGTCGGTAGGCTAAATTTCCGACTCGTTCTAGAATCTCGTAAGGATCTATGTATCGAGGACTCAACTTCCCTCGTTTGCCAAAGCGCATCACCCCCTTCATGGGTGATATCTTTAGCATGACCCTATCTCCCACTTGAAATTCTAGGTCTCGTCGTCTCATGTCGGCATAACTCTTTTGACGGTCTTGTGCGGCTTTCATTTTTCCTTGAATCACTTTGATTTGTTGAGCCATGTCTTCAATAAGTTGTGGTCCCACTACCACAGACTTATCGTTTTCTTCCCAGCTCAACGGGCTTCGGCACCTTCGTCCATACAATGCCTCGAATGGTGCCATGCCAATGCTAGCATGGTAGCTATTATTATAAGAGAATTCGATTAAGGGTAAATTGGATTCCCAATTTCCCTTAAATTCCAACACGCATGCTCTCAGCATGTCTTCTAGTGTTTGGATTGTTCTCTCGGTTTGACCATCCGTCATCGGGTGGAATGCGGTGCTCATTTTGATTTGAGTACCGAGAGCTTTTTGTAACTCCGTCCAAAAGTGAGAGACAAATCTACTGTCTCTATCGGAAATGATGTCATGTGGTACTCCATGTCGTCGTACCACATTATCAATGTAGGCTCGGGCCAATTGGTCCATAGTCCACGTGTCCTTCATCGGGATAAATATGGATGTCTTCGTTAGCCTATCCACAATCACCCAAATCTTGTTCATGGCTTTAGGTGATCGGGGTAATCCCGGGACAAAGTCCATTGAGATGCTATCCCACTTCCAACTTGGAATCTCTAGTGGTTGCATCAGTCCTAAGGGTTTATGTCGCACTGCCTTGACCCTTTGGCAGGTGAGACATTTCGCCACGAAATTTTCCACTTCCTTCTTCATTCCCGGCCACCAATAGATCTTCTTCAGATCTTTGTATAGCTTGTCACCTCCGGGATGTACGGAATATGGCGTGTTGTGCCCTTCCTCCATCAACCTTTGCTTCAATTCGGCACATTTAAGGGGCACGCACCATCTCCCTTTGAAACGAATGCTTCCATCCTCATGGACAGAAAATCCTATTGCCTTTCCTTCGGATATACCCCCTTGTCTTCTCGAGTTTCGTATCGCCCGGTTGGGCGAGCTTAATCTCGTCCAATATTGGAGTTTCTACGACCATGGCATTGATCGTTTCACTCACTGTGCCAGGATGCACCAGTTCTAACTCCAATCTTGCTAACTCCATGTACAATGCCGGCGGAATTACCAACGAGTTCGTCACATGTTGGGTTTTCCGACTTAGGGCATCGGCTACTGAAACTTTTGACGAGCTTCGCCAACACGAGTAATTTTCTGAAAATTCCTTTACTGGTTTATTGCTTAAGGAGGAAACTGTGAATTCAAATGGTGCCTCGAGAGTCCCCGGCAACGGCGCCATGAAACTTTTGATCTAGTTTCATTTTGCTACTGGGGGGTTGAAGAACCGTCTAAATACAGTTTCCAAATTTGGATTTATTAAATGAAAAGAGTTATGATTGAGGGAAGGGGTTTAAGAATATATTAAGATTTCCCTTTTTATTACTCCTGTGGGGTTCAAACGGCGCTGTGGTCCTTCCAGCCATGAAACTTTTGACAAATATCACGGTGCAACAGGGATGGACCTTCAGTCTGTCACCCTGAAAGTCCCTGATATCTGCACCATGATACTTCTCTTAATTTCATGTCAAGAAGATACCTGCCATGAAATTCTTGAACATCTTCCCACTGTATGAGTATTTTCCCAAAATGTTGTTTTTATTTACTCGTGTCGAGAAACTGTGCTCCCGAAAGCGCACGGGTCAAAAATTGCAGTAATTTATAGTAAGTACCGGATCGTTCACTGGAGGATGTGCGATGGAAGCAGGGCCCACGTCGTTTACTAAGATTTTCCACTCGGTTACTCGTTTCAAGTTTTGCAAGGGTTTCTAACAACTATTTGACATAAATTAAACCAGATCATGAAAGCAGTAAAAATTATTCTACAAAGCATGGTAAACTAGATCGAAGAAAGCAATTAAATCTATACTACGAAAGCAATATAAAATTATGCTGCACTATCTAGAAAGCAGATTTAAATATGACAGAAGGGACAGGGAGGAAATAATAAAGATTAGACAAGATTCAGATGAAACACAATTAAACTTCCATTTTCAATACACAGATCTTAGCGCGGGATAATCCTCTAGTTAGCCAACTCTCATGCTTTCTACACCATGTTCCCTTTAACAGACAGATACTTATGGTGAGAATTTACATGCTCTTAAGACAACAATTTCTAAGATACCACAGACTTATAACTCCCTCCACAGGCCTTGTGAAGTTACATTACATATCTGTGGTGGATAAGCAACACCTAACATATCATTAGTTGACATGCCAAGTACTCCTATCAATCCCCCGTGTCACACCCGAAGTTTCAAATTAAGCCCCAAACCATTCCATAACTCTCAAACCTTTTAACAGATGGACAGCCCCTAATTCTTCCGAGTGACCTCTATGAAAGCATTTGAAGGAAAGCAGTAAGAAAGCTGTAAAGAAAGCATTTAAATCTATCACTCGGAATCGTTAAAAACGTCTCTTTCCGTTAGTATAAAAGAGCCCCTGGTCTTGGTGACCAGATGCAGATCAAGAACCCTCGAGATATCAATAAGCCACAGGGCTTACAACATCTGGGTAGTTATGAAATACAAACTAAATGAAACAGATCCATAAATGAACCTATTCCGGATGTACTCACTCAAGACTCAATTCTAGACTTTGGCAGAAGAAGATAGTAGTCGAAGGAATACTCGACCTTACCTTATAAATTCACCAAGGCCTATGTGTTGTTCCTCTAGTATTATTTATCACATCTCATCTACACCCAAGTGGATATTGACTTAATGCGATATCTAATATCAGATTTCCAACACACAGCAATTTTGAGAAGCAAATGAATATTTGAAAATCATTCCCTAGACAGGTACTAAACTCTCAATTAAAACACAGATCCTTTCAGTCTATATGAGACCTAATCGCTGACTCTGCTTCTAAGCTCTCAAAATCAATCCCCAGTGGAAGATGAATTAGTCATAACTGTCGAATTTATCCCTTACTCAGATCCGGATTTTATAAAGGAATTTTTTGTTGGAAATTTATTATGCAGCATCTGATTTAAATCAAGACTTCTGTGTCCAAGGGGAAGGATCCCCAAAATAGCAATAAGACCCGAACAACTACATAATAATATCATGCATACAAGTATATGAAAAGGAAAATAAAATACCCCAAAATATATGGTGGGGTTAGACAGAATGTGATACACAAAGATGGATTAGCCTGAGATGAGAAGAAATCGGCTAAAAAGATTGCCAAAGATAGTTGGAGTTTTCCGGACTGCAAACATCTGCTGTCCGGTTCCCAATTATCCCAGATGAATGGTTGTAGACAGAAAGAGTCCCAACCAACGGTGACCGCCGTCATTTAGTTTTCTTTTGTCTGTGAGTGGAGAAATAACCCACATATTTCTTGCTGTAATATTTCTCGACTGATGTTGGTCGACATCAGTTGATACTATTGCAACTTGAATTCAGGTTGAGAGATTAAGAAAAAGAAAATTAAAACTGTATCTGATTAGGAATTGGCTGAGTGACTAATCGAAACTCTTAGAGAAGAGAACGCTCGCCGAAGCTTCCACCAACCACTAACCAGACCATGCAAAATAACAGATAATGATTTACACACAGAAGACGGGTTAGTCGATATCCCTGTGAAGGGACCTTTCACCAACATTAATCTGTGGTGTTTCTCATCATCCGTTCATACACACAATGAACGAGAAAATTATGAAAGTAAGAAAATATTTTTGGTACTGTGTGGGTGTTAAGCACACAATAATTGGACACTAAGGGGTTGAAATGTGTAATGGATAGAAATCAGATGAATTGAGCTTAGGCCCAATACATCCATGCAACTTACACAAATCCTGAAAGAAAATATTTTTGGAATTTTCAAATTAGAAGGGATAGTTCAATTCGAATTATTGGGGTAATTCGAGTTGAGAATGCATGAAGGATGAAGTATAAACTTACCCAATTAATCCTTGCAAGGAATGAGATATCATCTAATTCGAGCTGTTGAGCAATTCGAATTAATTCGAATTGGACAACTCGAATTGATGAAGTCCTTTCCTTGCTTAAAATTGACTAAGGCATATACCTCAAGGGGAAGGTGAATTCGAATTATCCAGCAATTCGAATTAATTCGAATTGGGCAATTCGAATTGGTAATAGATATAAAATAAACTAAGGCATGAAGGGATGACAATGGATACAATGTGGTTTTCAAGCCAATTCGAATTGTTGAGCAATTCGAATTAATTCGAATTTGAATAATTCGAATTGGTTTGAAACCACATGAAGAGAATAATTTGGCTATGCAATTCGAATTTCTTAGACAATTCGAATTAATTCGAATTGCCTCAATTCGAATTGCATATTTTCAGACAACGACAATTTTTGTTCTCACGAGTATGGGTTAGGTGAACACTGTACTGTAATGATGGGTTTAGATTTACTAAATCCCTCATCTCACATCAATGTCATTTCACAGCCACCCTAGTGAGATTTTCAAGAAATAAACAAATACATGTCTAGTGGGTATTGGCCAGATTCAAACACTATTTCTACAAACAAGAAATCAAAGATCAAAGAGCCTAAAACATCTAGTTATCTAAGAACAGCATGAACAAACTAAGAACACTCAAGTTCTCTAAGGCAGCATGAAATAAGATTAAAGCAGGAAAAATAAAAACTAAACTTAAATTATAACAAACCTTAAAAACATCTAAAACCTAAGAACACTTATTTGAAGCTCTAAGGCACTAAATCAAGCCAAAAACCCACCAAACATGCATTTATTAAGTTTGAATGTCAACTAGGACATAATAAATGTAACCTAGTTGAAACAAACAAACATACTAAGCATTTATTTCTAGGGAAAGCATTAAAGAGTGCCAAAACAAATGAATAAAACCATTTCTGGAAATTTTCCTTGTATTGACACTTTGAAAGCAAAATAAAGAACCCAAAACCATCATTAGCTTGAAGGTAGGGTTTATTCTAACTAGAAAGCATGTAAACATATGGAAAATGGCTACTCTAAGGGTTACACAAACTGCTTCTACACTGAACTAAGTTCAAAGCATGTAAAGATTACACTACTTGCGAGAAAAATAAACTAAACTAAACTAAACTAAACTACCTACCTAACCCTTAAGGGGTGTGGAACCTCCTGCTGTTCTTTTTGTCCCAAGCTGCTTTTTGGTTAAAATTCTTGATCTCTTGATTCTGTTGTGGAAGGTCTGCTTTTACAGTCAATCTTCAAAACCCTAGGCCCCCCAATGTTGTGCACAGCTTTCTTTGGATGAGTTGTTGAGTGAAGTTCAAATTATCTCAACCAATTCGAATTAATTCGAATTGTGAGATCTCTTCCTTGAGCTGGAATTGTACCCTTCAGTTATCAATTCGAATTGTTGAGGATAATTCGAATTGGTCTTGTCTCGAATTGGATGAGGGTTTCTGCTTGGCTTCCTTGCACTTGTTGGCAATTCGAATTGTTTGTGCTAATTCGAATTAATTCGAACTAGACAATTCGAATTGCATCTTCTTCTTGCCTTTGGGTTTCTTCTCTCTTCATTCCCTAATTCGAATTAATTCGAACTTGAACAATTCGAATTAGACTTCTGCATCCCTTCCAACACTTAACCATTCTTTGCTCTCTTTAGCAATTCGAATTGTTGTGCAATTCGAATTAATTCGAATTGCTCACAATTCGAATTATGCTTCAACACTTCACCAACTTTCAGTTGTGGGATTTTCAATCTTTTTCCCATCTTTTTGGATTTTTGTGGGCTCTTTTATTCTTTTGCCCATCTTTTCATTCCTTTTTCTTTTCTTTTTCCTTTTTTCATGTTTTTGGATTTTTCTAACACAAATACAATTTAAAATTGCATATTTTGTGTCTTTTTGTTACCGGCTCGATGTTTTTACAAACTCACATTAATCTGTCAAATTCAACTGCTTTCTTATTGAAATAAGATGGAATCACGATCAAAATGTCCGTCTCAGACACGGAAATGGATTGGAAATAATGGACAATTTTGGCCATTATCAACATCCTCACATTAAATACTGATCGTCCCCGAGCAGTCAGAGTCAGTGCTCCTAGGAGCTTGGACTCTGCACATTCAATCCATTTGCGTGGCCTCAGAAATTTCATTCTTTTTATATTGGGATAAGACAATCAAAATTACAAGTATTAAACTCTCTTGGTTGCAGTGTTTAATGGAATGATACTTCTCACTTGAGTGAACATACAAATCAATCATTATTGTTAATTCTTCTTGAATATGTGTTTAGAAAATCACATTGGCTTAATTCTTGAATTTAGGCGTGACATGAATCATTAATCAATCAAAGCAGAGCCTCACATATAGTAGAATCGGAAAGTTCACTCACTCTCAAGATTGGCTTTTATCATCAACGCTCAAAATCAAATTCAATTAAATTCTCCCATAAGCTTGCAACTGGACCAACTCGCCACCGGCTCATTTCCTCAAATCGAGATCCCAAGGTCTTATTCAAGGTTATAACGGGGCATACGGTTGTAATATTTGGTAGGAAAAGGGAATTATTGGGCTAAAAAGTGACATGACACCATTCCACCACGGTTTGGCATGTTGCAGAATTTATGATCATCTTTATTTCTATTTTCTTTTGTTTTTCTGTTTTTCTATTGCATGACATTAGACTTTGTCTAATTTGCTTTGTCATTTGCAATTTATTCTTGTTGAATAGATCTCAACTTCTTCTCTCTCTTTTCTTTTTTTTTTTTTTTTGAATCGGTTTATAGCATACCGATTGATACATATTTGATGATCAAAAATTACAATGCCTTGATGGGATGGCTCATGTACACTTGGGTTTGATTTTCTTGGTCTTTTTGTAAGGCTAGGAGTAATATAGTGGCTTCAAATAAAAATTAGGTTTAAAGGCTCAGATTGGTTGATCCTAAAGGGAAAATGTTTTTGGGTTTGGAATTCAAACGAAAGCCAAAATTTTGGGTTTTCTAAGTGCCTCGATCTTATGCTCGATTTCGGGAATATGGCATGGTCTTGAATCGGTCCCAATTGCAAGTTCTAGTGCCCTTTAATCGAATTGATTCACACAATCAAAGAAGTATTGAGTAAAAATGACTCGGCTCAGATCTCACAAGGGACGGTTTGATCATGACATGCTTTTATTCTCAAATTTAACCTTTGAAAAATTCTTACAACTTATTCAATCAAATTCTCAACATGAAAGTTTGTTAGTCTTTCAAGTGATCATATCATTGGATTTTTATAGCTCAAAACTTCAAGAATTTATGTCTTGCATATTTTTAATTGTTTTATCCCAATGTAATAGTCTGAAAATTTCATCATCAGCCTAAATTCAACATGTGAATTTAGGTGACAGATTTATGCTTGTTTTATGCCGGTTTGTTTAATTGAAAGCAGTAAAAAGACACTGTGAACATGCAAGCATGTCACAGCTTATTTTTGGCGTGACAGTCACTTATTCATCTTGGACTGCCACACATCTTTTTCGAATAATGGAGAACTCAAGACGAAATTCTCTTGTGGAAAGCAGTAAATGTACGACTGCCCAAAATACGTCGTACTACCATCAAAACAGACAAATTCAAGGTTCGTCATACAGTACACGACCTTAATCACAGCCAAACATCAATACAGACAAAGCTGTACACTTGGATAGGTTAGCATCGAAGATCAGTCAAAAGATTACCCCAAAACACAGTCCCAGTCAGTTCAGTCAAAAGTGAATCTTTACAGATTCCGTCCATCTTCAGCATCTTTCCCTTCTATCCTTGGAAGAAAATCCTGCTCCAATGGACGAAGTTTGTTAGGCTGCAGGGCAAGCAGTAATCTCCCTCGTCATCCTGGTTCTCCAGCACTTTTTGGCAGTAGACTCTGGGTCCTTGGTCAATGAACAGATCAGGCGTCTCCAGGCTTTCCATCAACCATGCAAAGACGCGGTTGCCCACATATGCCATGATTGATTCGTCTGTCACCATCTTGTCGATCATTGTTATTCCTTGCTGGACCTGTTCATTGTCCAGCTTGCTGAGCAGCATGTATCCCCGGACAAAGATTGAGGCCTTGTGGTTGTCCTCAATCCCTTCCTTTAGTAGCTCACACGCCAGAGTCTCGTTTCCTGCTCCGAATGCCTGCAGGGCAGGGATGAGTTTCAGGTTGTAGTTGCCAGCTTCTTCGCATTTGACCATGAGTGCTTCCTTTTGCAGTTCCATCCTCTGTTCCCACATCTTGACGATGGTGGTCTCCAGTTCACACCTTCTGTAGACGATGGGAAGATCAGCTGCGTCCCTAAGCTTAGTGCACACTTCTCTGACCCTCCACACTTTCTTGATGCAATCCTCTCCGATGCGGGAGAGGATTTCTCCTAGGAGCTCCACTGGCAGATCCAGTAGTTGGGTTTCTTCCTCGTGATCTTCGTTTGGGGCTAGGGGAATGATGTCTATGAAAAGACATGGAGAGATGATTAGGTCTGAGACCCTCAGCCTAATACCTTCAGCCACTTCAAAGTACAGTTCACTTTCTAGCACCTGTCTCACTTGAGGTACACTATGAAAGTCCAAGGGGTCAGATTATCAAATCTACTCTTATTACAACAAAAATAAGGAAAGCAAGAGAGATAAAGATCTTGGATCCTTAGAAATTTTTTTCTTAGACTGTAAATAGTCTAAGATGATTTTGGGTGGTCAAGGGACCAAAAAGAGAAAATTTCGTAGGTCATTGAGCCTACGAAGGAATTTGATTTTTATCACTAAAAAAAATGATATAAATCATGTGAGGTAGGGAAAATAAGAGATTAATGATGAAAATCGAATGCAAGCGATAAGTTATGCAATTACCAGTATGTACAATGGACCATGACCAAAAATAAGAAATAAACATAAAAGTAGACATGCATACATACAAAAGGTGATTTTTGGATTTTTATGAAAAGGGTTGACTTGTTTATTTAATGAAATTGGGGGTATGAGTGGTCCCCCATTTGGATTTTGTTTTGGAAAGTGGGTTTTTAAGGAATAAAACAAAACATTCCTTACAAGTATTCCCCACTTGTTCCAAGTTGACAGAGATCAACCACTTAAACAAAGAAATACTCCGAAAATTTGTCTTTTTATACATAAATGCTATGCCAAAAGTGTTGGAAAAATTTTGGCATGGTTTTGTCTGTAATACCATGTTTCCGTATGTTCAAACGTCAACCTTTGGGGTTGAGTTTGCCATGTGTGGGCAACATGTACCCGACAAAAGCATTCATTACTAAAATACTTATATAACAATATACATGCAAACATCAACAGAAACGAGAACATTTGATCCATCTATACTACTGTAATGTACTAATGTCACCAACAAAACTCATGCTTTAAAAACATAAATTTTGCAGATATTATCAACGTGCATTTTCAGTCATCATCAACAATTATCTACTGAAAAACAACACAGTGGCTAAAGAAAGCACGACCACAGTGTTAGCCCTACTCACAAGTTACCAAAATCACAAAGCAGATAACACAGATACACTTATAAACACAAATGGAACAATCGTACTGCAATATGAACAAAAATCAAATTTTCAAAGGGTTTTGAGACCCTCATTTTCAAAATAAGAACACCCCCTGAATCACAGAAAATTCGAACCCTTAAATGGCAGTTAAGAACACAAAACCTAGAGCCCTAGGTTCCGCCTAGTCGATTTCTACCCCATTTCTGAACAAACCCAACACACTCCGACCACTTTCCGACTCTTCCCGTCATGAGAAACAAAAGCATTCCCCTTCCCACCCTCGATTTCGCACGGAAGATGAAAAGACAAAACTGAAAACTTGAAACCGAACGCGAAAACGAAACAGAGATACTTACCCCCGACTCCCACTAGGGTTTGACGACGACGAAGCCATTTCTGAGTGATTTGGCCGGAGGAAAGCTTGAGAAGAGTGACTGGTTTCGCGAGGAAGAAGGGTTTCGCGAGAGAGAGAACGGGGATTTTGGAAGTGTGGAAAGTGAAGGTGAGGGAAATGAGAGGGAAAGAAGGGTATAAAAAGGATTCGGAAAGGGAGTTCGAATTATTGCATCAATTCGAATTAATTCGAATTGGTGCATTCTGTGAGAGATGCGAGTTATTCAGGCCAATTCGAATTAATTCGAATTGGCTTGAAAGGCAAAATTACACACAAGTTCGAATTGTGAATCAATTCGAATTAATTCGAATTGACTCATAATTCGAACCTGGTGGTAAGGACCAACTTTGCATAGGAATGCTTTTGTGAGCTAATTCGAATTATTGGTGTAGTTCGAATTAATTCGAACTTCCCCACAATTCGAATTACTCACTTGCCTAAAAGAATGCCTTTTGTATGCCAATTCGAATTAGTCAGGCAATTCGAATTAATTCGAATTGCCTTATAATTCGAATTGCAACACTTGGCCAATTAAAGTATCCGAAAATTCTGCCTTGGGTGCTAATTCGAATTATGCAGGCAATTCGAATTAATTCGAATTGCCTGCATAATTCGAATTAACTAATCCGAATGTGAAAATTTCCAAGGCAAAATGTCTTATGTGGTATGTTCCAAGCAATTCAAATTAATTCGAACTTTCTTGAAATGAAAAATAAACCACATTCAAGACTTAGGAAAATTTTGGATTTTCAAAAATTTATGTTCATCAAGATGAACTTAGAATCTAAAACATATTGCTTGCATAATTTAGGTTGGGTTAACAATTTTATTTTATGAATGTATTCTGGATTTTAGATTTCTCTAAATTCCAAAATTCACCTCCATTAAATATAATGTTACCCCAACCGGGAACCTGGTTTTTGGAAGCTTTATCTTTCTTTTTGTTGGTTCCTCGAATTCCTGCAAAACAATTATAAAAAGGTATTAGGTTTTCTCCAAATATCAACATCCTCACATTTAGAGTCTTAGTACTCTAAATGTTCACTTGATTTTTGGATAGTTTGTCCCAATAAAAATAAGTGAAGAAAGTAATAAATAAGTAAATATATGTATAATATTTATTGAACATAAGCCGGTTCTGTTGTCATTTGAGCTTCTTTTTCGGGGTCGAACTGCCCAAGATACTCCTTCAGTCTGTGTCCATTCACCACCAGCTCTCCTTTGTCAGTTCGGATCCTGACAGCTCCACTTTCAAACACGTGCATCACTTCGTAGGGCCCTTCCCATCTGGATTTAAGCTTTCCGGGGAATAGCTTCAACCTAGAATTAAATAACAAGACATTCTGGCCAACATAGAAGTGTTTAGATTTAATACGACGATCGTGTAACTTCTGGGTCCGCTCTTTATAAATCCTCGAGCTTTCATAAGCTTGCGCACGTATTTCCTCAATTTCATTGAGGTCCAACTTGCGCTTACTCTGAGCAACTCGTGGGTCAAAATTGAGCATTCGTACGGCCCAGTAAGCCTTATGCTCTAGTTCTACGGGCAAATGACAGGCCTTTCCGAAGATGAGTCTGTAAGGAGACATCCCAATGGGAGTCTTGAATGCAGTGTGGTATGCCCATAAAGCATCATTGAGCTTAGGTGACCAATCTTTGCGAGTTGTCCCCACAGTGGCCTCGAGTATGTGTTTGATTTCGCGGTTAGAGACCTCGACTTGACCACTGGTTTGGGGATGATAAGGCGTGCCGATCTTGTGGAGAATCCCATTTTTGCTCATAAGATTTGCAAATGCTTTATTAACAAAATGGGTTCCTCCATCTGATATGATCACCCTGGGTACACCAAATCTATTGAAAATGTTATTTTTCAAAAATTTGACGACCTGGTTGCCATCATTGGTTGGCAGTGCAACGGCCTCAACCCACTTGGAAACGTAATCGACAGCTACCAAGATGTAATGGTTCCCATCAGATGTCGGGAATGGTCCCATGAAGTCAATACCCCATACATCGAAAATCTCGAGAGTGAGAATTCCTTGTTGAGGCATCTCATCCTTCTTGGAGATATTCCCTAGTCTTTGGCATCTGTCGCAAGCTTTAACAAACGCTTTGCAATCCTCGTAAATGGTAGGCCAATAAAAACCGCACTCGAGTACCTTATGAGCTGTTCGAGTGGGGCCATGGTGACCTCCATATTCCGATTCATGGCATTTCTTAGCGATTTGATAAGTCTCGTGCTCAGTTACACATCGTCTAATAATCGAATCTGCACAATGCTTGAAGAGGTAAGGGTCTTCCCAGAAGTAGTTAACTACATCTCGGTTGAACCTCGCTTTGTGGCCTCTGCTTTGAAATGGTGGGGTTATTCCGCATGCTAGAAAGTTAGCAATATCGGAAAACCACGGACAAGCTTGATCATGAAGATGCAAGGCAAACAGTTGCTCGTCCGGAAAATTCTCATTTACGGCTAGCTCATTTTTATCATTTTCTAGTCGAGACAAATGGTCAGCAGCACCATTGTCTCTGCCTTTTCTATCTTTTATTATAATGTTGAATTCTTGCAGCAAAAGTACCCACCTGATTAATCGAGGTTTGGCGTCTTGTTTGCTAAACAAGTATCTCGGTGCAGAGTGATCTGTGTACACTGTGGTTTTCGTACCAATAAGATATTGTCTGAATTTATCAAACGCAAAAACCACAGCACACATCTCCTTCTCCGTGGTGGTGTAGTTACTTTGGGCCTCATTCAGGGCATGACTTGCGTAATGAATTACGCAATGCTTCCCTTCCTTATGTTGCCCAAGAACTGCACCCACGGCGAGATCACTTGCATCACACATTACCTCGAAAGGTATTGACCAATCGGGTGGTTGCACTATTGGAGCAGAAATCAGCATTCCTTTGAGCGTGTCAAAGGCTTGAACACACGCTTCATTTATTACAAAAGGGTTTTCTTTACACAGCAAGTTAGTGAGCGGCTTGGCAATTTTAGAAAAGTCTTTTATGAATCTCCGGTAGAAACCGGCATGCCCTAAGAAACTCCTAACTGCTTTTATTGAATTAGGCAATGGGAGGTTTGAGATGACTGAGACCTTAGCTCTGTCGACTTCGATACCTGCGCGCGAGATGCGGTGACCCAACACTATTCCTTCGGTGACCATGAAATGGCACTTTTCCCAGTTCAGAACTAGGTTGGTGTCTTCACATCTTTTCAAAATTTGTGCAAGATTAGTCAAACATTCATCAAAAGTATCTCCATACACAGACAAGTCATCCATGAAAACTTCAATGCATTTTTCGATAAATTCTGAGAAAATTGACATCATGCATCGTTGAAATGTGGCAGGCGCATTACAAAGTCCAAAAGGCATGCGCCTGTACGCAAAAGTTCCATAGGGGCACGTGAATGTGGTCTTGTCGTGATCCTCACTAGCTATTACAATCTGATTATAGCCAGAGTACCCATCCAAAAAGCAGTAGTATTCCCTTCCGGCCAACCTCTCCAGCATCTGATCAATGAATGGCAAGGGGAAATGGTCCTTCCTGGTAGCGGTATTGAGCTTCCGGTAGTCGATGCAAACTCTCCAACCGGTCACTGGACGCGTCGCCACTTCTTCTCCTTGCTCATTAGTCGTTACACAGATCCCCCCACGTTTCGGTACGACCTGCACTGGGCTAACCCATTTGCTATCAGAGATAGGATAGATGATACCAGCATCTAAGAGCTTGATAACTTCTTTCCTTACCACTTCCTGCATATGGGGGTTCAGACGCCTTTGTGGTTGCCTTGAGGGCTTATACTCCTCTTCCATTAAAATTCTGTGCATGCAAATAGAGGGGCTTATTCCTTTTATATCAGAAATGGTCCATCCGATTGCATGTACATATTTCTTTAGAATGTCTACCAGAGCTTTTTCTTGTTCTTGCGTCAGCTTGGCTGACACAATCACCGGTAATCTTTTATGTTCAGCGAGAAAAACGTACTTAAGATGATCCGGAAGTATTTTAAGTTCAAGCTCTGGTGGGCATTCAACGGAAGGCAGTAATTTGCGAGAAATGGGTGGGAGAGAGAGATCAGATTTACCTTCAGGATCCTGTGTCAGTACAGGATCCACTTCCTCCTCAGCAGTGCTTTCCTCTTCCTCCGGGATGAACTCAACTCCATCGAATTCTTCAAGGTCCCCAGAGATAGGATCCTCAAAGTGGACAGCGTTGCAGCTCCTTGGTTGCTCCGCACCTTCAGGCTTCAGTACCTGTTTTGAAACTTTGCTTGGCTCATCAGTCACAGAGTCTATGCTCTCATCCTCACTCCTACTATCTATTACATCAAAAATGGAACAAGATCCCTCAGACGGGAACTTCTGCAACTTTCCCATGTTGAAATTCAATTCTTCTTCTCCGACTCGGAGCTTGATTTGATTTGATCGAGCGTCAATAAGTGCACCACCGGTTGAGAGAAAGGGGAGGCCTAAGATCAGTGGCATCTCGTAGTCTTCCTCTATATCCAAACTAATGAAGTCGACGGGGAAGAGGGTCCCTCCCGTCTTGACAATTACGTCCTTCAGGATTCCGATTGGATGGGTAATTGATCGGTCTGCCAGCTGTAACTTCATTGTAACCGGTTCAATTGTCCCCAAGTGAAGACGTTTCACCATGGCAAGTGGCATGACGTTGATGCTCGATCCCAGATCGCACAATCCTTTTCCAACATTAGTTTTCCCAATGTGGATCGGCAATGTAATACATCCTGGATCTTCTTTCTTCTCCGGTAGCACTCTTTGGATAATGGCACTGCAGCTGCTGTTCAAAATCACTACTTCCTCCTGCTCAACTTTTCTCCTCCCTGAAATCATTTCTTTAAGAAATTTAGCATAGACGGGCATTTCTGAAATCATTTCGACCAACGGAATAGTGATCTCGACAGCTTTCAGTCTTTCTAAAAAATTTTTAAATTTTTCATCTTGTTCCTTATTTTTAAGACGTGCCGGGTATGGCACCCTTGGCATGTACTTATTATTGTTTGTTTTTGGTGGTAAAGAGAAGGAAGTTGTACCTTCAACCCTACCCTTTTCAGCTCCCTTTGCAGCTTCAGCCTGCGAAATAGCTGTTTTTGATTTGTCCTCGACCTGTCCAATACCGTCTCCTCCTTCAATCCTTTCACTTTCTGTTTCACCCTCCACTAGATCCTTTTCCTCCTCGGCCGTCTCTTTTCCATGTCCAATAACTCTCTTTAGAGTCTTGCCTCCCCGCAATGTGATTGCTTTACACTGTGGGTTAGCTTCAATACTGCTTGGAAGTGTTCCTTTCCCCCTGTTCTGTAGTTCCTTGGCCAATTGGGTGACTTGCGTCTCCACATTCTTGATTGATGACTGCAGTTGTTGATTTATATCCTTCTGGTTGGCTATAAACTCAGTCATCAAGTTCTCCAAACGAGATGGTGGCCTTTGGTTATATTGCTGATTCTGATCAGGTTGGGATTGGAAATTCTGGAAATTCTGGCCTTGGTTCTGATTAGGCCTCTGTTGGATTTGAGGTTTGAAATTCTGTTTCTGATTTTGAAAGTTCTGCACTCTTTGCTGGACGAATCCTTGGTTCTGAGGTCTGAAGTTTTGCTGTGGGTTTTGGAACTGGGTGGGCTGGTTTGGCTGCAACAAATGCGCGTTGAGTGCATTGTTGTTGGAATAAGAGAGGTTGGGATGGCGATTTTGGTAGTTCCAGGCATAATTACAGCTTTCGGTAGCTATCTGTTGGCATGTATCAGTTGGATGAGGTCCCTGACACAGTCCACAGACAATTCCCGATTGATGTGTTTGAACTTGGTCTGATGAGGTTCCTGCCTGGGAAGCGTCTGTTCCCTTCCCCTTATCCTGATTCAGCTGTATCGCAGCTACCTGTTCTTGCAATTTTTCAAAATCTGTTTTCCCTTCACTTACAGCAAAGACTTTTCTAGGAGGATCCTCCTTCCTATCGTCTGTGTTTAGGATGGATCTGTTGACAGACATTGTCTCAATCTTCTCCCAAGCTTGGTCCATAGGTAGGTGGAGTAAATGTCGTCCGCCAGCCGCGTCTAACATTGTTCTCCATGGATGGGTGAGTCCTCCGTAGAATTTCCTCAATTGCTCCCAGGGTGCGTACCCATGTTGGGGGCATCGCCTGATGAGGCCCAAGAATCTTTCCTTTGCATCATATAATGATTCGTCTGGCTTCATTTTAAAATCTCCAATCTTAGCTCGTCCTTCCTCAATCTTTGATTCTGGAAAATACTTCAGCAAAAAGCTCCTCACCAAGTCTGCCCAAGTGCTCCGCAGATTTATAGGCAATGACTTATACCAGTCCCTGGCACCGCTATATAAAGAAAATGGAAACAACATTAGCCTTATAGCATCAGGAGAGACTCCCTGATTTTTGATCGTGTCGTAGAGCTCCAGGAAGGTTTGGAGATGATCATGAGGGTCCTCATGATTTGCACCGCAGAACTGATTGTTTTGCACCAAATTAATGAGTGCCGGTTTGAGCTCGAAATTGCGTGCAGGAAAATGTGCTCTCCCAGGTCCATCCAGATAGGGCTCTACAATTGGTTGCATGAAGTCTGCTGCTGCTTGCTGCTGTTGTTGATTTCCTTGTTCGGCTTGGTTCTGGTACTGTTGGTGATAATTTGGAAATTGCTGGAATTTATGTGGATCTTGTGGGTTGTTCTGAAACTGATCTGGATTGAAAGCTTGGTTTTGGTATTGTTGGTTTGGTATGTTCTGGTTTTGGTGATATTGGTTTACGGGTGGTGGTGGTTGTTGGTGGAATTGCTGGTATTGCTGCTGATTAGGATTTGGTAGATTCTCCTCTTCGTTGGCACGATTAGGATGCTCTACCACTCCTCCGTCAGCTCCATTACCAGGGTTATTTGGTGGTTGGTCTATGGGTAAGATCGGGGGAATGTTTTGGTTTTCTGCCATGTCTGATAAATCGCTGCTCGATGTTTCAGGTGAAGTGCGGGTCCGATGCTCCTGCTCTTTCCGTCTTCTGGCTTCTGCCCTCAGTTGGCGAGCGGTCCTTTCTATTTCTAGATCGAACGGTAGCTCCGGTAATATGTTCCTTCTCCGTTGCATAAGCAGTTGGTATCAAGCTTTTGACAGTACCTGTACAACCCCCAGGTTAGTAACGGCTCAAGAATATATACAAGAACTATCTATGAGTAAATCAGGAATGTAATTCTCCTAGTAAACGGCGCTGCATCCTCCCCGGCAACGGCGCCATGAAACTTTTGACGAGCTTCGCCAACACGAGTAATTTCCTGAAAATTCCTTTACTGGTTTATTGCTTAAGGAGGAAACTGTGAATTCAAATGGTGCCTCGAGAGTCCCCGGCAACGGCGCCATGAAACTTTTGATCTAGTTTCATTTTGCTACTGGGGGGTTGAAGAACCGTCTAAATACAGTTTCCAAATTTGGATTTATTAAATGAAAAGAGTTATGATTGAGGGAAGGGGTTTAAGAATATATTAAGATTTCCCTTTTTATTACTCCTGTGGGGTTCAAACGGCGCTGTGGTCCTTCCAGCCATGAAACTTTTGACAAATATCACGGTGCAACAGGGATGGACCTTCAGTCTGTCACCCTGAAAGTCCCTGATATCTGCACCATGATACTTCTCTTAATTTCATGTCAAGAAGATACCTGCCATGAAATTCTTGAACATCTTCCCACTGTATGAGTATTTTCCCAAAATGTTGTTTTTATTTACTCGTGTCGAGAAACTGTGCTCCCGAAAGCGCACGGGTCAAAAATTGCAGTAATTTATAGTAAGTACCGGATCGTTCACTGGAGGATGTGCGATGGAAGCAGGGCCCACGTCGTTTACTAAGATTTTCCACTCGGTTACTCGTTTCAAGTTTTGCAAGGGTTTCTAACAACTATTTGACATAAATTAAACCAGATCATGAAAGCAGTAAAAATTATTCTACAAAGCATGGTAAACTAGATCGAAGAAAGCAATTAAATCTATAATACGAAAGCAATATAAAATTATGCTGCACTATCTAGAAAGCAGATTTAAATATGACAGAAGGGACAGGGAGGAAATAATAAAGATTAGACAAGATTCAGATGAAACACAATTAAACTTCCATTTTCAATACACAGATCTTAGCGCGGGATAATCCTCTAGTTAGCCAACTCTCATGCTTTCTACACCATGTTCCCTTTAACAGACAGGTACTTATGGTGAGAATTTACATGCTCTTAAGACAACAATTTTTAAGATACCACAGACTTATAACTCCCTCCACAGGCCTTGTGAAGTTACATTACATATCTGTGGTGGATAAGCAACACCTAACATATCATTAGTTGACATGCCAAGTACTCCTATCAATCCCCCGTGTCACACCCGAAGTTTCAAATTAAGCCCCAAACCATTCCATAACTCTCAAACCTTTTAACAGATGGACAGCCCCTAATTCTTCCGAGTGACCTCTATGAAAGCATTTGAAGGAAAGCAGTAAGAAAGCTGTAAAGAAAGCATTTAAATCTATCACTCGGAATCGTTAAAAACGTCTCTTTCCGTTAGTATAAAAGAGCCCCTGGTCTTGGTGACCAGATGCAGATCAAGAACCCCCGAGATATCAATAAGACACAGGGCTTACAACATCTGGGTAGTTATGAGATACAAACTAAATGAAACAGATCCATAAATGAACCTATTCCGGATATACTCACTCAAGACTCAATTCTAGACTTTGGCAGAAGAAGATAGTAGTCGAAGGAATACTCGACCTTACCTTATAAATTCACCAAGGCCTATATGTTGTTCCTCTAGTATTATTTATCACATCTCATCTACACCCAAGTGGATATTGACTTAATGCGATATCTAATATCAGATTTCCAACACACAGCAATTTTGAGAAGCAAATGAATATTTGAAAATCATTCCCTAGACAGGTACTAAACTCTCAATTAAAACACAGATCCTTTCAGTCTATATGAGACCTAATCGTTGACTCTGCTTCTAAGCTCTCAAAATCAATCCCCAGTGGAAGATGAATTAGTCATAACTGTCGAATTTATCCCTTACTCAGATCCGGATTTTATAAAGGAATTTTTTGTTGGAAATTTATTATGCAGCATCTGATTTAAATCAAGACTTCTGTGTCCAAGGGGAAGGATCCCCAAAATAGCAATAAGACCCGAACAACTACATAATAATATCATGCATACAAGTATATGAAAAGGAAAATAAAATACCCCAAAATATATGGTGGGGTTAGACAGAATGTGATACACAAAGATGGATTAGCCTGAGATGAGAAGAAATCGGCTAAAAAGAGTGCCAGAGATAGTTGGAGTTTTCCGGACTGCAAACATCTGCTGTCCGGTTCCCAATTATCCCAGATGAATGGTTGTAGACAGAAAGAGTCCCAACCAACGGTGACCGCCGTCATTTAGTTTTCTTTTGTCTGTGAGTGGAGAAATAACCCACATATTTCTTGCTGTAATATTTCTCGACTGATGTTGGTCGACATCAGTTGATACTATTGCAACTTGAATTCAGGTTGAGAGATTAAGAAAAAGAAAATTAAAACTGTATCTGATTAGGAATTGGCTGAGTGACTAATCGAAACTCTTAGAGAAGAGAACGCTCGCCGAAGCTTCCACCAACCACTAACCAGACCATGCAAAATAACAGATAATGATTTACACACAGAAGACGGGTTAGTCGATATCCCTGTGAAGGGACCTTTCACCAACATTAATCTGTGGTGTTTCTCATCATCCGTTCATACACACAATGAACGAGAAAATTATGAAAGTAAGAAAATATTTTTGGTACTGTGTGGGTGTTAAGCACACAATAATTGGACACTAAGGGGTTGAAATGTGTAATGGATAGAAATCAGATGAATTGAGCTTAGGCCCAATACATCCATGCAACTTACACAAATCCTGAAAGAAAATATTTTTGGAATTTTCAAATTAGAAGGGATAGTTCAATTCGAATTATTGGGGTAATTCGAGTTGAGAATGCATGAAGGATGAAGTATAATCTTACCCAATTAATCCTTGCAAAGGAATGAGATATCATCTAATTCGAGTTGTTGAGCAATTCGAATTAATTCGAATTGGACAACTCGAATTGATGAAGTCCTTTCCTTGCTTAAAATTGACTAAGGCATATACCTCAAGGGGAAGGTGAATTCGAATTATCCAGCAATTCGAATTAATTCGAATTGGGCAATTCGAATTGGTAATAGATATAAAATAAACTAAGGCATGAAGGGATGACAATGGATACAATGTGGTTTTCAAGCCAATTCGAATTGTTGAGCAATTCGAATTAATTCGAATTTGAATAATTCGAATTGGTTTGAAACCACATGAAGAGAATAATTTGGCTATGCAATTCGAATTTCTTAGACAATTCGAATTAATTCGAATTGCCTCAATTCGAATTGCATATTTTCAGACAACGACAATTTTTGTTCTCACGAGTATGGGTTAGGTGAACACTGTACTGTAATGATGGGTTTAGATTTACTAAATCCCTCATCTCACATCAATGTCATTTCACAGCCACCCTAGTGAGATTTTCAAGAAATAAACAAATACATGTCTAGTGGGTATTGGCCAGATTCAAACCCTATTTCTACAAACAAGAAATCAAAGATCAAAGAGCCTAAAACATCTAGTTATCTAAGAACAGCATGAACAAACTAAGAACACTCAAGTTCTCTAAGGCAGCATGAAATAAGATTAGAGCAGGAAAAATAAAAACTAAACTTAAATTATAACAAACCTTAAAAACATCTAAAACCTAAGAACACTTATTTGAAGCTCTAAGGCACTAAATCAAGCCAAAAACCCACCAAACATGCATTTATTAAGTTTGAATGTCAACTAGGACATAATAAATGTAACCTAGTTGAAACAAACAAACATACTAAGCATTTATTTCTAGGGAAAGCATTAAAGAGTGCCAAAACAAATTAATAAAACCATTTCTGGAAATTTTCCTTGTATTGACACTTTGAAAGCAAAATAAAGAACCCAAAACCATCATTAGCTTGAAGGTAGGGTTTATTCTAACTAGAAAGCATGTAAACATATGGAAAATGGCTACTCTAAGGGTTACACAAACTGCTTCTACACTGAACTAAGTTCAAAGCATGTAAAGATTACACTACTTGCGAGAAAAATAAACTAAACTAAACTAAACTAAACTACCTACCTAACCCTTAAGGGGTGTGGAACCTCCTGCTGTTCTTTTTGTCCCAAGCTGCTTTTTGGTTAAAATTCTTGATCTCTTGATTCTGTTGTGGAAGGTCTGCTTTTATAGTCAATCTTCAAAACCCTAGGCCCCCCAATGTTGTGCACAGCTTTCTTTGGATGAGTTGTTGAGTGAAGTTCAAATTATCTCAACCAATTCGTATTAATTCGAATTGTGAGATCTCTTCCTTGAGCTGGAATTGTACCCTTCAGTTATCAATAAGAATTGTTGAGGATAATTCGAATTGGTCTTGTCTCGAATTGGATGAGGGTTTCTGCTTGGCTTCCTTGCACTTGTTGGCAATTCGAATTGTTTGTGCTAATTCGAATTAATTCGAACTAGACAATTCGAATTGCATCTTCTTCTTGCCTTTGGGTTTCTTCTCTCTTCATTCCCTAATTCGAATTAATTCGAACTTGAACAATTCGAATTAGACTTCTGCATCCCTTCCAACACTTAACCATTCTTTGCTCTCTTTAGCAATTCGAATTGTTGTGCAATTCGAATTAATTCGAATTGCTCACAATTCGAATTATGCTTCAACACTTAACCAACTTTCAGTTGTGGGATTTTCAATCTTTTTCCCATCTTTTTGGATTTTTGTGGGCTCTTTTATTCTTTTGCCCATCTTTTCATTCCTTTTTCTTTTCTTTTTCCTTTTTTCATGTTTTTGGATTTTTCTAACACAAATACAATTTAAAATTGCATATTTTGTGTCTTTTTGTTACCGGCTCGATGTTTTTACAAACTCGCATTAATCTGTCAAATTCAACTGCTTTCTTATTGAAATAAGATGGAATCACGATCAAAATGTCCGTCTCAGACACGGAAATGGATTGGAAATAATGGACAATTTTGGCCATTATCAGCTACCACATTCGCCTTCCCCTCGTGGTAGGCTATCTCTAAATCGTAGTCTTTAATAAGTTTCAACCACCTTCGCTATCTCAAATTCAACTCCTTCTGAGTGAATATATATTTCAAGCTCTTGTGGTCGGTGAACATTCGACACTTCCGCCCATAAAGATAATGTCTCCATATCTTTAGAGCAAAAACGACCACTGCCAACTCCAGGTCATGTGTCGGATAATTCTCCTCTTGAGGTTTTAGTTGGCGTGATGCATATGCTACGACTCTCGAGTCTTGCATCAAAACACAACCTAAACCTTCCTTCGAAGCATCGCTGTAAACTTCGAAGTCACCATTCTCTGATGGTAGTGTTAATACGGGTGTGGTTGTGAGTCATTTCTTCAGCTCTTGAAACGCAGTCTCACAAGCCTCTGTCCACACGTATTTTACTCCCTTCTTAAGTAGCTGGGTCAAAGGTCGTGCGATCTTAGAAAAATCCTTCACGAACCGTCTATAGTACCCGGCTAAGCCAAGGAAACTCCTTATCTCGGTTTGGCTCTTGGGAGTTACCCATTCAGTTACGGCAGAGACTTTTGCCGGATCCACTGAAACTCCATCAGTGGATACTATATGTCCAAGAAATGCTACCTCCTTCAACCAAAAATCACATTTGGACAGTTTGCCGTATAGCTGATTCTTCCGCAAGGTCCCTAACACTTGGTGCAAGTGCTGGGCATGCTCCTCCTCATTTTTCGAGCAGATCAGGATGTCATCGATGAACACCACTACGCACTGATCTAACAGCTCTCGAAATACATTGTTCATGAGGTTCATGAACATTGCCGGAGCATTTGTTAACCCAAAGGATAACACTGTGAACTCGTAGTGACCATATCGAGTTCGAAACGCCGTCTTCGGAATGTCTTTCTCGGCAATTCTCAACTGGTGATACCCAGATCGTAAGTCGATCTTCGAGAATACTGAAGCTCCCTTCAGTTGATCAAATAGAACCTCTATTCTCGGCAGAGGGTATTTATTTTTGATGTTCAGTTGGTTTAGTCCTCGGTAATCTATGCAAAGACGTAGTCCTCCGTCTTTTTTCTTAACAAATAAAACCGGTGCTCCCCAGGGGGAAGTACTCGGCCTTATATACCCCTTTCCTAACAGCTCCTCGAGTTGGTCTTTTAACTCCTTCATTTCCAGTGGTGCCATCCGGTACGGAGCTTTTGAGACAGGCTCTGTGCCCGGAATGAGATCTATGGTGAACTCAAGATCTCTCTCAGGTGGCATTCCCGGAATGTCTTCAGGAAACACATCCGGGTACTCTCTTACCACTAGTATGCTATCAACCTTGTTCTCTTCCGCCTCAAGGTTGTGCACGTAGCACGCATATAGCTCATACCCCTTTCGCATCAAGTTACTTAGTTTAAGTGCACTAACGATTTTGTTACTCTTCTTAGGGGGCTGAGAGTAAAAGATAAGTCTCTTTCCCCTACTTTTTGACAAGGTGATCTTTTGTTTTTGGCATTCGATCACCGCCTTATATTGGGATAACCAATCCATCCCCAGTATGATGTCAAAGTCTCTTAAGTTAAATTCTACTAAGTTCGCGAAGAATTCTACGTTCTTTATCACTATAGGAATTCCGTTATATCGTTTAGAGCAAGTTACTACTTCTCCAGAAGGCAATTGAATTCCTAAGCTAATTCTCTCGCACTTAGGTAGATCTAACTCAGGCACTATTCTTGATGCTATAATTGAGCAACTAGCTCCAGAATCAAATAGAATTCTAAGGGGTGTATTCAAAACATGAAATGTACCTGCCATCACTTCTCCTTGAGCAGGCACGTCCGCTTGATTAACCACGTTAAGCCTCCCCATAGGGCGTCCCTGATTGCCCTGCTGATTCGCATTCGGCTGCTGATTTTGCTGTGGGTTTTGGTTCTGAGGGGGCGGAGATCGTTGGTTCTGATTCTGGTTCTGCGGCCTATTTTGAGGGGGTCTGTACCCCTGGTTATTCCCGTTTCGCCCGTTTTGATTTTGAGGCTGTTCTTGCCCCGTGACCAAATCGTCCCTTTTTGTTATGTTCTCGACCCTTGTTCGGCAATCCCATCGAACGTGACCCATTCGACCACATCGGTAGCAGGCACCCTGTTGCGGGCATCCCCTCGCCAGATGGGGTCATCCACATCTTGGGCAGGGTGGTACGGGTTCTTCTTGGTTAAACCTTCTCCCATTATTGTTTTGTGGAGGCCTATTCGACCCTCTCCGCTGTTCGTTCCTTCCAGTGTTGTTCTCGCTTCTCGAGTCCCGGTTTCTCTTGTCTTGGGGACCCCTGCTGGACTCCCCACTCACCCTTCTCTTCAGTTGCTACACATGCGCTACCGCCACAGCGCGGTCGTACACAGCTTGCAAATCGGGGTAGTGTACCCCCGCGATCACCTCGCGAACAGACAGGTTCAGCCCCATCTCGAACTTTTGTGCCTTTTCTGCATCAGTGGGCACTAGCCTTGGTGCGAACCTCACTAGCTCCTTAAAACGTGTGTAGTATTCTTGCATAGTTTGGCCTCCTTGCTTCAGCTACAGGAACTCTTCGTACATCGCTGATTTGGTACTCAGGGGATAGAATCGATCCCTGAGCATCTCCATCATTTCCGCCCATGAGTAGGGCTCGTCATCCTCCGTCAGTTTGGCTTGTGTCGCCTGCCACCAGTCGTCAGCTTCGCCTCCCAAGTAGTATGAGGCGACGTGCACTCTTTCCCCTTCCGGACACTTGACTGCTCCCAGCAGCTTGTCGAAAGTCTGGATCCACTCCTCCAGTTTAGCTGGATCATCCTCACCAGCATAGTGGGGCGGCTGGTAAGGATTCACCATCGCCAAATAGTTGGGGCGAGCTTGGGGCGGAGGTACCGCCGCAGCTTGGCCCTGGTTGACTTGCGCGTTTCCTAGCGCAATCAAAACCTCTTCTATCGTCCGAAGACGATCGCCCACATTGTTCGGTGCGGGGGCGTCCTGCGCACCTTGGGGTTGTTCCTCTACAGGTGGGGCCGGTTCCGTGAAATCAGGAGGTATTTCAGTAGGTGTTTCAGTAGTGGTTTGGGGAGCGGGTTGAGTTCTTCCTCTTCCTCTTCATCTGGATGCCATTCTGGTACAAATAGGGTGGATTAGGACTTGTGAATTTAATATATAGTCTAAGAAATTTCTATAAATGTATATGTGTTTTATAATTTAGCACGTGGTGCTCGATCGAACTAAGAAGCGCCGTACGCCTCGGGGTTTTATTTTAGTTTGTTTTATTTCGATTTTTTTCTGCTGTACGGACAGGTCTGTCCATTTTTTTTTTGTTGATTTATTATATATAAATCGGGCATTTTATTTTCTCAAAAGAAATTTTAGTACAAAGGTAGAAATATTTTCCTAGCAAAATAGTATCTAAAAATAGAATCTCTAGCGTCTCAAGACGTCCTCCGGTGGGGTAGCGGGATCCTCCTCCGGGTCTTCCTCCTCCGAACTTGGCGGCAGTAGATCGTCAAAGATAGTGTTCAAGTCTTGCCCATGGGCATCGATGTGCTCCTTTAGTATTAGGTTCTGTGTAGTGAGGGTTTGGACTTGGCGTTCGAGTTGGTTTATGCGGTGGTGATCCGCCTATCTCAAGTTGCCCATGTGGTGCAAATTGGCCTCCAATTGAGCCATACGGTATTTCATTTGTTCCATGGTTTGGTGGGAATCAAGATGAACGCTCATCATCCTGATCATCAACTGCATCATATCTTGACTAGCCATCTAGCGCAAGCAAGAGATCTAAGTTAATATTCGCCAAGATTCTAGGTTAAACTTCGCCAAGATTAAGTTCAAAGTTGCCAAGATTCTAAGTTCAACTCGCCGAGATTCTTAGTTCAATTTGCCAAGATTCTAAGTTCAAATTCGCCAAGATTCTAAGTTCATAGAAGAGATGCAACATGCAAATGCAAATGATGATTCCCCCCAAAAATAATTTAATGCACTATGTATATATATATTTTTTTCCATGGGTTTTAAAAATAAGAATTTTCCATGGAAATAATACTTTAAAATTTAAAATAATAGTCAAAATATTAATAATAGTTTAAAATATAATAATGGTTTAAAAAAAATAGTTTAAAAATAGCCGGGCTCTGATACCAACTTGTAACACCCCGGTTTTTGGTCACCCAGGTCGGGATGTCACCGCCACATCCCCCTAGTAAGACACGGTTTCTCCGAGCTTACTAAAGGAATGCAAGGCTAGGTATTGCAGTATTTAAAACATTTAAAGCATTCAAAACAGCCCATACGATATAATTCGAAAATAATAATATCATAGCGCAGCGAAAATAATTGTTTTAGTATAGTATCACAGCGGAAAATATAAATAGGGCCGACATGGCCAAAACACGGGTTAAACAGGCCCGTTCATAATATAGTCTAATGTACGAATTTAAAAACGAATTTAAAGACGCTAAGTTGTCCAAAAATGTAATTTCCCCCATGCATGAATATGGTCATGCTCATTCCACATACTCTGTAAGAAAAGAAAATAAAAATGGTTTGGTCAGCACAACTTGCTGAGTAAGTTAACACATGCATGATCGTAGGGTTTAAAAGCCATTAATTTAGTATTTAAATAAAACATGATAATAACATAAATAATTCAGTCCAATTTAATCAACTATCCAGTTTGCATAATTCAGTTCAGGGCTTCCTTTAACAACACATTTCATATAATCTAAAATAAAAGCCATAATTTAAATAAGCATTTAAATAATTTAATTGGACAACAAAATATAATTCAACTTAATTTAAATTTCCCCCTTACATCCCAGATTCAGTATTTCATGTATTTCACGATTGCATCGCAATCTTAACAAGTTTAGCCGGTAGCCCGGCGGCCGCAACCGTATCAGCCATACCCAGTACCACTCCGGAGCCTCGGGAAACCCATGTGGATATTCTCGAGAGTGTAAGCTCTATATCTCATGCCGTTTTGGCAATATCATATCTCAATTTTAGCGCGCGGGGTCACCATCGTCCATTAAGGCACGAAGTGAATCGTTAGGGGGCACCCTGCAGAGCACTCACCCCTAATTTTAATTTATCAAGTTTGTAAGGGGATTTAACTTCAAAAATCTGATTTCAATTTTATTTATTTAAAAATAATATTTCAATTTGTTTCAACCCTAAAGGTTAATTCCATGTTTCAACAAGGTTTCAAGATTTGATTTCTGGTAAACCACAGTTTACTCTAAAATTCGTCTAAAATCAGATTTAATTCCAAAAATTCCGAAATTTCACGAATGACTCAGAAACGTCGAGATCTACAACTTTCGTGTTTTATCTTTTTCAATCCCAGATACCGAAATAGGTCAAAAACACCAATTTTTACAGAACCACAAATCTGTCCGAATTTTACAGACCACAGTTTAGAGATATTGAAATCTACCACAGAAAATCAACTCCAAATTTAATGAAATTTTACAGAGACCATCTTAAGACATTTATCTACAACTTTCATGTTCTGCCAAAGATCTAAATCGGTCTGGAACCTATGTCAAAAACGTGATCAAGATCGGACCTAAGTTCTGTCAAGAATTTCAAGATCTAGTTTCAAGCAGTTCGGTTTCGGTTGGTTTTCACATATCAAACCGTCTCTAAAAATTCTGAAAATTTTACAGTAGATAGACCTAAGTCTTAGAAACATTTTTCGTGTTTTAAGTTTTTCCGTTTGAAGTTGTTTTGAGGTTCGGAAAAATTCGACAAAACTGTTGCGCCGGTAAAAGTCATACGTTGACAGATTTTCGATCTCTTGTTAAATCTTTTAGTTTCGAACGTTATAATTCCTCCCAAAACCATGTAAGGCTAACTTACAGAGTTGTGAACGTCCGGGATCGTCTATTTTGAAGGCGTGGCTTCCAGTCCACCGTTTCTTCTCTCCGTTCGTCGGGTTCTACGATCTAGATCCAATTCGAGGTGTAGAAGAGAAAAGAAGAAGATTAGGATTCGTTTTCGAATCGTATATGGAACAAGGAATTGATCGAGACTTACCACGACTCTGGAGATCTTAGAATTTTCGTCCAACAGTATTCACCTTGGTTTCGTGCCTGCGACGACTCCGGATTTAGGGTTTCGAATGTATAGAGAGAGTTGTAGGTTTTGTAAAAGTGTTCGGGGCTTCCAAGGGAGCTTATTTATAGATAGCTAAGACCTAGGGAGTCCAAGATCTGACCCTAAGGGTCTTGAGTCGAAAGACGTTCAACCGAAAGTCGAAAAATCCGCGTCCGGGCGAGAGATTCACGCAACAACCAAATCTGTGGGGTGGCGCGGCCGTGGCGCGCCCAATGCCTATTGACCGCGCGGCCACCGCACCAACTTCGCCTGGACTTCGGTCCGGGCGGGTCGTGCGATCCGTCGTGCTTTTCCTCCTCTCTTTCGGATTTCTATTCCTCTATGCTCCCGAATTCTGAGTTCCGGGGTATCTCCGGGTTTCTACTTTCTCTCTAAATTTTTACTCGGGTCTAATTGGATGTTGGACTCGAATTCCCGAGTTCATTGGTGTCGGGTTTCGGTGTACAATTTATTTACCTTTAATAATTCCTTTTATTTAATTAAATTCCTTTAATTCCCTTTTAAATAAAATCTCATTTCTCATTTCCTTATCTTTATTTATTTCTTTATTTGCTGGATTTATTTATTTATGGTATTTATTGTATTTATTGTTTATTTATTTAATTATTGTTTTATTTTATGTTGGAAAATTCTCGGGTATTACAGGCACTGTTATTTCGGCTGGAAGGATTGCGTCCATCCCATATGTCAACCTAAATGGCGTGAATCCCGTTGCTGAAGTCTTGGCATTCCGATAAGCCCACAATGCTTCGGATAACTTTTCATGCCATTTCCTCGGCTGATCTTCAATCATCTTCGATATGATTCCTATCAGTTGCTTGTTGGTGGCCTCTGCCTACCCATTTCCTTGTGGATAACACGGTGATGAATGCACGATTCGTATCCCGTATTCCTCTGCAAAGGCTTTGACCTTTTCTCCCACAAATACTGTTCATCTATCTGTTAGAATTGTCTGTGGGATTCCGAACCTGTAAATCAACTGTCTCTTAATAAACTCAATAACTTCTTCTTGAGAAATGCTAACATATGCCTGAGCTTCGGCCCATTTCGTGAAATAGTCTGTTGCAACTAGCACGAACTCATGCCTTTTCGATGAAGAAGGATGGATCTTTCCAATAATGTCCATAGCCCATCCTCGAAGTGGCCATGGCTTGATCATTATGTGTAACCCTTCGGTCGGTAACTTCTGAATCGGCCCATATTTCTCGCAATCTGTTCCCATTTTCGGCCAATAATATCCTAGCCGAATGATACTCCATTTCATCGACTTTCCTGCCCGATGTGCGCCGCATATTCCCTCGTGTACTTCTCCCATTACTCTTTCCGCGTCTTCTTCTCCAACACATCTGAGTAGCACTCCATCGATGGCTCGTTTGAAGAGTAGTCCTCCTATTATTATGTAGTCCATCGCCTTCCGCTTTTCGGCTGGATTAGCTTCGGATGGATCTTTCAACGTTCGTGCTATCTCTTTTATCCATTCGGCCTTTTCTGTTTTGGCCAAATGTATTTCCACATTCCCTGCTATCGGCATTAACCGATATCTGGCTGCGTGTTGAGCCAATTCGTTAGCTAATTCATTCTTTTCTCTGGGGATATATTCAACATATACCCCGTCGAATTCTTCCAGTAAGTCGATTGCCTCTTCATACAGTCTGATCAGTTGAGAACTCTTTACCAAAAAATCTTCTAGCAACTGTTGAATAACCACTTGCGAATCTCCTTTGATTATAATAGCTCTTACTCCTTCTTCTATCAGTCGTTATAAGAATTTCTATGCTAATGCTATTTTTAAATAATTATATGCTAAAAATAAAATAAAAAGTTATGTGCTAATCATAATTTTTATATAATGCTATGCAAAAAATAAGGTAAAAAGTTCTATGCTATTGTAAATTCCATATAATGATTTGCTAAAAATAAAGTAAAAAATTCTGTGCTACTCTTAAAAATTATTACAATGACAATGATGTTCTTATATATTATTTTAATAAACCATTTTATTTTATGTTTTATATGATATAATATGATATATTGCTATGCTAAAAATAAAACAAAGTTTCTCCCATAATTATAATGACCGGAAAATTCAAAGTTTCTTTTGGGTGTTGAGATTTTTCTTCAAACGCCTGCAATTTTATAGCACAATTATAATAACGCATATATCAATTGGGAAGAAATTAATTCTCCCATAATTATAGGAGTATAGTAACTGACAGATTGATTGCCAATTATAGATAATTAACCCAATATAAATCAGCACAGCATACTTCTCACCTTTTGTAACAATTCTAGATATGCATAACATTATTTTTCAGGACAGTAACTTAATCGACCAAATACACGTTTCTTTAATGTGTAAATATTAAAATAGTCATTATTTTGTATAGTAGGTACCGAATTCTAATTGTTGCCTTTTATTAAATAAATAATCCATAAGTTTTATTATTCAATCAATTGTAAAATTTTGTTATGTAAATTGTTATATGAAGGTTGTATTAGTTTGTTTAATTAATAGTTATATATATATTAAAATATTGAATAAAGTTTACTTATTACATAAATATTGTAATAAAAATGTATAAATTATAGTAGAAAACATTACAAAGCTGTTTCAAAGTTTTGATTTTCCATATTACACTTAATTAATAAGCAAATTAACTAATTAAAATAATTTTTAGTATACACTAAACTCAATTATCTAACAGTTAATTTTCATATACGGCTTTTATATGATTAATTACATGTGTATAAATATATATAATGGGATTGGTTATGTTGCTGATTCAGTTTGTGCAGAAATGCTAAGCAAAAACTTGATTTGTGCTAAAGTTAGTGGAATACATTATTTTTTCTTTTTGGTGAGTGGAGTACATTTATTAGGTGGATATTCTTTCTATTTTTATTATTCTCACTAATTTGTGCATTATCTATATGTTATTTAGGAAAGTTGTTTCTTTGGGTACAATTGATAAGGAAGGAAATCATTCGCCGATGGAATGTTCCAGTATGTAAATAATGATGTATGCTAATTTAGTATGTAATTAGTGCTATGTACTTTTAGATTGTGAAATCAATGATGAAAAACTCATTAATAATATGTACTATGGGAATAATATATGAATGCATGTGCTAATGAATCACACCTATAGTGCTATGTGCTAGTATATTGTATAATTAGTGATATGTGCTGATTTAATGTGTATTTAGTTCTAAGTGAATGCTAAAAACATTTATGAATTCACTAATATTAATTTATCAAATTAGGAGAATAAATATTACCAAAACCATCAGTTAACCATCATGGAAACAAATTATAATGTTATGGAAACAAAATATCACATTAACCAAATTAATAGTGTCTCTTAATTGGAAATAACTTCAAGAATAATCAGATTAGCACATAATGAACTGTCTTATAGCAATTTCTGGACCTACATAATTTTGGGTTTCTGCATACTAACTAAACCCATATATAATCGAATAAAATAATCTATCAAAGCAATTTAACGTGTTAAACGTGACATTATATCTATAATTACCTACGTCATTTATGTAATGAAAATAAATGAATAAATATTTTTTTATCGATACATTAAAATGACTTAAACACGGCCTATATAAATGCTATGTCCATCCGTCATTTATTCATCAGTAATCCACCAATATTGAGTGTGAAAGTTCGTTTAATGTCGCATTTCTTACATTCGATGAAGAATGAGGCAATGCATCTATCTCGTTCATCGTTTCAATTTTCACATTCGATCAAAAACGAGGGATCGATGCATCAATGTCGTTATGCAATGGTGCAAATTAATTATTGGTGAGTTTGGTTTTATGTTATTTATTTATTTTTAATATTTTTTCTCATTCTTCTTTTTTAAAAAAAATAAAATAAATAATAGTCTTATTTTCTTGCGAATAAATAGTTGAACATGTTTGAAATTGTTCCTCATGTTATTGCACCACTAAAGGTGTAAGGTAATACACCAAGATGTTGCCTATATATGATTAACAACAAATGGAACTATATATTAAATAATTGAATTGAATTTTTACGAATTTTATTTTACTCACACATTTTTAATATTGAACTATAACTTCATTTGTGAAATGTGTGTATATATATAAATATATATGACAATTATTTCAGGCTTGTAAATAATGATTTATTATATTAGTCATCATCAATTCATATGGAATTTTTTTTTTTGAGGAGCAATTGAAGGCCTGGAAAGGGGTGGTGGGAGCCTATGCACACTTCAGATGGAAAAATAAGATCATTCATTCATTAAATTATTTTTTCTTTTAAATAAATCTAGAAAATGCATGATGATTATTGCTTCACATACCTGAAAATTTAAATTATTTTGATAAAAGGGTCATCCGTTGGAACATAACTTCGAATAAAAAGAAATAAAAAATATATTTTCATATTTTCAATTTTTAATTATATAGTAACTGAAATAAATATCGATGGAAACCACATCCTATCTTTGGTAATATGATGAATTAGCTGACTAAAAAATATTATAGTGTTTAAGAATATAATTCATTCAAATTTACATTGAATGTATTGCAAAATTGATATGATTCACTAAAAACTAAATAGGAATGTGAAAAATAAATCAAATTAAGTATTATGAAAAATGATTCTAAATACAAGAAACACATACACACGAACACACTATAAATACAGCCTCAGTCCAAAGCCATAATCCATCACTACAAACCCTAATATAATATCTTTTCTTCAATTCTTGCAATCTTCTTTGGCTTTCTATCATTGCATTCATCAGCTTACAGTTGTTTCACTTTTTTCTTGTATAAACACAAATGGCGGGCAGGCAAACAAGGGGTCGGCAGAGAATTCCCATTAGACTCATAGAGAATCAAGATGACCTCTATGCCACCTTCTCCAAACGTCGCCTTGGCCTTTACAGAAAGGCAAGCGAACTAAGCACACTGTGCGGGGTGGACATTGGGGTCATCATATTCTCCCCGACCGACAACCCGTTCTCTTTCTTCCACCCCACCATGGAGTAAGTGGTGGAGGGATGCCTGAACCCTACCCTGCCAATCATCAATGTCACCTGCATGGCTGAGATGTATTCCCGCTCCCAAATCCACCAGCTGAACCAAAGACTGGATCAAATAATCGAGATGAGGGAACAGCTGAAGGAGTGGGAGCATCAGTTGGAGGAGTTTGATAGAATTCGTGTCAAGGGTTGGTGCGAACTATTGGATCCACTGAGTCCTCTTCCAGCAAAGTGAAGAACAAAGCTGCTACTGCAACTCGTGTGTGAAGAAGTAGTGTTGGGCTTATTTCTATCTACCACTCTTAATTCCTTTTATTTGGGCCTTTTATGTGTGTACAGCCCATTTACAGTCTTAGCCCATATCACTCGTTGTTGGCTCACATTACTTATAGGGATCTTCTTCCCTTTAGTCATTTTGTAACAAACTCTGCAGAGCAATGAAACAGTGCGCAATTTCCCTTTCACTTTCTCTCAAATTCCTCATGGTATCAGAGCGGTTTCGCTCCTGAATCACCCATTCCGCTTCTGATTTCTTCGTTTTCGAGCTGGATTTGCTCAAAATCAGCTCGTCAATCTTTTTTTGATGGCTTCTGGTACCACAGAAACACCATCACCACAAGAATCCAATGAAACTCCATTACCTCAACCTCCTGCTCCTCGCCCCCTGGAGCTGAATCTATCCGTTGCGGATCAACCCCATCTGAAACTTGCTCCAATTTTGTTTGATGGAACTAATTGGAACTCATGGCGAATTGTTGTTCGCAACACGCTTCGGATTAAAGGAAAAATCAGATTTATAGAAGGTACCTTTCCCCTGATGATCCACTGTTTGATGAATGGATTCAAGTCGATTGCATGGTTCTAACCTGGTTACAGAATTCTTTAACGCCTGAAATCACTTGTCAATATCTCTATGCTGAAACATCCTTTAGTCTATGGAATGAGCTTGAAAATTGCTATGGAAAAGTGAATGGACCTCAAGTTATTATGCTTAAAAGGAAGCTTATCAACCTCACTCAAGGAAACAGATCCATTACTAGTTACTACAATGATTTAAAATCACAGTGGCATGCCCTTAAAGCACTGAAACCCTTTCCCAAAACCTGTAGCTCAGAAACACTTAAGGCCCTTAAAGACTCAGAGGAATATGAACTACTGGTGCAGTTCCTAATAGGTGTGAATGATGAGTTTGAACATGTTAGCAATCAGATCCTGCTCATGGATCCTCTTCCTCATGTCAGTCGAGCTCATAACATGTTATGTGGTATAGAACAAAAAGGGAGTCATGGAGCTTTTAGTGATAGTTCAAACTCCTCTAATTTTGTCCTTGCCACTGTTGATAGAGGAATGACTGATAAGGGGGCTAATCGAGGCAACAGTGTAATCTGCACTTATTGCAAGAAGACTGGCCATACAAGGGAAAAGTGCTACCAGTTGGCTAACAAAAATGCCTACTGTGACCATTGCAAGAAGAGTGGTCACAGTAGAGCCAATTGCTTCATGGTTTCAGGTGTGGTGCCTGATTGTTACAAGGCCCTAGCAGAGAAAACGAAGGGCAAATCAGTGGCTGGAGCAGTGATCACAGGGACTCCAAAACATGTCAGTGGTGAGGACTTGGAAGTGAGGATCCTCTCCAAAATAGAGGCAAAACTTGATGAATTTGCCAAACATCAGTCCACCAATCCTGCCACTCCCTTTGATTTTGCTGGAGGAGTCTTTGACAGAGAAATCTTCGAATTAGCAGGCAGTACTCCCGACTCTGATTTTCTTAAAGGTTCTTGGTTGCTTGACTCAGGTGCCAGTAGTCATCTTTGTGCTGACTTTAATTCTTTGATTGACCCTCAGCCTTTCAGATATAACAAGTCTATTTTTCTGCCAAATGGCTCCATAAAAACCCCCACACATATTGGATCTGTTAGGCTGTTGAAAGATCTAACAGTTCCTAATGTGCTCTTTGTTCCTGGCTTGATTTTGAATCTTCTCTCTATTAGTCAACTCACTAGAGAGCTCAAATGCTTAGCTATTTTTGATCCTACCTCATGCCTTTTGCAGGACCTGAGCTCTAAGAAAACTCTTCTTAAAGGGACTCTCCTGCACAACCTCTACTCCTTCTGCCATGAAAAGAATATTACTCCAAATTGTTTTCCTACATTTGCTACTGTAGACAAGTCCAATAGCTTTGATATTTGGCATAACATACTTGGTCACCCCTCCCCATTGGTTATGTCTAAATTGGGTTTTAATGCTGAAAATAAAGATCATTTGCCTTGTGATGTCTGTTCCACTTCCAAAATACACAGGTTGTCTTTCCCTCCCAGTGATTCACATGCTTCTTCATGTTTTGATTTAATACATAGTGATCTCTGGGGTCCTTTCTCTATTGGAGATAGATCAAACTAGTACTAACCATTGTTGATGATTGCTCTCGGGCAACTTGGCTATATCTGCTACACCACAAATCTGCCACCTCAGGTCTTCTGTCTGCCTTCTTTAACTATGTTAAAACTCACTTTAATAAAGTTGTCAAGAAAATTAGAACAGACAATGGAAGTGAATTTTGCAATAAGTCCTGTCTCAATCTCTTCACTTCTCTTGGCATTGTGCATCAAACATCCTGCATTTACACTCCCCAACAAAACGGTCGAGTTGAGAGAAAACATAAACACCTGATACAAGTGGCCAGAAATCTCCTTCTCACCTCCTCTATTCCAAAATCCTTCTGGGGTGATGCTATGCTTTTTGCTGCTCACCTCATAAACAGGCTTCCCACTTCCATCCTTGATTGGCAATCTCCCAGTGAAGTTCTTCTTGGACAAAAGCCTGACATCTCTTCTCTTCATTGTTTTGGCTGTTTGTGCTATGCCAAGATTCCTCATCCTTCTGGCAAACTTGATGCTAGAGGCTTGAAAGGGGTTTTTCTTGGTATGGCCTCAGGAAAGAAAGGACACAAAGTCTTTGTCCTTGACAGCAAAAAGGTTGTTATCTCCAGGGATGTTGTCTTCCATGACAATATCTTCCCTTTTGATCCAAAACATTCCTCCTTCATCCCTGAATCCTCTTCTTCTCCTTCTGTTCCCTTGACTGACCTACCAACTCTTCTTCCCTTGCCTCTGTCATCTCCTCAACCCTCTCAAGAAATCTGTGAGCAGCCCACTGCTACTCATCAAAGAGCCAACTCTCCTAATGAGCCCACTGCTCATCATGGAATACAGCACTCCCCTCTGATCTCTCATAGATCAGTGAGTAACACTCTTGAAGTTAATTCTCCTGTCTCTTCCACTGAGAGACATGGCTCATCTCATTCTGTTGAGTTGTCTCCCCACAACTCAAACTCTGATTCTCCATCTCCTATGGAGGATCCTATTTCTTCTGATTCCAACTTTAGCACTAGAGAGACTACTGTTGCACCTGTGGCTCCTACCAGGCCTAAGAGAACTATCAAGAGACCAGAAAAGTACAAGGACTACATCTGTTCTTCTATTGATGATGATGCTCAGGTACCTTCCTCATTTACTCAAGCCCATGGAATCCCTCACTGGGATACAACCATTCAAGCTGAACTCACTGCTTTGGTAAAGAATGGTATTTGGGACTTAGTTCCTTTGCCTGCTGGAAAGAAACCTATAGGGTGTAAATGGGTTTTCAGGGTTAAATGTAATCCTGATGGTTCAGTGAACAAGCATAAAGCTCGGTTGGTAGCAAAAGGCTTTCATCAAAAGTTTGGAAAAGATTTTTTTGAGATTTTTGCTCATGTTGCCAAAGCCATCAGTGTCAGGTTGATTATAGCCCTTGCTGCTTCTCATCGATGGACCCTTTCCCAATTAGATATAAACAATGCCTTTCTCCATGGTCAGCTCGATGAGGAGATCTACATGATGTGCCCTGAGGGTCTCACTTCATCCGCAGGCCAAGTGTGCAAATTAAAGAAATCCTTGTATGGCTTAAAACAAGCCCCACGTCAGTGGTATGCAGCTCTGAAATCCTTTCTCACTTCCTCAGGTTTCAAATGCACTTATTCAGACCCCTGTGTATTCTTTAAGTTCACATGTGTGGGCATCATTCTCTTGGTGGTATATGTGGATGATATCCTGGTCACAGGTGATGATGTTGATGCCATCTCTGCCATCAAGAAAAGCCTGCACAGTCAATTCACCATCAAGGACCTTGGTGATGCTTCATACTTCCTTGGTCTTGAGATCATTCAATCCTCATCAGGAATCTCTGTTAGCCAACATAAATATGCTCTGGATATTGTCTCTGAAATCAGTCTCCCTGACACCTCCAAGGTCCATGTTCCTTGTCTCCCTCACCACCAGTATGACACATCTGGTGCCCTATTCGATCAACCTCAGTTATTTCGTAGGCTTGTTGGCAAACTTCTCTATCTCGGGTTCTCCAGACCTGACATCAGTTTCAGTGTACAGCAATTGAGCCAACATATGCACAACCCCACTGTCAACCATTGGACTGGTGTTATTCAAGTTCTTCAATACATCAAGAACACTCCTCGGATTGGCCTCCACTATCCCTTTGGGCTTTCTGTAACACCCCGGTTTTTTGGTCACCCAGGTCGGGATGTCACCGCCACATCTCCCTAGTAAGACACGGTTTCTCCGAGCTTACTAAAGAGATGCAAGGCTAGGTATTGCAGTATTTAAAAACACTTAAAGCATTCAAAATAGCCCATACAATATAATTCGAAAATAATAATAGCATAGCGCAGCGGAAATATTTAGTTTAGTACAGTATCGCAGCGGAAAATATAAAAAGGGCCGACATGGCCAAAACACGGGTTAAACAGGCCCGTTCATAATATAGTCTAAGTACGAAATTTAAAAGCAAAATAAAAGTTCCCAAAATCCCATGCATGATTCGTGCTCACACATGCTCATTCCATATATTCTGTAAAGAAAGGAATAAAAATGGTTTTGATCAGCAAAATTGCTGAGTAAGTTAACACATGCATGATCGTAGGGTTTAAAAGCCATAACTTTAATAATTTAACAAAAGCATGATAATAACATAATATTTGATTTCATATAATCCATATCATGTAGCACAATCTATCTCAGGCTCTATTTAATAACACATATCACATGGTTCAAGATAATAGCCATAATTTAAATAAAGCATTTAAATACTTTAATTTGACAACAATATCATTTAATCTAGTTTAATTTAATTTAGAATCCCCATTACATTCCCGATTTGGTATTTCAAAGTTTCACGATAAAAATCGCGATGTCAACAAGTTTAGCCTGTAGCCCGGCGGCCGCAGCCGTATCAGCCATACCCAGTACCACTCCGGAGCCTCGGGAAACCCATACGGATATTCACGAGAGTGTAGGCTCTAAGTTTTGCCGTTTTGGCAATATCACATTTCAAGTATAGCGCGCGGGGTCACCATCGTCCATTACGGCACGAAGTGAATCGTTAGGGGGCACCCTGCAGAGCACTCACCCCTAATTTTAATTTATCAAGTTTGTAAGGGGATTTAGTTTTTAAAATCTGCCTTCCATTGTATTAATTTAGAAACAATATCTCAATTCGTTTCAACCCTAAAGGTTAATTCCATGTTTCAACAAGAATTCAAAATTTCGTTTCGGTAAATCACAGTTTACTCCAAAATTCGTCTAAAATCAGATTTAATTCCGAAAATTCCAAAATTTCATATCTGACTCGGAAACATCAAGATCTACAACTTTTGTGTTTTAACTTTTTCAATCTGAGATACCTAAGTAGGTCAAAATCGCCAATTTTCACATAAGAAGAAATCTGTCCGAGTTAAAAGTGTCGCAGTTTACTAATTTCACATTCTACCATATCAATTCAACTCCAAATTTAATGAAATTTGACAGGGATCATCTTAAGACATTTATCTACAACTTTCATGTTTGGCCAAAGATCTAAAACGGCCTAGATCCTATGTCAAAAACGTGATCAAGATCATTCCTAAGTTATGTCCAAGATTTCAAGATCTAAAATCAAACAGTTCGGTTTCAACGGGTTTTCACATATCAAATCAACTCCAAAAATTCTCAAATTTTTACAGTAGCTAGGTCTAAGTCTTAGGAACGTTTTTCGTGTTTTAAGTTTTTCCGTTTGAGTTCGTTTTAAGGGTCGGAAAAATTCAACAATTCTGTTGCGCCGGTAGGAAAACAAAAGTGGACAGATCTATGATTCTTGTCAAATCTTTTAGGTTTCGAATGTTTTAAAATCTCCCAAAACCATGTAAGGTTAACTTACAGTGTCTATGAACGTCGGGAATGTCCAATTCGGAGGCGTGGCTTCCAGATCACCGTTTCTCCTCTCCGTTCGTCGGGTTCTACGATCTAGATTCGATACGGGGGTGTAGAAAGAAAAAGGAGATGATTAGGATTCGTTTTCGAATCGTTTATTGAATAAAGATTGGACCGAGACTTATCACGACTATGGAGATCTGTAGAGAAACTCGTCCAACAGCGTTCGTCTTGGTTTCGTGCCTCCGACGACTCCGAATTTAGGGTTTCGAACGTATAGAATGTTTTAGGGTTTTGTAAACTTGTTCGGGGCTCCCAAGGGGCTTATTTATAGAATTCTTAATCCCTAGGGCGTCCACAACCGACCTAGAGGTCTGGAGTCGAGAGATGTTCAACCAAAAGTCGAAAAATCCGCGTTTGGGTGAGAGTTCACGCAACGACCGAATCTGTGGGGTGGCGCGGTCGTGGCGCGCTAAAGCCCCTTCACCGCGCGGCCACCGCGCCGACTTCGCCTGGACTTCGGTCCGGGCGGGTCGTGCGATCCGTCGTGCTTTTCCGCCTCTCTTTCGGGTTTCTATCCCTCTATGCTCCCGAATTCCGATTTCCGGGGTATATTCGGGTTCATACTTTCTCTCTAATTTTATTCTCAGTCTAATTGGATGTTTTGGACTCGAATACTCGAGTTCATTAGTGTCGGGTTTTGGTGTACCATTTATCCATCCTTTTATTGAATTAAATTCCTTTAATTCCTTTTTAAGTAAAAATCTCATTTCTCATTTCCTTATTTTTATTTACTTCTTTTATTTGCTGGATTGGTTTATTTATTTATAGTATTCATTTTATTTATTATTTATTTATTTAATTATTGTTTTATTTTATGTTGGAAAATTCTCGGGTATTACAGTCTACCCTCCTTAAGAACCAACTTCGTCCTCGAAGTTGTGTTTCGGCTTTTCTCGTCTCGTGCTAAGGTCTTGTGTTTGTTTTATTATGTTGTGACTGAACTTAGAATTAAACTTCTAAGCTGCCTACGTACCCGGTAAAGGGATCAAACCATAACGTAGTTCAAAAGTTTACAAAAAAATGCACGAAAAATTAGGGGGTATGACATCCTCTCCCCCTTAAGATTGCAGTTATGTCCCCATAACTGTGTCGGTATCGGTTTGGAACAATGTCGGGTATCGTTCTCTCATGTCGGATTCTACTTCCCAAGTTGCCGTCTCGCTTTCGTGATTTGACCAAAGAACCTTGATCATTTTGATGGTTTTGTTCCTCGTTACTCGTTCCTTAGTATCGAGAATACGCACTGGGACTTCTTCGTAAGTCAAATCTTCATCGAGCTCAATTATCTCTGGTTGAAGTACATGTGTCGGGTCCGGCACATACTTCTTTAGTTGTGAGACATGGAAGACATTATGAACTCTATCTAAGTGTGGCGGTAAAGCCAATCGGTAGGCTAGAGTTCCGACTCGGTCTAGAATTTCGTAAGGTCCTATGTATCGCGGACTTAACTTCCCTCGTTTGCCAAAGCGCATCACCCCCTTCATGGGTGATATCTTTAGCATGACCCTATCTCCCACTTGAAATTCTAGGTCTCGTCGTCTCACGTCGGCATAACTCTTTTGACGGTCTTGTGCGGCTTTCATCTTCCCTTGGATCACTTTGATTTGTTGAGCCATGTCTTCGATAAGTTGTGGTCCCACTACCACGGACTTATCGTTTTCTTCCCAGCTCAAAGGGCTTCGGCACTTTCGTCCATACAATGCCTCGAAAGGTGCCATGCCAATACTCGCATGGTAACTATTATTATAGGAAAACTCAATCAAGGGTAAATGAGATTCCCAATTTCCTTTGAACTCCAACACGCATGCTCTCAGCATGTCTTCTAGTGTTTGGATTGTCCTTTCGGTTTGTCCATCCGTCATCGGGTGGAATGCGGTGCTCATTTTGATTTGAGTACCGAGAGCTTTTTGTAACTCCGTCCAGAAATGAGAGACAAATCTACTGTCTCTATCGGAAATGATATCATGTGGTACTCCATGCCGTCGTACCACATTATCAATGTAGGCTCGGGCCAATTGGTCCATAGTCCACGTGTCTTTCATTGGGATAAATATGGCTGTCTTCGTTAGCCTATCCACAATCACCCAAATCTTATTCATGCCTTTAGGTGATCGGGGTAATCCCGAGACAAAGTCCATTGAGATGCTATCCCACTTCCAACTTGGAATCTCTAGTGGTTGCATCAATCCTAAGGGTTTATGTCGCACTGCCTTAACCTTTTGGCAGGTGAGACATCTCGCCACGAAATTTGCCACTTCCTTCTTCATTCCCGGCCACCAATAGATCTTCTTCAGATCTTTGTATAGCTTGTCACCTTCGGGATGTACGGAATATGGCGTGTTGTGCCCTTCCTCCATCAACCTTTGCTTTAACTCGGCACATTTAAAAGGCACACACCATCTACCTTTAAAACGGATGCTTCCATCCTCGTGGACAGCAAATCCTATTGCCTTTCCTTCGGCAATATACCCTTTTATCTTCTCGAGTTTCGGATCGCCCGGTTGAGCGAGTCGAATCTCGTCCAATATTGGAGTTTCTACGACCATGGCATTGACCGTTTCTCCCACTGTGCCAGGGTGCACAAGTTCTAACTCCAATCTTGCCAAATCCATGTACAATGCCGGCGGAATTACCAACGAGTTTGTCACGTGTTGGGTTTTCCGACTTAGGGCATCGGCTACCACATTCGCCTTCCCCCCGTGGTATGCTATTTCTAAATCGTAGTCTTTAATGAGCTCCAACCACCTTCGCTGTCTCAAATTCAACTCCTTCTGAGTGAATATATATTTCAAGCTCTTGTGGTCGGTGAACATTCGACACTTCCGCCCATAAAGATAATGTCTCCATATCTTTAGAGCGAAAACGACCGCTGCCAACTCCAGGTCATGTGTCGGATAATTTTCCTCGTGAGGTTTTAGTTGGCGTGATGCATAGGCTACGACTCTCGAGTCTTGCATCAAGACACAACCTAAACCTTCCTTCGAAGCATCGCTATATACTTCGAAGTCACCATTCTCTGATGGTAGTGTTAATACGGGTGTGGTTGTGAGTCGTTTCTTCAACTCTTGAAACGCAATCTCACACGCTTCGGTCCACTCGTATTTTGCTCCTTTCTTAAGTAGCTGGGTCAAAGGACGTGCAATCCTTGAAAAGTCCTTTACAAATCGTCTGTAATATCCGGCTAATCCAAGGAAACTCCTTATTTCCGTTGGACTTTTCGGAGTTGCCCATTCAGTTACGGCAGAAACTTTTGCCGGATCCACTGATACTCCATCAGCGGATACTATGTGTCCGAGAAATGCCACTTCTTTCAGCCAGAAGTCGCATTTCGACAGCTTGCCGTATAGCTGATTTCTTCGCAAGATCTCCAACACTTGATGTAAGTGTTTCGCATGCTCCTCCTCGTTCTTCGAGTAGATAAGGATGTCGTCGATGAACACTACGACGCAGTGATCTAACAATTCTCGGAACACGTTGTTCATGAGATTCATGAACATGGCCGGAGCATTTGTTAGCCCGAAGGATAACACTGTGAACTCGTAATGGCCATATCGTGTTCGAAACGCCGTCTTTGGAATGTCCTTCTCGGCAATCCTCAATTGATGATACCCAGATCGCAAATCGATCTTCGAGAATACTGAAGCTCCCTTCAGTTGATCAAACAGATCCTCTATTCTCGGTAGGGGGTATTTATTCTTAATGGTCACTTGGTTTAGTCCTCGGTAATCTATGCAAAGGCGTAGCCCTCCGTCTTTCTTCTTGACAAACAAAACCGGTGCTCCCCAAGGGGACGTACTCGGTCTTATGTAACCTTTTCCCAATAGCTCCTCGAGTTGTTCCTTTAACTCCTTCATTTCCAGTGGTGCCATCCGGTACGGAGCTTTTGAGACAGGCTCTGTCCCCGGAATGAGATCTATCGTGAATTCAAGATCTCTCTCAGGTGGCATGCCCGGAACGTCTTCAGGGAACACGTCCGGGTATTCTCTTACCACTGGTATGCTATCAACCTTGTTCTCTTCCGCCTCAAGGTTGTGCACATAGCACGCATATAGTTCATACCCCTTACGCATCAAGTTACTTAGTTTAAGTGCACTAACGATTTTGTTACTTTTCTTAGGGGGCTGAGAGTAAAAGATAACTCTCTTTGCCCTACTTTTTGACAAGGTGATCTTTTGATTTTGGCATTCGATCACCGCTTTATACTGGGATAGCCAATCCATCCCCAGTATGATGTCAAAGTCTCTTAAGTTAAATTCTACCAAGTTCGCGAAGAATTCTACGTTCTTTATCACTATAGGAATTCCGTTATATCGTTTAGAGCAAGACACTACTTCTCCAGAAGGCAATTGAATTCCTAAGCTAATTCTCTCGCACTTAGGTAGATCTAACTCAGGCACTATCCTTGATGCAATAATTGAGCAACTAGCTCCGGAATCAAATAAAATTCTAAGGGGTGTATTCAAAACGTGAAATGTACCTGCCATCACTTCTCCTTGCGCAGGCATGTCCGCTTGGTTTACCACGTTCAGCCTCCCCATAGGGCGTCCCTGATTGCCCTGCTGATTCGCATTCTGCTGTTGGTTTTGCTGTTGGTTTTGATTCTGCGGGGGCGGAGGTCGTTGGTTCTGGTTCTGGTTCTGCGGCCTATTTTGAGGGGGTCTGTACCCTTGGCTATTGCCATTTCGCCCGTTTTGGTTTTGAGGCTGTTCTTGCCCCGCGACCAAATCGTCCCTCTTCGTTATGTTCTCGAGCCTAGTTCGACATTCCCGTCGAACGTGACCCATTCGACCGCATCGGTAACAGGCGCCTTGTTGCGGGCATCCCCTTGCCAGATGTGGTCGTCCACATCGCGGGCAAGGCGGTACCGGATCTTCTTGATTGAACCTCCTCCCAGTGTTGTTTTGTTGGGGCCTATTCGACCCTCTGCGCTGCTCGTTCCTTCCAGTGTTGTTCTCGTTTCTTGAGTCTCGGCTTCTCTTGTCTTGAGGACCCCTGCTGGACTCCCCACTCACCCTTCTTTTCAGCTGCTGCACGCGTGCTACCGCTACAGCGCGATCGTATACGGCTTGCAAATCGGGGTAGTGTACCCCCACGATCACCTCGCGCACAGACAGGTTCAGTCCCATCTCGAACTTCTGTGCCTTTTCCGCATCAGTAGGCACTAGCCTTGGTGCGAACCTCACCAGCTCCTTGAAGCGTGTGTAGTATTCTTGCACCGTTTGGCTCCCTTGCTTCAGTGACAGGAATTCTTCGTACATGGCAGCTTTGGTACTCAAGGGATAGAATCGATCCCTGAGTAGTTCCATCATCTCCATCCACGAGTAAGGCTCGTCATCTTCAGTTAGTTTGGCTTGCGTTGCTTGCCACCAGTCATCAGCGTCGCCTCCCAAGTAGTATGAAGCGACATGTACCCTCTCTCCTTCCGGACATTTGACCGCTCCCAGCAGCTTGTCAAAAGTCCGGATCCATTCCTCCAGTTTAGCTGGATCCTCCTCACCAGCATAGTGGGGCGGCTGGTAGGGATTCACCATCGCCAGGTAGTTAGGGCGAGCTTGGGGCGGAGGTACCGCCGCAGCTTGACCCTGGTTGACTTGCGCGTTCCCGAGCGCAATCAACACTTCCTCTATCGTCCTAAGACGATCGCCCACATTGTTCGGTGCGGGGGCGTCCTGCGCACCTTGGGGCTGTTCCTCATCAGGTTGGTTTGGTTCAGTGACGTTTGGTGGTGTCTCCGTAGGAGTTTCAGTGGTGGTTTGGGGAGCGGTTTGAGTCCTTCCTCTTCCTCTGGGTGCCATTCTGGTACAAATAGGATAGTTTAGGACTGATGAATTTAGCATATGGTCTAAGCAATTTCTATGAATGTATATGTGTGTAGTAATTTAGCACGTGGTGCTTTGCTCGAGTTAAGAGGCATCGTCTGTTTTGGGGTTTCATTTTATTTTGTTTTGTTTGTTTTGATTTAAGAAAATAAATCGGGCATTTTATTTCCTCAAAAGAAATTTTAGTACAAAAGTAGAAATATCTTCCTAGCAAAATAATATCTAACAATAGAATCTCTAGTGTCTCATGACGTCCTCCGGTGGGGTAGCAGGATCTTCCTCCGGATCTTCCTCCTCCGAACTCGGCGGTAGTAGGTCGTCAAAGATAGTGTTTAAATCTTGCCCGTGGGCATCGATGTATTCCTTTAGTATTAAGTTTTGTGTAGTGAGGGTTTGAACTTGGCGTTCGAGTTGGTTTATGCGGTGATGATCCGCCTCTCTCAAGTTGCCCATGTGATGTAAATTGGCCTCCAATTGAGCCATACGGTACTTCATCTGCTCTAGGGTCTGGTGGGAATCGAGATGAACACTCATCATCCTGACCAACAACTGCATCATGTCTTGACTAGCCATCTAGCGCACGCAAGAGATCTAAGTTAATATTCGCCAAGATTCTAGTTCAATTCGCCCAGATTCTAAGTTCGAGTTTCCAAGATTCTAAGTTCAAGTTTCGCCAAGATGCTAAGTTCAAGTTTCGCAAAGATTCTAAGTTCAAGTTTCGCAAAGATTCTAAGTTCAAGTTTCCAAGATGCTAAGTTCATAGCAGAGATGCGACATGCATATGCAAATGATAATTTCCCCCCAATAATAATCTAATACACCATATATTTTTCCATTGGTTTTAAAATAAAGAATAAAAATTCTTCCATGGAAATAATACTTTAAAATTTAAAATAATAGTCAAAATATTAATAATAGTTTAAAAATAATAATGGTTTAAAAATAATAGTTTAAAAATAATAATGGTTTAAAAATAATAGTTAAAAAAAATAGCCGGGCTCTGATACCAACTTGTAACACCCCGGTTTTTTGGTCACCCAGGTCGGGATGTCACCGCCACATCTCCCTAGTAAGACACGGTTTCTCCGAGCTTACTAAAGAGATGCAAGGCTAGGTATTGCAGTATTTAAAAACACTTAAAGCATTCAAAATAGCCCATACAATATAATTCGAAAATAATAATAGCATAGCGCAGCGGAAATATTTAGTTTAGTACAGTATCGCAGCGGAAAATATAAAAAGGGCCGACATGGCCAAAACACGGGTTAAACAGGCCCGTTCATAATATAGTCTAAGTACGAAATTTAAAAGCAAAATAAAAGTTCCCAAAATCCCATGCATGATTCGTGCTCACACATGCTCATTCCATATATTCTGTAAAGAAAGGAATAAAAATGGTTTTGATCAGCAAAATTGCTGAGTAAGTTAACACATGCATGATCGTAGGGTTTAAAAGCCATAACTTTAATAATTTAACAAAAGCATGATAATAACATAATATTTGATTTCATATAATCCATATCATGTAGCACAATCTATCTCAGGCTCTATTTAATAACACATATCACATGGTTCAAGATAATAGCCATAATTTAAATAAAGCATTTAAATACTTTAATTTGACAACAATATCATTTAATCTAGTTTAATTTAATTTAGAATCCCCATTACATTCCCGATTTGGTATTTCAAAGTTTCACGATAAAAATCGCGATGTCAACAAGTTTAGCCGGTAGCCCGGCGGCCGCAGCCGTATCAGCCATACCCAGTACCACTCCGGAGCCTCGGGAAACCCATACGGATATTCACGAGAGTGTAGGCTCTAAGTTTCGCCGTTTTGGCAATATCACATTTCAAGTATAGCGCGCGGGGTCACCATCGTCCATTACGGCACGAAGTGAATCGTTAGGGGGCACCCTGCAGAGCACTCACCCCTAATTTTAATTTATCAAGTTTGTAAGGGGATTTAGTTTTTAAAATCTGCCTTCCATTGTATTAATTTAGAAATAATATCTCAATTCGTTTCAACCCTAAAGGTTAATTCCATGTTTCAACAAGATTTCAAAATTTCGTTTCGGTAAATCACAGTTTACTCCAAAATTCGTCTAAAATCAGATTTAATTCCAAAAATTCCAAAATTTCATATCTGACTCGGAAACATCAAGATCTACAACTTTCGTGTTTTAACTTTTTCAATCCGAGATACCTAAGTAGGTCAAAATCGCCAATTTTCACATAAGAAGAAATCTGTCCGAGTTCAAAGTGTCGCAGTTTACTAATTTCACATTCTACCATATCAATTCAACTCCAAATTTAATGAAATTTGACAGGGATCATCTTAAGACATTTATCTACAACTTTCATGTTTGGCCAAAGATCTAAAACGGCCTAGATCCTATGTCAAAAACGTGATCAAGATCATTCCTAAGTTCTGTCCAAGATTTCAAGATCTAAAATCAAACAGTTCGGTTTCAACGGGTTTTCACATATCAAATCAACTCCAAAAATTCTCAAATTTTTACAGTAGCTAGGTCTAAGTCTTAGGAACGTTTTTCGTGTTTTAAGTTTTTCCGTTTGAGTTCGTTTTAAGGGTCGGAAAAATTCAACAATTCTGTTGCGCCGGTAGGAAAACAAAAGTGGACAGATCTATGATTCTTGTCAAATCTTTTAGGTTTCGAATGTTTTAAAATCTCCCAAAACCATGTAAGGTTAACTTACAGTGTCTATGAACGTCGGGAATGTCCAATTCGGAGGCGTGGCTTCCAGATCACCGTTTCTCCTCTCCGTTCGTCGGGTTCTACGATCTAGATTCGATACGGGGGTGTAGAAAGAAAAAGGAGATGATTAGTATTCGTTTTCGAATCGTTTATTGAATAAAGATTGGACCGAGACTTACCACGACTATGGAGATCTGTAGAGAAACTCGTCCAACAGCGTTCGTCTTGGTTTCATGCCTCCGACGACTCCGAATTTAGGGTTTCGAACGTATAGAATGTTTTAGGGTTTTGTAAACTTGTTCGGGGCTCCCAAGGGGCTTATTTATAGAATTCTTAATCCCTAGGGCGTCCACAACCGACCTAGAGGTCTGGAGTCGAGAGATGTTCAACCGAAAGTCGAAAAATCCGCGTTTGGGTGAGAGATTCACGCAACGACCGAATCTGTGGGGTGGCGCGGTCGTGGCGCGCTAAAGCCCCTTCACCGCGCGGCCACCGCGCCGACTTCGCCTGGACTTCGGTCCGGGCGGGTCGTGCGATCCGTCGTGCTTTTCCGCCTCTCTTTCGGGTTTCTATCCCTCTATGCTCCCGAATTCCGATTTCCGGGGTATATTCGGGTTCATACTTTCTCTCTAATTTTATTCTCAGTTTAATTGGATGTTTTGGACTCGAATACTCGAGTTCATTAGTGTCGGGTTTTGGTGTACCATTTATCCATCCTTTTATTGAATTAAATTCCTTTAATTCCTTTTTAAGTAAAAATCTCATTTCTCATTTCCTTATCTTTATTTATTTCTTTTATTTGCTGGATTGGTTTATTTATTTATAGTATTCATTTTATTTATTATTTATTTATTTAATTATTGTTTTATTTTATGTTGGAAAATTCTCGGGTATTACAGTCTACCCTCCTTAAGAACCAACTTCGTCCTCGAAGTTGTGTTTCGGCTTTTCTCGTCTCGTGCTAAGGTCTTGTGTTTGTTTTATTATGTTGTGACTGAACTTAGAATTAAACTTCTAAGCTGCCTACGTACCCGGTAAAGGGATCAAGCCATAACGTAGTTCAAAAGTTTACAAAAAAATGCACGAAAAATTAGGGGGTATGACACTTTCTCTTGAGCTACAAGGCTACTGTGATGCTGATTGGGGGAACTGCCCTACTATCAGGCGCTCCTTGACAGGCTACTGCATTTTCCTTGGAAACTCCCTTGTATCCTGGAAAACAAAAAAACAAGATGCTGTATCTCGAAGCTCTACTGAGGCTGAATACCGGAGTCTTGGAGTCACCTCAGCTGAGCTGCTTTGGGTTCATTCTCTCTTTAAGGAGTTGGAGCTGCCTCTTCCTACTCCTTTTCCCCTTCATTGTGACAACATGTCTGCCATTCAACTTGTGAAGAACGCCATCCATCATGAACGAACCAAGCACCTGGATGTTGGCTGCCACTTTGTTCGAGATCATTTCCAGCTGATCCAAATTGATCCTGTCTTTGTCCCAACCACTCACCAACTTGCTGACATATTTACCAAAGGGCTAACCCCTCGTCATTTCCATCATTTCTGCTCCAAGCTGAAGCTGTGGAATGCTTCAGCTTGCGGGGGGATGTTGGATCCACTGAGTCCTCTTCCAGCAAAGTGAAGAACAAAGCTGCTACTGCAACTCGTGTGTGAAGAAGTAGTGTTGGGCTTATTTCTATCTACCACTCTTAATTCCTTTTATTTGGGCCTTTTATGTGTGTACAGCCCATTTACAGTCTTAGCCCATATCACTCGTTGTTGGCTCACATTACTTATAGGGATCTTCTTCCCTTTAGTCATTTTGTAACAAACTCTGCAGAGCAATGAAACAGTGCGCAATTTCCCTTTCTCTTTCTCTCAAATTCCTCACGAACAAATGCCTATCCAAACCCTGGACAAGGATTCAACCTTGAACTGGATTGCATTGCTCGAGAACCTACGTGCCCGAGTGAACATTCGAAAGGAGGTTGCCTCGAGAACCTTGGGATCGAGCAATGGTTTTCCAGGTCCATCGTCATAATTCCATCCAATGGGGAATCCGATGCTTGGTGGAGCTTATCAGAATCAGAATCAACATGGAAGTGCAGGCGGGTGGCTAGTTCTTGAAAGGGTTTGCGGGTAGTGAAGGATCGGGGATGGTCAAACGGAGGGTGGTTCTCAAAGTAACTTGTAATTTTTTAAAAAATATAAGGATCATGTAACTAGTAAAAAAATGTGTGTAGTTTTTTCTCTGTAAAGTTCTTGCACTGTCACATTTTTTATCGATATTAATATATACTTCAGTTCGGAATAGTTTGTTTTGCTTGATTAACCTTTTCTTTTTTAATAATTAATTTTAAACGCAATAATAGAAAAATTAACAACTCAAACATGCATGTTGTTGTAGGATTGGTGAGGTTGAGAATTAAATGTTTGCACTAGTTCTAATTCGAATTATTATGGTATAATTTTGTAAAATATATATTGGTTTAAAAATGTAAATATTATATAATGCATTAACATAATTTTTTTTTTCGGTAAAAAGGGAGGGCCGTAGCCATATTATAGCAATGCATTAACATAATTTAATTGCATAAATATAATTATCTAAATTTTATATATTTATACATTTTAATAATCATTCACTTACATAAACTGATAAAAGATTTCGCATTTTAATAATTTGTTCAAATATAACTTTGCTTATATATATGATGCATGCATTAAATCCTTGTTTGAATTAATATTTTTTTTCTTTGCTGTTTTTTTTAGTAAAAATATTGCAACAACAGAACCCAACAAATTCCAAAAGATTGAATATTTATTTGTTAAAAAGTTTGATCGATGGGAATGATAGATTTAAAATAATTATTAAAAAATATTTATGAACTCAATTTAAGGCTCATTTATGATTAACAATCCGAGCTCGAGCAGCCTCAGTAATACTCGACTCAACTCATTTAACAGTACATACTTGTTTGGCTCGGGTGTAGCCAAGGACCTTTTTCTCCTCAAGGGAGGCTACCGGAAAATGATCAAACCGATTACGGGTTCGGATTAACAATAATGCGCCCACAATTGACTGAATCTTCTTTGAATTGATCAACAATAACAAGATACAACGGAGAATCTGCCTGTTGTTAAGAAACAACGGCGGAATTCACCAAAAACAGGGAACCAAACTACGAGCTGCTAAGGAGCAACGGTGGATTTGGAAATGGTAACCGCTACAAACTAGGCTAGATTCTAAGGAAAGCTGTAAAGGAAAACTGTAAAGAAAGCAGTAAAGATAACAAGGAATTAAAATTGATAAAAGGAATTTGGGGGTTGGATTGATCTCTCTGATTTTGAGTGTGTTGACCCCTATTTATAGCCGGAGCTGGAATAACCGCTCTCCGGCTAACTCCTCTGAGCCGAATTCTTTCTCTCTTCAATTCGGTTGTTTTGGTTTCGGCTGTTTCTTCCCATTTCGGCCGAAATCTTCACCAGCCTCGATTCCCTCCCTTCGGTTTACTATGTACTTTCGGCCTTACTAATCTTGAGCCCATCTTCTTTTGAGACTTCCTCTTTCTTCTGGCCCATGTCTTATGGCCCAATAGCTCTTTCGCGGCCCATTATTCCATATGGCCCCAACAGATGCCCTCCTTACTTGGGCGAATTTCTTTCATGCGAAGGAGCCCAAGTAACTCCTCTCTCTCTTTTCCTCTTCGTGCGCTAACTCCTCCTTAATATCCGGCCACGTCCTTTTGTGCCCTTTCATTTGCCTTTACTTTTGTTTTTATAGCCATTTTTCCCTTTTTCTGTTTCCTCGTTCTCCCTTCGTCTTCTTGCTTCTTTTCCCATCGATGGCGCAACCGACTCTTTCCCCTTCCTCTCAAAAGATCAAAGATGTTGAAGATTCCCTAGTTGAGACTTCTTCGCTTCGTCTCATTGGTGACGGCCTCGTTACCCTTGGACCTCTTGCGACTTCAACTGAGGCCACGACTTCTGCTTCTGTTCTTTTTGGGGAGTCGAAGACGATCCCCTTGTTTTCGGACTATTTCTCTGTCAAGCTTTTCGGCCCTCTCAATACCTGGCCGCTGGTGACTCAGGAACATGTTGCTTGGTTCGAAAGGGCCCTTCCTCATTGTGGATTAGGTTGGGTTAACTCTGGCATTGTTCACTTGATTAAGCTGAGTACTCAACCCTTTCCTACTACTTACAATTACATTCAAGCCCTTCTTTGCTTCTGGAACTCATCCATTAACTGCTTCTGCTTCCTATGGGGTATGATGACTCCAACCATTGAGGATGTTAAGCTTCTTCTGGACTTGCCCTCTCTTGGAAAGCCCGTCTTAGGTGTTACTGATTCCGACAAGCCTAATACGAAGAACACCGGCTTTGCTTCCGGGCTCACCTTTGCTTCATGGATTAACAAGTATCGTGGGGATAAGCCCGAATTTTCTGAGGACAAATCTGTGGCTTTTATGATGCACTTCCTCAGCCGATTCTTTTGGTGCGCCCCTGCCAAGAATGTTGTTCTTGAGACCTACCCTCTGGCCAAGGCCCTTATGAAAAAGAATCATTTGCCTCTCGCCGACTATTTCTTGGCGCATCTATATTCTGGCATGTCTTCCTTGGTTCATGGATGGGTCGACGACCACTCTAGCCGATCTCATGGCCCTCTTTGGTTCCTTCATCTCTGGCTGGTATGGCATTTCAGGGATATGTCCCGTTTTGAACCTCAACCTTTCGAAACTACCCATCCTTCTGCTAACGATCTTCTCGGGGTTCGGTTTCCTGAAATGCGCACTGAACAATGGATTTACTACTTCATGAACCGATCCCCCCTTAGTCCTTCTTCCTGCCACCTCTATTCTGGCACTCCGGATAGTTGGGTTTCGGCTATCAACACTCCCCCTTTCGGTAGACCCCTTCCGAAGGCGTTTGCTCAAGTCTGGAATGCTTGTATCATTCCTCGTCACATTTTCAACTGCTCGTTGTTTGTTCCCCCTGACCATTCTATCCTTTCTGAGGTTTACAATCCTCACTTAGTCAGCCGTCAATTCGGCTTTGTTCAGGATGTGGTCACTCCTCTCTATGGAGACCCAAATCGATACAGCAAATCCTTCAAAGGATTCGGCTCTGAGAACAGCCGAAATCTCTGTCGTACTTGGGCCCTCCGGATTTGCAACTTTGAAGTTCGTTCTTTCGACGTCCGCCCTGGTCTTTCAACCGAGCGTTTCGATACCTGGTGGGAAAAAGCTCTTTCTTATGCTAATTTTGGCACTAACTTGCAGAGCCTCCTTGTTTCTCGCGGCTTTCCAGGTATTATGATGTTTTCGGTTGTTGGTTCAGCCCCTGATTACTCCTGCTCTTCTCAAGAGGATGACCCTCTACTTCCTTTGCTTAGTAAGTCTTTCGGCTTTCTTTTTATTGTGTATCGTATATTTTTCTCAGATTTTCTCTTTTTTTTTTCTTTGCAGGGGCTGCTTTGGATGATGTCTCATCCCTTCCCTCTCATCGGCGTATTTCGTCTGCTCCCGCTACTTCCGGAAAACGAAAACGTGCTACTTCTGGTTCAGGGAAGTCGAAAAAAGAACCTGCACCTAAGACGCTGCGACGTTCGGCTCGTTCGCCTCTTCCGGGTTCGGCCTCGTCTGCTGATCAGGTCTCTTGCCGTTCTTTTCTTCTATATTTTTTTTTCCACCATCTTCCCTTTAACATTTATCTCCCTTTTTTTCCTCTAGGCTCCTCGAGTTACCGTTTCTTCCGGCCCTTCCGAATCACCTAATCCCTCATCTACGGCCCTTGATCCTATTGATAAGGACCCGGCTATTACTTCAAGTACCACTCCCGTTTCTTCGGCCGATATGGGGCTGGGATTGACTTCTCGAACACCTGAGGGTGGCAACACTGGTTCGGCTGTTCCCATTTCGACTACTTCCCTAGCCGTAGCTCTTCCCTCTTCTTCTATCGCCTCTATTCCTAACCCCTCCCCTGTTCACACTCGGCTGGGAGAATTGGCCGTTGGCAATGTTAATCCTTCTTCACCTTTCCCGGATAAGGATGTTCTAGATGATTTCTTTTCCCTTTCATTTGTCTCTTCTTCATCGGAATTTCCTCATTCTTTTAAAGCCTGCTTGGATAAGCTTGAACGCTTGATTTCTGAACAATCCGACGCCTTTTCCGTCCAAACCAGGCCTATCCTTTTGCTTATCTCTTATATCAGGCAGACTTTTCCTCAAGATCTTCTGGTCTCCGGCTTGTCAAACGTCGTTGATGCAATGTTCACCTGTCTATTACGGATAGACATGGAGCTTCCCAGCCTCTTGGTCTTTCGCAAAACACTCGAAGATGAGCATGCTTCTCTTACCCTTCACAGGGCAGAATTTGACAAGCATGCTTCTGACTATCATTCTTATATGAGTCGATTGTCGGCCAATGATGGCCTCAGATCCAATTATTTGAATCGTCTCTCCGCCATTGACTCTGAAATCAGCCGTCTTCAACATGAGGCACAAGGTGTGAAGAATGCTTTAGCCGAAGTTGACCAAGAATCGGCTCACTTGCAAGGACTTATTAAGGAGCTCCACAAATCTGCTCAGGCTCCGAGGGATAAACTTGCTAGTCTTAAAGAGAAAACAGACTACCTTGCTTTGAGGTTATCCTTCAGTGACACCGTCCTTAATGTTTTCCGTGACTTGTGGTCAGACACTCAGAAGGCGCTTAATCAGATTCGCTCTGTCGCGGTTCAACTTCCTTCGGTGCCAAATACTTCAATGGCTTCTGATAACCTTTTCGTCAATCCTCCTTCAGGGGATAATCTGAAGAATTCTGGTAATATTTAATTTGTTCTTTTGGTCCTGACGATATACGATGATTATGTCTTCCTTTTCTTCTAATTTCTCTTCTTAGATGCTCCGTGTGATCCTTTCGAAGATACTACCGACAAGCTTTTCTCGTCCCAACCCGATGATCCTCTGGTTTCGGCCGAAGCTGAAGCTCGATCGTATCAGGAGTTTCAATCAGTATTGGATCCGACTCCTGCTAGTAATTCGGCTGCTCCCCTTACCAGTGACTTCGGTGAAGACATTGCTTATGATTTGAGTGGAGATTGAACTTTGTTGTTGTTGTTTTCTTTTTTGGATGTAATAATATCCCCCCTTACTGTACTCTTGGTTTTTATTTCGGCCGATTCGCTCTGTATACTTAATCGGCCCATTATAAAATATTTGTCTTTTTGCAGACTTATTTCGCCTGTTTCTTCCTTGTTCCCAAGGATATTTTCTGATACAATATTATCTTCTGCAGCTTTATTGGGATTCTTGAAACGTTTCTTCCGTAATCAATGCTTTTCTCTTTACGTTTCCTTTTTTTGTTGTAACTGACATCTCTCCATTTTTCTCTATAAATACCAACTCCTCTCCACTTCTTGTTCCATAATCTCGCAAACACCAATCATGAACATTTTGATGCTTTTAATTCCTCCTCCTCCCTGGCCCCCTTGGCCCGTTGGCTCTTTGGTTGATCCTTTACTTATAAGCCGAAAGCCCTTTTCATATGCAACGCGAGTTCAACTAATCCTTTCACCATTATCTTCATATAATTTGGGAACTTCCCACACTTTTCTCAACATGTATTCCGACGGTCATACTCGGGCTCTGCCCCATCCCCTCTTGTTGTTGTGACCCGTCGTAATCTTACTAATATCGGTCCCAAAGTCCTGGGCGGTCGAATAACAATTGCGCCTTTCTATGGGACCGAATTATTTTCTAAGCTCCGAAGGCCATACCCCTCGAACTTCATCCCTATCTTCAATGCTAAGAAGGGGGTATCCTTGCTGGAGCAGATTAAAATTTTCTTCTTCCTGGTCTGGGAGTTGGCTTTCTTGGCACATCCATCTCTTCTCTCGCCGGCTAGAAGAATTTGGGCTTGGGAATGAATGTTGGCCATCTACCACTTCGGATCCCACTTGCCTCTGCCTCTTTCTAGCCGTTTTAGCCCAGGACGTTTCCCTTGTATATTGTAATTTCGGGCTATCGACGCCGCTTTCGGCCGAAGTAGCACCTTTTTTGTACTTATTCGTTCATGCAATAAAATCTTTACTTTTTCGCATCGCTTAATGTCTAATCCCATACTGATGGATAATATTTCTTCATGTATCTCGCATTAACTGGATTTGACATCTGCTCACCATTTTCGTCCACCAGAACGTATGCTCCATTCGGTAATCTTGTATGAACAATAAATGGTCCCTCCCAATTGGGACTCCACTTACCTAATCGGCCATCCTTCTGCTTAGGCGGCCATATAACTTTCCAAACTAAGTCTCCAACTTCAAACCGCTTAAGACGAATTCGCTTATTGTACCAATCGGCCACAATATCTTTATTTTTCTGCAAATTCTCAAAGGCCTGCACCCGATTGGAATTTATCTCCAATAACTCATCTTTCATCGCACGATCATACTGTTCGGCCGACATTGAATCCGCCTGGCTTGTTCTCAAAGTCGGCACTGTTATTTCGGCTGGCAATACTGCATCCATTCCATAAGTCAGCCGAAATGGTGTGAACCCAGTAGCTGAAGTTTTAGCATTTCGATAAGCCCACAATGCTTCAGATAACTTCTCGTGCCATTTTCTTGGCTGATCTTCAATCATTTTCTTTATAATTCCGATTAGCTGTTTGTTTGTGGCCTCTGCTTGCCCATTTCCTTGCGGGTAATATGGCGACGAATGCACAATTTTTATCCCGTATTCGTCTGCAAAGGCCTTGACTTTTTCTCCCACAAATACAGTTCCTCTATCTGTTAGAATCGTCTGTGGGATCCTGAATCTATAAATCAACTGTCTCTTAATAAACTCAATCACCTCCTCCTGTGAAATGCTGACATACGCCTGAGCTTCGGCCCATTTTGTGAAGTAATCTGTTGCCACTAGCACGAACTCATGTCTTTTCGACGAAGAGGGATGAACTTTTCCTATGATGTCCATGGCCCATCCTCTGAATGGCCATGGTTTGATCATTATATGTAATTCTTCGGCCGGTAACTTCTGAATCGGCCCATGTTTTTGACATTCGGTGCATCCTCTTGCATATTTTTCACAATCAGGACCCATATTCGGCCAATAATATCCCAGCCGAATAATACTCCACTTCATCGATTTTCCTGCCCGATGCGCACCGCGTATTCCTTCATGAACCTCTCCCATTACCCTTCTAGCGTCCTCCTCTCCGACGCATCTGAGCAATATTCCGTCAATAGCACGCTTGAATAATAATCCTCCTATTATGACGTAGTCCATCGCTTTCCGTTTTTCGGCTGGATTAGCCTCCGAAGGATCTTCTAATGTCTGTGCTATCTTTTTTATCCATTCGGCCTTCTCTGTTTCGGCCAAACGTACTTCTACATTTCCTGCTATCGGCATCAACCGATATTTAGCTGCATGTTGAGCCAATTCATTGGCTACTTCATTCTTTTCTCTCGGGATATATTCAATGTACACTTCATCAAATTCTTCCAACAAAGCAACCGCTTCTTCATACAATCTAATCAACTGAGAACTCTTAACCGAAAAATCGCCTAGCAATTGCTGAACAACTACTTGCGAGTCTCCTTTGACCATGATTGCTCTGACCCCTTCTTCTATCAACCGTTGTAATCCCGAAATTAACGCTTTATATTCAGCTTGGTTATTCGTATATGACTCTGGCAGTTGCACGAAATATTTGTATATCTTGCCCTCCGGTGTTTGTAGGGTAAACCCTGCTCCAACTCCTGAAGCGGCTTACTTCGGCGTCCCTTAGGATTCGGCTAAGATAGTAGATCGCCCGATCCCTTCCTTCATCGTCTTCTTGCGCCAGTAATGCTCCAATAGATTCTTCGGCCGCTGCTATATACAACTTCAATGGCCGTCCTAAAATTGGAGGAACCAACACAGGCGGATTCATCAAATCCTGCTTCAATTGTTTGAAGGCTTTTTGTTGGTCGACTCCCCATTTGAACTCCTCTTCCTTCTTCAACCTCAATAAATCGGTTAGTGGTTTCGACTTTCCAGCCGCATTTGCTAAGAATCGTCTCAGAAAACCGATCTTTCCAATAAACTTCTGTAGACTCTTCTTATCATGTGGAGGTTTGGCTTCTTGGATAGCCCTGGTTTTGTTCGCATCAACTTCAATTCCTTTGTTATGTACCAGGAACCCGAGAAAATTTCCTGCCTGTACTCCGAAAGCACACTTGGCTGGATTCATCTTGACTCCATGCAGCCTCATCCTCATGAACACCTTCCGCAAATCGTTCAAGTGGCTTTCGATATCTTTGGATCGGACCATGACGTCATCGATATAGACTTCAACACAATCCCCTATGAGGTCATGGAAAACATAGTTCATGGCTCTCTGGTATGTAGCTCCTGCATTCTTCAGTCCGAACGGCATCACCACCCATTCATATATCCCTATGGCACCAGGGCACCGAAATGCAGTCTTGTGAACGTCTTCTTCGGCCATAAAAATTTGGTTGTATCCGGAATATCCATCCATAAAAGATAGCATCCCCTGTTTTGCGGCCGAATCAATCAACAAGTCAACAATAGGCATCATATACTCATCTTTTGGAGTGGCTATATTAAGATTCCTGAAATCAATACAAACTCTCAATTTTCCATTCTTCTTTATTACAGGAACGATATTTGATAGCCATTCTACATATTTAGCTGGCCTAACAAATCTGGCCGCTAACAATTTCTCTATTTCTTCTTTTATTTTTGGGACTAATTAAGGCGCTGCCCTCCTGGCCGGCTGTTTATGCGGCCTGAACCCTTCTTTAATAGGCAGTCTGTGCTCTACAATCGACCGCTCCAATCCTGGCATCTCTGTATAGTCCCATGCGAAACAATCCTTGAATTCGACTAGAACCTCCTTGAATCGGCTTGTCATCTGTTGATCAAGATTTGCACTCAGCGGGATCTCCCTCGGGTGTTCGTCTGTACCAACATTGACCATTTTCAAGGGGTCTTGAGCTTTGAAATCCGGCGTTCGCTTTGGAATTGCGTCTATTAAATCGCTCCATCCTGCTTTGTCGTCTGAAACTCCGAGTTCGGCCGATTCGAACTCGGTCGTTTGATTCGGTTGTGCCTCCATCATTTACTTTCTTCTTCGACTGGCCGTTCATCGGCCTGGTATCTGATTTCAAACCCCAAATCTGTCCAATCACACTCGATCACCAGCGGGTACCGATCCCCTACCACCGCTAGGAATGGTTGTATCGGTTCTTCATATAACACCGCATCAATTCGTCCGGCTGAGCTGACTGGAAATGGAGGTTGATCCCCATCTACTTCTTCTACTGTGCCATCCTTTTTCCAGAACCATACTTTCTGGTGAAGCGTTGATGGCAAACATCGGGATGTATGAATCCAGCATCGGCCTAATAGGGCCGCATACGGGACTTCTGCATCTACCACGAAGAACATGGTCGGAATTGATATTGTTCCGACTGTTACATCCACCAATATACATCCTTCAGCCGCAGTTTGAGCCCCCACAAAACTCATTACCTTCATTCTCGTAGGGAGTAAATCTTCCTTCGAACGGCCTATCTTCGTTAGCGTGGATAGGGGCATGATATTAACTGTGGCTCCACCGTCGATAAACATTCTTCTAAGTGGACTCCCATTGACCCAACCTTTAACGTATAAAGGCCTCACATGCTGGGACATCTTCGCAGTTGGAGGCAAAATCGTACCTGGTTGAGCTTCTGGAACAAATGCTTTATATCCTTCCTCAAACGATTTCTCTATTTCGGCTTCCGGCCGAAATACTTCAAGTTTATCGAAACAAAAGTCCACTATGGGTTCTTCATCACCATAGTATTCTCCATCCTTCTGACAAAAAACCACAGCTGGTTCGGAATCCGACCAGTACTCCTCTTTCTCTTCGGTGGTTACCGTCACCATATTCGCGCTAGATCCGAAGTCGAACTTAAACTGCCCAACAGGGGGTGTATCACTATTCGGAATGATAGTTGTCTTTGGTTTCCACTCCCTGGTTCGGACTGGTCTAGGCTTCCATTCTTCTTTCGATTTCGGCTGCTCACTTTCAATTTTCGGCTGTATTACTTTCGGCCAAAATTCAGTTTTGTTCTTTAGCCGATCCTGTCCTTCTTTCGGCTTCCTCTCTTCTTTGGATTCGGATTTCGAACGAGCCGAAAATACCCTATTGAGTACTCGTCCCCCCGAGAACGAACAGTCATCAGGGAAGTCCTCTTCCATATGCATCATATCATACTCCTCCTGCTCAGAAACAGCAGCTGCTTTAAGCCGTTGCATTCTTCGTTTGAAAGTACGATATGATCCCTTTCCTTTTGGGACTTTTCTCTCCTCTGCCCTCCAAGCTGAATGGTCATACCGGCGTTGATCGAAATGCCTTCTTTCTGGAGAGTTTTGGACCCATCGGCCTACCTGAGTATTTGCTGGTGGCCTTCTAAGCTTTTTCATTTCGGGACTAACAGCTTCTTCAGGGACTGTGATCTGTATCACAGTCTTTCCATTCTGTTTATCGGCTGTTAACTTCATCTCTGAGTCCCATCCGTTGGTTATGATTTTCAACGTTGGTCTCTCACTGTTATCTCCGACCTCGATCTCCTGATGTCTCTCCGATTGCTTGATCCACTCTTTCACCTCATAATTCCCCAATCGGTCAAAAACATCTGTAACTTTCTCTTTTCCCTTCGGAGATCCTAGCCTTTTCCATACTCCTGACTTCTGAGCCGATGGCCGATCCCCAAGCCGATCGTGCACAGAACTCTTGCTAGATGATGTTTGATCCCCCAATCGGTCATGCACCGATTTGTTCTGATTGGGCTGCACCATCACCATGTTGGCAACTGGGAACGGATTCTTATCAATTGCCATAAGCCTCTCTGGGAACTTCAGCTTCCCATCATCGACATGCTTCTGAATCAGCTTCCTAAAATGCCCACAAATCGCCGTGGAATGAGTAGCTGATCCGTGGAATCTGCACCATCCGGCCTCCAACTGATCCTTGGTAGACTGTGGATGGTTTCCTTTAAACTCTAGCAATCCATTCTTCTGGCAATAATCAAATATTTCGTCCATTTGTGACAAGTCGAAAGAGTAAAATCTTTGAGATTCATCTCCTCCTTCTTTCTCCTTGCCTCTGGCTGGCCGAAGTGCTAGACAAGTCATAGGCTTTTTTATGATTAACTCTGCCCTTGCGACTTCGGCTAATGCAGGAACGTCTTCCGTATTGTACTCTTCCCGAATTTCACATCTATCCAGAGATTCAGCAAATGAGGCAGCTGACTGGATAGGTTGTGACCTTCCGCTCTGACTTCGGCTTGATTTGAAAGCCGCCTGTTCCGCCAAATATGTCTCCATCCTTATAGCTTCAGCCGTCAATTCGGCTACCGTCCTCGGTCTTGTTACCATCAATCTGTCCTTAATGGCAAACTTCAAATTCTGCTTTAAGATTTGAATATATTCATGCTCAGGCAGCATTGTCTTCACCCGAGCCTTCACTGCATAAAATCTTTCAATGAATTCAGTAACCGATTCAGACGCCTTCTGCTTGGTTGACGTCAGATCAACTACCGAGACTTCCGGACTGGTATTATAGAATCGGTCATGGAATAACCGCTCCATTTCGGCCCAAGTATTGACCGATCCCGCTGGCAAGTTAATGTACCATTCGAATGCTGGGCCAGTTAATGACAAACTGAACAATATCAGCTTGTGAAAATCATTTTGCGCGATTCTGGTACATTGAGCTGTAAATCGGCCAATATGCTCGATGGTAGAGCGGCCGACTTCTCCAGAAAAAGTGTTAAAATCTGGAACCTTCACCCCTCTAGGCAGTGGATACTGCTCCTCAATGTAGTCTGGATAAGGTTTCCGATACATCGGCCTATTCTCCTGGCCGATGAGATTCCCAAACTGTGTGCGAATAATCTCAGCAATAAGTTCTCTGTCAACCAGTTGTGGTGGATTCTGCTGAAGTGGTGCGTATTGTTGTTGAACCACTGGAGCAGGCGGTTGAACAGCTGGTTGAGGCGGTTGATTCTGTTGCTGATCGTACCTCTGCTGCGGAGGAACAAAAGGCCGAGCTCCATGCCCTCCTGGCGGCCTAAAGGCCTGCTGCTGAAAATTGTGAGGATTTTGCATCGCAGGTGGTGGATTTTGAGCTACTGGAGCTTGCTGCGCTCCCATCGGATACATACTCCTCGCGATTTCGGCTCTAAACATGGCTGGCATCGCTGCCAAGATATTTCCCTCGATCTGACGAACTGAGTTAGTAACCGCCGCCTCCACCATAAATTGAACCTGATCTCGGAATCGCGGGGTTAAATCATCGTTTGAAAACTCCTGATTATGGAAATGTTATGGTCCGGGGAACCCTGGGGGGAATTCTCCGGCTTCTGGTGCGCGCTCTTCCTGAATCGGCGGCAAATCAGTCCTCGCCGCCGTGTTTGCTGCTGGAGTTGCTTGTTCAAACGCCATTTTGCGTCCCACTGGGCGTGCCACTGTTTGGCTCGGGTGTAGCCAAGGACCTTTTTCTCCTCAAGGGAGGCTACCGGAAAAGGATCAAACCGATTACGGGTTCGGATTAACAATAATGCGCCCACAATTGACTGAATCTTCTTTGAATTGATCAACAATAACAAGATACAACGGAGAATCTGCCTGTTGTTAAGAAACAACGGCGGAATTCACCAAAAACAGGGAACCAAACTACCAGCTGCTAAGGAGCAACGGTGGATTTGGAAATGGTAACCGCTACAAACTAGGCTAGATTCTAAGGAAAGCTGTAAAGGAAAGCTGTAAAGAAAGCAGTAAAGATAACAAGGAATTAAAATTGATAAAAGGAATTTGGGGGTTGGATTGATCTCTCTGATTTTGAGTGTGTTGACCCCTATTTATAGCCGGAGCTGGAATAACCGCTCTCCGGCTAACTCCTCTGAGCCGAATTCTTTCTCTCTTCAATTCGGTTGTTTTGGTTTCGGCTGTTTCTTCCCATTTCGGCCGAAATCTTCACCAGCCTCGATTCCCTCCCTTCGGTTTACTATGTACTTTCGGCCTTACTAATCTTGAGCCCATCTTCTTTTGAGACTTCCTCTTTCTTCTGGCCCATGTCTTATGGCCCAATAGCTCTTTCGCGGCCCATTATTCCATATGGCCCCAACAATACTCCTATCCGTAGAACATATCAAGGGATTGATTAAATGGACAGTATTGCCTATTTGCCCTCCAGATTTTGAAATAAGCATGTCATGGTGAATAATCCAAGCCGTCGGTCAATGTTTCGTATCCAACAGTGATCACCAACTTGCCTTAGTTGCATTTACCAATATTATTAATCTAAACCGTTAACCAGTCTTGAGATAATTAAATCCAGGTTTAATATTGGCCGTCAATTCAAGGCTGCTAAATCAGCAGAGGGCATTTTTGTCCATATAGAAACAATGTGAGCATTAGCAGCAGCCCTTGGCTTTTGTTTTACGTATAAGATTGTAGCAAAACTCACTAGTAAAAACTAAACACAATACTCTCATGTATCAAAGAAAAGGAACAGCTTCCCACAAAAGGCCAACTCAAACCTCATGCTAAGGCAGCTTCTTAATAATAATTAGCTATAGCACCATAACAATAATAAGAAGCATGCAGGTGAACTTTGGCAAGGAAAGATGCGATGACACATTTTCGTCGAAAATGTGTCATCACCTAAATCCTAGTCGCCTCTCCACGTTTGTTGAGCATTTCCTTGCCTGGGTTGTGAAGACTAGGGGTTATTAACGAGTAGAGCTACTCGAAATCGACTCGGGACTCTGCTCGGAAAAAACTCGACTCGTACTCGAAAAATTCGAGTCGAGTCGAGTAGTCGAGTATTTAATCGAGTATCGAGCTCGAGCTCGACTACAAGGTTAAGATACTCGTCGAGTATCGAGTACTCGACGAGTATCGAGTCGAGTACCGAGTCGAGTCGAGTACTTGACTCATTTTTAAAAAAAATTAATTTTTTCATATATTTTATATTTTTAATACTCCTTCTACTTTTATTTATTGTCCACTTTCATTTTGATCCATTAATAAATTCATGTTTAAATTTAAAAATAAAATATTATTAACTAAAATAATTATTTAAATATGAGACGCTCCAACTACTTATTTACCAGTTTGCTTCCGCTAGGGTTTTGTATACACTCTCCTTTCTTACTCGGCTCCTCGCAATTCCACCCTTCAAAATGAGCCGACATCCTGAAGTGAAGTGGGCAGAGAGGGAGGACAAGGTATATCTAACTGTGCTATTACCCGATACCAAAAATCCCAAAGTCAATGTTGATCCTGATGGAACATTCACGTTTACTGCCTCTGCTGGGACAGACAACAACGAATATGAGCTAAAATTAGACCTTCTTGATAAAGTTAATGTGCAGGAATCCAAAATAAACATAGGTCCTAGGAACATAGTCTGTGTCTTGGAGAAGGCAGAACCAAAATGGTGGAAGAAGTTGTTACGTGGAGATGGAAAGGCACCGCACTACGTGAAAGTAGATTGGGATAAATGGGTTGATGAGGATGATGAGACTGGACCTGCTGATATTGATATGGGTGGCATGGACTTTTCGAAATTTGGCGACATGGGTGGCATGGGTGGTTTGGGCGGCATGGGTGGTCTTGAAGGTCTGGGCGGCATGGGTGGTATGGGAGGCCTGGGTGGTATGGGAGGTCTGGGCGATCTGGGAGATGATGCTATGGGAGATGACTTCGAGGACAGTGACGAAGAAGAGGTCAAGAACCAGCCAGAAGAGAAAAATAAGGATGTGAAGGAAGCGGGAGAAGGTTCAACGGACAAAGCAGCAGGGAGTGCGGCGAGTTCATGAAGAAAGAGGCACTACTACTTAGTTGATTATGTTTCTACTAAAACACTTTGGTTAAAGGAATAGTAGTCTTGTTGGGTGAGTGAACCATTGTCTGATTGGATTTTAAAGTTGTTTTATTATTATTATCTGGTGTTGTAATTTTTATTTAAGTTTGTGGGTTTGGCACATTTTAAAATGGTGGATGGTATTTTGATGCTTGCTTGCTAGCAGCCCTCAAAAAAAAAAAAAAAAAATTATTTAAATATAAAAATAACAGAAAAATAAAATGAATTAGCTACTAAATGGTTTCGGTCGCAAATTCAGTCGCTAACTAGCTACTAAATGATTTCGGTCGTAAATTCGGTTGTTAACTAGCTAATGAACGATTTTGATCGCAAATTCTGGTCGCTATACTGAAATTTTTCTTGTAGTGTAAATTTTACAATAACTAGTCAAATATTTATATATCAAATTGAATCAATTTTTTATGTCATAGTTCCAAAATTTAAAATCAACACACACAAATGTAAAAAAAAAAAAAAAAAATTCAAGCTTGAACTATCGAACTCGATGGTACTCGAGCTCGAGCTCGAGAAAATGTAAAAAAAAAAAAGAGTTCGAGCTACTCAAGCTAGAATTTTTACAGCAGGTGCGGGACATCTTGTTCTTCATTTTGTACGGTGGAGATCGAATTTCAACGGTTAGAAATTTTTGTATAATTTTCTGTTCGGGGCTGCAGTTTTGAGTTCTTATTTTCCGATTTGGTGTTCTTGGTGGAGTTTGAGTTTGTGGTGACTTTGTGTTGTTGTAAGGCCACATCTTTGGTTGTGATTTGGCAGACTTTGGTGTAATCTCTTTTGGTGATAGTGGATTTGAGATATGCTCAAGAGCCTCGTGGTTTTTACCTTTCGAATTGGAAGGGTTTTCCACATAAATCCTTGTGTTCTTGTTTGTTTGTTTTTTGTTAATGTTCCTGTGAAATTCTAACAACATGGGAATTAAGTGTCCGCTGCGAAATTTGAACTTGTGAAGTTATTTGGTGAATTCCCAACAGAGTGGTATCAGAGATATTGTTGTTAGAATAATGGAATTAACACGAGCAGGATGATTTCGTTGAATGGGATGAATTATCACAAATGGCAGGGGAAGATGAAAGATCTTCTATTTGTAAAAAGTTTGCATCTACCTGTGTTTGCTACTTCGAAGCCAGAATCTAAATCGGATGAGGATTGGGCTTTTGAGCATCAACAAGTGTGTGGTTTTATTCGACAGTGGGTCGATGATAATGTGTTAAATTTGTTTGCTAATGAGACACATGCCAAGACGTTGTGGGAAAAGCTTGAAAAACTTTATGCTTCAAAGACAGGGAAGAACAAGTTATTCTTGCTGAAACAATTGATACAATTGAGGTATATGGAAGATGTTCCTATCGCTGACCATGTGAATGAGTTCCAGGGGTTGTTGGATCAATTGTCAAATGTTGGAGTGAAATTTGATGATGAGATTCTTGGATTATGGTTGCTGAATACTTTGCCAGATAAGTGGGAGACATTCAGGGTATCACACACTCTCCCGATGGTGCAATGACTCTTGATTATGCCAAAAGTGGAATCATGAATGAGGAGATGAGAAGAAAAACTCAAGGTTCATCATCTTCACAGAATGAGTTGTTCGTTGCAGAGAATAGGGGGAGACAGAAAACCAGAAATGTTGATAAGGGCAGACAAATGAGCAAATCCAAATCTCGATACAAGAATGTTGAGTGTCACTATTGTCACAAGAAAGGCCATATCCAGAAATATTGCTTCAAGTGGAAGAATGATAACAGGAATGCAGGTGCAGGAAAGTCTGATGATGCCAGTCATGTTGCCACGACTACAAAGGACGATCTCATTGTTGTCTTTGATGAAAATGCAGTGAATACAATTTCCTCTGATGTTAGTTGGTTTGTTGATACAGGTGCTGCAGTCCATGTCACATCGAGAAGGGATTTCTTTTGTACTTACAATGTTGGTAAGTATGGTTCATTAAGGATGGGAAATAATGGTATATCTGAAGTTGTGGGCACAGGTGATATTTGTTTGAAGATAGCCAATGGATCTACATTGCGATTGAAGGATGTCAGACATGCACCGGATATTTGTATAAATCTGATTTCTGTTGGGAGACTTGATAAAGATGGTTATGGAAATAGTTTATGTGATGGTATATGGAAACTGAATAAAGGATCTCTTGTGGTTGCTAAAGGTAAGATACTGAGATCAAACTTATATTCGTTGCAAGCTTCAATTTCCAGTGATGCTGTGAACCTGGTGGAGAAGCAAAATTCCCATGAATTATGGCATAGAAGGTTGAGTCACATAAATGCTAAAGGCCTCGAAACTCTGGTGAGAAAAAATGGCATTTCTGGATTGAATAATGCAAATTTGGAGAAATGTGCACATTGTTTTGCAGGAAAGCAACATCGAGTTTCATTCAAAACTCATCAACCTCGACGAATGCAGAATCTATTGGACTTGGTGCATTCAGATGTCTTTGGTCCGTTGAAGGTACATTCATTTAGTGGTGCATCTTATTTTGTGACATTTATTGATGATCATTCTAGGAAGCTATGGGTCTATGTGTTGAGATCAAAGGATCAAGTACTTGATAAGTTCAAGGATTTCCATGCTTTAGTCGAAAGACAAACTGGAAGAAAGATAAAGTGCATCCGTACTGATAATGGGGGAGAGTATCGTGGACCATTTGAGGATCATTGCAGGAAACAGGGCATTCGACATCAAAAGACACCTCCAAAGACATCTCAGCTGAATGGGTTAGCTGAGAGAATGAATCGAACATTATTGGAGAGAGTTCGATGTCTTCTGGCAGAGTCAAAACTTCCTATGACCTTTTGGGGTGAAGCTTTATTGACAGCTACACACGTGATAAATTTGACTCCCACAGTTGCTCTTAAATGGAGATGTTCCAGATGTAGTTTGGAAAGGTAAAAATTCATCATATGATCATTTGAGAGTCTTTGGTTGCAAGGCATATGTTAATGTTCCAAAAGATGAGAGATCAAAGCTTGATGTGAAAAGCAAGCCGTGCATCTTTTTGGGCTATGGTCAAGATGAGTTTGGCTATAAATTGTATGATCCAGCTACAAAGAAGCTCTTAAGGAGTCGTGATGTTGTGTTTATGGAAAATCAGACAATTGAAGATTTGCAGAAATCTGATTCTCATGCTCAAGATGACTTTGTAGATGTTGAGCCAGTTCCTATAACACGATCGCCAGCTGGAGATGATACAGAAGAACAGGTTATGCAACCAGATCAGACAGATGATGATCATGGTGATGGTGCACAACACTCTATGGATGATGGCAATGATGATTTTGATCATGCTCAACAGGTTCCTCTCAGGAGATCTACAAGAGATAGACAACAGTCTACTAGATATTCACCTAGTGAATATGTCCTTTTGACTGATGAAGGAGAACCTGAATGCTTTAATGAAGCAATTGATAGTGTGGATAAAGAGCATTGGTTGCATGCTATGAAAGATGAGATGAAGTCTCTTTATGATAATGATACCTTTGAGTTGGTGAAATTACCAAAAGGAAAAAGAGCCCTGAAAAATAAGTGGGTTTACAGGCTGAAGCAAGAACAAGGTTCTTTGACACCAAAGTATAAGGCAAGATTGGTGGTTAAAGGCTTCGAGCAGAGAAAAGGAATTGATTTTGATGAAATCTTTTCTCCAGTAGTTAAATTGTCTTCTATTCAATCTGTGTTAGCGATGGCTGCAAGCCTTGACCTGGAGATCGAATAAATGGATGTGAAGACAGCATTTCTTCATGGTGATTTAGATGAAGATATCTATATGGAGCAACCTGAGGGATTTCAAGTGCAGGGCAAAGAAGATTATGTCTGCAAATTGAAAAAGAGCTTGTATGGTTTGAAACAAGCTCCTCGACAATGGTACAAGAAGTTTGAGTTAGTGATGCAACAACATGGTTATCGAAAGCTCAATTCTGATCATTGTATATTTGTGCAGAGGTACTCAGAAAATGATTTCATTATCTTGCTGCTCTATGTTGATGACATGTTAATTGTTGGTCAGAGTCTTTCAAGAATTAGGGAGCTGAAGCAAGAGTTGAGCAAGTGCTTTTCTATGAAAGATTTGGGAGCTGCAAATCAAATTCTCGGCATAAGAATTTTGAGGGATAGAAAAGTTGGTAAGCTTTGGCTATCGCAACAGAATTATATTCAGAAGGTGCTTCAAAGGTTTCATATGGAAAATGCTAAGCCTGTTAGTACTCCATTGGCAACACACATGAAATTGAGTGCTTCTCAATGTCCTTCCACTGAAGAAGAGAAGAAAGATATGGAAAATGTTCCCTATTCATCAGCAGTTGGAAGTTTGATGTATGCAATGGTGTGTACAAGGCCTGATATTGCCCATGGTGTGAGCACTGTAAGTCGTTTTCTCTCAAATCCTGGAAGAGAACATTGGAAAACTGTGAAGTGGATCTTGAGATATCTTCGTGGTACATCAGATTTGAAACTTTGCTTTGGAAGTGAGGATTTAGTCCTTCGTGGTTTCACTGATGCTGATATGGCGGGTGATATTGATACTCGCAAATCCACTTCAGGTTTTGTGATTGTCATTGCAGGGGGAGCAATCTCTTGGCAGTCTAGAAGGCAGAAATGTGTTGCATTGTCAACAACTGAAGCTGAATTTATTGCAGCTACTGAAGCGTGCAAGGAGATGCTTTGGGTGAAGAAATTTCTCAAAGAGCTTGGCTATGCACAAGAGAGGTACGCCTTACTTTGTGACAATCAAAGTGCTATCCATCTTAGTAAACATCATAGCTTTCATTCAAAGTCTAAACACATTGATACGAGATATCATTCGTTGCGTGACGTGTTGGATGAGAAGTCGATATACCTTGAGAAGGTACATACAGATGAGAATGGAGCTGATATGCTTAGGAAATGTGTACCAAGATGGAAATTTGAATTTTGTTGATCACTTGTCGGGATGACAAGTTCCTCCACATAGTCGGGAGGAGGGGGGGATTTATTGGGGTCCTCCCAACTTATAAGTCAACAAAATTAAATGAAATGGGCAGTCCTTCATTTCATTAAATGAGACACGGAAATTTCAATGTGAGTGTCTGTAAAAATAATTGAAGCCACACACAACAGCAATAGAGAAAAAGCCAGAAGCAGAATAAGAAAAAAAAACGCAGCAGCCATTCTTCTCCGTTCAGTTTCCGATTTCCGGCCATTCGGTGAAGCAAATCTTGTCCGATCGGGCTGAACTTTTTACAGAAGGTGCGGGACATCTTGTTCTTCATTTTGTATGGTGGAGATCGAATTTCAATGGTTAGAAATTTTTGTATAATTTTCTGTCCGGGGCTGCAGTTTTGAGTTCTTATTTTCCGATTTGGTGTTCTTGGTGGAGTTTGAGATTGTGGTGACTTTGTGTTGTTGTAAGGCCACATCTTTGGTTGTGATTTGGCAGACTTTGGTGTAATCTCTTTTGGTGATAGTGGATTTGAGATAGACTCAAGAGCCTTGTGGGTTTTACCTTTCGAATTGGAAGGGTTTTCCACATAAATCCTTGTGTTCTTGTTTGCTTGTTTTTGTTAATGTTCCTGCAAAATTCTAACAACTTGGGAATTAAGTGTCCGCTGTGAAATTTGAACTTATGAAGTTATTTGGTGAATTCCCAACAAAAAGAAACAATTTGAAGAGCTAAGACAAGCAGACAGCTTACACATAGTAGCAATAGATTGCTTCAACATGCTCACAACAATATATCTTCTCTTGTGTTAATCCCAACTTGGAGTGTAACACCCCGAAATTCATCCTCGTAAGGTTTCAAAATGTTACCGCCACACTTGTCAGTCAGACTCGCCCTTTGGCTAACTTAATTGACAAGTGCTACGGCTAAATATCTTCAAATATAAATTTTTGTAATATGGACTTTAAAAATAATTATCAATTTTATAAAATATAGACATAAGAAAATTTAAAGTACTTTATACCAGAGTCATTGTTCTTTCTCACTCGGAAGCATAAACTAAAGGCAATATATAGGACATTAATAATTAAAAGTATGTGGTTCCTTAAAGCAAAAATCTTTTTCATGAAAGGTAATCCCATCCCCAAATGCTCATGTCATGAGATGCAGTTCACATGTCAGCTCCAATATCTGTAAAAAGATAACGCAACAACTTTTTAGAAGTATAACGGTACTGGGTAAGTCAACCCGCTCCACTTTAAGAGGTGGGTTTTAAAATAATGGTTGACACTCAATTAAAAAAATAATTTTCACTTTTTATTTTAAAAGGATCACACACATTACATTTAACAAAATAAATAACTTTCATTCTTACCATTGTAGCAACTATGCACAAGAGGATACCATTTTCCATATCATATATCATATCGATCATATGTCATGACCAGCATGCAGCGGACTCATATACAGACACACTCCGGAGCCTCTGGTAACCCATCACGGATACACCCAAGAGTATAGACTCATACATGCAACAACGCCGTTTTGGCACAATTTATCAACAATGCCGTCTTAGCATATTTAGAGGGGGAGGCCCGCAAGACACATCCCTAGTGCATTAGCCCTCTATCAAGTATGGCATCTTACTCAAGTTAATAGTGCACAATGGATTTAAAAGTGTTTTTCACAATTTTCCACATAATATCCTCTTTAAAAGAGTTTTCAACAATTTCACGGGAGTAACCTCATAACAAGGCATTCAGTAATGCCAAATATCATTTCAACATTTAACTCCCATATCAATATCTCATAAATATGAAAATATCATTTCATGGATCTCAAAATCCAACAATTTCTCATTTGGACCAAAAATCAAGTCCAACATCGCAGTTTACGCCAAGTCAGTTTAAAAATTCATATGAAAGGCGATTGCAATGAAATTTAAACTGTAGATACTCAACACATAGTTGAACAAGTTTCATGTTTTACACTTTTCAAAATAAGGTATGGAAACAGTTCAAAAATCGAGTTCTTTTCAAAACATGTATTCTGCCAGAAATTCAATGGTGACTCTATAATTTTCAACAGGTTTTAAAAATAGTAATTCGCGACCAAAAATTCTGAAATTTTACCACAAGGTAGATAACACATTGATACGTATTTTTCATGAATAAATCATTTGGTTTTGAAACACTTAAAACCTTCAAAAATGAGGATTTCAGAAACACTATCATTTCTTAGATTTCAACAAAAAGAGATTTCGACCTTTCGATAAAGCGGATCCCACAACTTTTTCATATGAGTTCTAAAACTTACAAAATTTTTTAGAAAGATACTCAACTCAATAAGGAACAATTTTTATGAAGGAACCTTTGAAGGATAATCAACCAAAATAGTTTAACAAGATGGATCTTTACGTAAACGAAAAACTGACAAATTTTGGTATAATGGGGAAATTCTAATTTTGTACTCTTAAAACATGGATTGGGATCTCCAAAACTTGAAGTAGAGAGTGTTAACTTACTGAATTGATGTATAAGAGCAAGGAGATTCAAAGATAATGGCCGTTATAATACAAGATTCGCACTACAAATTACGGGTTTCGCTGAAATTCGACAAATAGAGGAAAATCAATTTATAGTATAAACATAAAATATTTAGTTCTCTAAGATACAAGTTTACAAGAAGGATATGTTACTAACCAAGTGTTGAGAAGAGTTAGAACTCTAGAATGATGAAGATTTCCAAGTCTACAAGACTCCACAATCCTTAAGATATGCTCACTATTTGGGAGAACGTGGAAGAATAGAATAGGGAGTGAATTTAACTAATGAGATGGATGAGATTGGTGTGTTTGAATGCTAGAAACTCCCTCTATTTATAGGCTAAGATGTGAACAATTGAACATGACACATTGTGAGAGTGATTACAACCTCACCATTAATCCAATTAAGTGTGTCTTGAACAATAATGGTTAGAGTATTTGTATCCACTCATTTGGTCCTTATAGCCTAACAAAGAGGCTATTAATTTGGGAGGCTATTAATTTTGTCCATCATGTTGTCTATTAACATAATGGTTTGTCTATTATGGAGGCTATTAATCTTGGTGGGTTCAAGAGATAATTGATCACTTTTCTTTGCTAGTCATTCATCCAAAACACTTGTTGATTTTTCATCTATTTGTTTAGGAATAAAATTTCTTGCAATTGCTTTTAACCTCATATTTGTATAAGTAGTGTATCATGAAAATGATGGAAGTATTAGATTGTCTAGAAAAATCATTATTCTTGTCATTATTTAGTGGCATGCATTTATACTCAATGAGTTGGATATGATAATATAATATTTATTTATTTATTTCAAATATTGTATTTATATTAATGTGCTTTCAAGAAGATAATAAAAATATACTTGCATGGTTTTATTTGATTCAAAACAATACTCAAACCACAAAGTCTTCATGTCATCATCAAATAAAAATTATAATCTATGAATATATATATTTTTTTATATATAAAAGTTAATTCTCATATATTCACATAAAAACTCATATTTTTATTTTTATAAAAATTTATTCCATAATGAATATCATAAATCCTCAAAATAATTTTCAAGACCAATGTATATATATATATAAACTTATATATAATTTTAACAATGGATTTAAAAATATTCCATGGACCATATAATTCTATTACTCTTGATATTGAAATGCACATTTCTTCTTGGAAAATTCAAATTTATATATGTAGTTTTTCAAGTGTTGTTTGTAGAAAAATCAATATACTGATTCTTTAAGCAAGTGTTTAAATATTTAATAAAAGTCTCCTTAATGAATATTTCTATGATATTACAATCCACCCTCCTTAAGAATCAACTTCGTCCTCGAAGTTTTAATGATAAAAACTACTGTGGCAATCTAATATGCGGAATACAAGATAAAATTTAATAAAAAAGTTTTAGGAGATTTTAAACATACCCTATCAAGATTGTGTCGGGTGGTTACATCCTCCTCCCCTTAAGCCGACAGTTATGTCCCCATAACTGTTTTTGGGTCATTTAAAAAGAGATTGGGGTAGCGTTGCTTCATATCATTCTCTAGTTCCCATGTTGCTTCTTCCGTACAGTGTTTGGACCAAAGTACTTTAACAATTCGGGTGGTCTTGTTCCTTGTCGTTCTTTCTTTGATGTCGAGTATTTGGATTGGATACTCTTCATAAGTCAGATCTTCTTTGAGTTCAATTACTTCCTGTTGAAGTACATGGGTTGGATCGTGCACATATTTCTTTAACTGTGAAACATGGAACACATTATGCACCCGAGATAGTTGTGGCAGTAGGGCTAGTCTATATGCCAGGGTTCTGACTCGTTCCAGAATGTCATACGGTCCAATATATCGAGGACTTAACTTTCCTCGCTTTCCAAAACGCATCACTCCTTTCATAGGTGATATTTTCAGCATAACCTTATCTCCAACTTAAAATTCTAGGTCTTGTCGCCTAACATCGGCATAATTTTTTTGTCGATCTTGTGCTGCCTTCATTTTTCCTTGGATCATCTTGATCTGTTTGGCCATGTCTTCAATGAGTTGCGGCCCAACCACAACAGAATTCTCACATTTTTCCCAACATAATGGACTTCAGCACTTGCGTCCATAGAGTGCCTCAAACGGTGCCATGCCTATACTAGCATGATAGCTGTTATTGTAAGAGAACTCTATCAAAGGTAAATGGTTTTCCCAACTTCCTTTAAATTCAAGAACGCATGCTCTCATCATGTCCTTCAGTGTTTGGATTGTCCTTTCTGTTTGTCCATCCGTCAGCAAGTGAAAAGCGGTGCTCATTTTAATTTGGGTACCAAGAGCTTCTTGCAGCTTGGTCCAAAAATGAGAGACAAATCTGTTGTCTTTATAAGAGATTATATCATGTGGCACTCCATGTCGTCGAACTACATTATTGATATATGCTCTTGCTAATTGATCCATAGACCATGTATTCTTCATTGGTATGAAGATAGCAGTCTTTGTCAATCTATCAACAATTACCCAAATTTTATTCATTCCTTTTGGTGATTGTGGTAGTCCTGAAATAAAATCCATTGATATACTATCCCATTTCCAACTTGGGATTTCCAATGGTTTCATGAGTCCTAAGGGCTTTTGACGTACTGCTTTAACCTTCTGACATGTTAAACATCTAGCCACAAACTCAACCACCTCATTCTTCATCCTTGGCCACCAATAAACCTTCTTTAAATCCTTATAAAGCTTATCACCTGAAACTTTTGACAAATTTCCCACACGAGTATTTTCGAAAAAAAGATAATAATCCCAGTTTGATTTTATTTAATGAAACCACTTTATGAAGGCGGAGTTGGGATTAGGGATATATTTATAGGTTGTCACGTTTTTATTTACTCGTGTTAAGAAATTGTGCCCCCGAAAGCGCACGGAGTCAAAAATTGCAGTATTTATAGTAAGTACTGGATCGTTCACTGGAGGATGTGCGATAGAAGCAGGGTCAATGTCGTTTTATAAGATTTTCCACTCGGTTACTCGATTCAAGTTTGTGTTTTAATTATCAACCACTTGACAGAATTTAAACTAAGCTATGAAAGCAATTAAAATAAAGCAGATAAAATTAAAGTGAATTAAATTTAATCTAAGAAAGTAATAAAATTATGCTAAGAAAGCGGTTAAAATTATTCTAAGAAAGCAGATTTAAAATGAGACAGAATGGACAGGAAGAAAATAATAAAAATTGGACAAGATTCAGATGAAACACAGTTAAACTTCCATTTTAATTACACAGATCTTTGTTTGGGATAATCCGTTCAGTCAGCTAACTCTCATGCTTCCTGTACCTTGTTCCCTTTAACAGACAGGTACTTATAGTAAGGATTTACATGCACTAAGACAACAAAATCCAAGATACCACAGATATACAACTGCCCCCGCGCAGAGGTATGTTATTATCTGTGGTGGACAAGCAATACCCGACAAGTCATTTATTGAGATGCCAAGTACTGCTATCATTCCCCCATGTCACACCCAAAGTCTAAAATTAAACCTGAACGATCCCTTAACTCTCAGTCCTGGGATGGAGACCAGCGGTACAAGCGAGAAGACGACGGAGTCCAGAGAGCGGCAGCAGAATAAGGAGATAATCGAGGCGAGAGATAGGACGAGCGACGTGAACCGCTCATGGCAACAGGCTAAGTTTGGGAGCAAACACGCTGGTGGTGGAGCAAACAATAGAAGAAACTTGGTCGGAGTGTTCATTGGGAATATACCCATCGACGCCCCCAATGGACAGCTGATTCGCGAGGTCGAAAAGATGGCAAGAGTTCTAGACTGGTATTTCCCAAACAGGCAATGGTCAGCGAAGGGAGCTAGATTCGGTTTTATTAGATTCGGTCGCAAAGATGAGGCGGAGAGGGTGATCAGGGGATGGAACAATAAACTCTGGAAAGGAAATTCGCTGCGAGTTAAATGGGCAATTCCAAGCAAAAGACTGCATCATAACGAGAGATACCTTCGGAGGAGTGGGGTTGTTCCGGGGGAACGTAGGGTTTTCCCTAGGGTGACGGAGGTGGTGAGTAGAAAAGGCATTGGGTCCAATGCTTGGCGGGATGAGCGGTCATTTGCCGAAGTAGTCACGAACGGCCGGGGCACACACCTTAAGAATACATCTGGAAATATACCAGGAGGGATATTGTTAGATGAAAATAGAGAGGATAAGGAGCGTCTTCGCAGGTCGGTGATTGTTGCTCTAAAAAGCTTGGATATGCTGGTACCATTTCAAGATTGGCTTCATGATGGGGTAAATGATACTTGGACGCAAGATACGGGGGCAGGCATGTATTAGTTGTTGAGTTCAATAGTACAGAAGAAAAGGACAATTATCTTAAAGAGGGCGGGGACTTTAAGTTCATCGACTGGAAAAGAGGATGGGAGGATGGTGTATTGGCTAGGAAGCAGTTGGTATGGACATATCTGTGTGGTCTTCCATTCTCAGTCTGGAGCGCGGAGAATTTGCATCGGATTGTTCAGGGTTGGGGCAAGGTTGTATCCATTGATAGAGATACGAGGGATCGAAGAAGGTTTGATAGGGCTAGAATCCTGGTAGCCGTGCATGAAGAGGCAGTTATCCCTTCGTCAATAAGGGTTCAGGTAGGCGGAGTGGTATCCCGAGTTAGGGTGGCAGTCAATTTTGGTGAAGCAGTAGTGGTGGAAGATGACTCCGGAGACAGCGAGATGGTGCAAGTGGGAGGGGAGAGAGTTACTCCGGCCGGGGTAAGGTTGTCGCCGGAGGGAGTCGAGGATGTTTGGACCGGGACCAACAATTCTGGGGAACGGGAACAATCACTGGTGGCAATGCATGGGAAAGTGGAAATATTCAAAAAGGTAGCGGCTGTAATTGAAGGCGATAATGCTGCTGTGGAGGGTAGTGGCCAACCTATCGAGAAGAATAGTGAGGTAGAAAATGAGGCAAATCCTGAGGCTTTAAATGGACCTAGTATAGGTGGGCCGATAGTAGATGGCCCAGTTGGTTTTGGGACAGCTGGGCCGGTTTATAGTGGGAAGTATTGTACAGAGACCAATCGGAATGGGCCAGGGGTAATGGAGATGAATTGGTTATATGGGGCCACCAAGGATAATAGTATCGATAGGAAGAGCATCTTAGTTGAGGAGAAAGCCTCGGAAAGCAAGGGCGATTTTCGACACAGTCGTAGTGAGGAAGAGGGTGGTTCTGGGATTGAGTCGTCGGTGGGGGATAGGGTGATTAATTTAGGGCTCGGAAGGGCAGGGGGTGGGATAATCGGATTAGGCTCAGAAGGTCTGGAGAGTAGCAGGGAGGGGGCGGTGGGTGTTATTGGGATGGAAAGTGGGACTGGAGATGGGGAGGGGCGTGAAATTGGGAGTGAGAGTGGGTGTGGGTATGGGGGTGTTTCGCTTGAACCTGAGGAGTTGCATCAAACTGGAGAGGGTAATACGAGGGAGCTGGACGAGACACACGTTGATTGGGCGGCTTCCGAACTCCGGAGAATCGAGGAGACCTTAGCTAAGCTCATGGTGAGGAGAGTCGTTTCGAAGAGGAGGGGCCGTAAAAATGGTAGGAGCATAGGTGGTAAGAGTCGGGTAAGGAAAGTTCTAGGCCCTCCGGGTAGCACGAGCGACAATTTTGCCAAACTCCAATTCACAACCTTCCGATCCAGAGAGGGAATAAAACTGATTGATTTTTCGGAGGTGGATGCTATGGTTGAATTTGCAGAAGCTGGGTCTTGGCTGCTTGGTGGGGAAGGATGCGGTTATTAGACGGATTCAGGAAGAGTTAGGTTGGCAATAGGGATAGTCTCGGGTACAGTTGAGGGGTTTAGTATTTACCAATGAAGCTAATAACTTGTAATTTGCGAGGCCTGAATGGGGGCGTGAGAAGGAGAGCGCTAACGAGGTTATGTAAAAAGGAGAAGCCAACGGTATTATGCCTTCAAGAGACAAAAATGGGGGAGATAAGGGATCGATTTCTACACAGGATTTGGGGTTCGAGAGATTGTGAGTTTCAATTCCAACCTTCGATAGGTAATGCCGGAGGGTTGATGGGTGTTTGGGATGATAATAGAAGCTCATTTGATCTGGTGGACAGAGGACATCATTTCATTTGGTTGAAAGGTTCAATCAGGAAAATTAATGGCGTGATTAATTTATTCTGTATTCACGGCCCGAATGATCGGGCCGAAAGGAATGAATTTTGGAACTTCCTGATGAGTTGCTGCAATACTTCCAATGGGGAAAATTGGTGCTTCACAGGGGATTTTAACGCAGTGCTTGAGGCGAGGGATAGGTCGGGGGAAAGGGATGACACAGGGTCTAGAAGGGAATTTAGATTTTTTGTGGATCAGTTAGGACTGGTGGATTTACCGATGGAATTAGGGAATTTTACTTGGTATGGTAGGGGTGGGAGGGCTTGCAGCAGATTAGATAGATTTCTAGTCTCACCTGGGATACTTTGCTCTGGGGAGAATATTATTCAAAGACGCGGGGATACTGTATTATCTGATCACTACCCGGTCACTTTGGAGTTTGGTGAGAGTTGCTGGGGGCCTACACCGTTTCGGTTTTACAATTATTGGTTGGAGGAAAGGGGTTTTATTGAGATGATTAGGGCAGGTTGGGGAGGGCAAGAAGACGGCAGTGGATCTAGCAGAGCAGGGGGGGGTCTTCATAAGCTCAGGAAAGTTAAGGGCATGATTCGGTCTTGGGATGGGCATGGGGTGGTTGACTTGGAAAAAAGAATCCAGAAAGCTATCTCTGAAATTCGGGAGTTGGAGGAGCACTTTCAGAATACATTAACGGATGATCAGGTGAGGAAAGAGTGGGTAGAAAAGCAAACAGCATTGAAAAAAATATTGTTGGCTGAGGAACGTCGTTGGTGCCAAAAGTCGAGGGTCCGATGGCTGAAGGAGGGGGACCAAAATTCCAAGTTTTTTCATTTGGTAACAGCGATCAATAGGAGGAAGGGCCATATCAGTGCTATGAAGAGGGATGGAAGAATAGAAGAGGATCCGAAAGTAATTAAAGACATGGCATTCAGCTTCTTCAGGAATGCCTTTTCAAAGCAAAAAGAGGAAGTTTTTTCTGCAGTGAATGTTGGGCTGGCCAAACTGACCGAGGAAAAGAAGTCATGGCTGGAAAGGGATTTTTCTGAGGAAGAAATAAGGGAGGCTCTATGGAGTTGCAATGGAAATAAGGCTCCCGGGCCGGACGGCTTCAACTTAGGATTCTTTAAGAAATTTTGGGAGCTGCTAAAGGGCGAAGTGATACAGGTGTTCAGGGTTCTGGGTGAACGCAGCAAGTTACCTAAGGAGGCGGGCGGATCGTTCATAGTTTTAATTCCGAAAGTGGAAAACCCAACGGAGTTCAAAGAGTTTCGCCCAATTTCGCTAGTTGGTAGTATTTACAAAATTATTGCCAAAGTGTTGGCGCGACGTCTTCAGGGGGTGATCGGCGACTTAGTGGGGAGCTCGCAAATGGCGTTCGTTAGTGGGCGTCAGATTCTTGATGGAGCATTGATAGCATCGGAAGTTATCCATTCAACGAAGACAAGTGGTCGTAAAGGCTTTGTTATCAAGTTAGATTTCGCCAAGGCTTACGACAACATCTCTTGGGAAAATCTAGTGAGGGTGATAGAGCTTATGGGGTTCGGAGCAAAGTGGGTAAGTTGGATAAAGGAGTGTATCTCATCTGCGACAGCAGCAGTTTTAGTGAACGGATCGCCCACGAAATTCTTTGAACTTCAAAAAGGGCTTAGACAAGGCGATCCGTTGTCGCCCTATTTATTCGTCTTAGTGGCCGAGATACTGAACAGAATGATCGTGAGGGCATCGGAGATCGGGCGTTATGTTGGTTTAAGATCCAGCGAGCAAGGTCCAGTTATCAACCACTTACAATATGCGGATGATACCATCCTGTTCTGTGAGGGAGAAATTGACCAGGTTATCACTGTTAAACGCATCCTGCTTTGTCTAACCTTAACAACTGGGCTTCGTATCAATTACGCCAAGAGTAGTCTCGTGGGTATTAATTGCTCGAAGGAATTGGAGGAGGAAGCAGCGGGTCTTTTAGGGTGCGAGGTTGGAGGATGGCCATTGAAATATCTAGAGATACCGATCGGAGGCAGAATTAATGGTACGGATATTTGGCAACCAATTTTGGAAAAGGTCGAAAAGAGATTGTCCGGATGGAAAAGTAGAACGTTATCTCAGGCGGGGAGAATGTGCCTTACAAATCCGTGCTACACAGCCTTCCCATTTATTTTCTTTCAATGTTCAAAATTCCTAGAATTGTGGCGGATAAACTGGAAATGTTGAAGAGGCGGTTCTTTTGGAACGATTGGGAAGGGAGTAGACGGCTACACACGATTAGCTGGGATAAACTGTGTCAACATAAGGAATCGGGAGGTCTAAATTTCTGGAATATTCAAAAGCTAAACGCAGCCCTATTGTATAAATGGAAATGGAGATTTGCGAAGGATCAAACACTATGGAAAGAGGTCATTGATGCGAAGTATTATGGGGGATCAAATCCTATTGAGCCAATGGCAAAGGCTGGTCGGTCTACATGGGAGAAAATCTGCTCTACATGGAATGAGGAGATGATGGGAAACTGTTTCGGGGGATTTAAAATCCAAATAGGGAACGGAGGTAGAGTTCGATTCTGGCAGGATTCTTGGGTGGCGGGTGGACAGCCTTTGAGATTGCTTTTTCCACGCTTATACGCCCTTGCTGTGGATAAGGATGGAAAGGTTGAAGACTTTGGAGTTTGGAGGGGTTTTGAGTGGGAATGGAACATCCCATTGAGAAGGAAATTATTCGATTGGGAAATAGAGGTGTGGGAAGATATGTTGTCGGTAATTACAGGTACAAAAATAAATAGATACATGACGGATATATTAATATGGACTAAGGAAGGAAACGGTCGTTTTTCCGTTAGATCATGTTGGCAGAGGGAGGAGGGAACCGTGGAGGAAGGGTTGGGGTTTGGACCCAGGTTTGGAAAGCAAAATGTCCAATGAAGGTAAAACTTTTAGTGTGGAAAATGATGCACAAGGCATTACCAGTGAGGGAATATCTCAACCGCATAGGGTATCTTCCAGGGACAGATTTATTATGTCCATTATGTGAAAAAGAAATAGAATCGGTCGATCATCTTTTTTGCAAATGCGAGGTGGCAGCTTCTTTATGGTATCAAGGGATGACATGGTTCGGAGTGATAGGGGCTTGTCCAGGGCAGACGGATAGTTTGATGGCCTGGTGGATGAGTGCAGCTGTGAAGATGGAAAAAAGAGACTGGTGGTGTTGTACAGGCTTGGCGATCTGTTGGTCGGTATGGAAGTATCGGAATGATAGAATATTCAAAGGTCTAAGGGCAGAGATCAAAGTTATAATTGAAGAGGTCAAGTGGCGCGTTGGTTCCTGGTGGGAAGCCTTTATGAAGGATCCGGTACCTGTTATCAATGAAACGGAAATGACATTCCCTGAGAGTGTAACGTGCCATAACAGATCGTCCATCGGGCAAGTTAGGAGAGGATTGGTTTGGGTTCGGCCGGAAGTCGGGTGGTGGAAAATCAATACGGATGGCTCTTCATTAGGGAACCCAGGGCCAGCAGGTGTGGGTGGAGTAATAAGGAATGAAGAGGGTGAAATTATCTACATCATTTCAGACTCTATTGGGAGAACAGACTCCACCGAAGCAGAGATCACTGCCATAAGTCGAGTCTGCTTGGCGCTAATAAGAGACCAGGGATTCCCGTTAAAGAAATTATGGTTTGAATGCGACTCCCAAAATGTTGTTCGATGGTTACTTGATCCATCGACAACGCCATGGCGTTTTCATGAATTACTGGGTCCGATTTTGATGATTCTTAACCATGCAGGACTCGTTCGAATTACTCACATCTTAAGGGAGCGGAATGTAAGTGCTGACTATTGGGCGAGAAAAGGTGCCGAGGGGAAAGGGAAAGTGGAAGTTTGGTACTAAAGAAAAATTTATCTGCTAACGTTGAGACGGATGTGAAGGAGAGGGGGTGGAAAGGATCAAATTAAGGAGGATCGTTTCACAACATTGAGGATACTATAGAGATGTGCTTGGTGACTGATGTTGTTTTGTTTCTTTATTTGATTCTTTTTTCAAGTTAATGTTGCTGTTGGTGTTCCCGAAGTAGACTATTGGTACGTATACAGTCGACACTAATGTTGATGGGGTTCGAGTCTGCGAATGAAATTTCTGGAAGGAAAACAAGCTCAAGCATCAGACATATTAATCCTACTACAGGCGGATTCGGTTAGATCTTTCTTTATTGTTGTCTCCGACTCGTGCATTGCGATGATCACTTTGACTTCATACTTGACCTGTTACCCATGTTGTACTTGCACTTGCTACTGTCAATGCAACGGTAATCTAGGGGTAAAGTCGAACCTTGGTCTCCTTCGATTCCATTCTTTTCCTACCTTTTCCCTTTCTTCTATCGTAACAGATTACCACCTCCCATTTCTGTTCCCTACATGTTTGCTTCAGCTTTTTCTTTCCCCTACCACTGGGCGTTCAAGGACTACCTATAATTATCATATATAATTCTTCCGTAGTTGCTAGACTCTTGTCGAGATCTGTTTGGAGGGGGTTGTGTGTGTAAGTGTAGGGTGAGTTTATTTTACAACAGTGAGGGGAGGGCTTTGGAATTTTTTGCTTTTGCTTACTGAAAATGCAGTTGGGCTCCTCTACAGCAACATTTGGTAAAAAAAAAGAAAGAAGTAAAAAAAAAGAAGAAGAAAAAAAAAAGAAGAAAAAGCTTTAAAAAAAAATTGAGGTAGTAAATTGTGTTGTTGGTATGGCCGATGTTATGGTGCTGTTGTTGTTCTAATCTTCCATGTAAAAGGAAGTGAGTAATTTTGATGAGATGGATGAGGGCTGAGCATGTGTTTCAAGGTATTCTTTTTATACAGAAGGGATTGGGTAGTCCATGTACACAAATGGATGTGCAACTAGGCTCTTGGATTTTTCTGATAGTTATTGGTAGTTCCCTCAACTCCCCTTGGCCGTCGTTCCTGTTCTGTTCTTCTATGCTGCCATTCCTTTTTTCCTTTAGCCTTGCTCCTAGCATTCCCCATGCTACCCTCGGACTGATGTTATGCATTAAGTTAGCATTTGTTGCAGGGAAGATATGGGGTTGGGTAAGTGTATGGGTGTCTAAGTGTTTCATTACATTTTGCTCGTGGCTGGAGGCTTCATGTTTCTTCACAGACTGCCGTTCCCATTTGGTGCTCTTGTCAAAGGACTGAACCGCAGGAATTGGGCGTCCCAACCTCCCGACGGCCAGACTGTTTACTGCTGATGCTCTATGTGAGGCTGTTGTCTCATTATTCTCAAACCACTCCTTACTGATGCCGATAAGAGAAATTGCGATTGAGGGCTTGCTTCTACTTATTCGATAGTGCTTCACCTGGTAGTGACTGTGGATGGTTGGATGATCCCATCTTCGATCTTGTTTGTAGGTATTGCTGTGGTAGTATTTAGATGGAGGATGGATAGTTGGTCCTTGGAGTGGGTTTCTCTAGGACCAAAGGTGCAAGTGGATTGTATTTAAATGTTCGGACAAGGTGTTTTGGGTTAATAAATCTGGTTACTTTTCCCCTCAAAAAAAAAAAAAACTCTCAGTCCTAGTAGCAGTTAGAAGATCTAGTTACACATCCGAGTGGCCTCTACGAAAGCGATTAAAAGAAAGCAGTAAAGAAAGCATTTAAAATCCTATCACTCGGGAGTTTCAAAAGCTTCGTACTGGTAGTAAAAGAAAGCCCCCAGTCAGGATGACCGGATGTGGATCAAGAATTCCCGGATCTCGGTGAACCGCTCGCAGTGTTCACTTCCTTCCGGGTGGTTATGAGATACAAACTAATGAAACGAACTAATAGATTAGTTCGTTCCGGATGCACTCACTCAGGACTCAAAAATAGGTTTTGGCAGAAGAGGATAGCAGTTGAAAGGAACTCAACCCTATCTTAGAAAATAACCAAGGCCTACGCATTGTTCCTCTAGAATTACCTTTCACACTGTATTTGAATCCAAGTGAATCCCATCTCAGTGTGACAGTTAAGACTAAATTCCCAACACATAGCAATTTCGGAAAATAATGAATCTTTGAAATAATTCCCTAAACAGGTACTAGACTCTCAATTAAAACACAGACCCTTTCAGTTTAGGTGAGACTTAATCGCTGACTCTGCTTCTAATTTCCCAAAATTAACCCCCGGTAGAATGTGAATTAGTCATAACTGTGGAATTTATCCCTTACTTAGATCCGGATTTTATAAATGAATTTTTTTTGGAAATTTATTATGAGACATCTGATTAAAATCTAGACTTCTATGTCCAAGGGAAGGATCCCAAAATAATTTGACCACATTATCTACATAATATTATCATGCATAAATTTATAAGGAAGTGTAAAATTAAATTAACCCAAAATATAAAGTGGGTTTAGACAGAATTTGTTACACAAAGATGAAATAGCCGGAGATGAGTGGAATTTATTTGGCTAAAAAGATTACAAAAATAATCAGGATAATCCGGACTGCAAACATCTGCTATCCAGGTCCTAACTATTCCAGGTGGATGATTTTAGACAGTAAACTGATCAAAATGACAGTGGTCGCTGTCATTCAAACCACTCACTGTCTGTGAATTGGGATGAAAACCTACATGCTCTCTTACTGTCTTAATTACCAGATGACATTGACCTATGTCAACTAGTGTTAACACAACTTGAGATTTGGGTTTGAAAATAAAATAAGAAAATAAAACTGTATTTGGACAGATACTGACTGAGTGGCAACTTCATTTCCTGGTAAAAGAACCGTTCGCCTGACCTCGTCAGTCACTATCCAAATCATGCAAAATAACAAATAGTGATTAATACACAGACTACGGGCTACTTCATTTCCCGGTAAAGGGACCGTTCACCAACATTATTCTATGATATTTTTCACTATTCATTTCACACAATACAGATAAAGACAAAATAAATAAAAGAAAAAATATTTTTGGGTCATCTTGTATGAGAGACATTGGTTTCTCATGCAAGGTATAGAAATTATTCCATAATCGCTCTTTATGGTCTAAATAATTTCTCATTCCATAATTAACCGAATTATATACTTAGATCATCAGAGTTTAATTTTGTAGAAAAATCTTTTAATAGAATATTGAACAAAGTTGTAACACCCCGGTTTTGGTAACCCAGGCCGGGATGCCACCGCCACACCTCCCTAGCAAGACACGGTTTCTCCGAGCTCACTAAAGAGATGCAAGGCTATGGTTTTTCAGAATTTAAAATATTCAAACAGCCCATTCATATATAATTTAAAGATAATACATCACAGTTGCAGCGGAATTTAAATATAGGGCCGACATGGCCAAACCACGGGTTAAACAGGCCCGTTCATGCAAGTCGTAATTAAATGCATGGATTTAAAATAAAGATTTCCCCTAATGTTCCCATGTATGCATATGACGATGCATATTCTTCGTACTCTGTAAGAAAAAGGAGATATATGGTTTGGGTCAGCAAAAACGCGCTGAGTAAGTTAACACATAGCATGGGTTAGGGGTTTCAAAGCCTTTAATTAAATTTAATAAAAACATTTCAACAATATTTAATTTAGCCGGCAATCCGGCGGCCGCAGCCAATTTCATAAAATCTAAGCTTTTTAATATATTTCCCGTTACGCCATCATCTCAACAATATATCATTTAGCCGGTGATCCGGCGGCCTCAGCCAATTTCATAAGTATCATTTAGCCGGTGATCCGGCGGCCGCAGCCAATACCAATAGTATCATTTCTCAAAATATTTTTCGTTTCTTTTATAGTTCACCATTCACCAGGGCTCTTGTGACCGCAATCCTCATAATCAATATTTATAAATAACCATTCGCCAGGGCTCTTATGTCCACTGGCCGTTCGCCTGGGCTCTTATGTCCACAAGCCGTTTGGTCGACCATTCGCTAGGGCTCTTATGTCCACTAGCCGTTCGCTTGGGCTCTTATGTCCACAAGCCGTCTGGCCATATTGATCATATCAAACTTGGTCATAAATTCCCCAATGTTTCTAAAGAATTCTTTTACAGAAAATGTTTTTATTTGGTGTAACGGGATTTTTCAAAAGTATAGCTTTATCGTAATTCCAACGTCTCGATCGTTGTTTAAAAGATTTCAAAAATCGATCGATGTCACAGTTTGCGCCTTTTTGGTTTAAAAATCCATTTCTTAGGCGAATGTTCTGAAATTTGTACATTAGCTCAAAAACATCCCAACGAACAACTTTCGTGTTTTAAGTTTTTCGGAAAAACGATGGGAAGCATGTCAAAAATCGAGTTTTCTACAGAAACGAAAAGCTGTCAGGATTCAGGTTTGACAACGTTAAAAGATTTGACTTTTTGTCATATCAAATGGACTCCAAAAATTCTGAAATTTCATATGCATATACTAGACATGATTTCCAACAACTTTTGTTTAGATCACATAGATTGGTTCGGGCTAGAAGTGATAGGAATAAGTTCATCAAGATCGGTTATGAAATCTGTCATCCTTTGACAATTCTTAAAAACGCAGAATATGTCCGATATGATTTGGGGTATCAAAACTTGATGAAAATCTTTGAAATTTTTACACAATATAGCTTATGATCTTTGGATCAAAATCTTAGTTTTGAGTTTTCAGGTTTGAACACTCGAAGTAAGAGTTTTGCTCGTTGAGTTTGATTATGAAATCTGTCAAGGTTCTTGACATCGGTTCTAACGCAGATCGGATCGGCTCGAGTTTGGAGGTTCAAATCTCAATGAAAAATTCTAAAAACTTACAGAGATGTTCTAAACTCATAGATCTACAACTTTCATGTTTAGCACCAATCCTAGATCGGCCTAGATCCATGGTCAAAATAACCAACAAGATTGAGAGTGAAATCTACCAAAGTTCTAAGATTCAGATTTGATGCTCTTCGGTTTTGGGTTGGTTTCAGGTTTCAAAACATCATGAAAAATTCTAAAATTTTTACAGAAGCTAGATCAAAGTCTTAGGAACACTTTTCATGTTATGAGTTTTATTGTTTGAGCAGCTTTAGAGGTTCGAAAAATTCATACGAAAACGCTGCGTTGAGGGTTTCTCTTGTTGACAGATTTTTATTAACTTTCTTGAGTTGAATCTCTATGTTTGGTTGCATTTTAAGTCACCCAAAACCATAGTAAGGTTAACTTACAGTGGGGATGATGTTTAGGAAGTCACGGGGTCGTCCGGAATCCACGGGATGTCACGAACGAATCTCTTCCACCCGATTTATTCTTCCCTTGGCTCCGATTTGTGTTTGAATACGAAGATTCGTAAGTTAGGATGATGTTTATGATCTTAAAACCATATGGAAACTTGATTAACATCTTACCAACAATCCAAAGCCTGCAATCCTTGATCTACACACTTCCTTGGTTGGATTTGGTTGCCGGAAACTCGTCGGAAAGTCGCCGGAAGTTCGTCGGAAGAGTGTTTGGCTTTTGGGAGAGTTTTTGGAGAGTTTGGGGTGAATGATTGATGAAATGGCTGACAAATGGGGATAGGATTGATTACATAACGTCCAAAAAGATGCCTCTCTCGTGAAAGATCAGATTCCCAGCCTTGGGCCCCGAAAATTGGCGAGAAAGTCGCCAAAACGCGACAAACGCTGATGTTGTCATGGCGGCGCGGGGTTGGGGCGGTTTTCCCACAAAAAGCGCGCCAGGTGCGCGCCAAACACGCCTGGACTTCGGTCCGGGCGGGGTCGTGCGATCCGTCGTGCTTTTCCTCCTCTCTTTCGGACTTCTGTCCTCCTACGTTTTCGGGCTCGATTTTTCGGGTCATTCTCGGGTCATAAATTCTTATCTTAAATTTATCTCGACTCAAATGAATCTCATGTTTGAGATCTTAAGTCCGTCGGTCTCGGTTTCGTCGACTTCCAATTCGTCGTCTTTTGATTCCCGTGCAATAACTTGTTTTATTAAATTTCTTCCGACGTCACGGGTTCTTGGAATTAAAATTCTTTTCCTTATTAAATTTAATTCCAATTATCTTGACTCAATTCATGGAATGTCTTCGGGCTTCCTTTCCCTCTTTTATTCCATTTTGAATTTAAATCTATCGGCGTTTCATTTCCGAGCAATAATTTATTGTGATAAATTATTTTCTTCTTCTCGGATATATTTCAACATTGATAGGAATAAATTTTATTCCCTTGGACGTTGATAAAAATCTGGGGTATTACACTCCACCCCCCTTAAGAATCAACTTCGTCCCCGAAGTTGCGCCCTCACTTTCTTTTGGGCTCAATTTAATGTTGGGGTATCTCCATCTACTTTCCTTAAGGATAAACGTCTTTCACAAGAAATTAATTCCATTCCTTTGAATGTGAATTAAATTTCTCGGGTGTTACATCCTCTCCCCCTTAGGAATCAACTTCGTCCTCGAAGTTGGGCGTTAGCTCCTTGCGAGCTCGGACATTGTTTGGTTGCGTGATTGTATTAATGTGTGTTGTTGTTTATTATTGTTTGATTGTTGATTATTGTTTGATTATTGTTTGACTGAACCCAGAATTGAAATTTCCAAGTTGCCTACGTACCCTGTGAAGGGATCAAGTCATTACGTAGTTCAAAAATTTATTTGGGATACAAAATATTCGAGTTTCGAATTAAATGCTTATGCATTCTTACGGGGTATTACATCCTCCCCCCCTTAAGATTACAGTTATGTCCCCATAACTGCCTACACATCCACGAAGGTTCAAGTATCGTTGCCTAGCACAGGTATATCTTTATTTACCACATTTAACGTCCCATGAGTCCCCCTTGGTTACTTGTGGCTAGTTAGGTCCAGCGACCAAGTCATCTCTTTTGGTTATATTCTTAATATGGGTTTGACATTCCCTAGTCTTGTGACCAAACTTGCCGCACTTATAGCAGGCTCCAGGCTTCGGGCACTGGCGCACCAAATGTGCATGGTTGCATCGTGGGCAGCGTGGTATGAACGCACCACGGTTGCCATCTCCTCTAGACCCATCGAATGTAGCTTGATCATTGCCCCTCCTAAAGTTATTATTGTTGTTCTTATTACGATTCTTCTTCTCAAATCCTTGCGAGTTTTTGCTCGATTCGCCATTGTCCTTTCGTTTTAATTGTTGGACACGCGCGACTGCTACTGCCCGGTCATATACCTCCTGCAACGTCGTGCATTGTCCTCCCACCAATATCTCTCGAATATCAAGACTCAAACCCATCTCGAACTTCTGAGCCTTGTCGAAGTCAGTTGGCACCATTGTAGGAGCAAATCTAACCAGCTCCTTAAACTTGGCATAGTACTCTTGTACCGTTTGCCCACTTTGTTTCAAATGGACGAATTCTTCATACTTTGCGGCCTTAATGCTCATTGGGTAAAACCTTTTCCTCAAAACCTCCTTAAATTCTTCCCATAGGCAGGCTTTAGTCAAATTTCCTTGGAGGTTATGCCACCATTCGTCGGCCTCTCCGCCAAGATAGTAGGTCGCCACTTGGACCCTCTCGTCCTCGGGACATTTGATAGCGCTAAGGAGCTTATCAAAGGTGCGAATCCAATCTTCCAGTTTGGCCGGATCCTCTTGGCCATTATAATGGGGTGGATTGTAGGGGTTTACCAATGCCAAGTAGTTGACTCGGGCTACTGGCGGAGGTATTGTCGCTTGTGCCCTATGCACCTCGGCATTCCCTAATACTATGAGTACTTCTTCTACCGTCCTTAAACGTTCATCCATGTTGTTGGGAATAGGAGGCGCTCGATCTCCGACGTTCGGAGGAATCTCATTGTTAGGTGCGTTTGGGAGATTAGTGTCAGTGCCGTTTGGGCTTACCTTCCTCAGTTTTCTTCTAGGTGCCATTTTCTGTTATAGAAGCACGCGAAGATGAGTTTCTAAGTGATCAAGATCTAGGACTAAGGCAAAGTTAGTCTTAAGTTGGCGCTCCTAAGTCAAGATCATGTCCAGTTCTAAGGTAGGAGTGTTCCTTATCACTGATAATTCGCATAAAAAGAGCTAGTGCAAATATTTATGTATGCATACATATGTGATCCCCCCCAAAAAAAAATTTTATGCATGCATTTATTTATCCATGGGTTTTAAAAATAAATTTATTCCATGGATAGATTAAAATAAGGATAAAAGGTTTGGGCCACTATATTGGGCCGAAAGAAATAAATTATTTGGGCTTTAAATAAAAACAAGGTTATTGGGCCAAAATAATTTCTTGGGCTTCAAAAAAAATTTTGGGCTAAAAATTTGGGCTTTAACTTCAAAATAATAGTTGGGCTCTTTAAAATATATTACTAGTTTAGAAGTAATAACTTTAAAATAATAATACTCAAAAATAATAGTTTAAAAATATTCCGGGCTCTTTAAAATAGTAATTTTAAAATATTCCGGGCTCTGATACCACATTGTAACACCCCGGTTTTGGTAACCCAGGCCGGGATGCCACCGCCACACCTCCCTAGCAAGACACGGTTTCTCCGAGCTCACTAAAGAGATGCAAGGCTATGGTTTTTCAGAATTTAAAATATTCAAACAGCCCATTCATATATAATTTAAAGATAATACATCACAGTTGCAGCGGAATTTAAATATAGGGCCGACATGGCCAAACCACGGGTTAAACAGGCCCGTTCATGCAAGTCGTAATTAAATGCAGGGATTTAAAATAAAGATTTCCCCTAATGTTCCCATGTATGCATATGACGATGCATATTAAATGAGGAGATGATGGGAAACTGTTTCGGGGGATTTAAAATCCAAATAGGGAACGGAGGTAGAGTTCGATTCTGGCAGGATTCTTGGGTGGCGGGTGGACAGCCTTTGAGATTGCTTTTTCCACGCTTATACGCCCTTGCTGTGGATAAGGATGGAAAGGTTGAAGACTTTGGAGTTTGGAGGGGTTTTGAGTGGGAATGGAACATCCCATTGAGAAGGAAATTATTCGATTGGGAAATAGAGGTGTGGGAAGATATGTTGTCGGTAATTACAGGTACAAAAATAAATAGATACATGACGGATATATTAATATGGACTAAGGAAGGAAACGGTCGTTTTTCCGTTAGATCATGTTGGCAGAGGGAGGAGGGAACCGTGGAGGAAGGGTTGGGGTTTGGACCCAGGTTTGGAAAGCAAAATGTCCAATGAAGGTAAAACTTTTAGTGTGGAAAATGATGCACAAGGCATTACCAGTGAGGGAATATCTCAACCGCATAGGGTATCTTCCAGGGACAGATTTATTATGTCCATTATGTGAAAAAGAAATAGAATCGGTCGATCATCTTTTTTGCAAATGCGAGGTGGCAGCTTCTTTATGGTATCAAGGGATGACATGGTTCGGAGTGATAGGGGCTTGTCCAGGGCAGACGGATAGTTTGATGGCCTGGTGGATGAGTGCAGCTGTGAAGATGGAAAAAAGAGACTGGTGGTGTTGTACAGGCTTGGCGATCTGTTGGTCGGTATGGAAGTATCGGAATGATAGAATATTCAAAGGTCTAAGGGCAGAGATCAAAGTTATAATTGAAGAGGTCAAGTGGCGCGTTGGTTCCTGGTGGGAAGCCTTTATGAAGGATCCGGTACCTGTTATCAATGAAACGGAAATGACATTCCCTGAGAGTGTAACGTGCCATAACAGATCGTCCATCGGGCAAGTTAGGAGAGGATTGGTTTGGGTTCGGCCGGAAGTCGGGTGGTGGAAAATCAATACGGATGGCTCTTCATTAGGGAACCCAGGGCCAGCAGGTGTGGGTGGAGTAATAAGGAATGAAGAGGGTGAAATTATCTACATCATTTCAGACTCTATTGGGAGAACAGACTCCACCGAAGCAGAGATCACTGCCATAAGTCGAGTCTGCTTGGCGCTAATAAGAGACCAGGGATTCCCGTTAAAGAAATTATGGTTTGAATGCGACTCCCAAAATGTTGTTCGATGGTTACTTGATCCATCGACAACGCCATGGCGTTTTCATGAATTACTGGGTCCGATTTTGATGATTCTTAACCATGCAGGACTCGTTCGAATTACTCACATCTTAAGGGAGCGGAATGTAAGTGCTGACTATTGGGCGAGAAAAGGTGCCGAGGGGAAAGGGAAAGTGGAAGTTTGGTACTAAAGAAAAATTTATCTGCTAACGTTGAGACGGATGTGAAGGAGAGGGGGTGGAAAGGATCAAATTAAGGAGGATCGTTTCACAACATTGAGGATACTATAGAGATGTGCTTGGTGACTGATGTTGTTTTGTTTCTTTATTTGATTCTTTTTTCAGGTTAATGTTGCTGTTGGTGTTCCCGAAGTAGACTATTGGTACGTATACAGTCGACACTAATGTTGATGGGGTTCGAGTCTGCGAATGAAATTTCTGGAAGGAAAACAAGCTCAAGCATCAGACATATTAATCCTACTACAGGCGGATTCGGTTAGATCTTTCTTTATTGTTGTCTCCGACTCGTGCATTGCGATGATCACTTTGACTTCATACTTGACCTATTACCCATGTTGTACTTGCACTTGCTACTGTCAATGCAACGGTAATCTAGGGGTAAAGTCGAACCTTGGTCTCCTTCGATTCCATTCTTTTCCTACCTTTTCCCTTTCTTCTATCGTAACAGATTACCACCTCCCATTTCTGTTCCCTACATGTTTGCTTCAGCTTTTTCTTTCCCCTACCACTAGGCGTTCAAGGACTACCTATAATTATCATATATAATTCTTCCGTAGTTGCTAGACTCTTGTCGAGATCTGTTTGGAGGGGGTTGTGTGTGTAAGTGTAGGGTGAGTTTATTTTACAACAGTGAGGGGAGGGCTTTGGAATTTTTTGCTTTTGCTTACTGAAAATGCAGTTGGGCTCCTCTACAGCAACATTTGGTAAAAAAAAAGAAAGAAGTAAAAAAAAAAGAAGAAGAAAAAAAAAAGAAGAAAAAGCTTTAAAAAAAAATTGAGGTAGTAAATTGTGTTGTTGGTATGGCCGATGTTATGGTGCTGTTGTTGTTCTAATCTTCCATGTAAAAGGAAGTGAGTAATTTTGATGAGATGGATGAGGGCTGAGCATGTGTTTCAAGGTATTCTTTTTATACAGAAGGGATTGGGTAGTCCATGTACACAAATGGATGTGCAACTAGGCTCTTGGATTTTTCTGATAGTTATTGGTAGTTCCCTCAACTCCCCTTGGCCGTCGTTCCTGTTCTGTTCTTCTATGCTGCCATTCCTTTTTTCCTTTAGCCTTGCTCCTAGCATTCCCCATGCTACCCTCGGACTGATGTTATGCATTAAGTTAGCATTTGTTGCAGGGAAGATATGGGGTTGGGTAAGTGTATGGGTGTCTAAGTGTTTCATTACATTTTGCTCGTGGCTGGAGGCTTCATGTTTCTTCACAGACTGCCGTTCCCATTTGGTGCTCTTGTCAAAGGACTGAACCGCAGGAATTGGGCGTCCCAACCTCCCGACGGCCAGACTGTTTACTGCTGATGCTCTATGTGAGGCTGTTGTCTCATTATTCTCAAACCACTCCTTACTGATGCCGATAAGAGAAATTGCGATTGAGGGCTTGCTTCTACTTATTCGATAGTGCTTCACCTGGTAGTGACTGTGGATGGTTGGATGATCCCATCTTCGATCTTGTTTGTAGGTATTGCTGTGGTAGTATTTAGATGGAGGATGGATAGTTGGTCCTTGGAGTGGGTTTCTCTAGGACCAAAGGTGCAAGTGGATTGTATTTAAATGTTCGGACAAGGTGTTTTGGGTTAATAAATCTGGTTACTTTTCCCCTCAAAAAAAAAAAAAACTCTCAGTCCTAGTAGCAGTTAGAAGATCTAGTTACACATCCGAGTGGCCTCTACGAAAGCGATTAAAAGAAAGCAGTAAAGAAAGCATTTAAAATCCTATCACTCGGGAGTTTCAAAAGCTTCGTACTGGTAGTAAAAGAAAGCCCCCAGTCAGGATGACCGGATGTGGATCAAGAATTCCCGGATCTCGGTGAACCGCTCGCAGTGTTCACTTCCTTCCGGGTGGTTATGAGATACAAACTAATGAAACGAACTAATAGATTAGTTCGTTCCGGATGCACTCACTCAGGACTCAAAAATAGGTTTTGGCAGAAGAGGATAGCAGTTGAAAGGAACTCAACCCTATCTTAGAAAATAACCAAGGCCTACGCATTGTTCCTCTAGAATTACCTTTCACACTGTATTTGAATCCAAGTGAATCCCATCTCAGTGTGACAGTTAAGACTAAATTCCCAACACATAGCAATTTCGGAAAATAATGAATCTTTGAAATAATTCCCTAAACAGGTACTAGACTCTCAATTAAAACACAGACCCTTTCAGTTTAGGTGAGACTTAATCGCTGACTCTGCTTCTAATTTCCCAAAATTAACCCCCGGTAGAATGTGAATTAGTCATAACTGTGGAATTTATCCCTTACTTAGATCCGGATTTTATAAATGAATTTTTTTTGGAAATTTATTATGAGACATCTGATTAAAATCTAGACTTCTATGTCCAAGGGAAGGATCCCAAAATAATTTGACCACATTATCTACATAATATTATCATGCATAAATTTATAAGGAAGTGTAAAATTAAATTAACCCAAAATATAAAGTGGGTTTAGACAGAATTTGTTACACAAAGATGAAATAGCCGGAGATGAGTGGAATTTATTTGGCTAAAAAGATTACAAAAATAATCAGGATAATCCGGACTGCAAACATCTGCTATCCAGGTCCTAACTATTCCAGGTGGATGATTTTAGACAGTAAACTGATCAAAATGACAGTGGTCGCTGTCATTCAAACCACTCACTGTCTGTGAATTGGGATGAAAACCTACATGCTCTCTTACTGTCTTAATTACCAGATGACATTGACCTATGTCAACTAGTGTTAACACAACTTGAGATTTGGGTTTGAAAATAAAATAAGAAAATAAAACTGTATTTGGACAGATACTGACTGAGTGGCAACTTCATTTCCTGGTAAAAGAACCGTTCGCCTGACCTCGTCAGTCACTATCCAAATCATGCAAAATAACAAATAGTGATTAATACACAGACTACGGGCTACTTCATTTCCCGGTAAAGGGACCGTTCACCAACATTATTCTATGATATTTTTCACTATTCATTTCACACAATACAGATAAAGACAAAATAAATAAAAGAAAAAATATTTTTGGGTCATCTTGTATGAGAGACATTGGTTTCTCATGCAAGGTAAAGAAATTATTCCATAATCGCTCTTTATGGTCTAAATAATTTCTCATTCCATAATTAACCGAATTATATACTTAGATCATCAGAGTTTAATTTTGTAGAAAAATCTTTTAATAGAATATTGAACAAAGTTGTAACACCCCGGTTTTGGTAACCCAGGCCGGGATGCCACCGCCACACCTCCCTAGCAAGACACGGTTTCTCCGAGCTCACTAAAGAGATGCAAGGCTATGGTTTTTCAGAATTTAAAATATTCAAACAGCCCATTCATATATAATTTAAAGATAATACATCACAGTTGCAGCGGAATTTAAATATAAGGCCGACATGGCCAAACCACGGGTTAAACAGGCCCGTTCATGCAAGTCGTAATTAAATGCAGGGATTTAAAATAAAGATTTCCCCTAATGTTCCCATGTATGCATATGACGATGCATATTCTTCGTACTCTGTAAGAAAAAGGAGATATATGGTTTGGGTCAGCAAAAACGCGCTGAGTAAGTTAACACATAGCATGGGTTAGGGGTTTCAAAGCCTTTAATTAAATTTAATAAAAACATTTCAACAATATTTAATTTAGCCGGCAATCCGGCGGCCGCAGCCAATTTCATAAAATCTAAGCTTTTTAATATATTTCCCGTTACGCCATCATCTCAACAATATATCATTTAGCCGGTGATCCGGCGGCCTCAGCCAATTTCATAAGTATCATTTAGCCGGTGATCCGGCGGCCGCAGCCAATACCAATAGTATCATTTCTCAAAATATTTTTCGTTTCTTTTATAGTTCACCATTCACCAGGGCTCTTGTGACCGCAATCCTCATAATCAATATTTATAAATAACCATTCGCCAGGGCTCTTATGTCCACTGGCCGTTCGCCTGGGCTCTTATGTCCACAAGCCGTTTGGTCGACCATTCGCTAGGGCTCTTATGTCCACTAGCCGTTCGCTTGGGCTCTTATGTCCACAAGCCGTCTGGCCATATTGATCATATCAAACTTGGTCATAAATTCCCCAATGTTTCTATAGAATTCTTTTACAGAAAATGTTTTTATTTGGTGTAACGGGATTTTTCAAAAGTATAGCTTTATCGTAATTCCAACGTCTCGATCGTTGTTTAAAAGATTTCAAAAATCGATCGATGTCACAGTTTGCGCCTTTTTGGTTTAAAAATCCATTTCTTAGGCGAATGTTCTGAAATTTGTACATTAGCTCAAAAACATCCCAACGAACAACTTTCGTGTTTTAAGTTTTTCGGAAAAACGATGGGAAGCATGTCAAAAATCGAGTTTTCTACAGAAACGAAAAGCTGTCAGGATTCAGGTTTGACAACGTTAAAAGATTTGACTTTTTGTCATATCAAATGGACTCCAAAAATTCTGAAATTTCATATGCATATACTAGACATGATTTCCAACAACTTTTGTTTAGATCACATAGATTGGTTCGGGCTAGAAGTGATAGGAATAAGTTCATCAAGATCGGTTATGAAATCTGTCATCCTTTGACAATTCTTAAAAACGCAGAATATGTCCGATATGATTTGGGGTATCAAAACTTGATGAAAATCTTTGAAATTTTTACACAATATAGCTTATGATCTTTGGATCAAAATCTTAGTTTTGAGTTTTCAGGTTTGAACACTCGAAGTAAGAGTTTTGCTCGTTGAGTTTGATTATGAAATCTGTCAAGGTTCTTGACATCGGTTCTAACGCAGATCGGATCGGCTCGAGTTTGGAGGTTCAAATCTCAATGAAAAATTCTAAAAACTTACAGAGATGTTCTAAACTCATAGATCTACAACTTTCATGTTTAGCACCAATCCTAGATCGGCCTAGATCCATGGTCAAAATAACCAACAAGATTGAGAGTGAAATCTACCAAAGTTCTAAGATTCAGATTTGATGCTCTTCGGTTTTGGGTTGGTTTCAGGTTTCAAAACATCATGAAAAATTCTAAAATTTTTACAGAAGCTAGATCAAAGTCTTAGGAACACTTTTCATGTTTTGAGTTTTATTGTTTGAGCAGCTTTAGAGGTTCGAAAAATTCATACGAAAACGCTGCGTTGAGGGTTTCTCTTGTTGACAGATTTTTATTAACTTTCTTGAGTTGAATCTCTATGTTTGGTTGCATTTTAAGTCACCCAAAACCATAGTAAGGTTAACTTACAGTGGGGATGATGTTTAGGAAGTCACGGGGTCGTCCGGAATCCACGGGATGTCACGAACGAATCTCTTCCACCCGATTTATTCTTCCCTTGGCTCCGATTTGTGTTTGAATACGAAGATTCGTAAGTTAGGATGATGTTTATGATCTTAAAACCATATGGAAACTTGATTAACATCTTACCAACAATCCAAAGCCTGCAATCCTTGATCTACACACTTCCTTGGTTGGATTTGGTTGCCGGAAACTCGTCGGAAAGTCGCCGGAAGTTCGTCGGAAGAGTGTTTGGCTTTTGGGAGAGTTTTTGGAGAGTTTGGGGTGAATGATTGATGAAATGGCTGACAAATGGGGATAGGATTGATTACATAACGTCCAAAAAGATGCCTCTCTCGTGAAAGATCAGATTCCCAGCCTTGGGCCCCGAAAATTGGCGAGAAAGTCGCCAAAACGCGACAAACGCTGATGCTGTCATGGCGGCGCGGGGTTGGGGCGGTTTTCCCACAAAAAGCGCGCCAGGTGCGCGCCAAACACGCCTGGACTTCGGTCCGGGCGGGGTCGTGCGATCCGTCGTGCTTTTCCTCCTCTCTTTCGGACTTCTGTCCTCCTACGTTTTCGGGCTCGATTTTTCGGGTCATTCTCGGGTCATAAATTCTTATCTTAAATTTATCTCGACTCAAATGAATCTCATGTTTGAGATCTTAAGTCCGTCGGTCTCGGTTTCGTCGACTTCCAATTCGTCGTCTTTTGATTCCCGTGCAATAACTTGTTTTATTAAATTTCTTCCGACGTCACGGGTTCTTGGAATTAAAATTCTTTTCCTTATTAAATTTAATTCCAATTATCTTGACTCAATTCATGGAATGTCTTCGGGCTTCCTTTCCCTCTTTTATTCCATTTTGAATTTAAATCTATCGGCGTTTCATTTCCGAGCAATAATTTATTGTGATAAATTATTTTCTTCTTCTCGGATATATTTCAACATTGATAGGAATAAATTTTATTCCCTTGGACGTTGATAAAAATCTGGGGTATTACACTCCACCCCCCTTAAGAATCAACTTCGTCCCCGAAGTTGCGCCCTCACTTTCTTTTGGGCTCAATTTAATGTTGGGGTATCTCCATCTACTTTCCTTAAGGATAAACGTCTTTCACAAGAAATTAATTCCATTCCTTTGAATGTGAATTAAATTTCTCGGGTGTTACATCCTCTCCCCCTTAGGAATCAACTTCGTCCTCGAAGTTGGGCGTTAGCTCCTTGCGAGCTCGGACATTGTTTGGTTGCGTGATTGTATTAATGTGTGTTGTTGTTTATTATTGTTTGATTGTTGATTATTGTTTGATTATTGTTTGACTGAACCCAGAATTGAAATTTCCAAGTTGCCTACGTACCCTGTGAAGGGATCAAGTCATTACGTAGTTCAAAAATTTATTTGGGATACAAAATATTCGAGTTTCGAATTAAATGCTTATGCATTCTTACGGGGTATTACATCCTCCCCCCCTTAAGATTACAGTTATGTCCCCATAACTGCCTACACATCCACGAAGGTTCAAGTATCGTTGCCTAGCACAGGTATATCTTTATTTACCACATTTAACGTCCCATGAGTCCCCCTTGGTTACTTGTGGCTAGTTAGGTCCAGCGACCAAGTCATCTCTTTTGGTTATATTCTTAATATGGGTTTGACATTCCCTAGTCTTGTGACCAAACTTGCCGCACTTATAGCAGGCTCCAGGCTTCGGGCACTGGCGCACCAAATGTGCATGGTTGCATCGTGGGCAGCGTGGTATGATCGCACCACGGTTGCCATCTCCTCTAGACCCATCGAATGTAGCTTGATCATTGCCCCTCCTAAAGTTATTATTGTTGTTCTTATTACGATTCTTCTTCTCAAATCCTTGCGAGTTTTTGCTCGATTCGCCATTGTCCTTTCGTTTTAATTGTTGGACACGCGCGACTGCTACTGCCCGGTCATATACCTCCTGCAACGTCGTGCATTGTCCTCCCACCAATATCTCTCGAATATCAAGACTCAAACCCATCTCGAACTTCTGAGCCTTGTCGAAGTCAGTTGGCACCATTGTAGGAGCAAATCTAACCAGCTCCTTAAACTTGGCATAGTACTCTTGTACCGTTTGCCCACTTTGTTTCAAATGGACGAATTCTTCATACTTTGCGGCCTTAATGCTCATTGGGTAAAACCTTTTCCTCAAAACCTCCTTAAATTCTTCCCATAGGCAGGCTTTAGTCAAATTTCCTTGGAGGTTATGCCACCATTCGTCGGCCCTCTCCGCCAAGATAGTAGGTCGCCACTTGGACCCTCTCGTCCTCGGGACATTTGATAGCGCTAAGGAGCTTATCAAAGGTGCGAATCCAATCTTCCAGTTTGGCCGGATCCTCTTGGCCATTATAATGGGGTGGATTGTAGGGGTTTACCAATGCCAAGTAGTTGACTCGGGCTACTGGCGGAGGTATTGTCGCTTGTGCCCTATGCACCTCGGCATTCCCTAATACTATGAGTACTTCTTCTACCGTCCTTAAACGTTCATCCATGTTGTTGGGAATAGGAGGCGCTCGATCTCCGACGTTCGGAGGAATCTCATTGTTAGGTGCGTTTGGGAGATTAGTGTCAGTGCCGTTTGGGCTTACCTTCCTCAGTTTTCTTCTAGGTGCCATTTTCTGTTATAGAAGCACGCGAAGATGAGTTTCTAAGTGATCAAGATCTAGGACTAAGGCAAAGTTAGTCTTAAGTTGGCGCTCCTAAGTCAAGATCATGTCCAGTTCTAAGGTAGGAGTGTTCCTTATCACTGATAATTCGCATAAAAAGAGCTAGTGCAAATATTTATGTATGCATATGCATATGTGATCCCCCCAAAAAAAAATTTTATGCATGCATTTATTTATCCATGGGTTTTAAAAATAAATTTATTCCATGGATAGATTAAAATAAGGATAAAAGGTTTGGGCCACTATATTGGGCCGAAAGAAATAAATTATTTGGGCTTTAAATAAAAACAAGGTTATTGGGCCAAAATAATTTCTTGGGCTTCAAAAAAAAATTTGGGCTAAAAATTTGGGCTTTAACTTCAAAATAATAGTTGGGCTCTTTAAAATATATTACTAGTTTAGAAGTAATAACTTTAAAATAATAATACTCAAAAATAATAGTTTAAAAATATTCCGGGCTCTTTAAAATAGTAATTTTAAAATATTCCGGGCTCTGATACCACATTGTAACACCCCGGTTTTGGTAACCCAGGCCGGGATGCCACCGCCACACCTCCCTAGCAAGACACGGTTTCTCCGAGCTCACTAAAGAGATGCAAGGCTATGGTTTTTCAGAATTTAAAATATTCAAACAGCCCATTCATATATAATTTAAAGATAATACATCACAGTTGCAGCGGAATTTAAATATAGGGCCGACATGGCCAAACCACGGGTTAAACAGGCCCGTTCATGCAAGTCGTAATTAAATGCAGGGATTTAAAATAAAGATTTCCCCTAATGTTCCCATGTATGCATATGACGATGCATATTCTTCGTACTCTGTAAGAAAAAGGAGATATATGGTTTGGGTCAGCAAAAACGCGCTGAGTAAGTTAACACATAGCATGGGTTAGGGGTTTCAAAGCCTTTAATTAAATTTAATAAAAACATTTCAACAATATTTAATTTAGCCGGCAATCCGGCGGCCGCAGCCAATTTCATAAAATCTAAGCTTTTTAATATATTTCCCGTTACGCCATCATCTCAACAATATATCATTTAGCCGGTGATCCGGCGGCCTCAGCCAATTTCATAAGTATCATTTAGCCGGTGATCCGGCGGCCGCAGCCAATACCAATAGTATCATTTCTCAAAATATTTTTCGTTTCTTTTATAGTTCACCATTCACCAGGGCTCTTGTGACCGCAATCCTCATAATCAATATTTATAAATAACCATTCGCCAGGGCTCTTATGTCCACTGGCCGTTCGCCTGGGCTCTTATGTCCACAAGCCGTTTGGTCGACCATTCGCTAGGGCTCTTATGTCCACTAGCCGTTCGCTTGGGCTCTTATGTCCACAAGCCGTCTGGCCATATTGATCATATCAAACTTGGTCATAAATTCCCCAATGTTTCTAAAGAATTCTTTTACAGAAAATGTTTTTATTTGGTGTAACGGGATTTTTCAAAAGTATAGCTTTATCGTAATTCCAACGTCTCGATCGTTGTTTAAAAGATTTCAAAAATCGATCGATGTCACAGTTTGCGCCTTTTTGGTTTAAAAATCCATTTCTTAGGCGAATGTTCTGAAATTTGTACATTAGCTCAAAAACATCCCAACGAACAACTTTCGTGTTTTAAGTTTTTCGGAAAAACGATGGGAAGCATGTCAAAAATCGAGTTTTCTACAGAAACGAAAAGCTGTCAGGATTCAGGTTTGACAACGTTAAAAGATTTGACTTTTTGTCATATCAAATGGACTCCAAAAATTCTGAAATTTCATATGCATATACTAGACATGATTTCCAACAACTTTTGTTTAGATCACATAGATTGGTTCGGGCTAGAAGTGATAGGAATAAGTTCATCAAGATCGGTTATGAAATCTGTCATCCTTTGACAATTCTTAAAAACGCAGAATATGTCCGATATGATTTGGGGTATCAAAACTTGATGAAAATCTTTGAAATTTTTACACAATATAGCTTATGATCTTTGGATCAAAATCTTAGTTTTGAGTTTTCAGGTTTGAACACTCGAAGTAAGAGTTTTGCTCGTTGAGTTTGATTATGAAATCTGTCAAGGTTCTTGACATCGGTTCTAACGCAGATCGGATCGGCTCGAGTTTGGAGGTTCAAATCTCAATGAAAAATTCTAAAAACTTACAGAGATGTTCTAAACTCATAGATCTACAACTTTCATGTTTAGCACCAATCCTAGATCGGCCTAGATCCATGGTCAAAATAACCAACAAGATTGAGAGTGAAATCTACCAAAGTTCTAAGATTCAGATTTGATGCTCTTCGGTTTTGGGTTGGTTTTAGGTTTCAAAACATCATGAAAAATTCTAAAATTTTTACAGAAGCTAGATCAAAGTCTTAGGAACACTTTTCATGTTTTGAGTTTTATTGTTTGAGCAGCTTTAGAGGTTCGAAAAATTCATACGAAAACGCTGCGTTGAGGGTTTCTCTTGTTGACAGATTTTTATTAACTTTCTTGAGTTGAATCTCTATGTTTGGTTGCATTTTAAGTCACCCAAAACCATATTAAGGTTAACTTACAGTGGGGATGATGTTTAGGAAGTCACGGGGTCGTCCGGAATCCACGGGATGTCACGAACGAATCTCTTCCACCCGATTTATTCTTCCCTTGGCTCCGATTTGTGTTTGAATACGAAGATTCGTAAGTTAGGATGATGTTTATGATCTTAAAACCATATGGAAACTTGATTAACATCTTACCAACAATCCAAAGCCTGCAATCCTTGATCTACACACTTCCTTGGTTGGATTTGGTTGCCGGAAACTCGTCGGAAAGTCGCCGGAAGTTCGTCGGAAGAGTGTTTGGCTTTTGGGAGAGTTTTTGGAGAGTTTGGGGTGAATGATTGATGAAATGGCTGACAAATGGGGATAGGATTGATTACATAACGTCCAAAAAGATGCCTCTCTCGTGAAAGATCAGATTCCCAGCCTTGGGCCCCGAAAATTGGCGAGAAAGTCGCCAAAACGCGACAAACGCTGATGCTGTCATGGCGGCGCGGGGTTGGGGCGGTTTTCCCACAAAAAGCGCGCCAGGTGCGCGCCAAACACGCCTGGACTTCGGTCCGGGCGGGGTCGTGCGATCCGTCGTGCTTTTCCTCCTCTCTTTCGGACTTCTGTCCTCCTACGTTTTCGGGCTCGATTTTTCGGGTCATTCTCGGGTCATAAATTCTTATCTTAAATTTATCTCGACTCAAATGAATCTCATGTTTGAGATCTTAAGTCCGTCGGTCTCGGTTTCGTCGACTTCCAATTCGTCGTCTTTTGATTCCCGTGCAATAACTTGTTTTATTAAATTTCTTCCGACGTCACGGGTTCTTGGAATTAAAATTCTTTTCCTTATTAAATTTAATTCCAATTATCTTGACTCAATTCATGGAATGTCTTCGGGCTTCCTTTCCCTCTTTTATTCCATTTTGAATTTAAATCTATCGGCGTTTCATTTCCGAGCAATAATTTATTGTGATAAATTATTTTCTTCTTCTCGGATATATTTCAACATTGATAGGAATAAATTTTATTCCCTTGGACGTTGATAAAAATCTGGGGTATTACACTCCACCCCCCTTAAGAATCAACTTCGTCCCCGAAGTTGCGCCCTCACTTTCTTTTGGGCTCAATTTAATGTTGGGGTATCTCCATCTACTTTCCTTAAGGATAAACGTCTTTCACAAGAAATTAATTCCATTCCTTTGAATGTGAATTAAATTTCTCGGGTGTTACATCCTCTCCCCCTTAGGAATCAACTTCGTCCTCGAAGTTGGGCGTTAGCTCCTTGCGAGCTCGGACATTGTTTGGTTGCGTGATTGTATTAATGTGTGTTGTTGTTTATTATTGTTTGATTGTTGATTATTGTTTGATTATTGTTTGACTGAACCCAGAATTGAAATTTCCAAGTTGCCTACGTACCCTGTGAAGGGATCAAGTCATTACGTAGTTCAAAAATTTATTTGGGATACAAAATATTCGAGTTTCGAATTAAATGCTTATGCATTCTTACGGGGTATTACAAAAGTTCTTTATATTAAATTAATCATGGGTTGAGATCATTTGATTTCAACCTCAAAATATTAATATAAATGTTCAATTAATTAATGGGGTGAGATGGAGAATAAAAATTTGGCAAAAAGGGTGCCACGCATGTCGTGAGACAGAAATTGCATCGTGAACCGTGGGTTCACGACGGGAGGATCACAACATGAGAGGTGGGGAATAAGAGAAATTGGATTTTCTTAGAAATTTAGGGTTTCCATGTCGCTAGACAGAAAGTGTGTCGCGAGACATGGTTTCACGACAGGGGTCTCGCGACATGGGGGTTGGAAGTCAGAATTTTTGGAAATTAAAAGAGATGAGGACCCAGTCGTGAGACCATAAATTATGTCGCGAACCTAGGCTCGCGACATGGGTTTCACGACTGGATAGTTTGTGAAAATTTGCTAAGTCATGGAGGCCCAGTCGCTAGACTTGAATTGTGGCGCGAGACATGGTCCTGCGACAGGAGTCTAGCGACTGGCATGGTCTAACAAAATATTCTAAGCATTTGGTCCCCAGTCGCGAGACTCAAAAGCGTGTCGCGAGACGTGGTCTCCCGACAGGTGGGTCTGGCGACTGGGTTTTGAAAATTTTATAAAATTTTGGCAGCATAACGCCATATATTGCATTGCATAAAAGTGCTTTGTGATCCGTGGGATCACAACGGGAATATTACGTTGTAACGTGATGCAATACAATATAGGAAATGAAAATTTTTAGATATGCATAAACACTTTGATACCATCCCTTGTTAGATCTAATACACTAGAAATGAAAAGAAAAATAAAAAAACTACCTAAAAATTAAAGAAAACATGAACAGAATAATAAAAGTAACAAAAAGTAGTACTAGTAGCAAAGACAACCACAAATTATCCTAACTAAAATTAAAGATAAAACCTACACTAAATCAATCAAGGGGTACATATCAAGTGTTTATGCACTTATTAGATCTAAATAAAGCATTAAATCTAACTATAAGTAATAAAAATGGTCAAGTGACCAAAATATAAAAATAAAGCAATAAATATTATGGAGTTGATCCATAACACATTTTGGTGGAACAATTTTCTCATATAACATCAAAAACCAAAATATGGTTTAATCACACCCATTAGTTGAATGTTCAAACTCAAACTACAAACTGAAAATAAAAATAAAACATAAAAATTGGTTACAATACTATAAACCCATTTATTGACTAAAACTAAGAAACTAAAACAGAAATTAAAAACTACATAGCAGTGTAACCAACTACATTAAATTTATTTTGGAGAGCACCTTGGGTGCCTCCAAGAACAACAGTAACAAAACTAAAAAAAATGGGTCCGTAGCTACTGTTCAAGGGGGGTGGGAGGATATATTTATAGATGAGTAGGGAAAACCCTAGGCCCATCAGGCCCATCGTGTCGCTAAGCAAAAAACTGTGTCGTGAAACAACTTCTGGCTAGCGACACAACATACAATTGCATTTGGTCCCGGTTATATCCACACAAGTTTTGTTAGGGGTACATAAAATTTAAGGAAAATATCCTAAATACCCCTACTTACTTACTTAATGAAGTATTGCGGATTGGGCACACAAAATATTATGTTAGGGCACACACAATTTTTTTCTCTTTCTCTTTTGTCGTTCAAACCGAACCCAAAACCCCCTAATTCTTTCTCTCTTACTCTGTCGTCTATATGAAGTCGTCCGAGCCACACAAATACGAACACCACCTGAGATAATCAACAACCATGTATTAAGTGCCACACAAATACAAACACCACCTGAGATAATCAACAACCATATATTAGCTGGAACTGGATGGAATGGAATGAAAAGAAATGAAGTAACAACTGAAAAAATAAATAAATAAATAAATAATGGCCGGCCACTGATGGCCGGCCAAACCATGATATGAAGGCCACTATTGGCCGTTCACAAGGTAAAGCAAACGTCCATCTTTGGACGTTTGCTAAGGAACATAAATTAAAAAAAGAAAAAAAGACGACTCGTCCAGTTTTGGATGATCGTCCCTATCTCCACCGGCCATATGTGGCCGTTTGATTATACACGACCATGGTTAGCCATGGCCGTTTGCCCCATCGCAAAAAAAAAAAAAAAAAGAAAGAAAAAACACACAACGCGATCAAAAATCAAACACAAACCAAAATCTATACGAAAAATTTAACAACTTTCGATAATCAAACACAAACCAAAATCTATACCAAAAATCTATACCAAAAATCTAACAACTTTCGATAATTTTCGTGTCGCTAAACCTTGCCCTCCATTTGTGTGTGTTTGAGAAATAGGGACTTGGACTCCAATTATTCTTTTGGGTTAAAAGGATAAAATGGGTAAAAGCTTGTTGTGTGCCCCTATCCAAATGAAATTTTGTGTGTTTGAAGTAAAAAAGTGTGTGTATATAACCGGACCCATGCATTTTTTACTTCAGGGCTGTGTGTATGAGGGGACAGGAGCTCGAGCTCCCGGAGGAAGAGACAAAATTCTATGTGTTGCGGGACTTCCGGTCCCAGGACCTTCCAATTAATAGAGCACATGGGTAAATGACATTTTTTGAATTGGGATGCTCACATGATGCTCACGTGACAGCTTCTTTTCTTCGGTGTCTGTCCTGTGTCCTGGGAGTAGTGCCAGTCGTGAGAGGAGCTGTCGTGAAACTCCCTCACGGTCGCGAGACCATTCCCTCTTCCAGTCCCTAAGCAGTTCCAGTCGCTAAAGTCTCTGTCCCTAGCCTCTCTCACAGTCGCTAGACTATGTTTAGCGAGTGGGGTCTTGGGACAAGAGTTTCCGGATTGGCTTTAATTGTTCATTATCTCTTGTGTCCCTAGACATCCCCAGTCCTTAAGCAACTTCCCTGTCCCTAAACTATGTTACACGACTGGCTTTAGTCTAGCGACTGGGGTCCCGAGGTCCGGATAAAATTTTTCTCTCTCCCCTTTTTTTTCTCTTTCCTCTCTTTCATTTTCTTCGTTGTTTTCTGTCCAGGGGTGCAGTTTTCATTATCCCCAAATTTCTTGCCGTTATGTTCTCAAATTCAATTGCAAAACTTAGGGGTTTTCTTGCCGGAGTGGAGGCCGCCGGATTGGACTTGGGAAGGAGGCGAAGGCAGGGAGTGAACGGAGCGGCGGTATTGATTTGGGGCTGTTGCCGGAGGAAATGGTGGTGCGGTGTTGCGGCAGGAAATGGTGGTGGGTTGAGACGGGAGCTGTTGAATGGAGGCGGGCAGATCTGGTGGCGGAGGAAGAAGGAGCTGCTGCCGGCGGGGCTTGCGGCTGTAACTGGGGGTTGGGGGAGTGAGCGGTGCAGCAGCAGCGCACGGCTGTGGTGGTGCTTGTTGAGCTCGGTGGTGACTGCGGCTGAGGAGATGGGTGGCCTGAGATGGTGGTCGGAATTTCAGTTTGGGGTCGGAGATGGAGGAGAGCAGCGGCGGGGAGCTTGTTGCTTTGACGGAGGTGGTGGCGAGAAGGAGGCGGCAGATCGGGTGGTGAGTGAAGGAGATGGAGGTGTCGCCGGAATTGATGGGAGCTGGCCGGAGTTGAGTGAGGAAGAAGATGGAGGTGGTCGGCGGGCTCGGAGGTTGTAAAAATGGTGGCCTGAATTTGGGACTGCAGATCGGAAATTGTGCATCCCGTTTCAAGTTTGCAAATTTTGGGAAGGAAGATGGTGGGCCCCGCCTGAAATTTAATTTTGATTAGTAATTTCTTTTTTTTATGTATAAACTAGTTATTGCAGCTGTGCGATGCACAGCGTATTGAGGGTGTATAATTGCCCATGGAGGGAAAACATAATTGTAGATAAGTGCACGTGGTCTCTTTATATGATACTTATTATGTTCAAAGAAGTTTAGTAATATTTAATTTATAAAGCAAGTATGTAGTGTTGAAGAAGACAAAATCAAACAATATAAAATTTATTTAGAGCTAAAATTTTCTAACACTTGCAAAGCAACAGAAACAAATGCTGAATACATGGGATTTAATAACAATGGAGAACCAGGGGAAGAAGTAGCATGGTGGAATACAAGCACATATTAATTTCTAGAAGTAGCTGGTGCATGGTGTAATTCACTTGAAATGCACTGTGTTTTGTTTTTAAAGATTACGTTTGCATAGTAATTACTATTTATTGAGTAGCTTTAATTCAATTTTTTTAACACAATTATATAAGATAAAATATGGTAAAGTGATATCTTGTTGGATTTGTCTAATCGCATAGATTTAGAATATCAAATTTTTATAATAAAAAACGGAGGGAGTATTTGGTTAAATCAATTGCATTGAAAAATTAGTTTTCACTTATAGGTGATTGAGAAAATAACTTATCAATCCTACTTATTTGAACATGATCCTCTTAACAAATCCCTCATGTTGTCTTTCCTACATAGGGTACAGAAACCATAATTAAAGAAATCTGAAACATTATTGTATCAAATGCAGCAAGAGACACCTTCATACGTCACAAGGGCATGAAACAAAGAGTAAGTTAATTGCACACTTAATTTAAATTACACTTTCTAGTAAAAGCAAGCAGCCACGGATAGAATTCATCACCTGCCAAATTCAGTAGGTTAACTTTCACCGGACAACCCAAAAGAGTGAACCTGACTGAAGGAAAATCTTTTCAAACATAATCAGTTGTAATCAATACGGAAAAAAAAATGGAGGAGCTTATCCGAAATATTCTAATGTCAAAAGCTGAGTAATCTCTTTAGAAAGCTCCTCATTAACAGATGCAAACAGTTCATGATCTGTAAAAGAATGTCAACAATGTCAACAGGTTTCGAACAAATATGGCTACATATAAAGGACAACACAGATTTTAAATTTTGTCAATGTAAATCTATTTCGACTTTACAACATTTTTTGGTAAAAGGATTCATCGGGTCTCACTTATCCAACACTGCAAGATACTTCTGCTTCTTAATCTCAAAAAAATCTTCATTGAGTACCTATTATCATCCACTTTGGTTACACTAGAGAGGTTTTTCTAAACCTCCTCCCAGTTCCCATTGATTACTTCATCCTTGAAATAATTCATGTTAAAGAAGAATCCGGATTCTTGCTCACAGTGAGGGAAACCGCCCAAATGCATATATGTTAGCAGATCTGAAAAACCCACAACACAAAATAAGAGGATTACAATGCAGATAAAGGAATATCCAGATGGGTAAGTCTTGGGAAACACGAATGCATGAATTCTTTAAAGAATAAGAGAACATAAATAAGTAGCTACAAACAATAGGTTGAATCCCATGACAAAACATGATGGTCGTTTCAAAAGATTAAACACGCAGCAACAGAAATAAAAATACAAAAAAATAATAGAAATGAAAAAAACTTAAAAAACTCCTACGGCAACAAATGAGTAGCCATTCCAAAAAAAGTTCACTGAACAAAGCTTTAGCGAGTAAGCATTTGAGGCAATGGAACATGAAAAAAATTTCAAATATCAGAAATTCAACAATGCTTAGAACAAGCAAAGAAGCGTTGTTTGAATACAAGAAAGGAATTGAAATCAAAAAAACAAATTAATGACCACAATCGCGAGTAAAGCGATGCGGGAACCCTAAAACCACAAACAACCGTAACTGCTTAACCCGAAACAAGAAGCCCATTTCCTACCAAACCCCTGAAATCCCAGTCGCAACAGCCCCACGAAGAAAAATATGGATGAATTGGAGAGTGAAATCTAATTGATCAAAGTGAAATCTAATTGATAATAGGGTGCCAAATTAGGAATAACAACACATTAAAACCTTGGACATTTTGTGAAGGGTGTTTCCCCTAAAGTCCAGCAAACAATGATCCAAAACTGATTCATTTCTTCAGAAATTATATGAAGAATAGTACCTCTGTAAACATTAAAAAACTAAAATGAATCTTTAAACCGAAAGCATTCATGATATACTGAAAGCAGCACTAAGGATTTCTCAAGTTAATTGCTAGATAACTTACAGTGTCGTAAGCTTATGTATTTCAGACAATGTCGAGGGAATTGGACCAGTATGTTGGTTGTTCTTTAAGTTCCTAACAAAGGACATTGTTTGTGCATCAGCCTGCAAGACTTGTAACAGATTGAAATTTATAAACAGACTAAATGCATTTCTTACAGTATCTCAGCTTGAGCTTAGAAATCGAGAATATCCCCTTCTAACAGTTTATCAGATAAAATCACTGAAATAAAACAACATAAACTTCATCAAGAATATATTAAGACTACAAGCATCGAATGATGAACTTAACTCTCAGCTTGGGTCAAGAACAAATTCAAACTTACAGCAGTACAAGGGAGACACGGTTTCTAATTTCATCAGGGATTTGACCAGATAATTTATCTCCCTCAAGGTCACTGCCAAGTGAAGGTTGCAACATATACATTGTCAGAATGATGCAAACATAAGAATGGTACTGGAAGACAACTGGCTTCCAGTTATTACATATACAAACTGAAGACTTCTCAGATCTCCAATTGCTGGAGAAATTTCCCCTTCCAAGTTCATATTTGATAGATTCCTATATTCTTCATATTTGAACTAAGATATAGACATCAAAGGGAAGGGCGAAAAGCAAACTCTCGTTGCCGTTGGGCATAGGCAGTCAACTTTTTCTCCTGGCTATGCAGACTGTCTTGAAGGGCGAAAAGCAAACTCTCGTTGCCGTTGGGCATAGGCAGTCAACTTTTTCTCCTGGCTATGCAGACTGTCTTGAAGATCACTAAGTAATGTATCAGCCTCTGAACTAATTCCTTTGAATAGCTGCAATGTTCAAATTAACAATTAATTTATGCTAAACAAAGATTCCAAAGTAAATTCTCCAAAAGCCTCAGAGCATTTGGCACAAACCTCTTCCAAGGCTGAGGAATGTTTAGAAACTTCAGAGTTCATCCGACCAAAAGTTGACTGAGAATTGGTATTGAGTTCTCCAGCTAAGTCATCTAAAAGCCTTGATACCAGAGCCGTACATGGTTTTCAGTTTTTCTAAATGAGCTCGGAGCTCTTTCGTGGCCTATAAAAAAGACATGATGAAACTTCTTACATGAGGCCCTTCCAATTATAATGCTGATTGTAACATTAAAAGCTAACCATACCTCGGTCTTTGTGGATACAAATGAGTGCATGTCTTCTTCCATTTCCTTCAGCTGTTTTTCTTGCTGCGTGGTTGAACATGCCACAGTTTTATGCAAAATTTCAAGTTGCTGGGTCAATTGGGATTGGAACTTCCGTACAAGAATTCTGTTGCCATCTTCGATTTTGTCCTTGCGTTCTGGAACATTTAGCAGAATTCAAGATTAGAACAAGAGGATGTTTATTAAGAGTAAATTAAAATCTATATTTTCGGAGAAAAAAATGCAGACCAATCTTTGCGAACAGAGTACTGACGTCAGTTACAGCATTTTCCAGTTCAGCTCGAAGTTCAAGTGCTCGTTCAACCAGGGCTTTCTCTGGTCGAGAGTAGCAACATAAGAATGTTAGTTTTGTTAAACAAGGTGGAGAAGCGAAGTTTCATTGATGATTGATAAATACTAATAAGTAATCAATATCAGAATGTCACCACAATTTTTCTAAACTGTATAATAAACAGAGAATCTCTGACAAAAAAGTGGGAACTGGGAATTATTAATATTTTCATCTCTTAATTTTTACATTCTAATCCAGGGCAAGACTTTGAAAGATGCAACACCTCAGACAATGTGAAGTATAAAATCACAACATTAGTAGCATTCTGAATTGATAGCTAATTTCACATTTTTTAGAATACGTGAACAAACCGAAAAAGGAAACTCGAGTCACAGTGCAAAATTCCATGGCAAATTAATGAAAGAATTGCAACCAAAATAAAGAGAAGTTGAAACCCATTATGTTTAGTGACACCATGAAAAAGATGCAGCATACCAGATCTGAGAAGGTTCGATATGAGGTATTCCTTTTCTTTGATTATAGCATTTGCTTGTCTATGTCTTTCTTCTAGATCAAGCAAGGAATTTTTAGTTTCCAGAAGTTTTTTCTGAATGTTGAATCGAGAGTCTAGTAAGTCCATGGAAGCTGAGCACAGGTGTTACCAAATGCATTACTATATTTTAATCTGGGATATGAATATTACCTGAGTCATTTCAAGCTTATCGCTCAGTTCAACAGTTAACTGTTGTTGAGAACTGTACAATTCCTGACGCTCCGCTAGTTGCTGCACATGAAGCTCAAATTTAAATAGGCCACATTTTACTATAGCGGCGATAACAAGACCCATTGAGAGTTTTAGTAAATGTACCTTGTCCCTGTAATCTAAATCAAGTTCCATTCGCTCTATCTTTTCTGACATCGCCTGACAGTGAGAAAGCAAAAAATACATATTAATCAACTGGAAGTCCCTTTGAATAATCGCAACGAAGGGGACCGCACCTTCTTCTCTGCTTCCTCTTGGAGATAACGATCTCTCGGTATGTAGATTCCATTTTTCTCTCTTGCAGCATATACCTCTGTAAGAAAATTAGACTTATGGTGAGACAATTGAAGAATTTCAGGCAAACACTCTGTTTTCCCCATATGCTTGAGGATAAGAAGCACTTTTCAACCTTACTTTAGCCGATCGATTTCAAAATACAAATCCTTCATTATTTCAGATTTCATCATCTTCTGGTTGACCTGTAAACATATTAAATAATGTATTTTATCCACTGGTTGATCCAAGTTGAGACCAAAGCTCTTAAAAATATTTAAAGGATTAAATAAAAAGTCAAAACAGTAGTAACCTCCGGCTTATTCTTTATGTTCTTAGCACGAGCACGGTGAGCATAATCTAAAGTACTGAGTGTTTCTTCCAAATAATGAATAGAAGGAGAGATTGTGGCAATTATACATCTCTTGGTTTTCCCTCCAAGTGAATCCCTGAGCAGCCTTGTTAACTTGCTATCCCTGAGAGATATATCAGGTTACTTGTTAATCTCTAAAACAAGCCTGTCTGCAGTACAGACCAAAACAAAATGGCATCATGTATAAATACCTATAGGGTACATGGCCAGAATGCTCAACCAAAGCATTTATGACACGACCAAGTGTCAGCAAGCTCTTGTTAATCTCTCCTGCTTCCCTTGCTCTTCCGTGAAAAAGTAAATACTAAATTTCAAAACACGGTATAATTTACAGTTTTTTTTGTTCCTATTAGAATTATGGTGTCCCAATAATGTTCAATCTAATACTGTCACATTCAGCCTATTGGCTATTAGAGATATGGCATCCAGAAGAAATTTCAATATCAACTGGTTCGGTACAGAACTGAAATGATATCATAATTTTTGTACCTCTCTGGCACCTGAATGCGAAATGTTCTCTGAGCCAGCAAGGTCAACCAGATTCAGCTTCCCACACTTGATCATTTCCTCTCCTTCTGGGGTGCACTCCTTGATATGAATAGTGATAGAGAAAATAGAATGCGAGCGACTACTCCGCCGTTTTCCTTTTTGCAGAACCTTTCTCTACAATTTTATATATTTCGTTTGCTGTGGTTACAATCTCTTCTTCCAGACCCCGAACAAACACTCCATCTTTTTCATCCTCCATCAGCACTGTTGGTTTCTTCGACTTGTCATCATTGAATTTTGGAATCTCTTCTGGTGCTAGAAGATCTGATATTTCCTCATTGTACAGCTCTAAGAATGTAACCTTCATGCTATATTCAGCATTCTGTGCCTTCAAAATATCAAATATTTGTCTAACAGCTCTTGGAATAACTCCCGCATCACTTGGAAAATCACCATTCTGAATAGGAAGAATCAGGTATCACCAAAAGGAAGACAGAAACTTAACAGCACAAAAGCACTTAAGATTTTTTTTTCAATAGCAGAAAACCAGACCTTTTTCCTTGCTCCACCTTCCATTGTATATGTCTTTCCTGTTCCCGTCTGCCCATAGGCAAAACTGGTGCAATTATAACCCTCTAGAACTTCAAATACTATTGGACACACTGCTTGATCATACAAGTCCTTTTGCTGGGATTGGGGGCCGAAGACCTAAACAAGAATATGCACAATCGTATTAAGTATCACCGCAACACATGTTTAGCTCATTAGAAATGAAAGAAAGATGGTTCAGACTGCGTGCATCTATGAAATTTTCACCATCAGTGAAAGATCTTTCTATAGAATGAAATAACTTCCCAATCTAAGATGTGGTTTTCAAAAGCCCAATGAATCTCGAGCGCTGTGTTCATACGGAAAATTACTTGAAAAAAGATGTTGCTCAAGACACATACAAATAAATCAAGCAAGTATATTCAAACCTTGTCAAAGGCGAAAGTCCTATGGATCTGTTTATTGGCAATACTCTGAACAGCACAAACTTCTTTTCTGTTATCATTGCAAGAGACCACTGCAGGCGTACGAAATCTCACTTCATCCTCGCTCAAGGGTCTGAAAATTTGGAGAAAAGAGATAAAGATATTCAAACGAACAGAACCTCTCAAAATACCAGTAAATTAGAATCAAACCAGCCAAAAAAATTAATTCGGAAACAGAAAACTACATCAAATGTGAACTTTTTCTTACCTGCACCGCACAATCACCTGCACATTAACTCCTTTATCTTTGTCGTGCCTCCCGTTGAAGCTCCCCTCACCAGATCACAAATCGCTCCCCACCTTATCACTTGAACGCAGCGTTTGAGATGGCGATACAGACACCATTCCACCACCACCACCTCCTGCTCTTCTAGGTGAAGCCTCCATTCTTTTAATACTCCACCACCAACTCTAAATCTCACAAATTCAACCACTTGAAATCGATCTCTTCTCTTTTTGCACAGACGCACTGAATCAGATCAACTCAACAGAGTCAAATCAAGCACATTCAACCGAATCTAAGTGAGAAGCATGAGGGCGAGGACAGCGGGTGCGACCTAGGGACCAAACCCTAAACCCTAGGGACCAAACCCTTCCACTGAAATCGGATGGCCCCACCCCTCCTCCAAAAATCAAGGCAAAAAGTCAATCTCTAACAAACAACTCTAGCAAATAAACAAAGCTTTAGCAATGAAATTAATACTTGTTTTGTTTCAGAAAAACCCAACAATATTTACCATAGGGGATGTGGCGACAAAATTGGTACAAACAAAATGTTCATCGATCGGTATTGCAACCCTAAACCCTGATTCAATCAACTAAAAGCGGCGATTGACATTTCTCGCTGTATAAACTTATTTGAATTAAAAGCCCAAAACAATTAATCAAATTTTCACCCACACACAGACAAAGCGGAAGAAATTCAAAATCCAAATCCACGAAAAAAAAATTGAAAGGAATACATACAGAGACGGACACAGCGCCGACAAGGTGGAGGCGGCGGTAGGCACGGGCAGCCGAGAACGAGTTTCCAAAGGAGCAGCTGCAACGCGCGGCACGTCGGAAGAAGGCGGCAACGACGAGCCACTGAGAATGGGAAAAAGACACTGTGAAACCCCGACTTTCCCCACGGAGAACTGCAACAACCGCAAGACCGAAGGTGAAAGGGAAGGGGTGAGAAGAGCGAGTAGCGGCGCCAAGGAGGCCGGATATTGGGAGTCAGGAGGAGGCAGCAACGGCACCGGAAAGAAATCTGTAAGAGGGGGATTTCTATGAGTGAAGCTGGAACGAAGAAAAGTAGATTAGTGTAATGCGGGGAAATTCCATGTTGGGAGGAAAATTTTAGATCCAACGGTCAGATATGAAATTGAATCCGGATCTGATGGCTGAAAATCAAATTGGAGGTTGGCAAAATTTTTTACAAACTCTCTTATAATATAGAAGATATATAAGTAAATAAAAATGTAAATAAGTGAAAATATATATATAGATATTAGTTTTCAAATTGATTATATGGCTTGTGTTCCATTTAATAGACCCGTGTTCCACCGAACAGATATCACCAAACCATAATTCTCAAATGTGGAATTTTTAATGTTTCTATCATGTTTTTGGATTTTTTTAACACAAATTTAATAAAAAGCAATATTTTTGTATTTTGCAATACCAACTTATTATTTATACAAACTTGCATATATCTGTCAAATTCATCTGCTTTCTTATTTAAATAAGACCGGAATGCGATCAAATGTCCATGTTTAGACACGGAAATAGATTGAAAATAATGGTTAATTTTGGCCATTATCAACATCCTCACATTTAATACTGATCGTCCCCAAGCAGTCAGAGTCAGTGCTCCTAAGAGCATAGACGCTGCATATTCAATCTATTTTCGTGGCTTCAAAAATTTCATTCTTTTTAGATTGGGATAAGACAATAAAAAACTACAAGTATTAAATTCTCTTGATTGCAGTGTTTAATAAAATGATACTTCTCACTTAATCAGGCCTACAAATCAGTCATTATTGATAATTCTTCATGAACATCATGTTTAGAATAATTCATTGATTTAATTCTAGAATTAAAGCATGACATGAACATAAACTAAAAGCAGAGCCTCACATATAGTAGAATCGAAAATTTCACTCACTCTCAAATTCGGGATTTTATCATAATCGCTCATAATCATATTTAATTAAATTATCCCATAAGCTTGCAATTGGACCAACTTGCCACCGGCTCATTTCCTCAAATCGAGATCCTGAGGTCTTATTTAAGGGTTATAACGGGGCATACGGTTATATTTGGTATGGAAGGAATTTATTGGGCTAAGAAGTGGCAAGAATTTATATTATCATAACATGGAATTATTTTATTTAAAAATTTATGATCATCAATATTTTTTTTCTTTCTTTCTTGTGCTTTTCTTTTCTATTGCATGACATTAGACTATGTCTAATTTGCTTTATCATTTGCAATTTATTGTTGTTGAATGGAACTCAACATTTTTCTTCTTTCTTTCTTCTTCTTCTTTTTTTTTAATCGGACTTTTGAATACCGATTTGATGAATTGATGATCATAAATTGTAAAGTCTTGATAAAATTTATTCTTACACACTTGGGTTTGATTTTCTTGGTCTTTTCAAAGGCTTGGAATATTATAGAGGGCTTCAAAGAAAAAATAGGCTTAAGGCTCAAATTGGTTAATCCTAAAGGGAAAATATTTTTGGTTTGGAATTCAAACGAAGGCCAAAAATTTGGGTTTTTCTAGGTGCTTCGATCATGTGATCGATTTTAGGAATATGGCATGGTCTTGAATCGGTCCCAATCGCAAGTTCTAGTTTCCTTTAATCAAAATGATTTTCACACATCAAAGAAAATAATGAGTAAATGTGACACATGGCTCAAATCTCACATGGAATGATTGGTTCATGTCATACAATATTCTTAAATTTAATCTTTGAAAAATTCTTACAATCTATTCAATTAAATTCTCAACATGAAGACTCATTATCCAACAAGATGATCATATCATTAAATTTTTATAGCTCAAAACCTCAAAAATTCATATCATGCATGTCTTCAATTATATTATCCCAATTTAATAGTTTGAAAAAATTTAATCATAAACCAAAATCAAATATGTGAATTCCTTGACAGATTTATGCATGCTCTGTGCTGGGTATATAAATATATATAATAATAATAAAAATAAAAATGGAACACTTTTTTTTTTTGAAGTGAAGAATCAACATCTTCACATTTTTAGCCTTGCTCGAAATGTGAGTAAATCAATTCCTACTTAAAACAAATTATTGAAATCAAAATAAAAATAAAAGAGGAGGGAGGGAGGGGAAAAACATGAACATGATTCCGATAGCCTTTTCGTCAAGCCAATTATGTGTTCGACGATTTGGGCTAAGTGTGATCGTTTGGTTCATCGAGCAAGGCAATTATTCGATGCCCAACACTTAGAAAAATTCTGATTTTCATCAAAATTGTTCAATCACGTTTTTTTGGATTTTCTAAACACATAAATAAAATTTAGTATACTTGCAAAGATTAGGTTGGATTAATTCTGTTCTTATAAAAGTTATTCCGGATTTTAAATTGCTTTAAAATCCAAGAATACTTTCAAATATTCACAGAATCACGGGAACCTTTTTTGAAGCTTTAATTTTCTTTTTGGTAGTTCCACAAATTCCTACAAAGCAAACACAGCATAAGTTATTGGATTTTCTCAAAAAATATCAACATCCTCACATTTAGAGTCTTAGAGTCTATGTGAGTCAATTGATTAATACCCGAATTATTTAATATAATATGCACAAGAAGTTTTTTTTTAATAATATAAATAATGATAAAATTATTCTGACTTGCAAGAATTTAGGTTGAATTAATTCAGTGCTTGTGAAAATTATTCCGGATCTTAAGTTTCTTTTAAATTCCGGATATAATCTTCAGTCAATTACAGAACTAATCTAACCGGGAACCTATTTTGATGCTTAGTTGGACAGGGGCGACGGCGAGTGAGATGGTGGCCGTGGCTTGTCCGGTGATGGTAAGATGATGGAAATGGGGACAGGGGCGACGACAAGTGGAGATGGTGGCCGTGGCTTGTCCCGTTTGAAGATGTTATTTTCTTTTTGGTGGCTCCATGATTCCTGCAAGAAAGAATACCCAATTGGTTAGGTTTTCCCCTCAAATCAACATCCTCACATTTAGAATCTCAGTACTCTAAATGTTTAATTAATTTGAGGGTACTTCTCTGTTCTGAAATAAATACACTAAACTAACTATGAGTAATCAGGAGTGTAATTCTCTTAATAAACGACGCTGCATCCTCCCCGGCAACGGCGCCATGAAACTTTTGACAAATTTCCCACACGAGTATTTTCGAAAAAAAGATAATAATCCCAGTTTGATTTTATTTAATGAAACCACTTTATGAAGGCAGAGTTGGGATTAGGGATATATTTATAGGTTGTCACGTTTTTATTTACCCGTGTTAAGAAATTGTGCCCCCGAAAGCGCACGAAGTCAAAAATTGCAGTATTTATAGTAAGTACCGGATCGTTCACTGGAGGATGTGCGATAAAAGTAGGGTCCACGTCGTTTTATAAGATTTTCCACTCGGTTACTCGATTCAAGTTTGTGTTTTAATTATCAACCACTTGACAAAATTTAAACTAAGCTATGAAAGCAACTAAAATAAAGCAGATAAAATTATTCTAGAAAGCGAATTAAATTTAATCTAAGAAAGCAATAAAATTATGCTAAGAAAGCGGTTAAAATTATTCTAAGAAAGCAGATTTAAAATGAGACAGAATGGACATGAAGAAAATAATAAAAATTGGACAAGATTCAGATGAAACACAATTAAACTTCCATTTTAATTACACAGATCTTTGTTTGGGATAATCCGTTCAGTCAGCTAACTCTCATGCTTCCTATACCATGTTCCCTTTAATAGACAGGTACTTATAGTAAGGATTTACATGCATTAAGACAACAAAATCCAAGATACCACAGATATACAATTGCCCCCGCGCAGAGGTATGTTATTATCTGTGGTGGACAAGCAACACCCGACAAGTCATTTATTGAGATGCCAAGTACTGCTATCATTCCCCCATGTCACACCCAAAGTCTAAAATTAAACCTGAACTATCCCTTAACTCTCAGTCCTAGTAGCAGTTAGAAGATCTAGTGACACATCCGAGTGACCTCTACGAAAGCTATTAAAAGAAAGCGATTAAAAAGAAAGCAGTAAAGAAAGCATTTAAATCCTATCACTCAGGACTTTCAAAAACTTCGTACTGGTAGTAAAAGAAAGCCCCCAGTCAGGATGACCGGATGTGGATCAAGAATTCCCGGATCTCGGTGAACCGCTCGCAATGTTCACTTCCTTCTGGGTGGTTATGAGATACAAACTAATGAAATGAACTAATAGATTAGTTCGTTCCGGATGCACTCACTCAGGACTCAAAAATAGGCTTTGGCAGAAGAGGATAGCAGTTGAAAGGAACTCAACCCTATCTTAGAAAATAACCAAGGCCTACGCATTGTTCCTCTAGAATTACCTTTCACACTGTATTTGAATCCAAGTGAATCCCATCTCAGTGTGATAGTTAAGACTAAATTCCCAACACATAGCAATTTCGGAAAATAATGAATCTTTGAAAATCATTCCCTAAACAGGTACTAGACTCTCAATTAAAACACAGACCCTTTCAGTCTAGGTGAGACTTAATCGCTGACTCTGCTTCTAATTTCCCAAAATTAACCCCCGGTAAAATGTGAATTAGTCATAACTGTGGAATTTATTCCTTAGATCCGGATTTTATAAATGAATTTTTGTTGGAAATTTATTATGAGACATCTGATTAAAATCTAGACTTCTATGTCCAAGGGAAGGATCCCAAAATAATTTGGCCACGTTATCTACATAATATTATCATGCATGAATTTATAAGGAAGAGTAAAATTAAATTACCCAAAATATAAAGTGAGTTTAGACAGAATTTGTTACACAAAGATGAAATAGCCGGAGATGAGAGGAATTTATTTGGCTAAGAAGATGACAAAAATAATCAGGATAATCCGGACTGCAAACATCTGCTATCCAGGTCCTGACTATTCCAGGTGGATGATTTTAGACAGTAAACTGATCAAAATGACAGTGATCGCTGTCATTCTGACCACTCACTGTCTGTGAATTGGGATGAAAACCTATATGCTATCTTACTGTCTTAATTACCAGATGACATTGACCTATGTCAACTAGTGTTAGCACAACTTGAGATTTGGGTTTGAAAATAAAATAAGAAAATAAAACTGTATTTGGACAGATACTGACTGAGTGGCTACTTCATTTCCTGGTAAAAGGACCGTTCGCCTGACCTCGTCAGTCACTATCCAAATCATGCAAAATAACAAATAGTGATTAATACACAGACTACGGGCTACTTCATTTCCCGGTAAAGGGACCGTTCGCCAACATTATTCTATGATATTTTTCACTATTCATTTCACATAATACAGATAAAGACAAAATAAATAAAAGAAAAAATATTTTTGGGTCATCTTGTATGAGAGACATTGGTTTCTCATGCAAGGTATAGAAATTATTCCATAATCGCTCTTTATGGTCTAAATAATTTCTCATTCCATAATTAATTAATTACAGTCCGGATTATATACTTAGATCATCATAGTTTAATTTTGTAGAAAAATCTTTTAATGGAATATTGAACAAAGTTCTTTATATTAAATTAATCATGGGTTGAGATCATTGGATTTCAACCTCAAAATTTTAATATAGAGGTTCAATTAATTAATGGGGTGAGATGGAGAATAAAAATTTGGCAAAAAGGGTGCCACGCATGTCGTGAGACAGAAATTGCATCGTGAACCGTGGCTTCACGACGGGAGGATCACAACATGAGAGGTGGGGAATAAGAGAAATTGGATTTTTTTAGAAATTTAGGGTTTCCATGTCGCTAGACAGAAAGTGTGTCGCGAGACATGGTCTCACGACAGAGGTCTCGCGACATGGGGGTTGGAAGTCAGAATTTTTGGAAATTAAAAGAGATGAGGACCCAGTCGTGAGACCATAAATTGTGTCGCGAACCTAGGCTCGCGACATGGGTTTCACGACTGGATAGTTTGTGAAAATTTGCTAAGTCATGGAGGCCCAGTCGCCAGACTTGAATTGTGGCGCGAGACATGGTCCCGCGACAGGAGTCTAGCGATTGGCATGGTCTAAAAAAATATTCTAAGTATTTGGTCCCCAGTCGCGAGACTCAAAAGCGTGTCGCGAGATGTGGTCTCGCGACAGGTGGGTCTGGCGACTGGGTTTTGAAAATTTTATAAAATTTTGGCAGCATAACGCCATATATTGCATTGCATAAAAGTGCGTTGTGATCCCACGGATCACAACGGGAATATTACGTTGCAACCCGTGGGGTTACAACGTGATGCAATACAATATAGGAAATGAAATTTTTTAGATATGCATAAACACTTTGATACCATCCCTTGTTAGATCTAATACACTAGAAACGAAAAGAAAAATAAAAATACTACCTAAAAATTAAAGAAAACATGAACAGAATAATAAAAGTAACAAAAAGTAGTTCTGGTAGCAAAGACAACCACAAATTATCCTAACTAAAATTAAAGATAAAACCTACACTAAATTTATCAAGGGGTACATATCAAGTGTTTATGCACTTATTAGATCTAAATAAAGCATTAAATCTAACTATAAGTAATAAAAATGGTCAAGTGACCAAAATATAAAAATAAAGCAATAAATATTATGGAGTTGATCTATAACACATTTTGGTGGAACAATTTTCTCATATAACATCAAAAACCAAAATATGGTTTAATCACACCCATTAGTTGAATGTTCAAACCCAAACTACAAACTGAAAATAAAAATAAAACATAAAAATTGGCTACAATACTATAAACCCATTTATTAACTAAAACTAAGAAACTAAAACAGAAATTCAAAACTACATAACAGTGTAACTAACTACATTAAATTTATTTTGGAGAGCACATTGGGTGCCTCCAAGAACAACAGTAACAAAACTAAAAAAAATGGGTCTGTAGCTACTGTTCAAGGGGGTGGGAGGATATATTTATAGATGAGTAGGGAAAACCTTAGGCCCATCAGGCCCATCGTGTCGCTAAGCAAAAAACTGTGTCGTGAAACAACTTCTGGCTAGTGACACAGCATACATTTGCATTTTCACTTCAAGGCTGTGTGTATGAGGGGACAGGAGCTGAGCTCCAGGAGGAAGAGACAAAATTCTATGTGCTACGGGACTTCCGGTCCCATGACCTTCCAATTAATAGAGCACATGGGTAAATGAAATTTTTTGAATTGGGATGCTCACATGATGCTCACGTGACAGCTTCTTTTCTTCGGTGTCTGTCCTGGGAGTAGTGCCAGTCGTGAGAGGAGCTGTCGTGAAACTCCCTCACAGTCGCGAGACCATTCCCTCTTCCAGTCCCTAAGAAGTTCCAGTCGCTAAAGTCTCTGTCCCTAGCCTCTCTCACAGTCGCTAGACTATGGGGTCTTGGGACAGGAGTTTCCAGATTGGCTTTAATTGTTCATTATCTCTTGTGTCCCTGACATCCCAGTCCTTAAGCAACTTCCCTGTCCCTAAACTATGTTTCACGACTGACTTTAGTCTAGCGACTGGGGTCCCGAGGTCGGATAAAATTTCTCTCTCCCCTCTTTTTTCTCTTTCCTCTCTTTCATTTTTCTTCGTTGTTTTCTGTCCAGGGGTGCAGTTTCCATTATCCCCAAATTTCTTGCCGTTATGTTCTCAAATTCAATTGCAAAACTTGGGGGTTTTCTTACCGAAGTGGAGGCCGCCTGATTGGACTTGGGAAGGAGGCGAAGGCAGGGAGTGAACGGAGCGGCGGTATTGATTTGGGGCTATTGCCGGAGGAAATGGTGGTGCGGTGTTGCGGCAGAAAATGGTGGTGGGTTGAGACGGGAGCTGTTGAATGGAGGTGGGCAGATCTGGTGGCGGAGGAGGAAGGAGCTGCTGCCGGCGGGGCTTGCGGCCGTAACTGGGGGTTGGGGGAGTGAATGGTGCAGCGGCGGCGCACGGGCTGTGGTGGTGCTTGTTGAGCTCGGTGGTGACTGCGGCTGAGGAGATGGGTGGCCTGAGATGGTGGTCGGAATTTTAGTTTGGGGTCGGAGATGGAGGAGAGCAGCGGCGGGGAGCTTGTTGCTTTGACGGAGGTGGTGGCGAGAAGGAGGCGGCAGATCTGGTGGTGAGTGAAGGAGACGGAGGTGTCGCCAGAATTGATGGGAGCTGGCCAGAGTTGAGTGAGGAAGAAGATGGAGGTGGTCGGCGGGCTCGGAGGTTGTAAAAATGGTGGCCTGAATTTGGGACTGCAGATCGGAAATTGTGCATCCCGTTTCAAGTTTGCAAATTTTGGGAAGGAAGATGCTGGGCCGCGCCTGAAATTTAATTTTGATTAGTAATTTCTTTTTTTTATTTATGTATAAATATATAAGTAAATAAAAATGTAAATAAGTGAAAATATATATATATGGATATTATTTTTCAAATTGATTATATGGCTTGTGTTCCATTTAATAGACCCGTGTTCCACCAAACCATAATTCTCAAATGTGGAATTTTTAATGTTTTTATCATGTTTTTGGATTTTTTTTAACACAAATTTAATAAAAAGTAATGTTTTTGTTTTTTGCAATACCAACTTATTATTTATACAAACTTGCATATACCTGTCAAATTCAACTGCTTTCTTATTTAAATAAGACCGGAATGCGATCAAATGCCATGTTTAGACACGGAAATAGATTGAAAATAATGGTTAATTTTGGCCATTATCATCACCCCCTGGATGTACTGAATATGGGGTGTTGTGGCCTTCTTCCATTAATCTTCGTTTTAGCTCTATACATTTATGCGGTACGCACCATCTCCCTTTGAAGGGAATGCTTCCATCCCCATGGATTGCAAAACCAATTGCTTTTCCTTCGGCAACCTTCTTCTTGATCCTTTCAAGATTTATGTCGCCTGGTTGAGCACTGCGTATTTCATCAAATACTGAAGATTCAATGGTCATAACATTAATGACATTTTCCACAGTTCCATAATGGACTAGCTCCATGTCTACCTTGACCAAGTCCATATACAGTTCCGAAGGTAAGATAAGAGTATTTGCCACGTGTCGAGTCTTGCGGCTCAACGCATCTGCGACCACATTAGCTTTCCCTTCGTGGGAGGCGATGTCCAAATCATAATCCTTGATCAACTCTAACCATCTTCTTTGTCTCATATTTAACTCCTTCTGAGTAAATATGTACTTAAGGCTCTTGTGGTCGGTGAATATCCGACAAGTTCGTTCATACAAATAGTGTCGCCAAATCTTTAACGCGAACACTACCGCTGCTAATTCTAGGTCATGCGTCGAATAATTCTCCTCATGAGACTTCAATTGCCGTGATGCATATGCAATGACTTGCTGTTTTTGCATTAAAACACACCCTAGCCCCTCTTTTGAAGCGTCACTATACACTTCAAAATCTCCATTCTCTGTTGGCAATGTTAAAACTGGTGCTGTTGTGAGGCGTTTCTTTAACTCTTGAAATGATGATTCACACTTTTCTGTCCATTCATACTTCAAGCCTTTCTTCAAAAGTTGAGTCAGGGGCCGTGCAACTTTGGAAAAGTCCTTGGCAAACCACCTGTAATATCCAGCCAATCCAAGAAAACTTCTCACTTCTGTTTGATTCGTAGGCGTAGGCCACTCGGTGATTGCTGATATTTTTGTTGGGTCAACAGAAACTCCATCCACTGATACAACGTTGCCTAAAAATGCTACTTTTTCTAGCCAAAAGTCACACTTGGACAACTTGGCATAGAGTTAGTGTTTCCTTAATGTGTTCAGCACCTGATTTAAGTGTTCCTCATGCTCTTCATTGCTCTTTGAATAGATCAAGATGTTGTCGATGAAAATGACTACACATTGATCTAACAATTCTCGAAACACATCATTCATGAGATTCATGAATACTGTTGGGGCATTTGTTAACCCAAAGGACATCACTGTAAATTCGTAATGTCCATAACGTGTCCTGAACACAGTTTTCAGAATATCCTTTTCAGCGATTCGCAGTTGATGATAACTGGATCGCAAATCTATCTTGGAGAACACTATTGCACCTTTAAGTTGATCGAAAAGGTTATCAATCCTAGGTAACGGGTATTTGTTTTTAATCGTTACCTGATTTAAACCTCTATAATCAATACAAAGACGTAACCCTCTATCTTTCTTCTTGACGAATAAGACTGGTGCTCCCCACAGCGACGTGCTAGGTCGTATATACCCCTTTTGTAATAATTCCTCGAGTTGCTCCTTGAGTTCATTCATTTCTAGGGTTGCCATGCGATAAGGAGCTTTTGATACATTTTCTGTTCCGGGAAGTAGATCGATTGTAAACTCGACTTCACGTTCAGGTGGCATTCCATGTATTTCTTCTGGGAATACATTTGGATACTCTCTCACTACTGGAATGTCATCAATTTTATTCTCCTTTGACTCGAGGTTATGGATATAGCATGCATAAAACATATATCCATTCTGCATAAGACTATAAAATTTTAAGGCATTTACTACGTTAGTCTTACGTTTAGGGAGTTGGACATAGTAGTTGACCTTTTTGCCTCTAGACTTAGACAGTGTAATTTTGTGTTTCTGACACTCAATTATCGCTTTATATTGAGTAAGCCAATCCATTCCCAATATAATATCAAAATCTTTAAGGTGAAATTCTACTAAGTTCGCATAGAACTCAAGGTTCTTAATAACTATAGGAATCCCATCGTATCGTTTGGTGCACGATACAATTTTTCCCGAAGGCAACTGAATTCCTAAGTTAATCATTTTAGGTTTTGGCATCTCTAATTCAGGCAAGATTCCAGAAGAAATAAACGAACAACTTGCTCCAGAATCAAATAAAACCTTAACAGGCACACTTAAAGCCGTAAAATGTACCTGTTATCACATCCCCTTGAGTTGAAAGATCTGCCTGATTAATAACATTGAGCCGCCCTATAGGTGCTCCATGGTTCCCTTGTTGGATTCTATTTTGCTGAGGCCTCTGCCCTTGATTATTTCCGTTTCGCACATCCTGATTATTTGGCTGAGTAGGGATATTGATAAGGTCATATCTTTTTGTAATATTTTCAATGCGGGTCTTACACTCCTTCCTCATATGACATTCTCGGCCACATCTATAACATGTACCCGGCTTGGGGCATCCTCTAGCCAAGTGGGGCTTGTTGCATTTTGGGCATTGTGGTATGTACCCTTCATGGTTTCTAAAACCATTATTGCCCCCTCCTTTTTTTTCCCTGGACGGGTCGATTCTACCCACCTCGAATATTCCCTTTATTGTTGTTGTGGTGGTTGTTGTTGTTGTTGCTTCCTCGGTTGTCCCGAATCCTCTTGTCCTGTCCTTGGAACCCGTGGCTAGACTCCCCGACTTTTCTCTTCATCTGTTGTACACGAGAAACTGCGACAGCTCGATCGTAGATCGCTTGGAGTGTAGGATACTGAACTCCAGCCACCACTTCTCTAATGCAGAGGTTTAATCCCATTTCGAACTTTTGTGCCTTCTCGGCATCGGTGGAGGCTAATTTAGGAGCAAATCTGACTAACTCCTTGAATATGACATAGTATTTTTGTACAGATTGTGCTCCTTGTCGTAACGATAGAAACTCTTCATACATGGCTACTTTGGTACTTATCGGGTAGAACCTTTCCCTTAGAGCTTCTGTAAATTTTTCCCATGTATACTCTTCATCATCATCTAGCTCTCTCTTCTGCAACTGCCACCAGTCATCTGCATCACCTCCTAAAAAGTACGAGGCTACAGTAATCTTCTGCTCATCTGGGCAACGAGTCGCCTCGAGTAGCTTGTTGAAACTCTTTATCCAATCCTCCAATTTAGTAGGGTCCTCCTGCCCATCATAACGAGGTGGTCTGTATTGGTTCACCACTGCTAGGTGATTGAGTTGGGCTTGAGGTGGCGGCACAGCTGCAGTGGCTTGATTAATTTGACCCTGACCCAAGGCAATGAGCATTTGCTCAATGATCCTTAGGCGATCATCGTTAAGCGAGTTTGACATGTTTCGATTCTGAGGGGTTTGGTTGTTGGGTGCTCCCTGATTAGTAGGCACCATGTTGTGTCCAACACCCTGATTGTTGATGATGTCAGGGTAATGTATGTTGTGTGCAGGTGGTACAGCTTGTTGATTAGGTACACCCTGTGCTGCTGGCACATCGTGGTTAGTCATGTTCGGATTTTGGTGTGGCTCCATGTTGTTGAGGGTATTAACACTTCGGAGGGTTTTTCTAGTCCTTGCACGGGGTGCCATTCTGCTAAGGATGGTTAACCAAGAGTGAGTTCAAGTCTAAGGGATGGTTATATCCTAAAACCAATTTAGATCACATATACGGATGAGTTAACGCAAAAAATGTCTAAGATAGAAGTAGGTCATCTTATTTGATAACGACTTTACTTATAGAGAGATTGACTAGAAGGAAGAAAATAACGAACTGTCTTTTATAAATTGGAAAAACATTACCAGTTAGAGAACTTAAAACAAAAAACACTTATGATAAGCTCAACTAACTTTTTGGTCTATCATAACAAACTTTTTTTTTTAAGAAGATGATGTGTGCACATGAATGCATATGTCCCCACCCCAAAAATAATTTCTAAGTTTTAAAATTTAACATAGCCCATATGGGCATTTGAAAAATATTTTGAATGTTTTTTTTTCTTTCAAAGTGTGCTTTTTATTTAAAAAAAATTAAAATCCATAAACCGGAGGTAAACTGTCGCATCCCTTAGTTAAGCTCGCCTTGTTGCTAACTTAACCAAGAAATGCTAAGATTAGAGGGTACCGCCTTCTAAGTAATTTGCCAACTAGTTAAAATATAGAGCTACAAAGTTGATTCCCAGGAAAGACTGGTAGAGCCACCGGCTGACGGGCAATCTTTAAAAACCAGACTCCTTAAACAGAATCACCTCATGCAACTCTATATTTAACAGTTTACAAAAACTTAGAGTTTAAAAATACGCTCTGATACCACTCTGTAACACCCCGAAATTCATCCTCATAAGGTTTCAGAATGTTACCGCCACACTTGTCAGTCAGACTCGCCCTTTGGCTAACTTAATTGACAAGTGCTACGGCTAAATATCTTCACATATAAATTTTTGTAGTATGGACTTCAAAAATAATTACCAATTTTATAAAATATAGACATAAGAAAATTTAAAGTACTTTATACCAAAGTCATTGTTCTTTCTCACGCGGAAGCATAAACTAAAGGCAATATATAGGACATTAATAATTAAAAGTACGTGGTTCCTTAAAGCAACAATCTTTTTGATGAAAGGTAATCCCATCCCCAAATGCTCATGTCATGAGATGCAGTTCACATGTCAGCTCCAATATCTGTAAAAAGATAACGCAACAACTTTTTATCAGTATAATGGTACTGAGTAAGTCAACCCGCTCCACTTTAAGAGGTGGGTTTTAAAATAATGATTGACACTCATTTAAAAAAATAATTTTCCCTTTTAATTTTAAAAGGATCACACACATTACCTTTAACAAAATAAATAACTTTCATTCTCACCATTGTAGCAACTATGCACAAGAGGACACCATTTTCCATATCATATATCATATCGATCATAAATCATGACCAGCATGCAGCGGACTCATATACAGACACACTCCGGAGCCTCGGGTAACCCATCACGGATACACCCAAGAGTATAGACTCATACATGCAACAACGCCGTTTTGGCACAATTTATCAACAATGCCGTCTTGGCATATTTAGAGGGGGAGGCCCCGCAAGACACATCCCTAGTGCATTAGCCCTCTATCAAGTATGGCATCTTACTCAAGTTAATAGTGCACAATGGATTTAAAAGTGTTTTTCACAATTTTCCACACAATATCCTCTTTAAAAGAGTTTTCAACAATTTCACGGGAGTAACCTCATAACAAGGCATTCAATAATGCCAAATATCATTTCAACATTTAACTCCCATATCAATATCTCATAAATATGAAAATATCATTTCATGGATATCAAAATCCAACAATTTCTCATATGGACCAAAAATCAAGTCCAACATCGCAGTTTACGCCAAGTCAGTTTAAAAATTCATATGAAAGGCGATTGCTATGAAATTTAAACTGTAGATACTCAACACATAGTTGAACAAGTTTCATGTTTTACACTTTTCAAAATAAGGTATGGAAACAGTTCAAAAATCGAGTTCTTTTCAAAACATGTATTCTGCCAGAAATTCAATGGTGACTCTATAATTTTCAACAGGTTTTAAAAATAGTAATTCGCGACCAAAAATTCTGAAATTTTACCACAAGGTAGATAACACATAGATAAGTATTTTTTATGAATAAATCATTTGGGTTTGAAACACTTAAGACCTTCAAAAACGAGGATTTCAGAAACACTATCATTTCTTAGATTTCAACAAAAAGAGATTTCGACCTTTCGATAAAGCGGGTCCCACAACTTTTTCATATGAGTTCTAAAAATTATAAAATTTTCTAGAAAGATACTCAACTCAATAAAGAACAAGTTTTATGAAGGAACCTTTGAAGGATAATGAACCAAAATAGTTTAACAAGATGGATCTTTACGTAAATGAAAAACTGACAAATTTTGGTATAATGGGGAAATTCTAATTTTGTACTCTTAAAACATGGATTGGGATGTCCAAAACTTGAAGTAGAGAGTGTTAATTTACTGAATTGATGTATAAGAGCAAGGAGATATAAAGATAATGGCCGTTATAATACAAGATTTGCACCATAAATTACGGGTTTCGCTGAAATTCGACAAATAGAGGAAAATCAATTTATAGTATAAACATAAAATATTTAGTTCTCTAAGATACAAGTTTACAATGAGGATATCTTACTAACCAAGTGTTGAGAAGAGTTAGAACTCTAGAATGATGAAGATTGACAAGCCTACAAGACTCCACAATCCTTACGATATTCTCACTATGTGGGAGAACTTGGAAGAATAGAATAGGGAGTGAATTTAACTAATGAGATAGATGTGATTGGTGTGTTTGAATGCTAGAAACTCCCTCTATTTATAGGCTAAGATGTGAACAATTGAACATGACACATTGTGAGAGTGATTACAACCTCACCATTAATCCAATTAAGTGTGTCCTGAACAATAATGGTTAGAGTATTTGTATCCACTCATTTGGTCCTTATAGCCTAACAAAGAGGCTATTAATTTGGGAGGCTATTAATTTTGTCCATCATGTTGTCTATTAACATAATGATTTGTCTATTATGGAGGCTATTAATCTTGGTGGATTCAAGAGATAATTGATCACTTTTCTTTGCTAGCCATTCATCCAAAACACTTGTTGATTTTTCATTTATTTGTTTAGGAAGAAAATTTCTTGCAATTGCTTTTAACCTCATATTTGTATAAGTAGTGTATCATAAAAATTATGGAAGTATTACCTTGTCTAGAAAAATCATTATTCTTGTTATTATTTTATGGCATGCATTTATACTCAATGAGTTGGATATGATAATATAATATTTATTTATTTATTTCAAATATTATATTTATATTAATATGCTTTCAAAAAGATAATAAAAATATACTTGCATGGTTTTATTTGATTCAAAACAATACTCAAACCACAAAGTCTTCATGTCATCATCAAATAAAAATTATAATATATGAATATATATTTTTTTATATATAAAAGTTAATTCTCATAGATTCACATAAAAATTCATATTTTTATTTTTATAAAAATTTATTCCATAATGAATATTATAAATCCTCAAAATAATTTTCAAGACCAATGTATATATATATATATATATATATATAAACTTATATATAATTCTAACAATGGATTTAAAAATATTCCATGGACCATATAATTCTATTACCCTTGATATTGAAATGCACATTTCTTTTTGGAAAAGACAAATTTATATATGTAGTTTTTCAAGTGTTGTTTGTAGAAAAATCAATATACTGATTCTTTAAGCAAGTGTTTAAATATTTAATAAAAGTCCCCTTAATGAATATTTCTATGATATTACATGGAGATCATCCTCTTTGTCTCGTAGAAGTTCTTTGGGAGATTGTTATCCTCTCTCGGCAATAAATCCTGAATTATTTGCATCAAAGTGTCCAACTCGGATACGAGATACGAGATACAAACTCCAACTGTGACATTTCCGTACAACCAGACCATGCCCTTTTGGTAAATACATCGAGGAGGTCGAAAAAAATGTTGTGGCATTACATGCATAAGCATTGTTAAGACCATAACAGGAGGTTTTCTCCAAAAAATATTCATACAAGCTCCGATGACTGTTGCATTCCACAATTCATTCTAAAAATCCCAAAATGGTGTTACCTAGGTGGGTGGCAAGCGTGGTGACCCTTAATGGGTGGGCCGACATAGGAACCAAACCCGCAATTAGCACCATCTCATAGTATTTAGAACCTTGTTCCATCATTTAGGAACCTTGGACAATCGTTTATATATATGATATTATTGGGCGTGGCGATTTAGGAGTAGAAGTTTACTCAATTACTTTCTCTTATATTATAAACATGGGTTTTAAATAATACCCTCGTCCAAGATAGAATGTCTCATTTAACTTTTTGACAATGTTCATTGTTTAAATTTAACTTATTCTATGGCAATTATATAATGAAAAATATAATCTAGTGAGGTATTATTACATTTGTCTAATTGTATAGTAATTATAATTTTTACTTAATATATTTTGCAATTTTAACCGTTAAACAAGTATATTGAATTTTATGTCCACATTAAATAAAACAATCTATTTTGACGGAGAGAATATAAGACTTGTGGTAGAATTTTAAAAAGGTGGGTAACATATATATGGATCAGCCCATTACTCCCCATTAGGGGTGTAAATGAGACTTCGTGAATTGTTCGAGCTCGGCTGGGTCAAAATTCGGTTCAAGCTCGACTCGAAACGGCTCGGTTCGAGTTCGAGCTCGGCTCGTAACACACACGATCTCAAACCGAGCCAACCACTATTCGGCTCGAAAGCTCGATAATAGGCTCGATTTATTTTTATACATATATTTATTTATTATTAAATATAGAAATTATATAAAATATTCAAAGTATAGTATTATTATTGTTTATATCTTTTAATTTTTAAATTAAAAATATATTATTAATTAAATATATATTTTTAAAATTACTTAAATATGTAGATTAAATTAAATATAATTAAATATATACAATATATTAAATATATCTTTTATAAATTATGTGAAAATGAAAATGATACTAGTTCGAGCTCGGCTCGACTCGGTCAAAGCTCGGTCAACACTGGCTCGAAGTAGCTCGGTCAATGCTCGGCTCGGTCAAAGCTCGGCTCGAATTTTTATGAGCTCAAGCCGAGCTTACCACTATTCGGGCTCGGCTCGGCTCGTTACACCCCTACTCCCCATATTAGTGTGATGCAGCGCAGCGCTAAGAACTCAAAATTTGACCTTCCGAGGCAATGTAACCGTAGTCTTCATCTCAAGCTAAAAGAAGTTTTCTCTTGATTTCTTTATTTATTTATTTTATAAAAAAAAAAATTGCTTCTTATTTGTCGCTAAATCTTGAGATATATGGTGCTTGCACTATTAAGTTCACATCTTCTTATCAATTAAATCTTAATTAAAGTACCAAAAAATCTCAGGTGCTACACCCATTATTACTAATCTAAACCATGCTTGTTTGAAGTTATTTATAATTGTTTGGGCCTTACAACGGGTTTTGATACTACATTTTTCCAAGGTAGGAGTGGGATATGTCATACGGTTAAGTTTATTTCAATCTAAGCCATGCCAAATTTCTTTTATAAATAGGTTGGCCTCATGCGATTTTGAAAACTTATTTTTTTTTTTTGAGGAAAATATTTTTATTGCTTAGAGCTTCCTAAATCTAGGAAGACTCCACATGGGGAACCCCCTACAGACTGTCGCCAAATACAGAACGAATAAGCAAATCTAAAACCAAAAACCAGACAACAACTTTTGGCTATGGCAGTACAGGACTTAAACGTAGAGGCCGAGAGGCAGCCTTCTTGACCATCATCATCAAATTCCATCATTGACTGTACGCATGTCTGGCTGCAAAAAAGGCCTGCATACCCCCAAATGCATCAGTAACGCAGCCCACACCCAAACAGATAGGCACTTCGGGTACCCAGACTATATTTAGCTAAACAGGCCATATTTTATAAATAAATTAAATGGTCTAATAGGCTACCCAGACTTGCCTATTGATTATCACTAGATTTTTTCGCCCGCTACGCACGGGTGTTGAACTAATATGATGATATAAAATGAGAATATAGTGTTTTTTGGATTACTAACATATTCAAAATCTTTTGCTTGTGGAAAATAAATACCCTTAACTATTCAAAATTAGAAAAAATTATCCATCTGTCCCACTAATTCTGTCTCACTTTCCTTTTTGGTCCGTCCCATTACAATTGTCACATTTCCCTTTTTAGAAAAAACTTACTCTGGTTTATCACAATAACCCATTATACCGAAAATACAGTGCCCAAAAGTTCTGGGACGGTATTACCGAACTGATGGAGTATATTTTGCATTATTAAGGTTCTAAAAAAATATTAGTTTTACTCCCTAGTATGTTGTACATGTACATTTTTTACTATTATCCCTAAAGTTTTTAAAAAATATTATTTATACTTTTTTGTTATCTTTTCATCATTTAAAACTTATATTTTTTAAATATTATTTTAGTCCATAATATTTTCTTCAATTTTTCTTTTCCATATTGATTCTGAAAAAATTTGGTAGTTAATATTTTTATTTAATTTAATTTTTATTATTTTTTAATCATTATTATTATAAACCTTAAATCGAATTTATACTCTGATACCAAGTCTTTTATGTGTATATTTCTTATATTCTTTTACGGTACAAATTATTTTAAAAAAATGTATAACAATTTACTCCAAATTTCATATACATTGTTATTTTATACTGAAATAGATTAGGATTACTGGATTAAGGATATTATGACTAATAATTAAACTATGATGTGTTTTAGTCTTTTTTTTCCTTTTATTTATTTTCCTATTTAAAAAGAAAAAAATATGTAGAATTTGTTTAGAATGGTATAAAATTTTTAGGTTATTAGTCATTTTTCATTAATCGATATTTTTAGGGTCAATTTAATGTTTACATTATATTTTCAATGAAATATTTTTATTTAAAATATAATTATTATATTCCTTATATTGGTATATGATTATATATTTTTTAGACATAAATTTGTAACCTAATTAAATTTATTTAATCATATTATACTACTAATATTTTTTTAAAATATTATGTATACAATCAAATAATTTATATATATATTTGTAATCAATTATATCTTTTTAAAATATATATGAAGATTTTCTCAAGATTTTGTTATATTTATTGATAGATTTATTTACTAAATATAGATAGTGATGATGTGTCCGATGACGTGTAATTAGTCAGCAGATTACGTGTAAACTTAAGAACCGTTGATCTATAAATGATCATATAATGGCTGATTAACCCTTTTAAATTAAGAATGGTGAATTAAATTTAATAAGGACAAAAGATTCTGCACAGGCCAAAAAATATTCAGAATTTATTATATAGATTAGTATGCTTATTACATGGGAATATGTCGTAATATTATTATTTTATATAGAAGTAATTATTAATATGATCTTACACATGTTTTAAAATATTTATAAGGCTTTTACAAGTATGTGAATTTGTTATATCCAGACATACATATATAAAATTAAATTAAACTAGCAAGTAACCCGTCGAGACTCGACGGGCATAATTATATATTTTATATAATGTTTATATTTATATTATATAAAGTAATAACAAATTGTATTTTGAATAATAAAAAATGTGTAATGATTTTATATATATTCAAAGAGGATGGATATGACAATATAATTTAATTATTTTTAAAACTAACAAAGAAACCATATTATACCATATTCTTTAGTTTATGTGCCTTGTCCTGTACAAAACTAACAGATCCATAAAAATAATTATTAAAGTAATAGTTTAATTTAATTTGAAATTTAAATTATGATAAAACAAAATTTAAATATAAGTATTAAGCATAATATGAAAAATTCTCTCACAATTTGCTGAAAATTTCATTGTTGAAAATCTCATTAATTGGAGCAAGTATATCACTATCTTTAAAATGTCTGAATTTGAAGTGGTGCAGTTTATATTTGTATATGTGTACTCCAAAAAAATTTCGTTATAGGATCACCCGTAAAATTTATAAGAATATCATCCGGAAATGTCACATATGATTGTATATCTCAAAAAACAATACCAGCTTTACCATCACCTACATCAAGTATTCATTTTGCAAATTTTTTTGTTATATATAAATTTCATTGTAACCAATATTTCTTGTGGTATTTTGAGTTAATCATTCTTAATTGTATATTAATACTTTGAGCCACATCATGCTAGTGACATTAAATATTGCAACATAACTGTTCATGGCTAAAAACTAATTTTGGAAGGAAAAAGTCCAACATTCTTTAAAGATTGACATTAACTTTTGTTTATAATCATAGCAAAACAAACTGTGAGTGAAAATTTTCTCATCTGAAATCGAATGGCAAATTTGGTTAAATCGAATAGGTTCATAATCATTCTGCCAATCAAGAATTTTCCACTTTCATGGTTTCTGGAAAATTAGTTTAACCTCAACTATATGGGTCCGCATATTGGTTACTATCAACCTACTTCCATTGCATAATTCATTTGATGGATCTATATTCTAAAGAAGCGTGACTATGCAACTCTCATTCAACTATATTTCATAATTCGGTAATCCAGAACAATTGATCGTGTTTTGATATTCCAGTGAAAATAATTTCATCGACATTGTCTATGCTTTCATCTTGTTGAAAAATTATTGTTATAACGGATATAATCATTGATCGTATCAACAATCTCATTTGATAGGTGTAAATAGATAGTAAAAATGTCTAGATTTGAAATGATGCAGTTTATATTTATATAAATACTATAATTGCCGCTATAGGATCTCTCGTAGAGTTTATAAAATTATCATATGGAAATGTCACAATCTAATTGTACATCTCCAAGATCAATAACACATTTACCAATTACCATTACATACATGAAGCATTCATTGTGCAAATTTATGTCATATATAATTTTCATAGTAAAGAACATATCTTGTAGTATCTTTATTAATACTTCGAGTCCCCTCTTTCCAGTAACACGAGATATTGCAACACATCACTCACAGGGGGTAAAAATTTGTTTTTTGGGGTAAGTTTTTTGCAGGTAAAATTCTCGTCACAATCTAGTGGACTACCAAATTTAGAATGTGCAGTCCTACCTCTTGGAAGGAGTAGGTGTGTTATTCCATTGGATACTATAGCCTACAGGCAACACAATATCACATCTCCCATGAAGGGCTAAATATAACATTTTCTAGATAAATTATCGATAAAAATCTTGTCAATTCCACCACGTAAGTAAAAAATAATCAACCCTCATCAATATCAACTACATACGTGATTTTATTATAAATATTCTTATGCTCATCAATCAACAAAGCCAATAGCTTAGCATGATTCATCTTCCTTTATTCCTTATTATAATATGCCTCTTCTAATATTAATAGATTATATGTTTTAGATGTTAAAACTTCATTTAGTACCAGCATTCCAGAGAAAAATTTCAAACTTATGGAATTTGCATCAATTAGCCATTCAATTTCTAACAAAGCAAGATTTATATTTATTTTTTCGTCAATGACAAATCTGCTAAAATATAGATTAATGAATTACTTCCTCCATTTTTAAAGTGTTACACTTTTTTTTTGGGTGTTTGGAAATAATTGTCACGTTACCATATTTGGAATGTTATGAAGGTTAATAGTTTTTACTAATTATACTTAAATTATTAATTTTTTGATATTCATTAAGAAAACAAATAAAAATGAATAAAATGAAATGTGACTCATCTTATTTTATTTATTTAATTATTGTGATTTTTCAATTAAATCAATTTTATTAACTGTCCTTAAATCCCGTGTCATTTCCTAGTGTTACACTTATTATAAAACGGATAGAGTATTTCTTAAATAATAGATTTAAAAAAATTAAAAAAACTTCATTATTTATTTACTGATAAATCTATTCGCAACCAAATAACTCTTTATACACTCGATTCTTTTATTATAACATGCTTTACGAAAATAATTAATTTACCCAAGCTAATTATCCAGAAAATATGAATTTTCACAGTTCTCTTAATAATTATAATTGTTTTATATTATTTTTAATATAAAAATCATATATAAGATTTATATTATTTAGTATATATTTATATAAAATTAATATGATATAAATAAATAAATGAGAAAAATCTAAAATTAGTAAATAAAAAATACACAATAATATAGATAAAATTTTATATACAAAATTCAAATTTCAAATCTTTTAAGAGTGAACATTGTGGAATTCCATATAAATTGGAAATTTCATATATTTCAAAAACTGAAAATCTATAATGAATAATAAATAAATAAATGCGAAAATCTAAAATTAATAAATTAAAAAATAAAAAATCTATAAAAATTAGAAATTTGAAATGGAGACACCACATTAGGATGGTTGCAAAATTTTAAATTTTAAATTTTATCTTTCAAATCTTTTTAAAAGTGAATGTATAGTGAGACGATAGGATGATAGAGTGAGAATTTATAAGTAAATAATAGATTTTATACAGATATACTAAAATATATAATAAATAAATAAATAAATGTGAAAATCTAAAATTAGTAAATTAAAAAATACAAAATAATATAGATAAAATAAGATTTACAAAATTTCAAATTTCAAATCTTTCAAATCTTTTTAAAAGTGAATATTGTAGTAATTCCATATATTGTAGTAATCTTTCAAATCTTTTTAAAAGTGAATATTGTAGTGATTCCATATATTTCACTTTCCTATTATAACGGGTTGTTCAAAAGGGTTCCCCGTCCTTCCATCAAATATTATGCTTTTTCCTGGATACTCGGGTTCAAATACCTGTATTCACGCCTGTTCGAAATGTGAATCATAGTATTCATTCGTATGGGAATGGGAATCAAAAACAAGAAATACTCTTTCTCGAAATATGGACGAATGGGATCAATGAACCCAATTATTGCAATTGCTCAGATACCCTTTTTTAGCTTCTAGGGTCTATTTCTTAGTTCAAGATCCCTCTTACTAACCGGAACAAAGAAAATCAAAGAATTAGTAGATCTGATTCAAGGTTAGCTCCTCTTTAAGTCTTTCTTAGTCCGTAAGATATTAAGTTTCTAGCACATTACCGGGATTTTTGGACACTTTCCCATTTTCACTCTATGACGAACCACCGAAATGGTCAAAAAAGTCAACTTTAGCAGCTATATAGAGCATTAAAAAAGCATTTTTCGTTTCATCTAAGGAAAAAAGGTTTATTAACTTTGACAGCTATATGGAGAGACCTTCAGATATTCTTGCTAATATTAATAAAGTAATGAGCTCTGATATTATATTCCATGATCAAAATCTAGTGAAAAACTATAATTAATAAATAAATAAATGTAAAAATCTAAAATTGATATATTAAAAATACAAAATTTTATAAAAATTAGAAATTTGAAATGGAGACACCACATTAAATGTAGGATGGGTTGTTCACTAATGCTTTAATATATATATAGATTTGAAATAAACTTAATTAGTCTTGCTTAATGCAAAAAGTATGACTAATTTAACCAAATAAGCCGGGCTTAAAGGCCTTAGAAAATTGAAGTAGGTCTAAGACGTTCAAGGCAAAGCCCAATTTAGCATAGCCTGTTTTCACCCCGATTTTGTGGATCGTGGTTAATTGGTAGATTGGATTTGGGTTGAGTTTTAGATGGATCATGGATGGGTTGGATGATGAAATAACATTTATGGATGGAGGTTGATTTACCGTTCTCTGATCCACCTCCATCCATTGCCATCCCTAGAGAGCGCAAATAAGTAATTCGTAATAATTAAGGGAATCTACCATTAATTAAAATAATACCCTTGTAAATATATGGTAAAACATTTTAGTAGACTACCAAATACACGTTTCTTTTATATTTGTGGTAAATATATTTGTATAGTAGGTATAGTACCAAATTCTAATTGTTGCCTTTTATTAAATAAATAATCCATTCCTTTTTATTATTCAATCAATCATAAAATTTTATTCTGTAAATTATTATATCAAGGTTGTATTAGTTTATTTAATCAATAATGATATATATTAAAATATTGAATAAAAGGTTGTTTATTATATAAATATTGTAATAAAAATCTATAAACTATAGAAAACAATACAAAGCTGTTTCAAACTTGATTTTTCAAACTACACTTAATGAATAATCAAATTATTTAACTAAAATAATTTTTAATATACATCATATAACACACAATTGTCATATACGGCTTTTATAAATATGATTAATACATTTGTATATATATAAAATTGAATAAAATAATGTCAAAGCAATGTAACGTGTTAAATGTGGCATTATATCTTTTTTCTTGGATAAAGATAACGTGAAAACATCGGCAAACATGGCATTATATCTTTAATTACCTACGCCATTTAAGTAATGAAAATAAATAAATAAATATTTTTAATCAATGCATTGAAAAGATTGAATGAAACGCGGCCTATATAAATGCGATGCCCATCCGTCATTTATCCATTAGTATAATCCACCAATATTGAGCGTGAAAGTTCGTTTAGGGTTGCATTTCTTACATTCGATGAAGAATGAGCGATCAATGCATCTATCTCGTTCATCGTTGCATTTTTTACATTCGATCAAAAATGAGGGATCAATGCGTCTATGTCGTTACCCAATGGCAAATTATATCTAGCAATGAATTAATTATTGGTGAGTTTGATTTTATATTATTTATTCTATTTCAATGTTTTTTTTCTCGTTCTTTATAAAATAATAATAATAATAATAATAATAATAATAATAATAATAATAATAATAATAATGACCTTTATGTTCTTTCGAATAAATAATTGAATATATAATATTCTCAATTAATGAAACGCCCTTTATTAATGAACTGAATTATGTGACGATTGTCAGTTCAAAGCCAGTGAATGAATATGATTGGATAAGCTTATTATTCCTCATGTTATCAGTATCTACTCATGCTATTCGTGAAATAAATTAATTTTTCTTCTCCTCTTTAATATATACGTTAATTTGTTCTATAATTGGAAAACAAAGTTTAATGGATGAATGGCATAAAGGTGTAAGGTCAATACACCACGATGTTGCCTAATATTTACAACAAAACTTGTTTCAACAAATGGAATTATATACGAAAGATCAATTGAATTGAATTTTTACGACCTTTTATCTTAATAACACATTTTTATTATTGAAGTATCAGTTCATCATATTTGTGAAATTGTTAACCCAACAAAATTTATATTATAGCCCATCCAAGTTTACATGGCCCAGTCCGTGAAAATATATCCGGAGGCCCAGTCTGTGAAAATATATCCAGAAAAGAGAACGCACTTCCAAAAGGCCCAATCTATTTTTCTTGGCTCGAGCCAATTCAAGATATATCCGGATAATAACCAGGGAACTGTCAATCAAGTCATCCTCTCGCGTGCGCCGTGCCAACCTAGAAGTCGCCTCGCGTGCGCCGTATGTCGCCAGTCACAGAAGTCGCCTCGCGTGCGCCGTCGCCTCGCGTGCGCAGTATGCCGCCACACTCTGGCACATAAGTCAAGCCACCTCTCCACCTATGCTGTGCGTCAGGATCAGTCCTCCGCCTATAAAAGGAGGAGATGCATTCGAGAGGGCATCATCCAACAAACTCCCAAGAGGATCGCTTTACTTTCATATTTTTACTTTCTGCAACTTTTATTTTCTGCAAGTTTCTTTCAGCTTATTTTTCCATTCTGCACTTTAATTCCTTTACAGCTTTCTTATTTCCGTGTAATTCATTTCTGCAATTCTTGTAATCCTTTTGACACTCATCAATCAAAAAAGAGGTTTTTCCCTCAAAGAAATTCTTGGTTAACAAATTGGCACGCCCAGTGGGACACGAAGTGGAAACCATATCCGCTTGGAAGTATATGCTACTTAGATCTGGACGAGTAGTAAGGGACTTAACACAAAGATTTGGAGAAATGTCGCTACATGAAGAAACTCCAGTAAGGACACCGTCTGAGAACGTCGATAATACGGCGACTACCTCCCAACCACCGCAGGGGATGATGCAAGTCCCAACCTTTTCGGAACAAATACGGCTATTGATGACTGAATCGATGGCTGAATTCATGCCTTTACTTAATAGGTACCTTATGGATATATTGCGGCCTGCCATGGCCGATCAAGCTGATAAAATCTGTGGATCCCTGCGTACTCAGCAGGAAGGGTCCTCAAGTGGCATGACTATGCCAGCAAACATTACAGGTCCGGGGCCGTATGTCGACCAAAGGATTTGGGGGACAACACTCAGCCAGCCGCCATTGTTATCTGAATCCACAGGGCTGGCCAGTCCGCCTCCATTTCCATATGCTTCCACTCATGCGGCACCTATGCAGAACTTTGGATATGCGGCATCTCCCATGCCGACCTATGCTGCGTCAAGTTATTTGATGCCAAATACTGGATCGAGCTACACAGCGATCCCTGGGGTACCACGCCATGTGACGACGCCTCACACACCATTTGGAGTGGCAGCATCACCACATGCCAATATCTACACACCAGCCGCCAATCCACTGTATCAAGTGGCGACTCAAGGTGGCCCAGCCGCCATCCCACAAATTTATATGGCGGCCGCCATACCTGCTCAACAGATGGCGGCTCATCCTGCCACCACCCCTACCCACCAGGTGGCGGCGCCTCAAGCCGCCATGGCGGCTCATACTCATCAGGCCACGATGCCTCATCAGGACGCGATGCCTCCTCATGCTGTGGTGCCTCCTCAGGCCGCGATGCCTCCTCAAGCCGCGATGCCTCCCACACAGGCACCAGTGGTATCACCCGATGTGTTAGCAGATATGATACAGCAACACTTTGGGATTCAACTAAGGCCGATGGAACGGTCCACATACAAGAAGCCATACCCTGATTGGGTAGACACCATGCAGCCATATCCCAGGGGCTTCAAAATGCCCGAGTTTACTACATTCTCCGGGGACGACGACAAGTCCACCGTGGAACATGTGGGCAGATTCACTGCCCAATGTGGCGAGGCAGCAACCAATGATTGGCTGAAGCTAAGGTTGTTCAGTTCATCCCTAACTGGACCTGCCTTCGCATGGTTTGCTTCTCTGCGGCCTAACTCCATACAAAACTGGGCCGAGATTGAGCGGGCGTTCCACGACAGATTCTATACCCCTCTGTCACAGGTTAGTCTTGCAGATCTTACTAGTGCCAAACAGTTTACCGATGAGACGGCAAACACTTTCGTTAACAGATTGCAGCGGCTTAAGGGTCGATGTACTATGGCAGTCCCTGATAGGGAGATAGCCAATATTGCAGTGGCGAATATGTTGCCAAAACTAAAAAAACGTTTAATTGTGCAGGATTCCACTAATCTTGCCCAGCTGGCCGAGAAAGCGGCCCGCTTGGAAAAGTTCCTTGAGGAACAAGATGAGAAGCGTCTACCTACACACGAGACTTCTTTTGAGAAATTGAAACATGATAAAAAGGAAGACGAACTAAGGGTGGTGACCAATGCCATAACCTTGGGTGGTAAAAACCCTGGATAGTAGCCATGGAACGCCATCAACAGCGGCCTTGGAGGCCGAATAGTTGCTAGTTGAGGCTGGTACCTGTGCATGAAATGACGGCGCCCGAGGACTAGGGAGACTGTCAGACCTAGGCGGCGCGCGACCGATGGCGGCAGCACGTGCCACGCTGGCGGTTCTTGGAGTTGGCGGCGCTGCAATAGCCTGGCGGCAGGCACAGGCCGGGCGATGCTGGCGGCCGGTCAATGCTGGCGGCCGGGCAATGCTGGCGGCCGGTCGATGCTGGCGGCCGGTCGATGCTAGCGGCCGGGCGATGCTGGCGGCCGGAAGTCCAAAGCTTGCTGCCGGAAGTCCAAAGCTGGCGGCTCGATGACTGGCGGCTGCTGGTGGCTGGCGGCCCGTGCTTGGTTGGCGGCGCTCCACAAGTTGGCGGCCGGGCAAAGCTGGCGGCCGGTCGATGCTGGCGGCCGGGCAATGCTTGTGGCCGGGCGATGCTGGCGGCCGGGCGATGCTGGCGGCCGGAGAGATGTTGGCGGCCCGTGCTTGGCGGCGCTGGCGGCCAAGGTGAGGCTGGCGGCCAGGCGAGCTGGCGGCTGGGCGAGATGGCTGGCGGCCCGAGAGGAGATGCTGGCGGCCGGGCGAGATGGCTGGCGGCCCGAGAGGAGATGCTGGCGGCCGGGTGCGAGATGGCTGGCGGCCCGAGAGGAGATGCAGGCGGCCGGGTGCAAGATGGCTGGCGGCCCGAGAGAAGAGGCTGGCGGCCGGGCGAGATGGCTGGCGGCCCGAGAGGAGATGCTGGCGGCCGAGCGAGATGGCTGGCGGCCCGAGAGGAGATGCTGGCGGCCGGGTGCGAGATGGCTGGCGGCCCGAGAGCAGAGGCTGGCGGCCGGGTGAGGGGCTGGCGGCCAGACGAAGATGTTGGCGGCGTTCACAAGCTGGCGGCCCGTGAAGGTGTTGGCGGCCGGATGGCTGGCGGCCGGATGAGTGGCTGGCGGCTGGGGCTGACAACGAGGGCTGGCGGCTGGCGCTGAAGGCTGGCGGCAGGCTGGAAGGGCTGGCGGCCGGGGCTGACAGGGCTGGCGGCCGGTGCTGAAGACTGGCGGCAGGCCGGAAGGGCTGGCGGCCGGACAGCAAGCAGGGTTGGCGGCCGGAGCGCGAAGCTGGCCACGCTGCTGACGACGCAAATCGCTGGCAGCGCCCGACTCCGGAAGGCAGCGAGCGTCCTCGGCGCTCCACACCTGGCGGCGTCTCCACACGAAGTTGGCGGCGGACCGAGGAAGTTGACGATCAAGACCGGCGGCGAACAAAGAAAAAAAAAAATTTAAGAAAAGTCTCTAGGCGGCGATGGAACAAAGAAGAAGAGAGAATTTGAAAAAATGAGGAAAAGCTTGAGCCAATAAGGGTTTATGCATTTTTATAGATCTTGGGCCTAGGGTTTACAATTGGGTCTAAGAAAAACATAGATCAAGCGCGCAAATCTGTCTTAAAGGCTAATCAGACAAATTGCGCGAGGGGGGCATCTGTTAACCCAACAAAATTTATATTATAGCCCATCCAAGTTTACATGGCCCAGTCCGTGAAAATATATCCGGAGGCCCAGTCTGTGAAAATATATCCAGAAAAGAGAACGCACTTCCAAAAGGCCCAATCTATTTTTCTTGGCTCGAGCCAATTCAAGATATATCCGGATAATAACCAGGGAACTGTCAATCAAGTCATCCTCTCGCGTGCGCCGTGCCAACCTAGAAGTCGCCTCGCGTGCGCCGTATGTCGCCAGTCACAGAAGTCGCCTCGCGTGCGCCGTCGCCTCGCGTGCGCAGTATGCCGCCACACTCTGGCACATAAGTCAAGCCACCTCTCCACCTATGCTGTGCGTCAGGATCAGTCCTCCGCCTATAAAAGGAGGAGATGCATTCGAGAGGGCATCATCCAACAAACTCCCAAGAGGATCGCTTTACTTTCATATTTTTACTTTCTGCAACTTTTATTTTCTGCAAGTTTCTTTCAGCTTATTTTTCCATTCTGCACTTTAATTCCTTTACAGCTTTCTTATTTCCGTGTAATTCATTTCTGCAATTCTTGTAATCCTTTTGACACTCATCAATCAAAAAAGAGGTTTTTCCCTCAAAGAAATTCTTGGTTAACAGAAATATATATATATATATATATGTAATATAATTATTTCAGGCTTGTAGAAAATGATTAATTATATTAGTCATCATCAATTCATATGGAAAATATGATCAATCATTCATTATATTTTTTTCTCTTTTAAAAATTTTCTAGAAAATGCATAATTATTATTGCTTCACATACCAGAAATTTAAATTAAAAATTATTTTGATAAAAAGATCATCCGTTGGAACATAATTTAATTTGAATTTAAAAAATATATTGTACTGTATTTTCATATTTCGATTTTTAATTATATAGTAACTAAAATAAACATTGATAGGAAACCGCATCTTTGGTAATATGATGAATTGGTTGAATAAAAAATATTATAGTTTTTAATTACAAATATGATTCATTCAAATAGACATTGAATGTATTGCAAAATTGACATGATTCCTTAAAAACTAAATAGGAATGTGAAAAAAAAATGACATTAAGTATTCAATGAAAAATGATTCTAAATACAAGAAACACATACACACAAACAACACTTCGAACACTATAAATACAGCTTCAGTCCAAAGCCATAATCCATCACTACAAACCCCAATATAATATCATCTCTTCAATTCTTTCAATCTTCCTTAGCTTTCTGATCATTATATTCATTTAACTTACAGTTGTTTTACTTTTTTCTTGTATAAACCTAAATGGCGGGCAGGCAAACAAGGGGTCGGCAGAGAATTCCCATTAGACGCATAGAGAACCAAGATGACCTCTATGCCACCTTCTCCAAACGTCGCCTTGGCCTTTACAAAAAGGCAAGCGAACTCAGCACACTGTGTGGGGTGGACATTGGGGTCATCATATTCTCCCCGACTGACAACCCCTTCTCTTTCTTCCACCCCACCATGGAGTCCGTGGTAGAGCGATGCCTGAACCCTTCCATGCCAATCAGCAATGCCACCCACATGGTTGAGATGTACTCCCGCTCCCAAATCCACCAGCTGAACCAAAGACTGGATCAAATAATCGAGATGAGGGAACAGCTAAAGGAGTGGGAGCATCAGTTGGAGGAGTTTGATAGAATTCGTGTCAAGGGATGGTGGGAACAAATGCCTATCCAAACCCTGGACAAGGATTCAACCTTGGACTGGATTGCATTGCTCGAGAACCTACGTGCCCGAGTGAACATTCGAAAGGAGGTTGCCACGAGAACCTCGGGATCGAGCAATGATTTTCCAGGTCCATCGTCATAATTCCATCCAATGGGGAATCCGATGCTTGGCGGTGGCTAGCTCTTGAAAATGTTTGCAGGCAATGCTTTTGGAGGCTGCGGTGAAGGATCGGAGATGGTGGTCAAATGGAGGGTGGTGGTTCTCGAAATAATTTGTAATTTTTAAAAATATAAGGATCATGTAACTAGTTAAAAAAAAAAAAAATGTGTATAGGATTCCACGAGAGACTTATATTTTGAATTATCAACCGATATAATAAGGTAGCTAGGATGAACTAATAATGTTTTTCTCTGTAAAGTTTTCTCACTTTCACATTGATATTAACAGATTCATCATTTTGGAATTGTTTGTTTTACTTGAATTAACCTTTTTTAATAATTAATTTTAAACGCAATAATAAAAAAAAAAAAAATTTAACAACTTAAACATGCATGTTGGTGTAAGGATTGGTGAGGTTGAGAATTAAATGTTTGCCTAGTTCTAATTTGATATGGTATAATTTTGAAAATATAAATTGGTTTTTAAAATGTAAGTAATTATTATATAATGCATTAAAATAATTTAATGCATAAAATAATTATTCACTTACATAAAATATTTCGCATTCTTAATAATTCCAATATAACTATAACTTTTTCTTTTTTTTTTAATATATAGTTATATTGGTTATATAGATGATGCATTAAATCCTTGTTTGAATGTGTGTTTTTTTTTTTTTTAGAAACAATATTGCAACAACATAACTATAAACAAATCCAAAAGACTGATTATTTATTTGTTAAAAAATGTTATCGATGGGAATGATAGACTTTTTTTTTTTTTTTTTGAGGGGAAAGATACTTTATTATAACTGAGAAACCAACCATCCGGTACAAACACATACATGCGCCGTCAGTTCAAGAGACTAATTACACAACCCTATTACAAAAAGCACATGGCAGAAACAAGGTACTCGAAAACACTGCTAAGGCCGATCGATTTCTAAACAAAAAACTACCCCAAGCATCTAGGACAAAGCAAAATCACCCGTGCCTTCAAGCATCTAAAAAGTAATGACACCTTATAATAACCAAGCAAAAACATCGTCACCCGCTCATTCCTTGGCGCAGCATCAGCAGACTCTAGCTTTCGGACATTCTAACACCTTCCTGGAAACAAGATCCGCAGCTCCCTGCCAAATACCAGACCATTCGTCTCCAGCCCCTAAGCATTACCTCAGCCTGTAACTTGTCCTTCACCAATTACTCTGATCATGGATCTCTCACTGTCATGAAAGTGACGCAACCGGCAAAGCCATACACTTGTTTCAAGACCTCACATCTCCCCTGCAAAAAGTTCCAAGCCAATGCATTGAGAAAGAAAAAGGCCTGTCTCTGTAACCACGATTTGAGCTGCACAAGGGTGCTATGTTGGACTCTTTGTCTCTAAATTTCCAGCATAGATACATTGAGCATGTCCACCCTTCCAAAGACACCCAGACTCCAAAACTCCAAACACAGTTACTTCTTTTCAATTCCTTATTGCGTGTGTTAAGTCACAATGATATTCTATCCGCTAGTTACGATCATCACGTCTCCCTTGCTTTATCGTTTAAAACCAATGCATTGAAATTAACGGCCAGACAAAGGTGAGACACGAGACCAAGACAATTGGAGCCACGGCAGCAAGGAAAGGTTGAATGGGGACAGGAAGAAGAGGAAATGGGGAAAGTAAGGAGCTGTCTGAAAAACGTACACACTTCAAAACAAATTATGCAGCTGAACGCCAGACTCAATCATGTGTCAAGCAGGAAGATGAGACTCCTACTAGATCTATGTACCCTTGCACTCAAATTATTCTACCCACTGATATACTCTAGTTCTAACAATCAAAAATCAACCCCTTTTCAAGCAAATTATGTAGCTGAACGCCAGACTCAATCATGTGGCAAGCAGGAAGATGAGACTCCTTATTAAATGTTAATGTGCCTAATAATTTCTAATTCATGTACATGTTAGATTCATCCAATTTTACTCATTCATGAATCACTTTAATGTAGTGAATGAACCGATGGTGTACTGGAGTGAATGAATCTGTAACTGTCACTCTAATTTAAATAGGAGAGGCATGTACATGTTCAAACATGGAATTGGGAAATATAAGAATCTTCATCTCCTGTCCACTTATATACTCTTCCTCAATTCATATAAAACCTTCCGATCCTAACAAGTGGTATCAGAGCGTATGTTCTGTTTGAAGGTAGTATTCGGCCTCTAAAAATCCTTTTTCCAGAAAAGTGTAGTTTTTCGATATGGCAGACTCAAGTAGTTCACCATCAATCCCAATATTTTCTGGAGAACATTACGACCATTGGGTTGTAAAGATGAGAACTATTCTTATCTCCAGAGATCTGTGGGAATACGTTGAAGATGGATTCGATGAACCCGAAAATACGGCGGAGTTGACGAATGAAGAAAAGAGGAAATTAAAGGAGGATCGAAAAAAGGATGCCAAGGCTCTCTCATTTATTCAACAAGGCGTGTCAACAGAATTGTTCTCAAGAATCATGGGAGCAGACACTTCCAAAGCAGCCTGGGAGATTCTTCAAAAGGAGTTCCAAGGCGATTTGAAGGTAAAAAATGTAAACCTTCAAACTCTAAGGAGAGAATTGGAGAATTTGAAGATGAAGGAATCTGAAAACATCCAGGATTATTACACTCGAGTGACAGATGTTATTAATCAAATGAGAGGACTCGGTGAAGCGGTCCAGGATAGCAGATTAGTGGAAAAAATTCTTGTCAGCTTGCCTCCTAAATTTGATGCTATGGTGTCCATCATTGAAGAAACTAAAGATATTTCTTCCATGACGGTTCAAGAATTGATGGGTTCTTTAAAAGCTCATGAGAAAAGATTAGAAAGACACTCCGAAAAATCTATTGAGAGTGCTTTCCAATCTAATCTTAACTTGAGCACCAAAGATTCTGGAAAAAAAGGAGATTCTAATAAAGGTGGCAGACATGGAAGAGGTCGAGGACAATCCAGAGGCAGAGGAAGACGAAATTTTGAAAGAGGAGGAAGACAATCTGTTGATCAAGAAGAAAGCTCCAAAAGTTGCAATATTTGTGGAAGAAACGGGCACACTCAAGATGATTGTTGGCATAAAGGCAAACCAAGATGTTACAACTGTAACAAATTTGGTCACAAAGAGAAAGACTGCAGATTGAAAAATCAACAGCAAAGAGCTAATTTCCTAGAGGAGAAAGAATGTGAAGGGAATATGTTCTATGCTTGTCAAAGTGCAATGTAGTACAAAAATAATGTGTGGTATGTGGACAGTGGTTGTAGCAACCACATGACGGGAGATAAAAAATTGTTTGTAGCTTTGGATACATCAGTACACTCACAAGTGAAGATGGGAAATGGTGCTTTGACGAAGGCACAAGGAAAAGGCACTATCTGTGTGCAAACAAAGAAAGGGATAAAATACATCCATGATGTATTACTTGTTCCAGACCTTGATCAAAACTTGCTGAGTGTTGGCCAACTCTTGGAGCATGGTTATGCAGTGATCTTCGACGATGATTATTGCAACATCTATGATAAAAATAGTGCCCAGCAGCTGGTCGCTTCTGTCAAAGTGAAGAGAAATCGATGTTTCCCGCTTGAGTTCAAATATGCTCAAAATGTTGCCTTGAAAGTTGACATTCATGATGATTCTTGGTTGTGGCATAAAAGGCTCGGGCACTTGAATTTTCATAGTCTCAAACTGCTTGAACAAAAGAACATGGTTCAAGGCCTACCAAAAATTGAGGAGATTCATGAAGTTTGTGAAGGATGTGCTCTTGGAAAGCATCATCGTGAGTCATTTCCAAAGGATGGTGCCTGGAGAGCAAAAGAAAAGTTGGAGCTGATCCATACCGATGTCTGTGGTCCTATGGAGAATCCAACTAATGGCAACAATAAGTATTTTCTCCTCTTCATTGATGACTACACCCGTATGACATGGGTCTACTTCATGAAGCAAAAATCTGAGGTATTCTCTATTTTCAAGAAGTTTAAAAAACTAGTTGAAAGACAAAGTGGGTGTGTTATTAAATTCCTTAGAAGTGATAGAGGAAAGGAATATAATAATCATGAGTTTGATAAGTTTTGTGAAGATGAAGGCATTGAGAGACAGCTCACTGTTCGCTATACTCCACAACAAAATGGAGTTAGTGAAAGAAAAAATCAAACTGTGGTGGAAATGGCCAAATCAATGCTTCATGAAAAGGGACTGCCAAAGAATTTCTGGGGAGAAGCTGTACATACAGCAGTGTACCTGATCAATCGGAGTCCCACAAAAGCATTGTTTAACAAAACACCATTTGAGGCCTGGAGCGGAAGACGGCCTTCTTTGCGACATTTGAAGGTGTTCGGGTGCATCTGCTACTCTCAAGTTCCAAAAGAAAAAAGAAAAAAGTGGGATGAAGCAAGTGAAAAGTGCATCTTTATGGGTTATAGCAGCATGTCAAAAGGGTATCGAGTTTGGAGCCTGAAAGACAATAGAATTCTCATTAGCAGAGATGTGTTATTCGATGAGAATGCATCTTGGGATTGGAAAAATAAACAGGTGGAAAGGAGTACAATTCTAGATGAAGAAGAAGTTGATGAAAATAGTGAAGAAGAAGATGAATTGACACCACCTGTGAGCCCGAGTCCATCTGCTAATTCTCCAGCAAGTCCAAGCGCAAGTGTGCCGCCCCCTCCTAACTCGACTCCAAAGAAAATGAAAAGTTTGAGTGAAGTCTATGCTAGATGCAACTTTTGTGTCTTGGAACCAGAAAACTTTGAAGAAGCTTACCAAGAAGAAGATTGGAGAAAGGCTATGGAAGAAGAAATACATGCCATAGAAAAGAATGAAACCTGGGAGCTAGTTGAGAAACCAAATGACAAGGAGATAATTGGAGTGAAATGGTTGTTCAAAGTCAAGTTGAATCCAGACGGTTCAATTAAAAAGAAAAAGGCAAGGTTAGTTGCCAAAGGCTACACCCAACAACCTGGAATCGACTTCAACGAGACGTTCGCTCCAGTGGCCCGACTGGATACAATTCGAACTCTTATATCATTTGCGGCTCAAAAATCCTGGAAACTTTATCATTTGGATGTCAAATCTGCCTTTTTGAATGGAGAACTAGAAGAAGACATCTATGTGGAGCAGCCTCAAGGTTTCTTACAGAAAGAAGGCAAGGTGTACAAATTAAAAAAGGCGTTGTACGGGTTGAAACAAGCACCCCGGGCGTGGTACAGCAACATTAACGCCTACTTTGCTGAAAAAGGGTTCCAAAAGAGTCCAAGTGAACCAACTTTATATGTGAAGACTCAAGGTAATTCTATTCTCATTGTTGCTCTTTATGTTGATGACTTACTCTATACTGGTAACAATGAGAAAATGATTCTTGAGTTCAAGGAGGATATGATGAAAAGATATGAGATGAATGATATGGGTTTCCTGCATCATTTCCTTGGTATGGAAATTTATCAATACGAGGATCATGTATTTGTTTGTCAAAAAAAATATGCTGAAAATGTGTTGGCAAAGTTTGGAATGGATGATTGCAATCCTTCGGCAACTCCACTTATTGTTAATGAAAAATTGTCAAAAAATGATGGTGCAAAAAGGGCCGATGCCTCGGTGTTTAGAAGCCTGGTTGGGAACCTGTTATACCTTACAGCTACAAGGCCGGATATAATGTTTGCTGCAAGCTTGCTATCAAGGTACATGACTGATCCAAGTCAAAATCATTTTGGAGTTGCAAAGAGAGTATTGAGGTACATTAAAGGGAGTGCTAATTTTGGCATCAAGTATGAGAAAAGTTCAAGCATCAAGTTGTATGGCTACTGTGACAGTGATTGGGGAGGCTGTGTTGATGACATGAAGAGCACAACAGGCTATGCTTTTTCAATCGGCTCAGGCTTCGTTTCTTGGTCTTCAAAGAAGCAAAAATCTGTGGCGCTATCCTCTGCAGAAGCTGAATATGTGTCAGCTGCCATTGCTACATCTGAAGCAGTATGGCTTCGAAGAATCTTGGGAGATGTTGGTGAGGTTCAAAAGGAAGCAACTACAATTTTCTGTGACAACAAATCTGCTATTGCTATGGCAAAAAATCCAGTTTACCACAGTCGTGCTCGTCATATTGCAATCAAATATCATTTCATCCGAGACTCAATTGAAGATGGAGAGGTTGAACTCAACTATTGCAAGAGCGAGGAACAAGTAGCAGACATTTTCACTAAAGCACTTCCGAAAGAAAAATTCCAGCAGTTCAGAGAGTTACTTGGAGTAATGGCAGCACATTAAGGGGGAGTATTAAATGTTAATGTGCCTAATAATTTCTAATTCATGTACATGTTAGATTCATCCAATTTTACTCATTCATGAATCACTTTAATGTAGTGAATGAACCGATGGTGTACTGGAGTGAATGAATCTGTAACTGTCACTCTAATTTAAATAGGAGAGGCATGTACATGTTCAAACATGGAATTGGGAAATATAAGAATCTTCATCTCCTGTCCACTTATATACTCTTCCTCAATTCATATAAAACCTTCCGATCCTAACACTCCTACTAGATCTATGTACCCTTGCACTCAAATTATTCTACCCACTGATATACTCTAGTTCTAACAATCAAAAATCAACCCCTTTTCAAGCAAAAGTAAATCAGAACCAACATTTTTTTTTTCATCTTACTTCTTTTTTGTTTCCCTTTTTTTTTTTCTTTTTTTTTTTTCTTTTTTTCTTTTTTCTTTTTCTTTCTTTTCTTTCTTTTTTTTTTTTTTTACAAGCTATCTCACTACCAGGGATTGTCCAAGTTCCTTAGTCCCAAAAAACCATAGCCTCGAAACACTAATATCAGCAATTTTCAGAAACAAGCACCGCTCTTATTCCCTCTCTTTTTTGAAAATATGTGGATGACTACCCACCCATTTTACATACCTGCCATCTCCTTTAAATTCCCCACGACATTATTAGCAGACAACAAAAAGATTTTCACTATGCACGTTATCAGACATTCCATACTTTCCCAAAGGACTTATAATCATTATTTAAAAAATACAGTATATATAAACAAGCCAAGCTTGAGCTCGATTTAAAGCTCATTTATGATTAACGAGCCGAGCTCGGGCAGCCTCATTAGTACTCGACTCGATTAATAGTCCTATTCATAAAACATATCAAGGGATTGATCAAATGGACACTATTACTTATTTGCCTTCCAAATTTTGAAATAAGCATGTGCTGAATAGTGAATAACCCAAGTTGCCGGTCAAGGTTTTGTATCCCATGCACGATGGTGGTCACCAACTTGCCTTAGGCCATCTTCAACCCACACCTCTATTTTACAGTTACACTATCTTTATTTTACAGTTAGATTACAATTTTCCACTATCCCTCTCCAACCCACAACTCTAAATTTCCCTCTACAATAGAATATTCCATTTTGATTCTCTTTACTATTCATATAATATTACATTTATCAATTATATTAATACATATTTTAAATATATATAATATATTTAATTTTTATATTTAAAATATTTAATTAAAAATAAAAATTACTTTGTATTTAAAACAAAAAAAGAAAGAAAAAAAAAAAGAAGATAGCGGCATGAACAGTGCACCGCAAAAAATTGCGGTGCACTGTTGGGAATCGCAAAAATTGGCGAGTCCGGCCATTATTTTTGCGGGTGCGTTGGAGCGCCCGCCATCTCCATTTTGCCCTCCAACGCCAAAAATGGCATTGCGTTGGAGGTGGTCTTAATTGCGTTTACCATTATTAATCTAAACTGTTAACCAGTCTTAGATAATTAAATCCATGTTTAATATTGGCTGTCAGATCAAGGCTGCTAAATCAGCATTTTTATCCATATAGAAACAATGTGAGTATCTGCAGCAGCATACTAAAAACATACTCTGTATAAAAGAAAAGGAACAGATTCCCACAAAAGGCCACTCAAACCTCATGTTAAGGCAGTTCCTTAATAATAATTAGCACCATAATAATAATAATAATAATAATAATAATAATAATAATAATAATAATAATAATAATAATAATAATAAGAAGCAGCAGCAGCAGCAGCATACATGTGATCCATACCGCTTTATTTTTTTTTTAAAAAAAATCGTCGGGAGGCGACGACACATTTTCGCGTCTCCAGACGAAAATGTGTTGTCATCTCCTGACGTTCGTCAAGCATTTCCTTGTCTGGGTTGTGAGGACTTGGCGAGGAAATTGTTCAGGAATTTGCAAGGTAAAAGATGACAAAATTGATGAGGAATTTGGCCAGGAAAAATGCAATGAAATTGGCGAAGAACGGAGCAAGGAAAAAGGCAACGAACTTAGTAAAGAATTTGGCGAGGAAAAAGGCAACAAGGCTTTTCTAGCCCATATTGTCGCCTCCCATGTATTTTTTTTAAAGTATTTTTCCCCTAATACCAATTTCTCATATTCGTCAACATTTTCAGAAGCATCATAAATACATTAGATATGAATTAAGCGCCCAGAGATAACCAAATAATATATTCATTCACAACTTTTTTTTTTTCGGGGAAAAGGGAGGGCCGAAGCCGGTTTTATATGAAGAAAAGAAAGCTAAGAATGGTACAAGCAAAAAGCAACCGAAGCAGCAGAAACAAATAGCTGAAGTAAAGCTCCATCAAGCAGACCTTGGCAGCCCATAAATGGCAGGCCCAGGAGCAGTCCTAAAATGCCACCTACATGGCCCAAGGCCGATAAGAAGCCCAAATCCAAGTCTAAAAAAGAAAACCCTAACACCCATACACGAATGTTACCACACTCATACCAGCGGAAAAATCCTTCATCTTCCTTCACATCATCGACCAGCGAACCAACGGGGACAGGGAGCAACCTGCGGCGAAGCTACAGTAATCCCGCTCCTCAAGGAGGCAAACTGGACGCTCGACCCCTTGACTCCTTTATCGAACGGTCTATCGGGCAAGGGTTGTGCTCCGGTGGCCTACCCCGAGCGCCGCCTATTCCTTTAACCCATTTGCTGACGTGGGTGGACGGATCTATCACTCTCACGACTGTATGATGTCCCGGGGGGAGTGAAGATTGGAGCTTTTGTGCCCAAGCACCAGAAGCTTGCCGGATCCAGGACGGAGAACGCTCAGAGTCATTGGGGCTGCCTGGTGAAGGGCTTCGGGGAGATCGTGAACGAGGACTGCAGCTGCGATGAGGGCACGCGGTATTCGTGGGAAGATTAGTAAGAAGAATGTGCGAATGTTTCGGGGGCTCCGGGACAGGAGATCTGGATGAAATCTGAGGCGGAGGATAGGATTGGCGGATGGGGTTTCCAGCAACATTGGGGTTTCGATTGGGGATGTCCTGTGTGCACGTTGGAGTGATAGGAACTCTCGCTGGTTTCTGGAAAGTGGAGGGATTAGGGGTCACGTTTTCTTGTTCATCCCTGAGAATCTCAAAGCGATTCCGACTGGAGTTGTTAAGATAGGAACCATTATCTGTCCTCTGTTGGGGCCTGCGGCGGGATTGTACCAACATCCAAGGGCCAAGGCATGAACGATCATGTGAGGTAGAATTAGTATTCTGCTCGACGTTGGGAGGATTGGCAACCTCGGTTTGATGGTCAGGGCGTTCAGGGCAGGAAGTTTGAACATGACCATATTTCCCGCAAGAAAAGCACACCTGTTTGATATTTTCATATTCAAGGTTCACAATGTCATCCTCGAGAATGAGTTGGGACTTGAGCGGCTTCTCCAATTCGATCTTTATGGCCAATCGGGCATATCTCCCGCGAGAGTTATCATTAGTACTGAAGTCGATGCTTAGAACTTGCCCCAAAGATTCAGACACACGGAGTAGATATTGCCTGTTAAACAGGTACACCGGGATCTTGGGTATACGCACCCATACCACCATTGTCTTGACCTCGTTAGTAGACGGATTGAATCTTTCATCCCATGCTTGTACATGTAGATAGTTGCCTGCTACCATCCACGGGCCTCCAGTTAGGGCGTGCAGGGTCGCACAATAAAATAATCATTGTCGACGTCGATCAACGGTAGGGGTGCAGACGCGGGCCACAACCGATCGAGCCGAGACTTCAGAACACGATATGGGACATTCCTTCCGATAACTTTAAGAACAACCGCAAACTTCCATGGCCGTAGAAGAGACTCCTTGAAGGCTTTAGAGAGTTGGAAGCGTGGGATTCCATTAACCTCAGATTGAATTATGTCATCTGGATCGCCAAAATCATCACTGTAGATCTCTTCGGTTGGAACGTGAATGAATCCCGCTCCACGCCGGGCTGCGGCACTGTATGAAGGTCGCTGCCGTTTATTCGTATGTGTGTCCATCGGATCCGGCGGCTCACCGCCGTGATCCGCCATCTCAGAGTCACTCATGGGGCTGGCACCGGGTATGAAATCTTGGAGGATTCTTCAAGAATTCTTGGAGGATTCTTGAAGTTAGGTATATGAAATTTTAAAAGTATTCATTCACAACTTTTACAAATGAACAAATGCGAAAATATTAAACACAGATTAGTTATCAAATATTGAAATAAGGATAATATTTCATAGAATCAAAGTACAAGTAATGCTAAAATCTCATATAAACTAATACCAAACCTTCGAACGCAGCCGGAGAAATCGCTTCAAGTAATTGGCAGGTAACTTTTGGCGACCATGGAGAATAGCAGCAAAAGGGATCACACTTGTTCTACCCTTCACAGATTGCAATGCTTCACCATATCGTATTGCAACCCTTCGATTCCCATTCCAAATACCAAACAGATGATCAAACTATTCCAAATCCATAGTGTGTGCAATGCACCAAATAACCTGACCAACCATCTGAGAAAATAATTGAGTGAATTTCCAAAAGGAAAGATTTAAGAGAGCAATAAGAAGACTAAAAACTCCCTTTTCAATCAAATGTTGCCAAACTGAAAATTGGCTACAAACATAATATGAACAATTTAACAAATAAGCTATCAATTGCAGATAATTAATCAGACAAACAGAAATTTATCCATAAGGCATCTTTTAAATTGAGAGTCAGAGAATGAAACATAATATGAACAAGTTGACCAATAAGCTTGCATTCACTTCTCTATTCCTAAGTGTACCTGCCCGAGACAGCAACCAGTAACAGAAGGAATCTGCTGCACATAGAATAATTTAAAAGTCATATTTACCAAATTTGGAACTATGTAGTGTGTATAAAAAGGCATCCCTATTGATAGAATTATAAAATATAATGAAAAATCCAATAACTTCAGATGAAATACAAAATAAAGGACTGAAAAAAACAATTTGAAGAGCTAAGACAAGCTGACAACTTACACATAGTAGCAATAGATTGCTTCAACATGCTCACTGTTATAAAATCCTAATTAGTTGTAACAGTTTCCTTAAATATCTGTAACAATTTTCCCAATAGATTTGTAGCCCTAGTTTTCCCTATATATATGTACAGGGATATAGAAAAAGAGATAGAGAAAGAGTTCTGTAATACGACGTTTCTTCTTTGTGCGGCTCTATGTTTCATAATTCTACATGATATCAGAGCAGGGTCCTGTGGCCTAATTACTTGCTGCCACTACTCTGTTATTTCTCTTTCTTCACTGTTCTACTCCACTACGGTTTTGGTTCATACCCTTCTCCCATAATGTCTGAGTCTAAATCTGCAACTTTAGGTACCACTATTAAATTGAATGGTTCCAATTATCTTCTCTGATCTCGTGCTTTTTTGTTATTCTTAGGATCTCAAAAACAAAAGGAAACACATCCTTTCTAATGCCCCTGCCAGCACTGATCCGGGATTTAATGACTGGGCTGCTGATTGTTCCGTTATGACTTGGCTTCTCAATAGCATGGATGAATTAGTTGGTAAGAACATCATGTTTTTAGAAACAGCCAAAGCTATGTGGGATGCTCTGAGCGAGATGTATTCAAATGACAAGAATGTCTCTCGTGTGTTCGAATTGTATGAGAAACTTCTCTCTCATACACAAGATGGCCAATCAATTAATGATTATTTTTCTACCCTTAAAGGGATTGCTGATGAAATCCTTCTAAACCATCCCTTATCTTGTAATGTTGCAACCTGGGCGACACAGTGGGAAGAATTTATGGTTGCCAAATTCTTGTCTGGTTTAGATGCTAATCTTCGGCCAGTTCGAGATACCTTGTTGGCAAGTGATAATATTCCCGCTCTATCTAATGCACTCTCTCGCGTCTTGCGAGTGACCACAGGTCGTGTTGAGTCCACTTCCTCTAATACTTCAGCCATGGTTGCTCATGGTCGAGGCCAGGGTCGAGGTTCTGGTCGTGGTCGTGGCACTAACACTGATAAAAATCGACGTTTTTGTACTCATTGTGGTCGTACCAATCATGTATCCGAAAAGTGTTGGGAAAAGTTTGGCAGACCAGAATGGGCAACTAAAAACAAAGCTTCTCTTACACACCTCTTGTATTGACGACATGGTCTCTGTTCCTCGTGCAGTCTTTTCACGTTTCTTTAAGCACGACTCCTACTACTAGTACTACTACTACTACTACTGTCACCTCTACCATTGCAGGTGCATTTGCTATGTCTCATGATCAATCTTAGATGTTGGATTCGGGTGCTTCTTCCCATATTACTTGTATCAAGTCTCTCTTGACATCTTTTTCTTCTGAACCCTTGCCATCTGTTCGTCTTGCTAATGGCATCTATTCTCCAGTAACAGGGAGACAGGGAGACAGGTGTTGTAAAACTTACTAGTCATATCACTCTTGATGATGTTTTGTTTGCTCCTAAATTCCTAGTCAATTTATTATCTATTAGTCAGCTAACAAAAGCTCACAATTATTTTGTCACCTTTTACCCTTCACATTGTACTTTTCAGGATCTGCAGACGAAGAGGGCGATTGGTGGAGGACATGAGCGTGGTGGTGTGTATTACTTGGACTCTGTTCCTCTTGCATCTTCCTGTGTTCACTTTGTTGTTGTGTCTCCATATCAATGACATTGTCGTCTTGGTCATCCGTCTTCTGCTAGTCTTCGAAGTTTAGTTCCTATTGCGTCTGTTGACTTTCATTGTGAGTCTTGTGAATTGGGCAAGCACCATCGCACATCTTATCCTTCTCGAGTAGATGGTCGTAGTTCTTTTGCTTTTTGAATTAGTTCATTGTGATGTTTGGGGTCCTAGTCGAATTGAATCTAGACGGGGTTTCAAGTACTATTTGATATTTATCAGTGATTATTCTCGAGTAACTTGGTTGTATTTACTCAAACATAGAACTGAAGTCCCTGTTGTACTCAAGTCCTTTTATCATGAAATAAAAACTCAATATTCTGCTAAATTTCGTATTCTGCGGACTGATAATGCTCTTGAGTACACCCACCAATCTATTTCTTCCTTTTGTGAGTCTTATGGTATAATTCACCAAACTTCTTGCCCCCATACTTCTCAACAAAATGGGGTTGCTGAACGCAAACATCGCCATATTTTAGATGTTGCCCGTACTCCTATGTCTCACATGCATGTTCCAAAGTATTTATGGTCTGATGCTATTCTTACTGCATGCTTTCTTATTAATAGGTTGCCATCAAGTATGTCAAATGGGGGTATTCCTTTTCTGTGTCTTAATCCTGGTAAACCTCTTTACCTCTTTACCTCTTTACCCTGTCCACCACGAATATTTGGGTGTGTCTGTTTTGTTCATGATCTTAGTCCTGGGTTGGATAAATTATCACCTCGAGCTATTAAATGTGTTTTTCTTGGTTACTCTAGAACCCAAAAGGGATACAGGTGCTTTGACCCTACTACTAAATGCCATTATGTTTGTGCTGACGTAATTTCCTTGAATCTAAACCTTACTTTCCTCCTTCTCTAAGTAAACCTCCTGCCTTGTTAATCCCTACTCCTTTGCCTTTACCAGTACCAGCGCCAGTGTCCCTTAGTCCTCCTGATAGACCATTGTTGGTTTATACCCGACATCATCGGACTCAAAACCCACTCCATACAACCCCTGAAGTTGAAATAGGCACGGCTCCTTAAATTATCCCAGAAAATAATATTGACATTGTCCCGGACAATGTTCAAGAATCTGCACCATGCACTGTCTCATGTCCACTGCCACTGTCATCTTCGCATGTAGCTTCTGTGTAACCACCCGACACAATCTTGATAGGGTATGCTCAAAATCTCCTATTTTTTTCTTTTCCATTAACTTTTATCTTATATTCCGCATATTAGATTGCCATAGTATTTTTCATTAAAACTTCGAGGACGAAGTTGATTCTTAAGGAGGGTGGATTGTAATACCATAGAAATTACCCGAAATAATTGTAATTCACTAAAGAGACTTTTATTAAATATTTAATCACTTGCTTAAAGAATTAGTATATTGTTTTTTTCTACAAAACAACACTTGAAAAACTATATATGTAAATTTGTCTTTTCCAAAAGAAATATGAATTTCAATATCAAGGGTAATAGAATTATATAGTTTTTAAATCTATTGTTTAAATTATATATATAAGTTTTTATATATATACACATTGGTCTTGAAAATTTTTATGAGGATAGTATGTGAATATTTTAAGTACTTTGGTATTCATTATGGAATAAATTTTTATAAAAATAAAAGTATGAGTTTTTATGTGAATCTATGAGAATTAACTTTTATATATAAGAAAATATATTCATAGATTATAATTTTTATTTGATGATGACATGAAGACTTTGTGGTTTGAGTATTGTTATGAATAAAATAAAACCATGCAAGTATATTATTATTATCTTTTTGAAAGCACATTAATATAAATACAATACTTGAAATAAATAAATAAATATTATATTATCATATCCAACTCATTGAGTATAAATGCATGCCACTAAATAATGGCAAGAATAATGATTTTTCTAGACAAGCTAATACTTCAATCATTTTCATGATACACTACTTACACAAATATAAGGTTAAAAAGCAATTGCAAGAAATTTTCTTCCTAAACAAATAGATGAAAAATCAACATGATTAACAAGTGTCTTGGATGAATGGCTAGCAAAGAAAGGTGATCAATTATCTCTTGAACCCACCAAGATTAATAGCCTCCATAATAGGCAAACCATTATGTTAATAGACAACATGATGGACAAAATTAATAGCCTCCCAAATTAATAGCCTCTTTGTTAGGCTATAAGGACCAAATGAGTGGATACAAATATTCTAACCATTATTGCTCAAGACACACTTAATTGGATGATTGGTGAGGTTGTAATCACTCTCACAATGTGTCATGTTCAATTGTTCAAATCTTAGCCTATAAATAGAGGGAGTTTCTAGCCTTCAAACACACCAATCTCATCCATCTCATTAGCCAAATTCACTATCCATTTTATTCTTCAAAGTTCTCCCATATAGTGAGCATATCTTAAGGATTGTGGAGTCTTGTAGGCTTGGCAACCTTCATCATTCTAAGAGTTCTAATTCTTCTCAACACTTGGTTAGTAAGATATCATCCTTGAAACTTGTATCTTAGAGATCTAAATCTTTTATTTTTATACTATAAATTGATTTCCCTCTATTTGTCGAATTTCAGCGAAACCCGTAATTTGTGGTGCGAATCTTGTGTTATAACGGTCATTATCTTTGAATCTCCTTGGTCTTATACATCTATTCTGTAAGTTAACACTCTCTCTTTAAGTTTGGAGATCCTCATCCATGTTTTAAGAGTACAAAATTAGAATTCCCTCATTATACCAAAATCTGTCCGTTTTTCGTTTACGTAATGATCCATCTTTTTAAAATATTTTGGTTCATTATCCCTCAAAGGTTCCTTCATAAAACTTGTTCCTTATTGAGTTGAGTATATTTCTGGAAACTTTTATAATTTTTAGAACTCATATGAAAAAGTTATGGGATCCGCTTTATCGAAAGGTCGAAATATCTTTTTGTTGAAATCTAAGAAATGATAGTGTTTCTGAAATCCTCATTTTTGAAGGTCTTAAGTGTTTCAAACCTAAATGGTTTATTCATGAAAAATATTTATCTATATGTTATCTACCTTGTAGTAAAATTTTAGAATTTTTGGTCGCAAATTACTATTTTTAAAACATGTTGAAAATTATAGAGTCACCATTGAATTTCTGACAGAATACATGTTCTGAAAAGAACTCAATTTTTGAACTATTTCCATACCTTATTTTGAAAAGTGTAAAACATGAAACTTGTTCAACTATGTGTTGAGTATCTACAGTTTAAATTTCAAAGCAATCGCCTTTCATATGAATTTTTAAACTGACTTGGCGTAAACTGCGACATTGGACTTGATATTTGGTCCAAATGAAAAATTGTTGGATTTTGAGATCCATGAAATGATATTTTCATATCTATGAGATATTGATATGGGAGTTAAATGTTGAAATGATATTTGGCATTATTGAATGCCCTTGTTATGAGGTTACTCCCGTGAAATTGTTGAAAACTCTTTTAAAGAGGATATTATGTGGAAAAATTGTGAAAAACTCTTTTAAATCCATTGTGCACTATTAACTTGAGTAAGATGCCATACTTGATAGAGGGCTAATGCACTAGGGATGTGTCTTGCGGGGCCTCCCCCTCTAAATAAGCCAAGACGGCATTGTTGATAAATTGTGCCAAAACGGCGTTGTTGCATGTATGAGTCTATACTCTTGGGTATATCCGTGATGGGTTACCCAAGGCTCCGGAGTGTGTCTGTATATGAGTCCGCTGCATGCTGATCATGACTTATGATCGATATGATATGATATGATATGATATGATATGATATATGGAAAATGGTGTCCTCTTGTGCATAGTTGCTACAATGGTAAGAATGAAAGTTATTTATTTTGTTAAAGGTAATGTGTGTGATCCTTTTTAAAAGAAAAAGTGAAAATTATTTTTTTTAAATGAGTGTCAACCATTATTTTAAAATCCACTTCTTAAAGTGGAGCGGGTTGACTTACTCAGTACCATTGTACTGATAAAAAGTTGTTGTGTTATCTTTTTACAGATATTGGAGCTGACATGTGAACTGCATCTCATGACATGAGCATTTGGGGATGGGATTACCTTTCATCAAAAAGATTGTTGCTTTAAGGAACCACGTACTTTTAATTATTAATGTCTTAGATATTGCCTTTAGTTTATGCTTCCGCGTGAGAAAGAACAATGGCTTTGGTATTAAGTACTTTAAATTTTCTTATGACTATATTTTATAAAATTGGCAATAATTTTTAAAGTCCATATTACAAAAAATTATATGTGAAGATATTTAGCCGTAGCACTTGTCAATTAAGTTAGCCAAAGGGCGAGCCTGACTGACAAGTGTAGCGGTAACATTCTGAAACCTTATGAGGATGAATTTCGGGGTGTTACAGAGTGGTATCAGAGCGTATTTTTAAACTCTAAGTATTTGTAAACTGTTAAATATAGAACTGCATGAGCTGATTCTGTCTAAGGAGTCTGGTTTTTAAAGATTGCCCGTCAGCCGGTGGCTCTACCAGTCTTTCCTGGGAATCAACTTTGTAGCTCTATATTTTAACTAGTTGGCAAATTACTTAGAAGGCGGTACCCTCTAATCTTAGCATTTCTTGGTTAAGTTAGCAACAAGGCGAGCTTGACTAAGGGATGCGACAGTTTAACTCCGGTTTATGGATAAAAAAAAAGTCCATTTTGAGAAAAAAATATGCAAAATATTTTTCAAAGGCCCATATGGGCTATGTTAAATTTTGAAACTTTGAAATTATTTTTGGGGTGGGGACATATGCATTCATGAGCATGCATCATTTTTTATAAAAAATTTTTTTTAAAAAAATATATATTGTTATGATATACTAAGTCATTTGACCTTATTATAAGTGCTCTTTTTAAATTCTCTATCTTGTAATATTCTCTAGATTTATGAAATAAATCTTGTTATTTCATTCCTTCTGGTTAATCTCTAAATAAAGTCATACTCCTAACTTAGACATTTCTGCTTTAACTCATTCTTATACTATGACCTAACGAGTTTTAGGACATAATCATCCCTTAGACTTGAACTCACTCTTGCTTAACCATCCTTAGCAGAATGGCACCCCGTGCAAGGACTAGAAAAACCCTCCGAAGTGTTAATGCCCTCAACAACATGGAGCCACACCAAAATCCGAACATGACTAACCACGAAGTGCCATCAGCACCGGGTGTATCCAATCAACAAGCTGTACCACCTGCACACAACATATATCACCCTGACATCACCAACAATCAGGGCGTTGGACACAACATGGTACCTCCTAATCAGGGAGCACCCAACAACCAAACCCCTCAGAATCGAAACACGCCAAACTCGCTTGACAATGATCGCCTAAGGATCATTGAGCAAATGCTCATTGCCTTGGGTCAGGGTCAAATTAATCAAGCCACAGCAGCTGTGCCGCCACCTCAAGCTCAGCTCAATCACCTAGCAGTGGTGAACCAATACAGACCACCACGTTATGATGGGCAGGAGGACCCTACTAAATTGGAGGATTGGATAAAAAGTTTCAACAAGCTACTCGAAGCGACTCGTTGCCCAGATGAGCAGAAGATTACTGTAGCCTCGTACTTTTTAGGAGGTGATGCAGATGACTGGTGCCAGTTACAGAAGAGAGAGCTAGATGATGATGAGGAGTATACATGGGAAAACTTTACAGAAGCTCTAAGAGAAAGGTTTTACCCGATGAGTACCAAAGCAGCAATGTATGAAGAGTTTCTATCGTTACGACAAGGAGCACAATCTGTACAAGAATACTATGTCAGATTCAAGGAGTTAGTCAGATTTGCTCCTAAGTTAGTCTCCACCGATGCCGAGAAGGCACAGAAGTTCGAAATGGGATTAAACCTCTCCATTAGAGAAGTGGTGGCTGGAGTTCAGTATCCTACCCTCCAAGCGATCTACGATCGAGCTGTCGCAGTTTCTCGTGTACAACAGATGAAGAGAAAAGCCGGGGAGTCTAGCCGCGGGTTCCAAGGACAGGACAAGAGGATTCGGGACAATCGAGGAAGCAGCAGCAACAACAACCACCTCAGCAACAATAAAGGCAATATTCGAGGTGGGCAGAATCGACCCGTCCAGGGAAACAAAGGAGGGGGCAACAATGGTACTAGAAACCATGAAGGGTACATACCACAATGCCCAAAATGCAACAAGCCCCACTTGGCTAGGGGATGCCCCAAGCCGGGTACATGTTATAGATGTGGCCGAGAAGGTCATATGAGGAAGGAGTGTAAGACCCGCATTGAAAATATTACAAAAAGAGATGACCTTATCAATATCCCCACTCAGCCAAATAATCAGGATGTGCGAAACGGAAATAATCAAGGACAGAGGCCTCAGCAAAATAGAAACCAACAAGGGAACCATGGAGCACCTATAGGGCGGCTCAATGTTATTAATCAGGCAGATCTTTCAACTCAAGGGGATGTGATAACAGGTACATTTACGGCTTTAAGTGTGCCTGTTAAGGTTTTATTCGATTCTGGAGCAAGTTGTTCGTTTATCTCTTCTAGAATCTTGCTTGAATTAGAGATGCCAAAACCTAAAATGATTAACTTAGGAATTCAGTTGCCTTCGGGAAAACTTGTATCGTGCACCAAACGATACGATGGGATTCCTATAGTCATTAAGAACCTTGAGTTCTATGCAAACTTAGTAGAATTTGACCTTAAAGATTTTGATATTATATTGGGAATGGATTGGCTTACCCAATATAAAGCTGTAATTGAGTGTCAGAAACACAAAATTACAATGTCCAAGACGAGAGGCAAAAAGGTCAACTACTATGTCCAACTCCCCAAACGTAAGACTAAGGTAGTAAATGCCTTAAAATTTTATAGTCTTATGCAGAAAGGATATATGCTTTATGCATGCTATATCCATAACCTCAAGTTAAAGGAGAATAAAATTGATGACATTCCAGTAGTGAGGGAGTATCCAGATGTATTCCCAGAAGAAATTCCTGGAATGCCTCCAGAACGTGAAGTCGAGTTTACAATCGATCTACTTCCCGGAACAGAACCTGTATCAAAAGCTCCTTATCGCATGGCAACCCTAGAAATGAATGAACTCAAGGAGCAACTTGAGGAATTATTACAAAAGGGGTATATACGACCTAGCACGTCGCCGTGGGGAGCACCAGTCTTATTCGTCAAGAAGAAAGATGGAGGGTTACGTCTTTGTATCGATTATAGAGGTTTAAATCAGGTAACGGTTAAAAACAAATACCCGTTACCTAGGATTGATGACCTTTTCGATCAACTTAAAGGTGCAACGGTATTCTCCAAGATAGATTTGCGATCCGGTTATCATCAACTGCGAATCGCTGAAAAGGATATTCCGAAAACTGCTTTCAGGACACGTTATGGACATTACGAATTTACAGTGATGTCTTTTGGGCTAACAAATGCCCCAGCAGTATTCATGAATCTCATGAATGATGTGTTTCGAGAATTGTTAGATCAATGTGTAGTCATTTTCATCGACGACATCTTGATCTATTCAAAGAGCAATGAAGAACATGAGCAACACTTGCATCAGGTGCTAGAGACATTAAGGAAACACCAACTCTATGCCAAGTTGTCCAAGTGTGACTTTTGGCTAGAAAAAGTAGGATTTTTAGGCCACGTTGTATCAGCTGATGGAGTTTCTGTTGACCCAGCAAAAATATCAGCAATCACCGAGTGGCCTACGCCTACTAATCAAACAGAAGTGAGAAGTTTTCTTGGACTGGCTGGATATTACAGGAGGTTCGTCAAGGACTTTTCCAAAGTTGCACGACCTCTGACTCAACTTTTGAAGAAAGGCTTGAAGTATGAATGGACAGAAAAGTGTGAATCATCATTTCAAGAGTTAAAGAAACGCCTCACAACAGCACCAATTTTAACATTGCCAACAGAGAATGGAGATTTTGAAGTGTATAGTGACGCTTCAAAAGAGGGGCTAGGGTGTGTTTTAATGCAACAACAACAAGTCATTGCATATGCATCACGACAATTGAAGCCTCATGAGGAGAATTATCCGACGCACGACCTAGAATTAGCAGCGGTAGTGTTCGCATTAAAGATTTGGCGACACTACTTGTACGGACGAACTTGTCGGATATTCACCGACCACAAGAGCCTTAAGTACATATTTACTCAGAAGGAGTTAAACATGAGGCAACGCAGATGGTTAGAGTTGATCAAGGATTATGATTTGGACATCGCCTACCATGAAGGGAAAGCTAATGTGGTCGCAGATGCGTTGAGCCGCAAGACTCGACACGTGGCAAATACTCTTATCTTACCTTCGAAACTGTATATGGACTTGGTCAAGGTAGATACGGAGCTAGTCCATTATGGAACTGTGGAAAATGTCATTAATGCTATGACCATTGAATCTACGGTATTTGATGAAATACGCAGTGCTCAACCAGGCGACATAAAGCTTGAAAGGATCAAGAAGAAGGTTGCTGAAGGAAAAGCAATTGGTTTTGCAATCCATGAGGATGGAAGCATTCGCTTCAAAGGAAGATGGTGCGTACCGCATAAATGCGTAGAGCTAAAACGAAGATTAATGGAAGAAGGCCACAACACCCCATATTCAGTACATCCAGGGGGTGATAAGCTTTATAAGGATTTAAAGAAGGTTTATTGGTGGCCAAGGATGAAGAATGAGGTTGTTGAGTTTGTGGCTAGATGTTTAACCTGTCAAAAGGTTAAAGCAGTACGTCAGAAGCCCTTAGGACTCATGAAACCATTGGAAATCCCGAGTTGGAAATGGGATAGTATATCAATGGATTTTTTTTCAGGACTACCACGATCACCAAAAGGAATGAATAAAATTTGGGTAATTGTTGATAGATTGACAAAGATTGCGATCTTCATACCAATGAAGGATACATGGTCTATGGATCAATTAGCAAGAGCATATATCAATAACGTGGTTCGACAACATGGAGTACCACATGATATATTCTCTGATAGAGACAGCAGATTTGTCTCTCATTTTTGGACCAAGCTGCAAGAAGCTCTTGGTACCCAAATTAAAATGAGCACCGCTTTTCACCCGATGACGGATGGACAAACAGAAAGGACAATCCAAACACTGGAGGACATGCTGAGAGCATGCGTTCTTGAATTTAAAGGAAGTTGGGAAAGGCATCTACCTTTGATAGAGTTCTCTTACAATAACAGCTATCATGCTAGTATAGGTATGACACCGTTTGAGGCACTCTATGGACGCAAGTGCCGAAGCCCATTATGTTGGGAAAAATGTGATAATTCTATTATGGTTGGGCCGCAACTCATTGAAGACATGACCCAAAAGATCAAGATGATCCAAGGGAAAATGAAGGCAGCACAAGATCGACAGAAAAGTTATGCCGATGTTAGGCGACAAGACCTAGAATTTCAAGTTGGAGATAAGGTTATGCTGAAAATATCACCTATGAAAGGAGTGATGCGTTTTGGAAAGCGAGGAAAGTTAAGTCCTCGATATATTGGACCGTATGACATTCTGGAACGAGTCGGAACCCTGGCATACAGACTAGCCCTACCGCCACAACTATCTCGAGTGCACAATGTGTTCCATGTTTCACAGTTAAAGAAATATGTGCGTGACCCAACCCATGTACTTCAACAGGAAGTAATTGAACTCAAAGAAGATCTAACTTATGAAGAGTATCCAATCCAAATACTCGATATCAAAGAAAGAACGACAAGGAACAAGACCACCCGGATTGTTAAAGTACTTTGGTCCAATCATGGTACGGAAGAAGCAACATGGGAACTAGAGGATGATATGAAGCAACGCTACCCCAATCTCTTTTTAAACGACCAAATAACAGTTATGGGGACATAACTGTAGGCTTAAGGGGAGGAGGATGTAACCACCCGACACAATCTTGATAGGGTATGCTCAAAATCTCCTATTTTTTTCTTTTCCATTAACTTTTATCTTATATTCCGCATATTAGATTGCCATAGTATTTTTCATTAAAACTTCGAGGACGAAGTTGATTCTTAAGGAGGGTGGATTGTAATACCATAGAAATTACCCGAAATAATTGTAATTCACTAAAGAGACTTTTATTAAATATTTAATCACTTGCTTAAAGAATTAGTATATTGTTTTTTTCTACAAAACAACACTTGAAAAACTATATATGTAAATTTGTCTTTTCCAAAAGAAATATGAATTTCAATATCAAGGGTAATAGAATTATATAGTTTTTAAATCTATTGTTTAAATTATATATATAAGTTTTTATATATATACACATTGGTCTTGAAAATTTTTATGAGGATAGTATGTGAATATTTTAAGTACTTTGGTATTCATTATGGAATAAATTTTTATAAAAATAAAAGTATGAGTTTTTATGTGAATCTATGAGAATTAACTTTTATATATAAGAAAATATATTCATAGATTATAATTTTTATTTGATGATGACATGAAGACTTTGTGTAACACCCCGGTTTTGGTAACCCAGGCCGGGATGCCACCGCCACACCTCCCTAGCAAGACACGGTTTCTCCGAGCTCACTAAAGAGATGCAAGGCTATGGTTTTTCAGAATTTAAAATATTCAAACAGCCCATTCGTATATAATTTAAAGATAATACATCAAAGTTGCAGCGGAAATTTTATTTTGTGCAGCGGAAATAAAGTATAAGGCCGACATGGCCAAAACACGGGTTAAACAGTCCCGTTCATGCAAGTCGTAATTAATGCAGGGATTTAAAATAAAGATTTCCCCTAATGTTCCCATGTATGCATATGACGATGCATATTCTTCGTACTCTGTAAGAAAAAGGAGATATATGGTTTGGGTCAGCAAAAACGCGCTGAGTAAGCTAACACATAGCATGGGTTAGGGGTTTCAAAGCCTTTAATTAAATTTAATAAAAACATTTCTTGTAGGTAATGATTTGCAAGGCATAACTAAATAAATACTTAAAAATATTAGATATTTTGTTCTCCCGTTACATAACCATTTCAACAATATATCAGATAGCCGGTGATCCGGCGGCCGCAGCCAATATCGATAGTAACAGTTAGCCGGTGATCCAGCGGCCGCAGCCAATTTCAATAGTAACAGTTCTCAAAATATTTTTCGTTTCTTTTATAGTTCACCATTCACCAGGGCTCTTGTGACCGCAATCCTCATAACCAATATTTTTCGCAGGAAACATTCAATCGCCCTTGGGGAATCTAACCCGTAAGAACTCAAAACATCCTGGGGAATCTAACCCGCAGGAAAACATACAATCGCCCTTGGGGAATCTAACCCGCAAGAACTCAAATACATCATTGGGAATCAAACCCGCATGAATCATATTGATAACGTCAAACTTGGTCACAAGTCCCCAATGTTTCAAAAGAATTCTTTTAAAGAAAATGTTTTTATTTGGTGTAACGGGATTTTTCAAAAATATAGCTTTATCGTAATTCCAACGTCTCGATCGTTGTTTAAAAGATTTCAAAAATCGATCGATGTCACAGTTTGCGCCTTTTTGGTTTAAAAATCCATTTCTTAGGCGATTGTTCTGAAATTTGTACAGCAACTCAAAAACATCCCAATGAACAACTTTCATGTTTTAAGTTTTTCGGAAAAACGATGGGAAGCATGTCAAAAATCAAGTCTTCTACAGAATCAAAAAGCTGTCAGGATTCAGGTTTGACAACGTTAAAAGATTCGACTTTTTATCATATCAAATGGACTCCAAAAATTCTGAAATTTTACAGAGACATACTAGACATGATTTCCAACAACTTTTGTTTAGATTATGAAGATTGATTCGGCCTAGAAATGATAGGAATAAGCTCATCAAGATTGGATATGAAAACTGTCATCCTTTGACAATTCCTAAAAACGCAGAATATGTCCGATACGATTTGGGGTATCAAAACTTGATGAAAATCTTTGAAATTTTTACACAATATAGCTTAAGCTCTTAGGATCAAAGTCTTAGTTTTGAGTTTTCAGGTTTGAAGACTCGAAGTAATAGAAATATGCTCGTCAAGTTTGATTATGAAATCTGTCAAGGTTCTTGACATCGGTTCTAACGCAGATTGGATCGGCTCGAGTTCGGAGGTTCAAATCTCAACGAAAAATTCTAAAAACTTACAGAGATGTTCTAAACTCATAGATCTACAACTTTCATGTTTAGCACCAATCCTAGATCGGCCTAGATCCATGGTCAAAATAACCAACAAGATTTAGAGTGAAATCTACCGAAGTTCTAAGATCCAGATTTAATACTCTTCGGTTTTGGGTTGGTTTCAGGTTTCAAAACATCATGAAAAATTATGAAATTTTTACAGAAGCTAAACCAAAGTCTTAGGAACACTTTTCATGTTTTGAGTTTTATTGTTTGAGCAGCTTTAGAGGTTCGAAAAATTCATACGAAAACGCTGCGTTGAGGGTTTCTCTTGTTGACAGATTTTTATTAATTTTCTTGAGTTGAATCTCTATGTTTGGTTGCATTTTAAGTCACCCAAAACCATAGTAAGGTTAACTTACAGTGGGGATGATGTTTAGGAAGTCACGGGGTCGTCCGGAATCCACGGGATGTCACGAACGAATCTCTTCCACCCGATTTATTCTTCCCTTGGCTCCGATTTGTGTTTGAATACGAAGATTCGTAAGTTAGGATGATGTTTATGATCTTAAAATCATAAGGAAACTTGAATAACATCTTACCAACAATCCAAAGCCTGCAATCCTTGATCTACACACTTCCTTGGTTGGATTTGGTTGCCGGAAACTCGTCGGAAAGTCGCCGGAAGTTCGTCGGAAGAGTGTTTGGCTTTGGGAGAGTTTTGGGAGAGTTTTGGGGTGAATGATTGATGAAAAATGGCTGACAATGGAGGTGGGACTCAATACATAACGTCCAAAAGAGGCCTCACCCGTGATAGATCAAGATTCCCACCTTTGGGACCCAAAAAATGGCAAAAAGTCGCCAAAAACACATAATGCCCGACTGCTACAGTAGCATGCTACAGTAGCGTGCTACAGTAGCATGCTACAGTAACTTTTTTTTTTTTTTTTTAAATTTTTTTTTTATATATATATTAAGATTCTTATCTTAAAAAAAATCATAATGTGGGAATTTTTGTGATCTTGTAAGTCATACATAGCTTCAAAAAGGAATATATTCTTTATTTGAAAATGACAAGATATGATTAATATTCCACCCTACAATTTCAAACCATAGTCAAATTATTCCCAATTATATTATGGCATTCTAGAATAATCCCATAATAAAAAAATATATGGGTAGAATGATTAATCAAGGATATATAGAAAATAGATAATTCTCATTATAATTTAAACATATGAATATATACATGTATATACATGTGTACATGTTTGGAAAGATTATTTCAAGACCAAGGTATTTATATATGTGTATATAAACTTGTATATGGATTTAAAATATTCTATGAACCATATACTTATTACACATGATATTGAAATCCATATATTTATTTGAAAAGACAAATATATATATATATAATTTTTCAAAGTATGTTTTGTAGAAAATAATATACTAATCTTTAAGCAAATATTTGAACATATAAATATATATAGATTTGATTAAAAATCTACTTAGTGAATTAATCAAAAATATATATTCATATATATATATATATTTCGGGCAATTTCTATGGTATTACAATCTACCCTCCTTAAGAATCAACTTCGTCCCCGAAGTTGCGCGGCTTATTGATCGATTGATTGATTGCGATTGTATCATTGTGTTTTGTTGTTTGATATTATTTGGGATACATAATATTCGGGTTGTTACACTTTGTGGTTTGAGTATTGTTATGAATAAAATAAAACCATGCAAGTATATTATTATTATCTTTTTGAAAGCACATTAATATAAATACAATACTTGAAATAAATAAATAAATATTATATTATCATATCCAACTCATTGAGTATAAATGCATGCCACTAAATAATGGCAAGAATAATGATTTTTCTAGACAAGCTAATACTTCAATCATTTTCATGATACACTACTTACACAAATATAAGGTTAAAAAGCAATTGCAAGAAATTTTCTTCCTAAACAAATAGATGAAAAATCAACATGATTAACAAGTGTCTTGGATGAATGGCTAGCAAAGAAAGGTGATCAATTATCTCTTGAACCCACCAAGACTAATAGCCTCCATAATAGGCAAACCATTATGTTAATAGACAACATGATGGACAAAATTAATAGCCTCCCAAATTAATAGCCTCTTTGTTAGGCTATAAGGACCAAATGAGTGGATACAAATATTCTAACCATTATTGCTCAAGACACACTTAATTGGATGATTGGTGAGGTTGTAATCACTCTCACAATGTGTCATGTTCAATTGTTCAAATCTTAGCCTATAAATAGAGGGAGTTTCTAGCCTTCAAACACACCAATCTCATCCATCTCATTAGCCAAATTCACTATCCATTTTATTCTTCAAAGTTCTCCCACATAGTGAGCATATCTTAAGGATTGTGGAGTCTTGTAGGCTTGGCAACCTTCATCATTCTAAGAGTTCTAATTCTTCTCAACACTTGGTTAGTAAGATATCATCCTTGAAACTTGTATCTTAGAGATCTAAATCTTTTATTTTTATACTATAAATTGATTTCCCTCTATTTGTCGAATTTCAGCGAAACCCGTAATTTGTGGTGCGAATCTTGTGTTATAACGGTCATTATCTTTGAATCTCCTTGGTCTTATACATCTATTCTGTAAGTTAACACTCTCTCTTTAAGTTTGGAGATCCTCATCCATGTTTTAAGAGTACAAAATTAGAATTCCCTCATTATACCAAAATCTGTCCGTTTTTCGTTTACGTAATGATCCATCTTTTTAAAATATTTTGGTTCATTATCCCTCAAAGGTTCCTTCATAAAACTTGTTCCTTATTGAGTTGAGTATATTTCTGGAAACTTTTATAATTTTTAGAACTCATATGAAAAAGTTATGGGATCCGCTTTATCGAAAGGTCGAAATATCTTTTTGTTGAAATCTAAGAAATGATAGTGTTTCTGAAATCCTCATTTTTGAAGGTCTTAAGTGTTTCAAACCTAAATGGTTTATTCATGAAAAATATTTATCTATATGTTATCTACCTTGTAGTAAAATTTTAGAATTTTTGGTCGCAAATTACTATTTTTAAAACATGTTGAAAATTATAGAGTCACCATTGAATTTCTGACAGAATACATGTTCTGAAAAGAACTCAATTTTTGAACTATTTCCATACCTTATTTTGAAAAGTGTAAAACATGAAACTTGTTCAACTATGTGTTGAGTATCTACAGTTTAAATTTCAAAGCAATCGCCTTTCATATGAATTTTTAAACTGACTTGGCGTAAACTGCGACATTGGACTTGATATTTGGTCCAAATGAAAAATTGTTGGATTTTGAGATCCATGAAATGATATTTTCATATCTATGAGATATTGATATGGGAGTTAAATGTTGAAATGATATTTGGCATTATTGAATGCCCTTGTTATGAGGTTACTCCCGTGAAATTGTTGAAAACTATTTTAAAGAGGATATTATGTGGAAAAATTGTGAAAAACTCTTTTAAATCCATTGTGCACTATTAACTTGAGTAAGATGCCATACTTGATAGAGGGCTAATGCACTAGGGATGTGTCTTGCGGGGCCTCCCCCTCTAAATATGCCAAGACGGCATTGTTGATAAATTGTGCCAAAACGGCGTTGTTGCATGTATGAGTCTATACTCTTGGGTATATCCGTAAGGGGTTACCCAAGGCTCCGGAGTGTGTCTGTATATGAGTCCGCTGCATGCTGATCATGACTTATGATCGATATGATATGATATGATATGATATGATATATGGAAAATGGTGTCCTCTTGTGCATAGTTGCTACAATGGTAAGAATGAAAGTTATTTATTTTGTTAAAGGTAATGTGTGTGATCCTTTTTAAAAGAAAAAGTGAAAATTATTTTTTTTAAATGAGTGTCAACCATTATTTTAAAATCCACTTCTTAAAGTGGAGCGGGTTGACTTACTCAGTACCATTGTACTGATAAAAAGTTGTTGTGTTATCTTTTTACAGATATTGGAGCTGACATGTGAACTGCATCTCATGACATGAGCATTTGGGGATGGGATTACCTTTCATCAAAAATATTGTTGCTTTAAGGAACCACGTACTTTTAATTATTAATGTCTTAGATATTGCCTTTAGTTTATGCTTCCGCGTGAGAAAGAACAATGGCTTTGGTATTAAGTACTTTAAATTTTCTTATGACTATATTTTATAAAATTGGCAATAATTTTTAAAGTCCATATTACCAAAAATTATATGTGAAGATATTTAGCCGTAGCACTTGTCAATTAAGTTAGCCAAAGGGCGAGCCTGACTGACAAGTGTGGCGGTAACATTCTGAAACCTTATGAGGATGAATTTCGGGGTGTTACATTCTGAAGGTCCACCTCGCACTAACAATTTACCTATCGCTCTTCGCAAAGGTCAAAGAACTTGTTCTACTAAACACCCTATATCTAACCATGTGTCCTTTGCTCAATTGAGTCCTCCATTTCATGCCTTTGCCTGTTGCCTTTTGTCTACAGCTATCCCAACCTCTTATCATGAGCCACTTAAACATCCTCTTTGGAAGACTGCTATGGATGAGGAGATGCGTGTTCTTTTAAGTCGTGGTACATGGACGTTGGTCCCCTTGCCTCCTTCTACAGATGTTGTGGCATGTAGATGGGTCTTCACCTCAAAGTTTCAGGCTGATGGTACCAATAATCGATACAAAGCTCGACTTGTGGCAAAAGGGTACACCCAAACTTATGGTGTTGACTATTTCGAGACATTTTCTCCCACTGCTCGTTTGAATTCAATTCGAATTTTGTTTTCTTTATCCATCAAGCTTTCTTGGCCAATGTATCAGCTTGATGTCAAGAACGCATTCCTCTATGGTGATCTAACTCCAACTAGTTTTTTGGAGCAACCACTAGGGTATGTTGCTCGGGGGGGATGCAACGAAGGTGTGCTGAAGAAGGCAATTTATGGTCTTAAAAAAGTCCAAAAGCTTGGTTTGAAAAATTTACTAGAGTTCTGAAAAATATTGGATTTCAGCAATGCAAGTTGACCACACTGTTTTTGTGCGCCATCAAACATCTGGGGTTGTCGTTCTCATTATCTATGTTGACGACTCTATATGGCAGTGATATACATGAAATTGATGAGACTAAGAAATACTTGCAGGGCCAGTTTGTTATTAAGGATTTGGGATGTCCTAAATATTTCTTAGGGATTGAAATTGCTCATAGCAAGTCTGGAGTTTCTTTATCCCAACATAAGTATGCTATTGATTTACTTAAAGAAACCGGATTGCTTGGAACAAAGCCAGTCGACACACCTATGGATGTTGACCCACGTATTTGGGATGATAGTGGAGATTTCTTGGAGGACAAAGCTAAGTATAGGAGGCTTGTTGGGAAACTAATTTATTTGACAGTAACACGACCTGACATTTCCTTTGCTGTTGGTTTGGTCAGTCGGTTTGTGGAAAAGCCTAAACAAGTTCATTGGGATACTGTTATTCGAATTCTTAAGTACATCAAGAAATCCCCAGGAAAAGGATTGTTGTTCAGGAAGAATGGTCATCTAAATATCGAAGGGTATTCTGATGCTGATTATGCAGGCTCAAAGACCGATAGGAAATCTACATCTGGATACTGCACTTATCTGGGAGGAAACTTGATAACTTGGCGCAGTAAGAAACAACAAGTTGTTGCTAGATCTTCCGTTGAAGTTGAGTATAGAGCTATGGCTCACACCGCTACTGAGACGATTGGAGTAAAGAATCTACTTGGAGAGTTGGGGTTTACTTACACTGAACCTTTACCGATGTACTGTGATAGCCAAGCAGCTACCTACATTGCTAATAACCCCGTGTTTCATGAACAAACGAAACATATTGAGGTTGACTGCCACTTCATTCGCGAATGTGTGTTAAATCGAACTATTGCTACTCCCTTCACTTCTTCATCCAACCAAGTTGTTGATATCTTCACTAAGCCATTAATCGGGAAACGTTTCTCAGAACTTTGCGCCAAGATGGACATGATCAACATATATGCTCCAGCTTGAGGGGGAGGGTTATAAAATGCTAATTAGTTGGAACAGTTTCCTTAAATATCTGTAATAAATTTCCCAATAGATTTGAAGCCCTAGTTTTCCCTATATATATCTAATATATATATATGCCGAACGGAATCTAGCTACAGTTAAGGTATCCTGCTACAGTTGTTGCTTATGAACAGTATCGTCCCTCTATGCCCGACCCGCTTCCTCTTTCAGCAAACGGGTCGCCCTTCTCGTTGTTGTCCTTCGCTCGCCCTCGCTACTCTCGCCTTGCCGGCCTCCTCTTCCCTTCGCCTCTACTGTCGCAACACCGCCGTCGTCCTTGTCCGCACCCACCCCCACCTCACTTCAGCAAAACATGAAACTGGGTGCCCTTATTTCCGGATCGGGCTTCACCAAATCGATGCCCAACAAACCCTAGTGATGCTGCCGTGCCGAAACACGAGGGCCGCCCAACCTTGCCTTCCCTGGCGGACCCATACCATCCATAGCTCGAAGCATTCGTCTCCTCGTCGTGCTCCTTATTGTACTATTCAATTGCCTTTATCTCACGGAAAAATCCGGCAGCCTCTACTCAACGATCGACGCCCTTAACAATGGGAAACCTAGCGCCGCCGCCGCCAAACACGATCGCAGCCCTCACCGCCGCTGAGAGATAAGTCGAGCTCGGGTCATCTTCTGCTGCAATCGCCGTTTTCCGGATTTCCTACGCGACTGCGATGCGCATTTGTGGCTCCAAAAGCCCACATCTGCTGCATCATTGGAATTTCCTACCAGGCGCTCCAATCTTCATTGCCCTCGCCTGCAAACACTAGGTTCGCAGCCGTCCTCTATTGTCTCCCTGTCATCTCCACCACTTCGAAGGGTCATTGGTGCATCGATTTGTCCTTGGTCCCTATTCCGGCCTCCACCTCCTTCGATAGCCATCTTCAATCGTGTAAGGATTTCTCTTCGCGTAAATTCCCTCCATAAATGTTTGTGTCTATGCTTTCTACGTGTTGTAATACCATTCACATGTCTGATGGGTATGTTCCTCATATGTGTTGTGCTGGGAATCCAGCCCTTCTCCCTTTGGATTCCAGATTGTTTTTATATAATCTTGCTTCTCCCAGGGCCCTGTATTTATGTTTATTTCGCGCGGCATTGTTTCGGTTTTGACTGTAATGGATATTGAAGATGAATTGCTTCGATTAGGTTCCTTTTAATTTCCTAAATACATTCTGTACCCGTTTCAAATTAGCATTCGTGGTTTTGCATTTGTGGTAATTACCTGAATACATGCGTTGGAGTTTACAGGAATGTACCAAAATTTCATTTTTTTTATTGTATTTTATTTTATGCTTTGATACATGAAATTAGTCCTTCCTTTCTCTTAATTGAGGCCTTGGTAAATGGGAATGATATGTGCCACATGGAGCCTCTGAACTGTTCGGGAAGAATATCAACTCCTGCTTGGTCTGTCGAATCCAGTTTGCCTCTGAACTATGAGTGACTGAGGAGTGGTTTTGGGTATGGAAACCAACGGAAGCATTATTTCGGGAAATCTCATCCTTGGACATCTTATGGATCATAATATCATATTGATTGAGTGGTTCTCCAGTTGGTAGGCCATACATATCTCGAATACATAATCTTATCTTTGATAAGGGCATATGCTAGAGCAACAAGCAATGCACCTATCGAGTTGAACACCAACAAAGAAGTTGTCACATTTGCCATTGGTAGTGAGTTTCGTCGAAGAGGGTCTTCAAGCAAAGAGAGGATAACTGCTAAAGAGGCCATGATGTCGAGAAAGGCAAAGTGAAATGAATTTAGGTATTATCGATTGAAAGCAAGGAAGAAAATGAACATAGGTATTTGGGCGTTTCTGGTACTACCATTTCTATGAGTTCATTGTGATATTAAACTTTGACAAGCTGTTTAAGTTGAAGGATTAATTTTATTGCTGTGTTCGAACTCTACTTTTTCCCGGTTCATTTTATGAGTTCATTGATTCTTAATGGGTGGTATAATCACTTTCTTTAGGCAGTTAAAGATTGCTGATTTAAATGATTTCTTTTGGTTTCTTAGATCTCATTGAATTTTTTATATGGAATTTAAACGTTATGTGTATCTTTTATTTATTTTGCATTTTGCATTAGGATATACTTTTATTTATTCTGTTTTATTAAGAACAGTTTTTTGGGTACGTAGAAAGTTGCGCTTTTAAGTGTTTTCCTTGCGGCCATGCTAAAAATTTAAGCTTTATATTTTTTTTGAGTTCTTTCAACTTTGAATTGTTATTTATTTTGGTCTGTTGTAATGAGTAAATGGTTTGTGGTAAAGGGATTAAAGTTTTTCGTGTTAGAAGGAGTTTCCGTTGTGATTAGAATTAAAAAGCCTATAGGACAGCTGAGAATATAGAGTCTTGAAAATGGATCATATGGATGTTTTGATTTAGTATTAGAGCATTTCGTACTAGGATTGCCTTTTCTTCCTTTGAATTCTTCCTAGCTATTCTTCAGGCCTTCTTTCCTCCTTATTTGTTGTCGTTAATTTATGCAGGATTCATATCTTCTACACTTACGCTAATAGAGATTTGTTCCAAGCATTTATTTTGTGACCAAAGCTTTCTTGTAATCTCTGTTTGATGTGGTTGCTACAAACATTTATATAAGCTTCAGATGTGCCCTAAAGCAATGGCTGTTGATGTCAAACAAGTGATTTGTAAAAGGTGCTTCATGAGGAACAAGCCTGCAGTGATTATGTATTATGTTCCATCCTGTGAGGCTGTGATAGAAAATGAATAGTGATAAAAATATATTGCCCATGCTGGATCTTTTATGTGTATTGCAGTTACTTGATTGAATGCATACACAGTTTATTATATTCATTGTTGTAATTTCTCGTCATTTCTATTTTTTCAGCTTAACGGATGTCAACATCTCTGTTGCAGTTGAAGCAATCCAAGCACTGGAAATCTTGCCGGGTCTTCGTACCAAATTCTCAATCAGTTCTCCATTCTTATTGCCTGCAGTACTTATTAGTATTTTACCGAGTCTCCTCCAGCAATGTAAAAATTTGGATGCTTAAACCTTGTGGACATTGTTTAAGGTATGATTTATATCTTTTCCTCAGCCATCTCTGTACTCCTTATAGTTTTTTGGATCTAAATGTTTGAAACCGCACATTAAACCATGCTTCACCATCTATAATAATTCTTGGTTTGATTGATTATTCAACTAATGGTGATTATTATCGTTTTAAGGACCTCTTTTTCTGATATACATTATTCAGGTTAAAGATCCGGCTTCCCTGAAGGGCATGTTGTATAAAATCTAGATACCATTGAATCATGGTGTCAAGGTGAGTTTGTGATGCCCAATCAGTGATGATGCCTGCCTATTCTGTTACAAATGGACCATTAGTTCAATGTTTTTATTGATTACCTCTATAAATAGCCAAATGAAAATTGAGGATGTGAAGCAACTTGAATGGATGGTATTTCTTACATTCAGTATGAAACTGACAGTGCATTAAATAATACTTAGCATTATGAAAACAACTTTGGAGTTTGGAGTGGATTTTATGCCTGAAAGTTTACAGATGTTGTTTCTGTTTTATCCTCTTGATTACATTAACATCTTCATTACCTGAAATGAGTTTATGTATAACCCATGTAGCGTTCTTAAGCTTCAACTCTACAATTTATTTATTTATTTTATATATTACTCAAAATGCCAGAAGCTTAGACCATCACCAAAAAAAAAAAGAGAAAAAAACGCCAGGCGCTTGTGCAAAATTTCTTCAATTTAACGAATTGAAGAATATTGTGTATAGATTGGGTATATCAGTGATGTTAGAAACTTAGAATTCCTTTTTTTCAATTGTGTTAGAAATTTATTCATTTATTTATTTATATTTTTTCAGTTTAATTATTCCTCACATTTTTTTGTGTAAATCTTACTTGCATCATGCTTGAGAAATTTTTAAATTGATGATCGTAATTGACTGCCTTAATATTTATATCGCATATTTTCGAGTTTATCACACAACCGATTCCTAGGAATGACTTACAATTGGAGAATGGTGGCCCCTCATTCCCACAGTTTTCATGTTATACTTTACAAAGTGGCAATGTGAAGAGACACATCTATTTCCATTTCTTCAAATATGTTTATTTTGTGGTTCTTAGTTTCTTTGGGTATTTATGCCCTTTAGTTTCTTATTTTGTGGTTCTTAGTTTATTTTGTGGTTCTTAGTAATATTTAGTTATTCTTCGGTTGAGTTACTCTACATGCGAAAATTGAGTCATGATTCAAGAATGAATGTTGGGTAATTAGTTTCATTTAAAGACTAACAATCATTTTATGTAGTAGTGTTGTATTGGCCTCTAGATCTTCAGGTTTTTTTATAATCGATTTTAGAATGTTGTCTGTATAACTGGAATCATATATATATTTCCACAGCACTGCGCCATTCATCGGATCCCCGTTGCCGGCTGCCATGATCGGTTCCTTATGCAACCACTACCACACGCCACTAAGTCACTTTTCATAGAATCCGCAAAGAAAACAACTTTAGAAATCCCTTTCAGAAATCTACAGCAACGGCATCATCTTCGTAGGTAAATGTGCTTCTAATCTTTCTTTCCTCTGAACCGTGAGTTCAACTTTGAATTTCGCAGCATAATCTATCTATTCAACCGAGTTTCTAACATTTTTTTATTCCATCATTTATTCTTCGCGATTCTGGTTTATTTGGAACCGTACAAAAGTTGTTAGGGTTGTTAAGGTCGTCAACAAGGTTGGATCTGAAAAATATTCACACCAACCAGCTCTACATACATGCTACTCAGTTCATTCAAGCCATTGCTACGCTACAGGTAATTTTTCCTTGTTTCCTTTTTCTTGTTCAAATTAGAGCACAATGATTGAGAGATTTAGTGGGGCAGTTTGCTTGGTTGCTTGATTGGATTTGATTTAGTTCCTGTTTAGTTAGGAATCATTGATGTTAGATGGGTGGATCCAGATTCGGTTATTGTAGTTTACTGAATGAAATAATGGATTTTGTACCCAATTTAGTGGCTGATTTTAATTCACCAATTTTACCATAATTCCCCTCATATCCAGTTCCCCACATCCTTAGTATTCTTATGATTGTAAGTATAACAGCTTTAATTCAAAAAATAGTATATTATGAATACAACATAAACATCAATTTTCTATTACTATAAACAATACAATGCAAAATATATATCACAATTTTTTTTTTCCTTACCGGCGCGCAGCGTAGTGCGCTTCAGGACGAGTTCTAGTATATATATATATATGTACAGGGATATAGAAAAAGTGATAGAGAAAGAGTTCTGTAATACGACGTTTCTTTGTGCGGCTCTATGTTTCATGATTCACAATAATATATCTTCTCTTGTGTTAATCCCAACTTGGAGATCATCTTCTTTGTCTCGTAGAAGTTCTTTGGGAGATTGTTATCCTCTCTTGGCAATAAATCCTGAATTATTTGCATCAAAGTGTCCAACTCGAATACGAGATACAAACTCAAACTGAGACATTTCCATACAACCAGGCCATGCCCTTTTGGTACATACATCAAGGAGGTCAAAAAAACGTTTGTGCTCCGGCTTTGATCCATCTGATTCCCTTTCCAGGGATAAAAGACCCAGATCCTGTGCGAAGGCATCAGTTACCATAAGACCCTGTGCGAAGGCATCAGTTACCATACGCCTATAAGGATCACACATGTCACCAGACATCGGTTCGGGGGACTCCCCTTGATGTGTTCAACAGCGGTAGCCCTCGACCAAACCTTACACATATCTATTGTTTGAAATTTTGTACTGTGACAAACTACGCATGGTCACTTAACCTTATCGAGGCCCCTCATCTTATCAGGATGTTTTAGGCAAATATCGATAAACTTGTCCACACCAACCTCTAACCAAGGAGGTACCCAAGTTCGAGGCCACCTAGGTGCATATCCAGCCTCGAACTTCAGGCCAGGTCATTTTTGGATAATCTAAGCTCAAATGGAAGAATTTATGAACACCTGTATCCTCCCAACTACCTCCACGACTGATAATGGCCAGAAATGACCATTATTTTCAATCCATTTCCATGTCTGAAACGGGCATTGGATCGCATTCCGGTCTTATAGTAAATAAGAAGGCAGTAGAATTGAACTGATTTATGCATAATTGTAAAAATATTGAGCTGGTATAAAAAATGCATAAATATGTAATTTTATTACACATTTATGTTAGAAAAATCCAAAAACAAGAGAAAAAGAAAAGAAAAGAAAAAGGAAACAACAAGATGGGAAAAGAAATGAAGAACCCACAAAAAGTTAATTTTTCAGGATATTACGACGCTAGACGCAACTACGGCGCTAAGCATGGATAGCGCCGTAGCATTGGTCTAGCGCCGTAGGAGGAAACCAAAGCAGCAGTCTGAAGAGGAGCGGACGGCGCTAAGCAAGGATAGCGCCGTAAGCAAGGATAGCGCCGTAGGCTGTCCATTCAGAAACAAAGAAGTGTCTTCGGGATGGAAGACTACGACGCTAGACCTATAGCACCGTAGTAGGATAGCGCCGTACCCAGCTATAGCGCCATACTAAGGATCAGAACTCCAATTTCAAGGCCTGGGGGCCCATGGGCCTAGGGTTTCCCACCTATATTAGAACCAGTTGACTCCAATGATAAGCAATCCAGACAACATTCAAAACTTGGAGGCAACCTAGTGTTCTTGAGGTGTAGGTTAGTTAGGTAGCTAGGTCTTTATTTTTTTGTATTATTTACATTTCTGCCTTAGATTAGACTTTTTAATACTAGATTAGTGGTCTTATTAGCATTTGCTACCCTAGCTAGCCACTTTTTACATTATTTTCAGCTTTGTTAAACCTTTATTAAGGCTTGAAATACTCAAATTATGGGTATTATCAAACCATTTGTTATAAATGGGAAGTTAATCACAAAAAGAGTCCCAAAATCATGAAATGGACATGAGTCCATGGATTTTATGCTTTGTTTTTTATTTCATGACCACTTGGTCATTTCATTTTACTGTTTCATGTGGGTTTATGTTTTTGCTACTGTTTGTGGAATTTCATGCATGATATGTTGGTTAAAAACCCTAACTTAGGTTTGTGGTTCACTTGTGCTTTATATTTGATGTTATTTGAGTTTTCCTTGCATTTTACCTCATTTTCATAACTGTTAATGCTCTCTCTGTCTCCTTTCTTGCATAAAGTGAACCATGAATTTGAAAATAGGGTTTGCAATCGCAGAGATTGCATCACCCGAACAACAACATGTTTCTGGGCTAGCTACGACGCTAACCGCCCTACGGCGCTGTCCTTTGATAGCGTCGTAGGTGAGGTATAGCGCCGTAGATGCCCAGAACTTGAACAAAAATTTATCCTACGACGCTAGACCGGCGGCGCTATCCTCGGATAGCGTCGTAATTTTGTTCAGCGCCGTAGGACCCCAAAATACTTAATCTTTCACAAAACCCACTTACGACGCTATATCTACGACGCTATCCTAGGATAGCGTCGTCATTTAGTGTATAGCGCCGTACCTCCCAATTTTATCAACCCTTCTAAGAATTCTCCCTACGACGCTATCATCACGGCGCTAACCTTGGATAGCGCCGTAGTATCCGCCTAGCGCCGTGATTGGCATTTTTGCCAAAATTCCCATTTCTCCATTTTTCTCACTTAATTAATTGAATCTTTATACTAACATTTTGAGGTTGAAATCCAATGATCTCAACCCATGATTGATCTGATGTAAAGAATTTTGTTCAATTCCATTAAAAGAATTTTCTACAAAATTAAACTCTAATGATCTAAGTATATAATCCGGACTGTAATTAATTAATTATGGAATGAGTGATTATTTAGACATAAAGAGTAATTATGGATTTAATTCCATAACCTTGGATGAGAAACCAATGTCTCTCGTACAAGATGACCTAAAAATATTTTCTTTTATTTATTTTGTCTTTACCCGTGTTGTGTGAAACAACTAATAAGGAATATATCAGAATAATGTTGGCGGGTATTCCCACACGGATAAACTAGCTCGTAGTCTGAATATTAATTATTAGTTGTTATTTTGCATGGTCCGGATAGTGGTCGGTGGAAGCCTTGGCGGTTCGTCCATCCGGGATTATAATAGCTGCTCAGCTGACTCCTATCCGGATACAGTTTTCTTTTCTCTATTTTAATTTCAAACCTGAATTCAAGTTGTAGTATTATTAAATGATGTCGACCAACATTATTTGAGAATTATTACAGCAAGAAAATATGTGGATTTTTCTTCCATTCACAGACAAAAGGGAGCTGAATGACGGTGGTCACCGTCACTCAGAATCCCTTTATGTCTAAAAATCATCTCACCTTAATAATTAGGGAACTAGACCACAGATAACTGCAATCCAATTAACCCTAATTATTTTTGTCATCTTTTTAGCCAAAAATAAACTCTTCTCATCTCGGGCTATTTCATCTCTGTGTTTCACATTCTGTCTAAACCCCCCCTTATATTTTGGGTTATTTAATTTTACAATTCCCATATAAAATTATGCATGATAATATTAGCTGACTCCTATCCGGATACAGTTTTCTTTTCTCTATTTTAATTTCAAACCTGAATTCAAGTTGTAGTATTATTAAATGATGTCGACCAACATTATTTGAGAATTATTACAGCAAGAAAATATGTGGGTTTTTCTTCCATTCACAGACAAAAGGGAGCTGAATGACGGTGGTCACCGTCACTCAGAATCCCTTTATGTCTAAAAATCATCTCACCTTAATAATTAGGGAACTAGACCACAGATAACTGCAATCCAATTAACCCTAATTATTTTTGTCATCTTTTTAGCCAAAAATAAACTCTTCTCATCTCGGGCTATTTCATCTCTGTGTTTCACATTCTGTCTAAACCCCCCCTTATATTTTGGGTTATTTAATTTTACAATTCCCATATAAAATTATGCATGATAATATTATGTAGATATTGTGGTCATAATTATTTTGGGATCCTTCCCTTGGACATAGAAGTCTTGATTTAAATCAGATGTCTCACAATAAACCTCTAACAAAAATTCCTTTATAAAATCCGGATCTAAGTAAGGGATAAATTCCTCAGCTATGACTAATTCATATCCGACTGGGGGTTGATTTTGGGAAATTAGAAGCAGAGCCAGCGATTAGGTTTCATCTAGACTGAAAGGATCTGTATTTTAATTGAGAGTTTAGTACCTGTTTAGGGAATGATTTTCAAATATCCATTATTCTCCAAAATTGCTGTGTATTGGGAATTTAGTCTTAACTATCACACCGAGATGGGGTCCACTTGGATTCAAATACAGTGTGTTAGATGATTCTAGAGAAACAATACATAGGCCTTGGTTATTTTCTAAGATAGGGTTGAGTTCCTTTCAACTGCTATCCTCTTCTGCCAAAGCCTATTTTTGAGTCCTGAGTGAGTGCATCCGGAATGAACTAATTTATCAGTTCGTTTCATTAGTTTGTATCTCATAACCACCCGAAAGGAAGTGAACACTACGAGCGGTTCACCGAGATTAGGGAATTCTTGATCCACACCCAGTCATTCTGACTAGGGGGCTTTCTGTTACTACCAGGGTCAGACTTTCAAAAACCTCCGAGTGATAGGATTTTAAAATGCTTTCTTTATCGCTTTCTTTTAACTGCTTTCTTTAGAGGTCACTCGGTTGTATTGAGAGTTGTGTAACTACTACTAGGACTGATAGTTAAGGGATAGTTTAGGCTTGATTAGAATCTTTGGGTGTGACATGGGAGAATGATAACAGTACTTGGCATTTCAACTAATGATTTGTCAGGTGTTGCTTGTCCACCACAGATGGCTAACACACTCTTGCAAGGCATTGCAAGAGGAGTTATGAGTCTGTGGTATCTTAGAATTTGCTGCCATAAGAGCATGTAAACTCTTACTGTAAGTACCTGTCTGTTAAAGGGAACACGGTATAGAGAGTATGAGAGTTAGCTAACTGATGGATTATCCCAAACAAAGATCTGTGTAACAAAATGGAAGTTTAACTGTGTTTCATCTGAATCTTGTCCAATCTTTATTCTCTTCTTCCTGTCCCTCTGTCATATTTTAAATCTGCTTTCTTAGAATAATTTTAACCGCTTTCTTAGAATAATTTTATCGCTTTCTTAGATTAAATTCAATTCGCTTTCTAGAGTAATTTTATCTGCTTTATTTAATCGCTTTCATATCTTAGATTCACATTATGTCAAGTAGTTGATAATCAAACCACAAACTTGAATCGAGTAACCGAGTGGAAAATCTTAGTAAAACGACGTGGGCCCTGCTTCTATCGCACATCCTCCAGTGAACGATCCGGTCTTACTTTAAATTACTGCAATTTTTGACACCGTGCGCTTTCGGGCCACAGTTTCTTAACACGAGTAATAAAAACGTGACAACCTATAAATATATCCTTAAACCCCTTTCCCATGAATCATAACTCTTTTCATTTAATAAATTTAACCTGGGATATTTTAGAAATACTCGTGTGCGGAAATTGTCAAAAGTTTCATGGCGCCGTTGCCGGGGAGGATGCAGCGTCGTTTATTAAGAGAATTACACTCCTGATTACTCATAGCTAGTTAGTGTAGTTTGTTTATTTATGGCAGAACAGAGAAGTACCCTCAAATCAGTTAAACATTTAGAGTACTAATACTCTAAATGTGAGGATGTTGATTTGAGGAGAAAACCTAACCTATTGGGTATTTATTTGTCTTGCAGGAAATTTCGAACCACCAAAAAGAAGGAACAGAAAAATCAATCAGAAAACCAGGTTCCCGGTTGGATTAAGTCCATGAATTTGAGAAAATGATTTCGGAAATTAAAGCAATCTGAAGTCCGAAATAATTTTTGCAAATAAATGGAATTAATCCAACCTATTTTATGCAAGTGTAATTATTAAGATAGCCCATTAACATTGCAAAATTGTTTTGGACTAAAAATTTCTTAAGTCCAAAACAAACATAACCAACTGAGGCCCAATTTCATCTACTCAGGCCCAGTCCGCGTAAAATTTTGAAAATTTTGAAAATTTTCAAAAATTAAAGTGCAGCTTTATCCCGCTCTCAGCTACGACGCTATTCTCACCTACAACGCTATCCTAGGATAGCGTGATAGCGTCGTAGTGGTAAGACAGCGCCGTAGGGCACTTCCCACTCCTCCATCTATTTAGCCTTACGGCGCAATCCTTTAGAGCGACGCTATCTTAGGATAGCGCCGTAGTAAAGATATAGCGCCGTAGTGCTCCCTTACCCTTCCACCGCTTTACGGCGCAATCCATAACTACGACGCTATCCTCGGATAGCGCCGTAGTATTCCTTTTTCCTCTATTTCCTATCTACGACGCTACACGAGGCCTACGGCGCTAGGATAGCGCCGTAAGTCAAGTATAGCGCCGTAGCCCTTTTTCCCCCTTACTATAAACAACCCATTCGTCTTCTTCCCCCATTCCCACACTTCCAGTTTCAAAACCACTTCCAAAACCCCTCTTACGAACGAACGCAGAGTTCATTCGCAACACAAAACCACCAAAATCCGAGGGAAACTCTGCCAAAATTTCGTAAAACCACTCGCCATGGCATCTCCGTCGTCTTCCCAAACCGAGAAGCCCTGGTAAGTTCCCCATTTTCAATTTCCGTGCACCCCTGTTCTCGCGATTTTGGGGATTTTTCGTGTTTTGGTCCTCGACGAAGTACAAATCTATGCTGTGGTGGTATATTTTTGATTATTTGAGTCCGATTTTGCTGATTAGAAATTTTGGGCAATGTTTATGAATCTTTGATTATGGTGGGTGTTGGCCGTTCATGAGTTGGAAGAAAGGGGTGGTGTTGTTTTTGTTTCTGTGAAGGGTAGGGGAGTATCGAATATGTGTGGGCATTTGGTTTTCTCTTCATATAGGTTTTAGAGAACTCAGGCTGTAGTGTTCTTAGGGGTTGTTTTCAGTCCTTATAGACCAATCTCAATCTTTGTTCTTGAGTATTGAGTGTTTTTATGTTCTTCTACCTCTAAATTTGAGGATTATTGAGGTGTCCGAGTAATCTAAGGCATGAATGTGAGTCAATGAGCACTTGGGTATTCTTGAATAGCTTGGTGTTGTTGATTTTTGATTGACAAGCATGAAGGTTATTGCTGTAGTTAGATGAGAGCATGCTGATGAGTTTAATCTTTTGTTTTTGGCGAAGTAGGAGCATGAATTGGTGTTGGCATGTTTGTTGAATGTGTTTCTTTGAACACTGCATGCCTTATGATCATTTAATGCATTCCCTATTGTGGCATGACTGAATAAGGGTATGAAAAATCTGAAAAGTGAATGTTTGTTTTGTTTTGGGAAAACCTGTGCATGCCAAACAAACTGTGCAAACCAGCAAAACACTGCACACACTTTTCCAGTAAAAAGGACTTTAGAAAAAGACAAAAAGGTTGGTAGTATTTTAGTTGACCCACTTGGTTTTTGCTCCCAATGGGGCACAAGTAGTGTAATAAAGTAGCAGTCTTTTTCCTCATGTGGATTGCTACTACTTTTAAAATCCAAAAATGGGACCCATAAAATCCCACTTTTATTAAATAAAAATAAGTCAACCTTTGTTAAAAATTAAAAAATAGTTTAGTTGTTTTGTGAGAATGCTGGGGACTGTCCATCTCATTCCATAGCAGTTCCATTCGAGCAGTCTGAGCCGCCGCTTTCCACTTTCACATTCCTCGATTCGCGATCCACTCCATTCCATCCATTTTTCCATTGCACTTTCAACAATCACCTCGGGATTGTTTAAAATGGGAGAATCAAAACTTTTTGGGCCCAATGGCCCATTAAAAATATTTTTAAAATATTTTTGGTCCAATGACCATTTTCTTTTATTTAGACTCTTAGTCCACAAAATATTTGGGAGCCCAATGACTCCTAAGTTTTCAGAGTAATTTTAATCCTTCTTAAAAAAGTCTCAAAACTTGTAAAAAGAAAAATTTATCTCTGCTTTACAATAAAATTTAAGTTGAAGATTTAACAACCTCACATTCAGAGCAAAGCTCTAAATGTGAGGATGTTGATTTTCAATTTAAATAACTCTTGCAAAAATTATAAAAACTGGATTTAATACTCTTATATTTTTCAGGGAAAAGCTAGTGGTTGAATCACGAGCAGGATTACCCTCTTGCACACAGGACAGAGGGGTCCTAGAGAGCTCGCAGTTTCGTAAGAAGGTTAACGACTACAGGGAGGCTCTTGAATCAACATATAAGCTGTCAATCGTGAATAAGACCGAAGTAGATTTTAGATTGCCAAAAGGATGGGAAAAGCACATCAAGCCTGAGGAACGAAATTTCAAGGAGTTGGGTTTCTAACGGGACTTCTACTACTACCTGTCAAAGTTTTGGGAGAAGCAAATCGATGCAACTGCAGATGACATGAGGTTTCCAGAAGATGTACACACTGAGAGAATTCTGAGGAGATTTCATGAATTCATGGCCCGATGGGAGAGGCACCAACATTCTAAGACAATAGATCCCGCCTGCATGGAATTTGACATCATCATAGTGCCCAACAGAGTGGATGAAAGAGTAAAGAGGCAGTTCACAGAGAAGGCGCCCAACCTCAGCCATCTGGTTGCTCATGGAATCTTCATGATGCAGAAAGCCCTGCCATTTTTATACAACTCTAGCTTGTTGGAGAACAAAGGCGTGAAGGAGCAGAGATGGTTGGCGCAGCAAGCAAAGATGAGGCACAGAGAAGTGAGCCACAATCTGAATAGTGCCATCAACAAGGCCATGGCATCAGAGAAGGAGAATCAGGCTCCAATAGTTAAGAGAATGATAGACTTAACTAAAGAATTCAGGGAGCAGTGGCATGCCTTGATGACGCTATGGGGCACGGGTAGAAAAGACATTACTGAATCTGTCTTAGATAAGGACCTGGTACTGCCAGAGGAGGACTACTTCGACACAATCTTCTTGGATGATGTGTACAAGCCAACTCACCTCGCTGAGCAGAGACCGCAGGGATTGGCCCAACTTAATGTGCTCAGGGACCAGATCACGGGCTTCATCACGAATACACCTTGGAAGGTGCTGGGAAAGAATCAGCGACAGACTCGACTTTTGACTCAGGCCGAGGCTGAGGAATACATCCGAGTCGAATTCAACCGCGACATGTCTTTTGTAAAGCCAGAGGTCAAGCCAATTGTTGAGTCGCTGGTTGAAGAAAACAGAATGGATTTCGTGCACTTCATAATGGAGATGGATGCTTTCGGGTTGAATTACTGCAACACCATCAAAGCAAACACTCCGCTATTATATAAGAGGGAGCACATGACCTATTACTGTAATCACATCCGGAAGGTATGGGTGAAGCGACTAAATCGTATCTCCAGTCCCATTTTCATCAAGAAATATGTGAAAGAAGCAGAAAAGAATCTGGGAATTAATGTGGATGAAGGAGAACGAGAAGGGAGTGAAGATGAAACTGATGTGCTAATCAATCAGTACACGAGTGCTGCGTCGCCACCTCAGGTCTTCAATGAAGATAACCCGTTGCCAACCCAACCAGCTGTGCAAGCCTCAGCCCTGCCAGCACGAGAGCAAGTACCTGCTACTGCCGCTGTATCTGAAAGCCGTTCTGAACCTCAAGTTCAAACTAGAGGTAAGCTGATAAAGCTGGCTGACAAGGAGAAAAGTGGACGGGCACCGGAGCCAAAAGTTGTAATCAGAGAGCCCGAGACCACTACAAGGAAGGCAACTGAACCAGCAGACCCGAAAGACAAAGGAAAAGGAGTGATGCCACCGTCACCCCCTAAGAGAAAGGAGCTGATTGCCCGAGATGCTGAATTTGCAAGACAGTTGCAGGAGGAGGAATATGCAGGAGCAGGCGTGCAAAGACAAGATGTTGCAGAAAAATCAGCTACCGAAGCTCATGACGCCGAAATGCTGAAAAATATTGAGGAAGCAAAAGCCGAGGAGGAAAGGAAGAAGAAAGAGATTCATGATAGGGAAGTAGCTGAAAGGCTGCAGGCGGAGTTAGAAAGCAGGAAGTCAGGAGAAGCCGAACTTGGAGACGATGAAGAGTTGAGAATCATTGGTGGAGTTGAGGGAAAGGGACTGAAAATCAAAGAAGAGCAACCACCTACTTGGACTGGTCCCACTGCTCATGATGCTGCAACCATCCGGGATCACATAAGACAGAATGTTAATGAGCAGATTGAAGCTAGGATTGATGCAGGGGCAGATCAAGAACAGATCAGATACCAAATTGAAGTAGGCCGGATAATCGATCCCCTTGTTGGGACAGCTCGAATTGAAGCAGTAATCGCTCCCGAAACATCATCCGGGCAGAATAAAAGAAGAAGAGTCACGATTGGAGAAAATGACGAGCCTGAGGAAAGAGCGGATCCAATTCCATTATCTGAATTGGTAAGGGATAAAGTTGATGAGCAACAAGAAGCTGAGAAGAGACGAAAAGTAAGGGAGGAAAGAGATGCTGCCGAAGAAGAACAAGAAAGAGAAGAAGATGAAGGACAAGCAAGGGCCGTAGCAGCATTTTTCACGAGAACACCCAAGCAAGTCTTGAGGGAAGCTGCAGAACGAAGAGAAAGGGAGGAGGAGGAGGTATCAACTAGTGTTGATCCTTACTTTCCTGTATTGAACTTTACAAAGCCTGTAATGACTGAATACAATACAATGAAAAATGTAATTAAACAGGTTGAGGAGGTAGAAGAGGCTCGGCAGGACCCGTTGAACGAGGCAGCCCAGGAAGGAGGCGAACCAAGCGGGCATGAACCCATTCAGGAGGGGCAAGACGAACCAACCGACTGGCACTCAAGCGAGGACGAATCTGTTGGTTCAGTCAAACCTGCCAGATTTTGGGAAGAAACTGGAGTTCGCGCCCGAATGGGGATTCAGAAAATAGAAAACACCAAGATGACCATAAAGGAGGAAGACGTGATTCGGAAATTCAACGGGAATCCAAAAGCAGTCAAGGCATATAAGGACCTATTGGAAAGCATTATACCCGACAAGGGGTTTGCTCCAGAATCGTTAAGGCACCCGACTGTCGATTTTGGAGGACATGGCTTGGATGGGAGCAATTCTTATTGCATCATGGAGATCCCGGGTACATGGAGTTGACCAGGGAGTTCTATTGCAACATTAACGTTGCAAGACGAACAACTTGGGTCAGAGGAAAGACAATAGATATATCCCCGGATTATCTAAACAGATTCCTCCAAACACCTAGCTATCAAAGTGAGATACCGGAGGAGGAGATCTTGAGTAGGCGTGGCAAAACAAAGATGAAAGCAACATATCAAGCCATTGCCGACTCACTGACCAGAACACCAGGCTTGGTAGGAACATTTAGCACATCAAAGCTGAAGATAGAGTTCATGCCAACATTCGAATTCTACATGGCTAAAATCAGGCCCAGCTCGCACCCCCAGACTACTTCAGGCAGTGTATTGATGGGATTTGCAAAGCTGTGGCATGGGCGAAAACTGAATGTTGGGGAACATATCTTTAGAGTCATGACTACACGAATTGAGAAGAGGAATGCTCTCTGCTACCCGAATCTGATTAGAAGAATCTGCACAGCTCAAGGGGTAGACATGGGAGAATTTGACACTGATGCCTTGGTGATTCTGAATCCTCCTATCCGGGTCCCATCCATGCCAAATCAAGAAAGGATCACGTATGCACTTCCTCCATTCCCGGCTGACTCGAATGTGCAATCTTCGTTCATATCTGGTGAAGAAGCACCATCGATCCAAAGAAGAGATCCAATGCCTCCCCCTGCTCCTAAAAGAAGAAGAAAGGCCCGTACTGAGGCGGGACCTTCAACACACGTGGAAGAGCATCAACATGAGCCAACAGAACCGAGTCCAAGCCAAATTCCTTCATCACCACCGGTTCAAGCCCCTCAGCAGCAAGCTCAACCCTCCCAAGCCCCGCCTCCAAGCCAGAACGTGTCCCAACATCCTGCTAACTCAAATGTAGTCGAGCTCGTGAGCTCAATGAACAAAACCATGACAGAAAGTGTTAAGCAGCTGGCGGATGTTATCATTCTGGGAAGGGAAGATGATAAGAGAATCAGAGAGGAGAGAGATAGGAGGAAGGAGGAAGAAAGAGCCGAACAGAGGAGAAGAGAAGATGAATTCAGACTGCTCCTGTTGGAAAGAGAAGAAAAGCACTATAGAGAAAGGCTGGAAAGCGAGGAGAGGCAGCGGAAGATGATGATGGAGAGTGAAGAACGTCAACGAAAGATGATGGAAATGGTGATGCAAGCATCATCCAACAGCTCCCCAAGCCGCCACCCCCGCCAACAGACGATGCTGGGCCTTCAACTCAACCGCGAGAGCCGAAAGAATGAATCTGATCCGCTCCCATCCATTTTTGAGCTTAATTGTAAATATCATATAAGAGAATTTCAATTCATTCGTGCAAGATAGATTTGATTGCAAATGAAATCTCTTGTAATTGATATAATTACTGCTTTCAATTTTGGATTTTGCAGTCCAAACAACAATCTTTGTTTTTATTGGTTCTTATATTTCTGAAAAGATGTCTGACAGTCCAAGATGAATAAGTGACTGTCAGGCCAAAAATGTGTTGTTGACATGCTCCGTATGTCAGCAGTGCCTCTTTACTGCTTTAAATTAAATAACCAGCAAAAATGCGCATAAACCTGCTCTAAATTCACATGTTGAATTTAGGCTTGTGATTAAATTTTCAAACTTTTATAATTGAGAACATGCATGACATGGATTCTTAAGGTTTTGAGTTATAAAAATTTAATGATGCGATCAGCTTATTGGGTAATAAATCTGCATGTTAGAAATTTTGATTGAATAAAGTGTTGGGATTAAGCTTTGATTAAATTTTAGAATATTGTATGACACGAATCAACCCAACCTTGTGAGATTTGAGCCATGAGTCACTTTTACTCATTTATTTCTTTGATGTGTGAATCATTTTGATTAAAGGAAACTAGAACTTGCAGTTGGGACCTTCAAGACCATGCCATATTCCCGAAATCGAGCACATGATCGAGGCACTTAGAAAACCCAATTTTTGGCCTTCGTTTAAAATCCAAACCCAAAAATATTCTTCCTTTAGGATTAACAAATTTGAGCCTATAAGCCTAATTTTTCTTTGAAACCCACTATATTTTTCTTAGCCTTATGAAAAGACCAAAAATATTCAACCCAAGTGTACAAGAATAAATTTTATCAAGGCATTGAACTCATGATCATAAAAAATGTATCAATCGGTAAGCTATAAACCGATCAAAATATATATATATATATATATATATATATATATATATGAATTGCAAATGACAAAGCAAATTAGACATAGTCTAATGTCATGCAATAGAAAAGGAAAACAAAAGAAAGAAATAATGATGATCATAAATTTTAAATAAAAATGCCAAATTATGATGGAATAAATTCTTGCCACTTCTAGCCCAATATTTCTCTTTCCTACCAAATTTTACAACCGTATGCCCTGTTATAACCTTAAATAAGACCTCATGATCTCGATTTGAGGAAATGAGCCGGTGGCGAGTTGGTCTGATTGCAAGCTTATGGGATAATTTAATTAAAATTGATTATGAGTGTTCACTGATTAAACCCCATTGAGAGTGAGTGAAATTTTCCGATTCTCTTATAAGTGAGGCTCTGATTCATTTAAAATGTTCATGTCATCCCTTAATTCTCATTTTTCATCTTTGCATCTTTCAAACATGTTGTTCATGAAGGATTAATAATAATGTTTGATTTGTAGGCCCGATATAGTGAGCAAGTATCATTTTGTTAAACACTGCAATCAAGGGAATTCAATACTTGAAGTTTTTTATTGTCTTATCCCAATCCAAAAAGAGTGTAATTTATGAAGCCACGAAAATGAATTGAATATGTAGAGTCCGTGTTCCTACAAACATTGACTCTGACTGCTCGGGGACGATCAGTATTAAATGTGAGGATGTTGATAATGGCCAGAAATGACCATTATTTTCAATCCATTTCCGTGTCTGAAACGGGCATTTGATCGCATTCCGGTCTTATAGTAAATAAGAAGGCAGTAGAATTGGACTGATTTATGCATAATTGTAAAAATATTGAGTTGGTATAAAAAATGCATAAATATGTAATTTTATTACACATTTATGTTAGAAAAATCCAAAAATATGAGAAAAAGAAAAGAAAAGAAAAAGGAAACAAAAAGATGGGAAAAGAAATGAAGAACCCACAAAAAGTTAATTTTTCAGGATATTACGACGCTAGACGCAACTACGGCGCTAAGCATGGATAGCGCCGTAGCATTGGTCTAGCGCCGTAGGAGGAAACCAAAGCAGCAGTCTGAAGAGGAGCGGACGGCGCTAAGCAAGGATAGCGCCGTAGTTGAGTATAGCGCCGTAAGCAAGGATAGCGCCGTAGGCTGTCCATTCAGAAACAAAGAAGTGTCTTCGGGATGGAAGACTACGACGCTAGACCTATAGCGCCGTAGTAGGATAGCGCCGTACCCAGCTATAGCGCCGTACTAAGGATCAGAACTCCAATTTCAAGGCCTGGGGGCCCATGGGCCTAGGGTTTCCCACCTATATAAGGACCAGTTGACTCCAATGATAAGCAATCCAGACAACATTCAAAACTTGGAGGCAACCTAGTGTTCTTGAGGTGTAGGTTAGTTAGGTAGCTAGGTCTTTATTTTTTTGTATTATTTACATTTCTGCCTTAGATTAGACTTTTTAATACTAGATTAGTGGTCTTATTAGCATTTGCTACCCTAGCTAGCCACTTTTTACATTATTTTCAGCTTTGTTAAACCTTTATTAAGGCTTGAAATACTCAAATTATGGGTATTATCAAACCATTTGTTATAAATGGGAAGTTAATCACAAAAAGAGTCCCAAAATCATGAAATGGACATGAGTCCATGGATTTTATGCTTTGTTTTTGATTTCATGACCACTTGGTCATTTCATTTTACTGTTTCATGTGGGTTTATGTTTTTGCTACTGTTTGTGGAATTTCATGCATGATATGTTGGTTAAAAACCCTAACTTAGGTTTGTGGTTCACTTGTGCTTTATATTTGATGTTATTTGAGTTTTCCTTGCATTTTACCTCACTTTCATAACTGTTAATGCTCTCTCTGTCTCCTTTCTTGCATAAAGTGAACCATGAATTTGAAAATAGGGTTTGCAATCGCAGAGATTGCATCACCCGAACAACAACATGTTTCTGGGCTAGCTACGACGCTAACCGCCCTACGGCGCTGTCCTTGGATAGCGTCGTAGGTGAGGTATAGCGCCGTAGTTGCCCAGAACTTGAACAAAAATTTATCCTACGACGCTAGACCGGCGGCGCTATCCTCGGATAGCGTCGTAATTTTGTTCAGCGCCGTAGGACCCCAAAATACTTAATCTTTCACAAAACCCACTTACGACGCTATATCTACGACGCTATCCTAGGATAGCGTCGTCATTTAGTGTATAGCGCCGTACCTCCCAATTTTATCAACCCTTCTAAGAATTCTCCCTACGACGCTATCATCACGGCGCTAACCTTGGATAGCGCCGTAGTATCCGCCTAGCGCCGTGATTGGCATTTTTGCCAAAATTCCCATTTCTCCATTTTTCTCACTTAATTAATTGAACCTTTATACTAACATTTTGAGGTTGAAATCCAATGATCTCAACCCATGATTGATCTGATGTAAAGAATTTTGTTCAATTCCATTAAAAGAATTTTCTACAAAATTAAACTCTAATGATCTAAGTATATAATCCGGACTGTAATTAATTAATTACGGAATGAGTGATTATTTAGACATAAAGAGTAATTATGGATTTAATTCCATAACCTTGGATGAGAAACCAATGTCTCTCGTACAAGATGACCTAAAAATATTTTCTTTTATTTATTTTGTCTTTACCCGTGTTGTGTGAAACAACTAATAAGGAATATATCAGAATAATGTTGGCGGGTATTCCCACACGGATAAACTAGCTCGTAGTCTGAATATTAATTATTAGTTGTTATTTTGCATGGTCCGGATAGTGGTCGGTGGAAGCCTTGGCAGTTCGTCCATCCGGGATTATAATAGCTGCTCAGCTGACTCCTATCCGGATACAGTTTTCTTTTCTCTATTTTAATTTCAAACCTGAATTCAAGTTGTAGTATTATTAAATGATGTCGACCAACATTATTTGAGAATTATTACAGCAAGAAAATATGTGGGTTTTTCTTCCATTCACAGACAAAAGGGAGCTGAATGACGGTGGTCACCGTCACTCAGAATCCCTTTATGTCTAAAAATCATCTCACCTTAATAATTAGGGAACTAGACCACAGATAACTGCAATCCAATTAACCCTAATTATTTTTGTCATCTTTTTAGCCAAAAATAAACTCTTCTCATCTCGGGCTATTTCATCTCTGTGTTTCACATTCTGTCTAAACCCCCCCTTATATTTTGGGTTATTTAATTTTACAATTCCCATATAAAATTATGCATGATAATATTATGTAGATATTGTGGTCATAATTATTTTGGGATCCTTCCCTTGGACATAGAAGTGTTGATTTAAATCAGATGTCTCACAATAAACCTCTAACAAAAATTCCTTTATAAAATCCGGATCTAAGTAAGGGATAAATTCCTCAGCTATGACTAATTCATATCCGACTGGGGGTTGATTTTGGGAAATTAGAAGCAGAGCCAGCGATTAGGTTTCATCTAGACTGAAAGGATCTGTATTTTAATTGAGAGTTTAGTACCTGTTTAGGGAATAATTTTCAAATATCCATTATTCTCCAAAATTGCTGTGTATTGGGAATTTAGTCTTAACTATCACACCGAGATGGGGTCCACTTGGATTCAAATACAGTGTGTTAGATGATTCTAGAGAAACAATACATAGGCATTGGTTATTTTCTAAGATAGGGTTGAGTTCCTTTCAACTGCTATCCTCTTCTGCCAAAGCCTATTTTTGAGTCCTGAGTGAGTGCATCCGGAATGAACTAATTTATCAGTTCGTTTCATTAGTTTGTATCTCATAACCACCCGAAAGGAAGTGAACACTACGAGCGGTTCACCGAGATTAGGGAATTCTTGATCCACACCCAGTCATTCTGACTAGGGGGCTTTCTGCTACTACCAGGGTCAGACTTTCAAAAACCTCCGAGTGATAGGATTTTAAAATGCTTTCTTTATCGCTTTCTTTTAACTGCTTTCTTTAGAGGTCACTCGGTTGTATTGAGAGTTGTGTAACTGCTACTAGGACTGATAGTTAAGGGATAGTTCAGGCTTGATTAGAATCTTTGGGTGTGACATGGGAGAATGATAACAGTATTTGGCATTTCAACTAATGATTTGTCAGGTGTTGCTTGTCCACCACAGATGGCTAACACACTCTTGCAAGGCATTGCAAGAGGAGTTATGAGTCTGTGGTATCTTAGAATTTGCTGCCTTAAGAGCATGTAAAATCTTACTGTAAGTACCTGTCTGTTAAAGGGAACACGGTATAGAGAGCATGAGAGTTAGCTAACTGATGGATTATCCCAAACAAAGATCTGTGTAACAAAATGGAAGTTTAACTGTGTTTCATCTGAATCTTGTCCAATCTTTATTCTCTTCTTCCTGTCCCTCTGTCATATTTTAAATCTGCTTTCTTAGAATAATTTTAACCGCTTTCTTAGAATAATTTTATCGCTTTCTTATATTAAATTCAATTCGCTTTCTAGAGTAATTTTATCTACTTTATTTAATCGCTTTCATATCTTAGATTCACATTATGTCAAGTAGTTGATAATCAAACCACAAACTTGAATCGAGTAACCGAGTGGAAAATCTTAGTAAAACGACGTGGGCCCTGCTTCTATCGCACATCCTCCAGTGAACGATCCGGTCTTACTATAAATTACTGCAATTTTTGACACCGTGCGCTTTCGGGCCACAGTTTCTTAACACGAGTAATAAAAACGTGACAACCTATAAATATATCCTTAAACCCCTTTCCCATGAATCATAACTCTTTTCATTTAATAAATTTAACCTGGGATATTTTAGAAATACTCGTGTGCAGAAATTGTCAAAAGTTTCAACGACTCTATCATCATTAAGGCAAAAACGTGTAGCTCCTCTACAATATTTATGTCAAACAAGACATGGCTGTTTAGAGAAAAAAAATTAATACAGTTAAGACACAGTTCAAGCAGTTATAATAGGACATGTGTTCAAGCAGTTATTGTTAGGGTTGTTTTGTGCAGAGTTGTTATCTGATGGTTGTTCAGACTATTTATCAAACGAGCATGAACAGATGCCAGCTGGATCATTTCATATATTTACATTGAGTGGTTATTTAGAGAATCTTTCTGGAAGTTTCCCGAGCTCATTGGCTGAGATAACCTTCTCATTTGTTTTTCACAGCTATAAATATGTGTAATCATTGACGTACTTAGTTTAGATCGTTCTAAGATTCACATATATCATTTTTCTTTGACTGTTGCATAGCAACTGTTGTTACTAGGTAGTTTTCTGTGTAATCTTGCATTCGAAATCCTTGTAAATGAAGATGCATTGAGATGCTCTTCATTCTAGTTGTAAGCATTGTGATGCTGAGTTCCGGAGAAGTTCTCTCAAGGTGATTGAGGAAGCTGGAGATCGAATGGAAGCAGTTGCAGCAAAGGAGAATCAATCTCAGGTTGAATAAGGTGGAGTTGCAGCGGTTGGAGTGTGGTTGATACACTTGCCGGACAATTGGTCGTGTTCCAGTAACCAAGTTCAACTTGTGTTGAGGTTTGATAGCTCTTGTGCTTTGACTGTCCATTGCTTTATTCAGCTTTGATGACTAGTGACATGAACCTGGCTTGGACGCTTGGTATTCCCCCAGACGTAGGTCTTATGACCGAACTGGGTAAACAACTTATGGTGTTGGTTTGTTTACTACTATGAGTTGATTCCGCATAGTTAATACAAGACACAAACTATGACGCTCTCAATAACATATATATTTGGGACAAACAGGTGGTATCAGAGCGAATCCAGTGCTCTAACGTAATTGAGTAGATCTGATCTGTTTAAAATGAGCAAGGAAGGTTCTTCAGTCTCTCGTCCACCGTTGTTTAATGGATCGGATTACAGTTGTTGGAAAACGAGAATGAGAGCATTCATAATGTCGAGGCTCTTGAGGTGCCCTGGGTCACCCTACTAGGCGTTAGAAATAGCGCATGAAGGTTCTGCGGATCTTAGTGCTATCAAGCTACAATGTGTTGAATCTGTTTTTGATAGCATACATATGAATGAGGATGAGTCTAGAACTGCTTATTATGGTAGATTCAAAGACGTTGTTAATCAGGCTTTTGCTCTTGGTATGTTTTGCAATGAGAGGAAGTAAGTTAGAAAAATGTTTAGAACTGTTTCTAAGAGGTTTAATCCTAAAGTTGTTGCTTTGGAGGAGTTGGATAAGGTTAACACCATTACTCTAAAAGGACATGTTGGCATACTTCAGACTTATGAAATGAATTATCTAGAGGATGACGCCCCTAGGAACATTGCTCTCAATGTTGAAAATAAGGAAGATGATCTCAATCATGATATAGTTTCCTTTATTTCGAAAGGTATCTCTAAGATGTAGCAGGAAAGGAGAGCAAGACAGTTTAAGAATAAGAAGTTTCAAAACCGTAATCAGTCCGGCAAGCCAACAACTGATAGACAACCTTCTGGTAACTGTAGACAAAGTGATAAAGGCAAATATGACAAAAAATAGAGGAAACCGAGGGAAATTAAGAAACCTGATGCTTTTTCTGATCTAAAGTGTTATGAGTGTAATGGTACATGCCATTTAAAGGCTGAATGTCCTACTGCTAGAAGAAGAGAAAGAAAAGCACTGCAAGTTACTGTAACTGATAATGAAGATGAAGATCCGTCAGAAGAACAACGCAGTGACTGATGTGGTTGCCTTTACATTGCAAGAGACATCTATCTCAGTTCAAGCTGATCAAAACAATGAATCATCTTATGCCGCAAGTAATTTCTCAGACGATACAGATAAAGAGGAGGATGATGAGTTTGAACAGTTTAGTGAGGCTTATGAGTTTCTGAAAGGTGAATTTTCTATAGTAGTGAAAGAGAATAAGAAGTTGTTGCAACAACTTACTGACATTAGAATGTCTTTTGACAAGGGACAGAATAAAAGAAGCTATTGAAAAAGAAACTTGAGACCTTAAGAAAATCTAATGATGAGCTTGTTCATGACAAGTTGGTTCTTTCAGAAGAAAATGAGAAAATTCTAAAGGATCTTGTGGCTTTGAAAGTGGAACTGGAAACAGTTAACGTTGAATCCAATCAGCTTAAGGTTAAGAATCAGAAATTTCAGAGACTTTTCAAAGGAAAAGGTAAACTTGACGATGTTGTTTCGTTGGGAAAACAACCCAAAGATCTTACTGGTATCGGATTTTCAGGCAGTAAGTCAGATAATCAAAGAAAGTTTGTAAGTGGTGGTTTTCTTCAGCAGACACCTAAACCTAATACAGAGAGTTCAGTTTCTGAATCTAAAAAGAGATATTGTGCGTACTGCAAACTACCTGGTCACAGCGCAGACACCTGTTTGAGAATTGTACCTAATGCATGGTAATGCTATGTTGCTCGGACTCGGGTACGGGTGTCCGACACGGGTGCGGGGATATGTAGCGGACACTTACTATTTTAAAAAACAGGATACGGGGACACGGCAAAAAAGGATCCGGAATTAGGACACGGGTGCGGGGACACGGCGGAAAGTTTATATATATATATATATATTTATATGTACCAATACTAGATAAAAAAAAAAATTGGTAATAAAATTCTTGTTAAATTTAGATTTGGGATACTGTTAAATTCTTGTTTAGATTTTAAAATTCTTTTAAAATATTGGGGGCAAAAAGTTAATAGAATTCTTGTTTATTGGGCCGAACAATTTAGATTATAGAATTCTTGTTTTTTGGGCCGAACAATTTAGATTTTGGGCTTAGGAGGGCAAATTCTATTGCTTAATTTAAAATAAAAAGTATCATTGACTGTTCAAAAAAAGTGGCCATTAATTAATGCTGTTCTACAGCTTTTCCCAAATCCAATATCCAATACTGTTCATCTTCTTCCTTTCGTCTTTCTTCCTTTCGTCTATCTTTTTCCTTTCGTTCTTCCGCCTCCTCTTCGCTGCGGTTCCCCGGCCGGCGCCGTCTGCGCGTTCCCCGCCCGGCGCCGTTCCCCCTTCCTGGTAAGTATAATCTTCTCCATCTTCTTCAGCCTTCTTCTTCGAAGCTTTTTAGAAGTGAAGGGGGGAAAAAAAATCAAAACTGTCGTGTCCGCTCCGCCGCCTGAAGCACCCGCCACGGATCCTGTACCGGAATCCGTGTCGTGTCCGGCGGACACCGGTACTCCGGCCATTTAGGCGAGTCCGAGCATCACAGTGGTAATGCCGTAGTTTGGCCTTCTCATCAACTACAGAAGAAAATTTAGCCACATAAATTTTGGGTGGTATTTTGATTCAGATTGTTCACTTCATATGACTGGTCAAAAGGAGCTTTTGACAAATTTTGAAGTTGTTGATTGTGGAGACATTATTTTTGGAGATGGAGTCAAGAGTAAAATTTTGGGCTATGGCACTGTAATCGATGAAAATCTATCTGAGTTATCTTGTGTTTACTCGGTTGAGGGTTTGACAACCAATCTTATCTCTATAAGTTAGCTATACGATGATGATTTTCATGTAGAGTTTACAAAGAACTTGTGTAAGGTTTTTGATGGATCGAAAGCTTGTGTATGATTGGAAGTCATCTAAGAACAACTGTTACATTCTGAACAAGGAGATTCAGTGTGTAATGTTATCTAAAAGTGATCTGACTATACTTTGGTGCCAAAGGCTTGGTCATATGAATTTTAAGGCTTTACAGAGGATAAGTAAGTCGGGTGTTGTCAGAGGGATGCCTTGACTACCATGGAACACTGACCTGGTCTGTGGTGGATGTTCTAAGGGAAAACCTACCAAGGCACAACATATGATGAATTGCAAACTTCACGTTGTTTGGAACACCCTGTTTGGAACTTCTTCACATGGATTTAATGGGTCCAACCGAAACTGAAAGTTTGAATGGAAAAAGATACATCTTTGTGTGTGTAGATGATCATTCTAGATACAGTTGGGTAGACTTCTTAAGATCAAAAGATAAAGCATTTGATGCATTTGAGAAGTTGAGTCTGAAACTGATGACAGACAAACAACAGAAAATTGTCAAGATAAGGATTGATTATGGAAGGGAATTTGAGAATCAAAGGTTCAAAGAGTTTTGTAAGGTGCATGGGATGGGACATAAGTTTTCAGCAGCCTAGACACCACAACAAAATGGTGTGGCAGAGAGGAAGATTTAACACTACAAGAGATGACTAGGTCAATGTTGTATGCTTCCACGTTATCAAAAAGGTTTTTGGCTGAAGCATGTCATATTGTTAACAGAGTGTACTTTCGACCACAGACTAACTACACTACATATCGAATTTGGAATAAAAGAAGTCGGAGTGTTAAGTACTTTCATATCTTTGGATGTGTCATATTTTGAAAGATATAACGCCATTGAAGAAATTTGACTCAAAATCTGAAGATGGATGGTTTCTTGGGTATTCTTCAAACTCAAAAGCTTATAGAGTGTACTTTAAAGATTCTAAGAAAGTTATAGAATCAATCAATGTTATTCTTGAAGATGTTGGGCCATTAGAAAAATATAAGAAAAATGATGATGATCCACAACCCCTTGCTACAAGGAATCAGATTGATCAACATTGTGATGAAGTTGATGAAGGGAGAGTTGATGAAAATGATAAGGAAGATGATGTGAGTAGCAAGGTTGTTAAGATCGGGATCCTATATGTATCATTTTTCTGTTTGCAAGATCTGGATCGTAGGATCGAACCGGGATCCTAAGATCTTATGAAATTGCAATAATTGATAAACTCAATTATCCATACTAACAAGTAAATGCATTATTTTGTGTGTTTATGAATCTTGCGAGTTAACTAATACAATACAGTACAAAAACATCACAATTAAACATAAAATATTTTCACATACATACATATTACGTTTCTTTTACACAATATACATGAGGAGTACAAGTTCTTATTTAAAATTAAAGGAAAGAAGTTACTTTGATCCCAAATCATAAAATGCTACAAAACTTTTATGCATTTAAAAGGGTATGATAGTAAGATCGTAGAAGCGTTTAAGGGAGTATGACCATAAAATCGTAATATTCTACGATCAGGATCGGGATCGTATCCAGATCTTACTAATTTTAAGATCTTACAAGGATCAGGATTGTTTTAGAGAGTTGTGATCGTACAATCGTAACATCCCAATATCAGGATTAGGATCTTAACAACTATGGTGAGTAGTGTTGAGAATGTTCAGACTACGGACCAACTACCTACTGAAAATGAGACAGAAAGGCAAAGAGGTCCAAAGCCTGGTCCTAGAACGCTAAAGCATCATTCTTCAAAGGACATCATGGGGATCCGGCTACTCAGAGGCAAATGAGAAATAGGAAGATAGATTTCAGAGATCTGGTTGGTTTCAACTGTTTTATATCAAAAATTGAGCCAAAAGATGTGAAAGAAGCCTTACAAAACAAATATTGGATAGCTGTCATGCAGGATGAGTTACTACAATTAGAGCGAAAGAAAGTTTGGGAACTAGTGGAACAACCGGCCAACACTAATATAATTGGAACAAAGTGGGTTTATAAGAATAAATCAGATGAGAAAGGGAACATTGTTCGCAACAAAGCAAGACTGGTGGCAGGGTTTACACAAATTGAGCGACTTGACTATGATGGAACGTTAGCATCGGTTGCTAAAATGGAAGCCTACCAATGATGCTAGCCATAGCTCGCACTATGAACTTCAAGCTTTTTCAAATGGATATAAAAACAGTGTTCTTGAATGGCGAATTAAGGAAGAGATATATGTTTATCAACCAAAAGGATTTGAAGATCCAAGGTTCCCACAGCATGTGTATAGAGTAAAAAGGGCTTTATATGGATTAAAGCAGGCACCACGAGCGTGGTATTAACAACTGGCAAATTACTTGATAGAAAATGATTACAGCAGAGGTTCAGTCGATAAGACGTTTGGGAAACGCAGAAACAACCAAATTCTTGTTGCACAAATTTATGTTGATGATATCATATTTGGATCAACTGCAGAAAAGCTGAAGACCGAATTTGTTGAAGATATGAATTCAGAATTTGAGATGAGTATGCTTGAAGAGCTACACTACTTTTTGGGGCTTCAAGTAAATCAATTGGAAGATGGAATTTTCTTGAGTCAAGAAAAGTATGGAGGGAATATGATTAAAAGATTCAAGATGGATGACTCTAAGGTGATTAGAACACCTATGACACAACAAGTCAAGCTTTCAAAGGAATATGTTAGTGCAAGTGTCGATCAAAAATTCTATAGATGTATAATTGGGAGTTTGTTAGTGCAAAGTGTTGTGTGACAACACAAGTGCCATTTGCATTTCAAAGAATCCTGTCTATCACAGTCGAAGCACACATAGATATCCGCTATCATTTTATAAGGGACTTGGTAGAAGTTGAGATATGTGAACTTGAGCATATTGGGACGTCTGAACAACTGGCAGACATCTTAACAAAATCTATGGAGGCTGACAAATTCGAAGCGCTCGGGAGAGAATTGGGCCTTTGTGTACGAAATTAAAAGGATTTTGAAATGTGATTAAAAAGAACAAGGAGTAATTTGATCCAAAAAGGAGTTGGAAGAAACCGGGTAGAGTTGTGGGGTTTTTGGACTTGATGGGACGGTGGCAGACCGCTGCGCGTCGTCATGATCACCCCTTGACGGCGAAAATGGCAGACCATGTTCCCTATGCGACGGTTGATTTCTCCAAAAATAGGCAATTTCGTGATGATAAAAGAGTGCTCAGAAAGTTTTTGAAACACTTTCTTCTTCCCTTAACGAAGTTCATATCACAGAAAAATTTGAAGCAAAAATGGGCGATCAAAATGGTGGAAAAGAAAAATGTTGCAAAGGAAGCATTCCATTATAGGCTGTCGAACCAGCGTTACCACTACCTGCACCTACCGGTGTCGAAGAAATGGATGAACAGATGAACAGATGAACGTTGATGCAGGAGCTGAAAATCAACAAACTCAGGAGAAAGAAACTCAAGAAGGTGATGACTATGAAGGGAATGACACTGATTTCATAAGGCAGGAGGATTATCCCGAACAGGAGGAGAATGTGGGTGATACTAACAACCCACATACAGAGATTACACCAGAACACTGAAGCGGCTGTTGGCAAGTCGTCGAATCTACCAACAAGGAAAAGAAGGACTAAGGGTAGCTCACAGAGTTCAGGTGCTCCGCAAACTAAGCGCACTAAAACCAAACCTGCGGAGCTGTTCACTGAGGATGCTTATAGTCCAACCTATTATACCAAGGAGATGAAAAGGTATGGGACTCTCGATTTGAGTCAAATGAATATCAAAGCGGAAGAGGTATTCTTTCACCCTCTTTACAGTGAATTAGGGTTTAAAGAATATTTCGAGTCTAAACATTTGATGCAATGGGCTTCAAAATTGAAGAAGTATGCTCCTAATCTTGTGCGTGAGTTTTATGCTAATCTTCACGAGGATGTGATGAATCCTGCAAGTCCGTGGCATGGAAAGTTGTTCATTCGTGGTAAGTTCATCCAGTTAACACAATCAGTGATCAATGTGGTGTTAAAGGTCCTTACTAATGACGATGATACAAATCCATTCAACTATTTAGATGAGGAGATAGTGAAGATTGCTTTTGGAAGGAAACAACTCAGTCCACATGATCCAACACTGAAGTTCACTTGTCTATTCAGATTCTGTTCGTCCAACATGTTTCCAACCAAAAATGCTTCACAGCTGAGTTCTTCAATGGGTAAACTTCTCTTTTCAATTGATAAGAATTTTGAAATACTTAACTTTAGTTGGATTGTTGTTGATAAGATGATAGGTTATACACCAGACATAATTCTTAAGAGCTCTGTTCTCCCATATCACGCTTTGAACACTGCATTGCTTGAGAAACAAGCGATCCGCCCTAAGCAAAGATGAGCCGATTGAACTAATCAAAGCTCATGCCCCTGGAAATTTGAGTGACATGCATAATGATTTTAAGAAAAGACCACCAATGTCTGGTGAACAATTGATTGTTCATCTATGTGGTCTACTACGGGGTTTGAATGAGAAAGTCACTATCATTGTTGATAACTCTATTGCCATCCACCGTGCTCATACTCAGATTTTTGGCCTGTTACCAAGAAACTTTAATCCTGATGCTGAAGCAGGTGGTGCTGATGAACAGGTTGGCAGTGATGATGAGGATTGATTTTGTGTCGATGCACACAAAAAGGGGGAGTAAGTTCATATTAAAGGGGAGTTTTGCTGGTGTTAATATGACTAGTTGATTACTATTTTGAAACTATTTTATGGGTGGCTGATAATTGTTGTGACGATAGTTTTTGTTGATGATTAATATCTCCTGATGTTATATGCTCGTTGTTTGCTGACCTTCTGAACTACAGGTTTTGTATGCCCTCTCCACGAAAAGGGGGAGATAGTTAAGGTTGTTTTGTGCAGAGTTGTTGTCTGATGGTTGTTCAGACTATTAATCAACAACGAGCATTGTGAACAGATGTCTGTTGAGCGGTTATTTAGAGAATCTTTCTAGAAGATTCTTGAGCTCACTGGCTGAGATAACCATCTTATTTATTTTTCACAGCTATAAATATGTGTAACCATTGATGTACTTAGTTTAGATCATTCTAAGATTCACATATATCATTTTGCTTTTAGTGTTGCATAGTAACTGTTGTTACTAGGCAGTTTTCTGTGTAATCTTGCATTCAAAATCCTTGTAATTGAAGATGCATTGAGATGCTCTTCATTCTAGTTGTAAGCATTGTGATGCTAAGTTCTGAAGAAGTTCTCTCATGGTGATCGAGGAAGCGAATGGAAGCAGTTGCAGCAAAGGAGAATCAATGAATAAGGTGGAGTTGCATCGGTTGGAGTGTGGTTAATACACTTGCCGGACTACTGGTCGTGTTCTAGTAACCAAGTTCAACTTATGTTGAGATTTGATAGCTCTTGTTGTCCATTGCTTTATTCAGCTTTGATGATTAGTGAGATGAACTTGGTTTGGTATGCCCCCAGATGTAGGTCTCATGACCGAACTGGGTAAACAACTTATAGTGTTTACTGCTTTAAGTTGATTCTGCGTAGTTAATACAACACACAAACTACGACGCTCGTAATAACAGATATATTTGGGACAAACAGTTATAATAGAGCATTCAAGGAGGCAAGACATTGGAAAAAGGCATAAAAAAGACTTTATGGTAAAGGATACCTAAACTCAACTACTCAGCAAGATTCTTTGCTAACAAGACAACCCAATCAACAAAAGGAACCTACAATCATATTATAAAATAGAGAAATTTGGCAACATCACACGCCCAGAAATTCTTCCTCTTAGGCAAAAGAGTCAACTTCCTCTTAATCTCAAAAAGAATGGTGATGAAAAATAAAAGCTTAAAATAAGATGAGTTGAATAAAAAAAAACAAAAAATTTATTCAGAATAAACATGAGACAAGCATAAGTTGCCGCTGGATGAGTTAAAAATGAGTTTCCATGGGATAAGTTTCAACCAACCATGTTATAAAACGTAAAATTTAAACAAGGACAGCAAGAGATGAGTTAAAAATGAGATTACACTGGATCAGGTAAAGTTTCACAATAAGGGATCCTCGTTATTCAAGAATAAGATGTTAGAATATAGTAACAAATTAATTCAGAATAAACATGAGACGAGCATAAGCATTTGACTTGTTGCATTTGAAACTTGTCAACATCGACATTTATGAGTTCAATTCACATTCAAACATTTCCCCTAAAACTAAAGTTAACATTTGATATAATCCAAACAAACCTTGATATAAATAGAAGTGGATAGCATGTTCCAAACCAGCTTAGACAAATACAAACAAGAACAGAAAATACAGGAAAATTACTACGAGTTCGTGAACATACCTTGTCAGAAGGATCTGACAGTGACTTTAGAAGAGTTTCCAAAGTGTCAAAAAAAATGAAAGAACCTGATGATGCACCTGAAAATTGAAATCATGACGCTTAAAGTCACAGAAAACTACAACAATTATGAATTTTAAGACATAGATAATGACACTTCTAAGTGATAATGGTATTCAAACCCCGAGATCCCTAACTCTAATACCATGTAAATGACCAAAAGTTCAAAATAATAAGTATATATATCTAGTATATATAAGTATGAGACCTTATGAACAGTACTGTTAAATGTGAAATTCCTCAATTGTCCTTTTCTTGTTTTTCTTGCCTCCTTCCCTTTTTTCCGATCATTTTCTTTCTCCTCCTCTGTTCTATCGTCTGTGTTTTCTCCAATCTCCAAAAATCCCGTTCCAGCTCGTCACAATCACTGGCCACCACCCTCAGACCGCTACCGGACACCAAACCACCGCCGCCGCTCTACCTTGTTTTGCTCTCGTCGCCGCCGGTCTGTCTCGTCTGCTGCCGGCTTCACTTGCTCATCCCTGTCGCAAATCAGAAGCGCCGCTGCACCGATGTCCACCGACCCCTTCCTCGTCTCATGCCCCCTCCGCTACTGGAGAAGCCGCCTCGCTCTTCCCCCGCGGCCTCTGCGAGCGCTGTCCTCTCCGTCCTTAACCCTAGCGCCGCCAGCGAAGCCACCCCTCTGTTCCCTTCCGTCTCACCTCACACTTCAGCGCTTTGCGGCCCAAAATTGATTGCACTCCCTTGGTCGCCTCTCAAAATCGAACGCACCAACTCCATCTTTCTCTCAATCGCGATTCGCCCTTCTTCCGTGTTTCTATTCATCCCCTGGAACCCGCCGGCGTGCTGTTCGGCCATTCGGTGTCCCCTAAGGTTAGTACCTTCCATTTATTTTTCCCCAGCAGCCCCTTTTATTGTCGCGTGCTCCGGTCTTCGGCCTATTTCATCTTTAGTCTTTCCCGCAGGGCCTTTGCTTGCAATCAAATTAGGGTTATTTCTGTTGTTCCATACTGGGCCGCCATTGCGATGGCATTGGGGGATGGATGTGCAGTGTCGGAAACCGTTCGATGGCTTAAATTGGCCACCGGAAGTGGTAGGGTTGCAACAGTACAAGACTTCCACATCTTCGGAGTTCATTACGTTTTCGGGCTCAAATCTTGGGAGTTCATTACATTTTCGGGCTCAAAAATAAGTAAGGTCATTTTACACTATTGATTTTTTTTTTAGTGTAAACGATTATCTGTTCATTACAGTTGTTAATTTGTTGTTCACTGGATTGGTTAATTCGTGTGTTCAGTGAATTACTTCATTTGTTGTAGTACCAGCAGTATGCAGTTTTGTGTAATGTTTTTGGCTTCCCTGTTAATAGAAATCACTGATATGTTCGAATATGGGGAATTTGGATTAATTGGAATGGTTGAAGGGTATAGAGTTGGGCTGTTGGTTTTAGTCTTGTTTATTTATGGTTTTTGTTTTTATTTTTTGAATAATTCTCTCATTTTAATCTTAGTTTTGTTCTTGCCAAAAGAAATGCAATATCATATTCCACTGACATGATTACTGGTATCGAAAATTGATAATTCTAGCCTCTCAGCAAACTAAATGGCTGTTTATCTCTACTGGAGGTACTCTTATCACTGATGGTATATGATTTTAGATAATGTTGAAAATGAACGTTCTATTGCAGGTGATTAACTAATATGAGTAAAAATTCACCTAATGGAAGCTTGACGAAGGTGATTTTTCTTTATAATTGTCTTGGTGACATTTGTTGATCACTACTCTATATATTCCACTTCGCGTTTGGAATTCTTCTGTTTATCCTTGGCTGCAATTATTGTCATTGAAGTTTGGATTTTCCCTTATTGCGTCAAACCACTGTTGCGTGGAAGCCTTGAATTGTAAACAAAACTCTTGTTTGATTTACTATCAAGGATCTTAAGTTCTAGATGTGCATCTAAAGATGTTTAGTAGCTTGAGCATGTTTGGCTTCCCCATACCATGCACAGTTTGTGCCAATGAAAACTATGTTTTAGATTGAATTTATTGCGTTGGATGGTTATTGGTGTTTTTTTTTTTTTTTTCAGGTTGAAATATATGATCTCAAAGTGAAGTCTATTAGTGAAAACCATATCATTTTTAAGTTGAAGGACATCTATTTTCCGTATATAGAGGTTTATCCACACTTCCACCTCATAGTTATCTCTGGCTTTGTTTATCTCTTGCTTTGTGGTTATTGTTTGACCTTGATGTATATTTTATTCTTTTTGTTTACTTGGAAAGAATGATAAACGCATTTTGTAAGTAACTTCTATTAGCCTGTTTTTGGATTACGGGGAACAAAATATTTCGGAAAGTAGATGCTTTGTGTTTGATTACATAGGAAAATGCTTAGGGAAATGGAAACTAAGAAATTAGATTCTTTTTTGTTTGGTTAACTTGGAAAATTCCAAGGGAAATGAAAACCTAACACGGCCTGATTTCGTATCATCAAGCTGAACAATGTAGTGATGAATATTGCGTAGAACAAGCACACAAGTTAAATTTCAGGTGATGTATACTGTGTTATTTCTGATTGGATATTCTCTCTTCTTAGTTAGTTCCTTGCCACTGAACATGTATATACAAATTTTCAAGCTGGTATATATGCCTGTTACTCCCTATCCTCCTTGTTGGACTGGTGTTTTGGTGGGTGTTTTTATATATATTTACGTATATTTTCTTTTTCCCTCCCTCTTTGCCAGATTGGCCACTTGTTTTGGTGTGATTTATTATTTTTTAGGTTCACGCCTTGCTTCTGGCCCAATTACATAATCAGCATGATCAGCATGGCCAGGCGGCCACAAGCTTGTTTGTTTAGGACATTTCGTGCAATCATTCTGGAACTAAGAAAAAGAAAAACCGTGGTAGGCCACAAAATGTTTCACGAATGAATTCTACAGCTACTATAGGTGCTGCTATTGTGGAGGCTGAGAGGAGTCTAGAAACTGAAGTATGTTTTCCTGCTTCTTCAGGAGAGACAATTTGCTGTAATTTTTTGGACCCATTCATTCCTTAGGATTAACTTCTATTGGTCAAGTTCATTGATATGAGGTTTTCTTAAGGGAATGGGATGAATTATGTTTATAACCTGAATTACATATTTATATACATTTCTCTGTAATTATTTTGGTGTTTATTGTATGCTGCAATATAGGTTTATGAAAATAAAGAAGAGTTGAAATCAAAGCTCAAGGAGATTCTTCGCTAGAAGGAATATGTATCTCTAATCTTTACCATTTCATTTGATAGCTATTACATTATTCTATCTATGGGAAGCAATTTTTTTCGGATGTTCTAATTTTAGTTTGGTTGTTTTAGCTTTTGGGTTTTTTTGGGTACTGTATTGTGATTGTTTTAATTTTGATATCTGTGCCTCGATCAGCTACAGTGTCGCTTTATAATCACAATGAAATTTGAGGGACGTTTCAAAATGTGGCTGTTACGTTTATGACTATTCAAGATTTTCATTATGGAGTAGCACATAATACATCTTCCACAAATTTGATTCAAATTTATTTAGTATTTTGTTTATAGGTTTAAAGATTTCATTTGCGGCCTTACACTATTTATGGCTTTAATTTTGGGAACTGAGTTTGTGGTGATGGGCTTCATTCTGTATTTTGTTCTGGTGATTGGGTTATTTTGCAGAAGTGACTGATAAATTTTGCTCTGCGAGCTTGCCTGCTGTGGATAAAGTGCTGAAGGATTTTGACACCAGTCACGACTGTAGAATAGATCCAAATAAGTTCATTCCAGTAATTAGGGGATGGATGACAGAAGCCAGGAGTGCCATACTTTCCAATAACTTTGATTTGGTGAAACTCTTTGAGGAATTCTACTTGGTATGTTGAGCACTTCTATTTGTTTGTTTTGGTTTTCAACTCAAACTGTGGGTCGTGCCTTGTATATATATCAAGTAACCCCCATAATTAGTTTGCACAATGTCTTCTGTTCTGTGTCTGTGTTAACTATACCTGTGCATTCTGATCTAAAAAATATTTCAATTAATTTAATTGGTATGTGTTAGCTATTTTCCTTTGATTTTGGATTGCTGTATTTCATTCTCGATACAACCATGAGGGATGTTAATTTTCATGTCTCATATTGAGGGATTATGTAGGACTTTGGTGGGGCATGATGAGCTGATATATAACTTTGTTAATAACTTTGTGTTGCCTATTTGGTCTTCTTCCATTAATTGGTTGATTAGATGATGTTTAATTATGCTGGCAAAGGAAGAAGAATCTAAAAATTAGTAGGAGCATATTTTTCCTTCATTTTCCCACTCATAAAAATGGAGAGATACTCAATTGTTTGAAGGCTTAGAGGCGACACACTTGTCATAGTGTTGATTTCCTTTTACCTTGTAGTACATAGGAAGTTGCAGAGTATGACATTGTTTATTCAACCCTCTGGTTGTTTCTTGTTTGTAATTGATTAATTACATCTCCCTAGTGTGGTCATGTGATCATGTCAGTCCTCATTTTCTTAGATTTTTAATTTGTTTTCAGTGGCTTTTGTTTTGTTTTTTCTGTGTTTCATGCTGATGCGATTGAGAAATTTTCTTGTATTTGTGTACAGCCTCCTCTTTGGCAACAATATCAACAGCAGCTGAAGGAATGGGAGAAAGCTATTGGTCGATGCAATTCAGCCGTGTCTGTTGGTACTCAACAGAAGGTTGTGCCTCCCAAAAAACCACCCATGTTTGCTTTCTGCCTAAAGCCTCATAACTTAGATGTTTCCAACAAGGGCTCTAAACAACGTTCTCATCGGAAATTTCCTATTTCCAGATATCATGACGGTATAGTTGAATTTCCTTCCCCTCTGACTAATTTCCTATTTTCCAGAAATAACATTTTAACTTGACTATTTGTTTGGGTCAGCATCCCCCTCTGGCTAATCTGCAGGTAATTTCCTACTCCCCAAGGACTATAGTCTAGAAATTTTTGAAAATTTAATTGTTTCCTTCAAAATTTAGCCAGGTGTTGATGCAAAAGGGTTTATATTATTTTTAAAGAACTTAGCTTTTTGCTACTGCTCTTATTCATTTCCATATACTATTGTGCTTCCTTGGAAGTTTATTAATGGGAAATGTGAAGCCTATTTGCAGTGGTTAACGAATGACTTGTGACTATATTTTGCAGTTATCAATTTTTTACTGATTGTGGGAAATAAATAACAATGGTGGTTCAGATTATAGGGATGCCACACTTTAAAGCTTGTGTGGCTATTACTGAAGCCTTAAAGGAAGAGGTTATAACAATTAACATCTGCTTATATCATAAAAGATCATATTCCTATATAATAAAAGATGAAAATATGGCAATTAACATTGCACCTTATGTTCATTTCATAATATTTAGTTCTCCCGTTGCTTTTCACCATAGAAATTATATATTTTCATACATTAAAATATTTTCTTACCGGGCGCGCGCAGCGTAGCGCGCGCCACGGGCACGGTTTCTAGTATATATATAAATATATATATATATATATATATTATTTCAATTTTGGACGGATCTCTCCAACAATAAGTTAATTTTACCCTCGTGCAATTTTTGCAAATTCTCACAAGACTAACGGTAGCTTGGGTAAATAGGTAAATATAATAAAGACAGAATAGTACAACTAGAAACATTCAGTAGCCTAATCGAAGAGATTAAGAGATGAGAAAGAAGCAGGACAAAGAGATAAAAGTAAATGCCAGAGATAGTGAGATACTTCTGATATCTATCATTGTTGTCTGCGAGAGAAGGAAGGAGAAATTACTTCTGATATATTCATGAATATTATTAATGCATTATGCAGGATAAGATGATTATGGAACATTCTAAGATATCCAAGTTGTGAAAGAGTCAAAAGTATATTCAAGTAGGAACATGCAAAGAAGAGCCATGTAAGAGTTATGCAAATTTATATACTGTGCTTGATCCATTATCCATGTAATAGTATCATCTAATACCATTCCAGATAATGAAGGATACACTCCTCATTTATCAGACAACAATTTGCAACACAAATCAATAGAGCAGAGACTATAAAAATATGTTACGGAAGGCAATACTGGCTGCATATGAATAGTACAGCACATGAGCACAGGAAGCCAACAAACAAATGCATCAACCAAATAGAATATCACCTCTGCAGGTGTCAAAACAAATGATGGGCGAGTATCATTCTCACCCCCTTGAACAAAGACGAATGAAAGGCCTTTACCTAGCCAAGCAGCAGATCCTGCCACCACTGTATGTTACAAATTCTCATGGGGATTTATCATGCAACAAGAATTAAGAACTCATAAGAAAATAAGGAAATAGAAATCAGCTTCCTAATTCATCGCCGAAAAAGTTATAATGATTCTTATCAAGCAAATCACAAAAAAGAATAGATACTACAAACATAGACTATTCAGAACCTCAAACATGTTTAGTTCATTTCCTATAAATAGACATGGAATAATCAATATAAGGGGGAAAACACGCTTTCCAATTACTAGTAAAAACCATACTAATAACTACAGAAACAGGAATAAAAGGATACTGATATCATCTTCACTTGTTCAAAAACATGAATATGGGAACTAGCATTATCTATCAACTGAGGAAAACAAGAAATCAAGTTAATGAATTAAATGGATGGATTTTTTCAAAACCAATGCAAAATTTTCAAGAAAGCAGCAGGAAGGAAATTAAATATCACATGTTAGAAAGCAAACATTTGGAACTGTCAACGCATTTGAAAGAAATATCTCAGAGAAATGATGAGGTACATTTACTAGCATATTGGAATCAGAAAGATGAATCTTCCCTATGTTTTCAAAGATGCATGAAATGATTGGATTCTATTGGAATTCCAGGCTAGCCAACCCATTTCGATAAGCCTTAGCCACAAGACTGCTGGAAGTGGTTAGCTCGCTGCTTAATTAGCTATGCTGCCTTCCAGTTTTATGTATTGGTTGATCACAAGAGGATAAGTTAGACAAATCTGAATATCATGCAAACTAATATGCCAACCAATTTCCTACTTTTCAACTCACAACCTTCCAAAGTTTTCCGCGCACTTATCCAGTTTTTTAAAGTCTATGTATTGTGTATGAATTGAATGTATGACAGCTAAAACCCTATCTAATCTACCCCTGCATAAACTAACTCCATTTTTGTATTCTACTAGTATCATTTTACCTAAAAAATATAACTTTTCTGCTCCAACTATTTATCACACACATCTATCCGCACCCATCCAAGGAACCCTTTAATTTTCTAGTAGCTACCAATCACAACCCACATATAAAATTACATTATTATTGTCCAAAATGCAATTGGTTACCAAGGAAAACTCCCCAGTTGCCGTTTTCCAAACTTTAGCCAAACTCAATTAATTCTTTGGCTCTCTACATCTTCTCATGCAAAAGAAAAAATGGAAGAAGAGAAAAGGTAGGATAACATTACAACATCCCCACTAACATCACAACAAATCCATCACTGAAAACACCTTTCTAGATATCCATATGGGAAGATGCCCATCCCGTATCGTGTTTATGGTAACTTTTCCAACTAAATTATAACAAATTCGCTAGTTCAAAGTAAAGATGAAACCAGAAAATCAGAAAGAAAGTCCAAGTAATATTTGCACTCTTAAAATGACTGTTCATAGCAAAACAAAACAGAATTGCCAGGAAGTATATAGTCATAATAGCCGTGTAGAGCTAACAAAGTGTCCATTTTCTTAGCATAACAAAACAGAAAGGCCAAATCATAATAGCCATGTAAAGCTTATAGTAAAATGCCTGGCATCATGTAAGGTTTAATGATATAAATCAGCCTTAAAACCCCTTACCCCAACACTAGTTTTCAGATTATTTCCCTTCACTGGAGCTACAAAGCAGCAAAAAAAAACCTTGTAATCCAACGTAATGTGGCTGATAGATAAAAGAACTTATGTCAAATAAACACGTTGGGGAAGGACTTGCTAGTGCAATGCGTGGGTATGGGAGCTTTGGCGGGTTAGGGTATTAAGGCGACGAATAAACTTTCCTCCCCCTAGTCCTCGGGTGGAAGGCGACGAACCATACTTTCCTCACCTAATCCTAGCTCCCAGGCGAGGACATTTATTTCCTCGCCTCTGGGCAAGGACACAATGTTCCTCGCCCTCGTCACCCCCTCTGGGCGAGGAAAGAAATTTTCCTTGCCCACTTATCGTCGCCTCTGGGCGCGATTCTTGTAGTGATATATGGTTTGAGTGAGTATGCAACACTTGGTTCAAATTTCACAAGCCAATTCGTGAGAAATAAGAACAATCTTTATGAAGCTAAATTGGTTTCTTGTAGATTGTAATCTATAAACACTAGCCATTAATGTTATACGAAAAAGGCAAGGCTTCTGCATGATGAAGCTATATGCAGTATAATTAATCAGTAGCCAAAGATGACTAAAGAAAGGCCAACCTTATAACCACAGTAAAAACTTCACTTGTACCCAACCAAGATGCTAATCTATAAGGATGTTTTGTTGCATCATGGTGTGGAAATCCATTCCATGCTCTTCACACAAGAACCCTGACTCAAACTTGCAACAAGAGTACATGGAATGGGCATGGTTTTGATCAGGATACAATTTACAAGCTACTGTTGGCCTGAAAAACAGTATTTGAATAGAAGTAGGACTACAATTTACAAGCAAGAAATGAAGTAGCTCTAATAACAAAGAGCAAGTCTATAGAAATTAGAAGTAACCCCAAAATTGTGGTCATCCGTCAACCAAACCTTGTAGAGTAACAATTGGATATTCAACCATTTGCATCTTAGATATATACTTCAAATTCCAAAGAAAAAATAAGAACAGGGTCTCCATAGAAACTACAGTACCTCAACTCCTCGGGAAATCGAAAGGTATTGATCTTTACATCCCATGTTCAGCATCTCTAGTTTGATATTTCTCGGCTGCTCTAGCATATACATAACATTTTGGCACAAAAAAAAAAAAAAAAAGAGTGAATTAGGACGATAGAGGTTTTACAAGAAAATATAAAGTAATCGCACAATTAATTGTAATCTAATCCAAAACGTGTCAGTTTCAGCATTGCAATGAGAAAGTGCAACAAAGAAAGTGTATATAGAAGAAACTAAGAACAGGGTAAGGGGAAAAAGCAATGAAATATCACAATCAAAAACCCATACTCCATAGACAGTAACTCTGGTGCAAGCCTTCCCCGTAGAACTCTTCATTTCAATCGCAATCTACAACTAAAGAAAAGGCGAAACAAGATTACCAAAAAGCCAGAGCAAATTTCCAGAATTCGCAAGAAAGAAAAAATGTCCTAAAATGGCCGCAGAAATTCGCAGAGGATTTGAAACCCATTAGGGCACTGAAATATTCAAAAGGGAAGTGGATCCAAACAAAGACAGTAAAACGCAAGTTCAATAGATGGAGATTCTTGACGGACACAGAGACTGACCAAGGAGAGTTTATAGCCGTTGTAATCCTTATTTCCAATCTTGGAATTCTTGAATCTTGATTCTTGAAATGAAATTGGGCGTTGTTTAGTTAATTACTTAATTTACAAGAAAAGACACAGTATTGGAGGTAAATAAGGTAATATTTTTAAAATGCGAAAATATTACCATATTTGAAAGGGATATTAGGGGTCAATTAAGGCAACACCCTGCTTATATATAAGTGACATTATTTCTGTTGTTGTCTTTCAACAACATCATCCGTCTACAACATATATTCTCAATCCTTGACTTCTTGTATTCTCAACACTCTAATTCAGAAAAGCATGGCGCCGTGGTCTTCTCAGAGGCCGACGCAGAGGCCACCCCGATTCCAATCTGCTCAGCCTCGCCATCATCAGCGTCAAGGAATGCCGACGCCGACGCAGAGGACACCTCGATTCCAATCTGCTCAGCCTCGCCATCATTGGCGTCAAAGAATGCCGACGCCGACGCAGAGGGCGCCACGATTCCAACCTGCTCAGCCTCAGGAATTCCCTCATCAACGCTTCAGAGCATACCCTCATATTCAATATTATTATTATTATTATTATTACACTAGTATTGCTGCTTCCCACCCACACGAAATTACCACCATCACCCCTTTGCCAGCGGCTGCTGCTTCCATTTGGTATCCCTCCTCCAATTGGATTGCCTTTGTGACGCCCTTCATGCCCTCAATGCTTGTTCTAAGATGGGTTCTTGTCGAAGCTATCGTCGTTGTCGATGAAACTGCTGCAATGGGGCCACCCCACAACCGCCGCCGCCGCCACTATCGGAATTATATGGAACAAGACGATGGGGTTCTAATATTCGAAGCGGCATTGCCAGAACGTAACGACGACGATCATCAAAGGGATTCTGGCTTCACAAAAGAAGCAATCTTGAATCGCATTCAAACCAGAAAGTAGTGCAACAGCAAAGATGGCGAAGAAGAGGACGACGGCAACAACATTTGTGTAGTGTGCCAGGATCAATTGAATTTGAAAGAGGAAAATGCTGTAATTGGGATTCTTCCCTGTGGGCATGAGTATCACGTTTCTTGCATTGTGGAGTGGCTGCAATGCAAGAATTCTTGCCCACTCTGTAAGGTTGTAGCTTTTTAGCTTCCACTGTTACTATGCTTATGTAATGTAGGTATCCATCCATTCTTCTTGTACTGTTAATATGCTGTTAATAGAGGAGGAGTTTGATGTGTTTATTTTTCGTCTTATCCAATTCATTATGCATTATCTGTATATAATTTGTCCAGTTGCTTCATATCTTTATAATATAATAAATCATATTATAGAATTTTCAATCTAATTCTTTATATGTTAAAGGTGAAAAGAGAAATTTTGCCCCAACAAAAAAAAAAGAAAAGAAAAACAAATAAATAAAATCAAATCAAAATCAAAGTGGGTTTACGTTTTTTCATTCAAATAACGCAAAGAAATAAATTTGCCAAGTACAACAAAATTCAAACGCTTCAAAAAAAATTCAGTACATTACAGGAACTAGCTTATGGGTAGAGCCGGCTCCAAGCATGAGCAGTGGAGCTCTTGCACATGACCTCCATTTTTAGAGGGCCCCATTTTATTTTTATTGTTTAATTTTATATTTTTATTTTTTAAAAAAAAATTCATATTTCAATATTTAATTTCAATCAATTTGCATAGAGTTTAGGCATAATTTTTTTCCATATGTATAATTACTAATATTATTAATTATTTTAGTAATATTGTTTCATAATTTTATTTGTTGTTCAAATTTAAAATATTAATACTAATAACTCCGTAATTAAATCTTGCTACCCGAATAGTTTTTTTTTTTTTGCCCGATATTCCCAAAGCACATTGTGTAATAATCCTACCGCGGGCTGCGCCTGCAGACCTGTAACACCCCGGTTTTTGATAACCCAGGTTGGGGTGTCACCGCCACACCTCCCTAGTAAGACACGGTTTCTCCGGCTTACTAAAGAAATTTTAGTACAAGGGTCGAAATATTTTCCTAGCAAAATAGTATCTAAAAATAAAATCTCTAGCGTCTCAAGACGTCCTCCGGTGGGGTAGCAGGATCCTCCTCCGGGTCTTCCTCCTCCGAACTCGGCGGCAGTAGCTCGTCAAAGATAGTGTTCAAGTCTTGCCCATGGGCATCGATGTGTTCCTTCAGTATTAAGTTTTGTGTAGTGAGGGTTTGGACTTGGCGTTCGAGTTGGTTTATGCGGTGATGATCCGCCTCTCTCAAGTTGCCCATGTGGTGCAAATTGGCCTCCAATTGAGCCATACGGTACTTCATTTGCTCTATGGTTTGATGGGAATCAAGATGAACGCTCATCATCCTGATCATCAACTGCATCATGTCTTGACTAGCCATCTAGCACAAGCAAGAGATCTAAGTTAATATTCGCCAAGATTCTAAGTTAAATTCGACAAGATTCTAAGTTCAAGTTTGGCCAAGATTCTAAGTTCAATTTGCCAAGATTCTAAGTTCAATTTGCCAAGATCCTAAGTTCATAGGAGAGATGCAATATGCAAATGCAAATGATGATTCCCCCCAAAAATAATTTAATGCACTTTATATATATATATTTTTTTTTCCCATGGGTTTTAAAATAAAAATTTTTCCATGGAAATATTAATTGAAAATTTAAAATAATAGTCAAAATATTAATAGTAGTTTAAAAATAATAAGGGTTTAAAAAAAATAATAGCTCAAAAATAATAATAATTTTAAAATAATACTTTAAAAATAGCCGGGCTCTGATACCAACTTGTAACACCCCGGTTTTTGATAACCCAGGTCGGGGTGTCACCGCCACACCTCCCTAGTAAGACACGGTTTCTCCGGCTTACTAAAGAGATGCAAGGCTAGGTATTGCAGTATTTAAAACATTTAAAGCATTCAAAACAGCCCATACAATATAGTTCGAAAATAATAATATCATCGCGCAACGGAAATAATATTAAAGTATAGTATTGCAGCGGAAAATGTAAATAGGGCCGACATGGCCAAAACACGGGTTAAACAGGCCCGTTCATAATATAGTCTAAAGTACGAATTTAAAAACAAAATAATGTTTTTCCCCAAAAGATAAGTTCCCATGTATGAAGTGCGCATGTTCACTCTACATATTCTGTAAGAAAAGAGAATAAAAATGGTTTGGTCAGTACAACTTGCTGAGTAAGTTAACGCATGCATGATCGTAGGGTTTAAAAGCCATTAATTTTAATAATTTAATAAAAGTATGATAATAGCATAATATTCAATTTAATCAAATCAACTATCCAATAGCATAATATATTTCAGAGCTTTATTTAACAACACATCTCGCATGAATTGAAATAAAAGCCATAATTTAAATAAGCATTTAAGTAATTTAATTGGACAACGAGCATAATTTAATCGAATTTAATTTAATTTCATATCCCCATTACATCCCAGATTTGGTATTTTAAAGTTTCACGATAGCATCGCGATGTCAACAAGTTTAGCCGGTAGCCCGGCGGCCGCAACCGTATCAGCCATACCCAGTACCACTCCGGAGCCTCGGGAAACCCATATGGATATTCTCGAGAGTGTAGGCTCTATATCTCGCCGTTTTGGCAATATCATATCTCAAGTTTAGCGCGCGGGGTCACCATCGTCCATTAAGGCACGAAGTGAATCGTTAGGGGGCACCCTGCAGAGCACTCACCCCTAATTTTAATTTATCAAGTTTGTAAGGGGATTTAATTTTAAAAATCTGATATCAATTATCTTTATTTAAAAATAGTATCTCAACTCATTTCAACCCTAAAGGTTAATTCCATGTTTCAACAAGTTTTCAAGATTTTGTTTCCGGTAAACCACAGTTTACTCTAAAATTCGTCTAAAATCAGATTTAATTCCAAAAATTCCAAAATTTCACAACTGACTCAGAAACGTCGAGATCTACAACTTTCGTGTTTTAACTTTTTCAATCCGAGACACCTAAACAGGTCAAAAACACCAATTTTCGCTGAAGTACAATTCTGTCCGAATTTAATGTATCACAGTTTAAAGATTTCGAATTCTACCATAGCAATTCAACTCCAAATTTGATGAAATTTTACAGAGACCATCTTAAGACAATTATCTACTACTTTTATGTTCGGCCAAACGCCTAAATCGGTCTGGAACCTATGTCAAAAACGTGATCAAGATCGGACCTAAGTTCTGTCAAGAATTTCAAGATCTAGATTCAAGCAGTTCGGTTTCGGTTGGTTTTCGCATATCAAATCGTTTCTAAAAATTCTCAAAAATTTACAGTAGATAGATCTAAGCCTTAGAAACGTTTTTCGTGTTTTAAGTTTTTTCATTTGAAGTCATTTTAAGGTTTGGAAAAATTCATCAAAACTGTTGCGTCGGTAGAAAACATAAGTTGGCAGATTTACGATTTCTTGTTAAATCTTTTAGTTTCGAATGTTTTAATTCTTCCCAAAACCATGTAAGAGTTAACTTACTGATTTGTGAACGTCCGGGATGTCTATTTCGGAGGCGTGGCTTCCAGTTCACCGTTTCTCCTCTCCGCTCGTCGGGTTCTCCGTTCTAGATCCGATACGGGGTGTAGAGAGAAAAGAAACGAGGTTAGAATCCGTTCTCGGATTGAAACGTGAAAGGATTTATCGGACTAGAGCTTACCACAACGTTGGAGATCTTACGGATTTCGTCCAAACAGCCGCTGTCTCCGTTTGGTGCCTCCGTTGACTCCGGGATTTCGACTTTTGTGTATAAAGAGTATCGTAGGGTTTTGAAAAAGAGTTTAGGCTTCCGAGGGGGTTTATTTATAGATGTCTAAGTCCTAGGGCGTCCAAAGTCTGACCCTAAGGGTCTTGAGTCGAGAGACGTTCACCCGAAAGTCGAAAAATCCGCGTTCGGGCGAGAGATTCACGCAACGGGCGAATCTGTCGTGTGGCGGGGGTTGGCGCGCCTTTCCCCTTATTAGCGCGCGGACAGCACGCGACTAGCGCCTGGACTTCGGTCCGGACGGGTCGTGCGATCCGTCGTGCTTTTCCGCCTATCTTTCGGGTTTCTATCCCTCTATTCTCTCGGATTCCAATTTCCGGACCCTCTTCGGGTTCCTATTTCGTGTCGTTGTTTCTTTCGGATCAAATGTTACGTTTTGGTTTCGAATTCTCGAGTTCATTTATATCGGATACCCGTGTAACGACTTATTTAACTTTATTTAATTTCTTTTGTTTAATTAAGTCTCTTTTAATTAATTTCATTTCTCATTTCTTCTATATTTATTTATTTAATGTATTTACTGATTTATTTGTTTATTTATTTATTTATTATATTTATTTATTTATTTATTTATTTATTGTATTTATTATATTTATTTATGTTGTAAAATTCTCGGGTATTACAAGACCATGCACCCCAACCCCTCCCCATGTGTACATCCAGGCTTCCCGCCAAGCACCCAACAACCGATCATTGGGTGCTTGGCGGGAGGCCTGGATGCAAACATGGAGAGGGGTTGGGGTGCATGGTTTGCAGGCCCAGCCCGGGGTAGGATTGTTACACATTGGGTCCAAGACAAAACACTCGAGGATCTGATGGACATTGAAGAGTTGCCTCTCCCAAAGTAGAATTCTGCATATAGGAATGGCAATGGGTCGGTTTCGGGACGGGGAGTATCATCCCTGTCCCTGAAACCATTTGCATTTTTAATCCCAAAACCGACCCGATCCCCATCGGGGACTTTATCGGGGATCCCCATCGGGTACCACAATTTTCCCGATCCCCATCGGGGATTCCTTACAAGCCAATTTTTATTTTTATTTTTTTCGAGTAACTGGAATGGTTGGAGCCATATTATAGGAGACAACTTTCAATATAAATCATAGTATATCAAAACACACATATAGATTACTTAACAATAGTTTATAATCAACATCAAAAGTGCATAATAATTTCCAGTATATAATCAACTCATCAAACTAATGAGATTTGATAATTATTTTTCACTTTGCAAAGGGTTGGGATGTCGGGTGTGGAATACTATATACTACTAAAATACGTCAGGGATGAGCCGATTAATTAACCACTAAAGCAAGTCCTTATCCTTTTTATAATAATTTTAAAATGTGTTATGTAAAATTTATAAAACATTAATTATAATATATAAAAATATATAATAAATAATATATAAGATATATCGGGGATGGGCCGGGGCGGGGACTACTTCCGCCATCCCCATCCCCGTCCCCGATAAAATCCCTGAAAGAATCCCCAATCCCCGGCCCATCCCCGATAGCACTCCCCCAAAACCATACCAAAAATTCGGTTTTCGGTTTTCACCATTGGGTATGGGTTTTTTTGCCATCCCTATCTGCATAAAAAAATGTTCGAACTCAACACCTTTACTTACTCGAATAGTTATGGCTTTTCTTCTATTACAAAAGCATCTATATATGGTTTTATAAATAATTATTTTTTGTCATTATCATTTTTTCATGTTATTAATTACTTATATATTTAAACTCAAAGTCAGACCCGAACACAGAAAAATCATCCATAAATACCTCAATGCATGTCTCAATTAAATCAGAAAATATAGACATCATGCATCTCTGAAATGTAGCTGGAGCATTACACAAACCAAATGGCATTCTCCTATATGCAAATGTACCGTAAGGACATGTAAATGTAGTTTTATCTTGATCCTCAGGTGCAATTGGAACTTGATTATAACCAGAATAGCCATTTAAGAAGCAATAAAACTCATGACCAGCTAAACGCACTAGCATTTGATCAATAAAAGGCAATGGAAAATGATCTTTCCTAGTCTTATCATTCAATCTCCTATAATCAATGCATACACGCCATCCAGTAGTAGGTCTAGTAGGTACTAATTCACCATTTTCATTTCTAATCACAGTCATACCTCCATTCTTAGGCACTACCTGAACTGGACTCACCCACTGACTATCAGAGATAGGATAGATAATACCTGCATCGAGTAGTTTAATCACCTCTGCTCTTACAGCTTCTTGTAGATGTGGATTCAGTCTCCTCTGGGGCTGTCTCACTGGCTTGTCATCCTCCTCCATATAAATCCGGTGTGTGCACAATGCTGGACTCAGTCCCTTGATATCGGCTATCGCCCAACCTATTGCTCTAACATGCTTACTCAACACTTGGGTTAATGCATTTAATTGATCATCATTTAATTTATTACTTGCAATAACAGGTAAAGTATCATTCTCACCAAGAAAAACATACCTCAAATGTGATGGCAGCTCCTTCAATGTCAATGTAGGTGGCTTTTCAACAGCGGGACTAACTTAGACTCTTCTATCGCACATGCTACTTGCACAGGTAATCCTCCCTCACACTTACTTCCATCTAAGTCCTCACAGCTCTCTACTGACTGCTCAACTTTCCTATAGGGATCATGTCTAGCAAAGAACTCTCTCTCAATTACCTCGTCCTCCTCATAGATAGCTGTCACTCTATTACACGGGTAGGTGTCAGAACTAGCGTGTTGTGTTTTAGTTGTCTTAGAAATGTCAAACGACACTTGTTCATTACCTACTTTAAGTGTAATTTTACCATCATCCATATCAACCATAGCCCTACCAGTTTGCAGAAATGGTCTACCTAAAATCAGAGGAATACCAATGTCTTTTTCCATATCAAGAACAACAAAGTCGACAGGGAAAATGAAGCGCTCTACTTGAACAGGAACATCTTCTACAATGCCTAAAGGAGTCCTAATAGACATGTCAGCAAGCTGTAGCTGCATCCTAGTAGGCTTTACAACTCCTACCCCTAGTTCTCTAAAGACATGTAAAGGCATCAGATTAATACTAGACCCGAGATCACACAGAGCTTTGTTGAATTCTTTAGTGCCAATAATGCACGGAATAGTATAACTCCCAGGATCTTTTTGTTTAATAGGTTGCCTTCTTTGTAAGATTGCACTACATTCCCCTGTCAGTGTCACTTTCTCTTCATCATCAACACTCCTCTTTTTTGATAAAATTTCTTTTAAGAACTTAGCATACACGGGCATTTGTGCAATGGCATCAGAAAAAGGAATATCAATTCTTAAATTCTTAAAGACTTCTAAGAATTTAGCATAATCTTTATCTTCCTTAGCCTTTTTAAGACACTGTGGATATGGAATAGGTGGCTGATACGGCTTGACTAGGACAGTAGACTTTCCTTTATCCTTATCCTATTCAACTCTAAGTTTCTCACTCTCCTTAGCCTCATCAGTGTTTTTATGCTGACTTTCTTTCTCTATATCCTCACTTTGATCATCTACAGCATCAGCTAAAACCTCTGGATTATCTAAGGTAGGGTAAGGATTAGGCAGTTTCTTTTTATTCCTTAAAGTGATTGCTTTACATTGCTCTTTTGGATTAGGATCAGGTATGCTTGGTAGTGTTCCTTGCTGTCTATTTGAGGTATCCCTAGCAATTTGACCAACTTGAACTTCTAAATTTCTCATTGAGGATTGCATTTGCTGAATTGTTTGTTGTTGAGACACGATTGTGTTCATTAACTCTTTTAAATTGACCTCATCACTTCCTTGGTTTTGTCACAGCTGTTGTTGAGGTTGAAAGTTCCTAGACAGTTGGTTAGGGTAAAAAGGTTGATTTTGATTTCTATTCTGATTAAAGTTTTGGTTCTGGTTCTGGTTTTAAAAATTTTAATTTTGATTTGGGTAATTTTGATTTTGGTTTTGTGGGTAAGGTTGACGGTTGTTTTGTGCGTAGGTGTTTTGTTGAAATTGAGAATGTTGGTTTGGATAGAAGTTTTGATTTTGAGGACGGTTTTGGTTGTAGTTTTGCTGCCTATTTCCCATGTAGTTCACATCCTCCACTTGCTCCTCAGTCCCCTCACACTGCATAGTCTCTTGAAGTCCTTGTTCGAGCAGGTGACAGGCTGATGACTCGTGAGGTCCATGAAAAATACCGCATCTCACAACTTTAGCTTGACCTTCTTGAGCGTAGAAACCTCCCTCATCAAAGCATCTAACTTAGAATCTATAGCAACTGCCTTTTCTACCTCATAGATTCCTCCTTTTGTTTTGTTTCTAGCATTTTTCTTACCAGGAAATTTTTTCATGTTAGAAATCTTTTTCTCTATGATTTCCTTAGCTCTAGAAGGTCCTATAGATAGAAAAGAATCTCCAGCTGCTGCATCCAACAAATTCCTCCAATGATCAATCAACCCATTGTAAAAGAAGTGCATCTGCTGCCAGTCTTCAAAGCCATGATTCGGACATCTCGCCAACAAAGTGTTGTATCTATCCCATGCTTCAACTAGAGTTTCACCCTCATCTTGCACAAATTCTTTGATTTTTTCTTGCAATTCTAAAACCTTGGATGGTGGGAAGAATTCTTCTAAGAAAGCTTCTAACATTTTATCCCAAGTAGTAACATCCCTTAATTGAAGTGAGTTATACCAAGTTTTAGCTTTATCTCTGAGTGAAAACGAGAACAATCTCAACTTAATTTCATCACTGGTAACACCATTTATTTTCACTGTGTCACAATAGTCCAGGAAGTTTCTTATGTGTTCTACAGCGTCATTAGTAGGCGCTCCATTATATTGATTAGCTTGAACCATTGTGATTAGTGCAGGCTGAAGGGTAAAACTTAAAGCATCTACATCTGGCCTTGGAGTTCTATTAAGCAGATTTCCACTAGTTCCTTGTAAGTGTTCTTCAATGGTCATTTCAGCTTGATCATCGTGTTCCAAATCACCACCGTTACCTCCATTATTACCCTGATTATTATCGTTATTTGCTGCCATGTTTAACCTATTGAACTGAGCAACTAATTGATTAGTTTGAATTGTTGAAACTCCAGTCGTTGGAGAATAGTCTTCTTCATCAGAGGATGAATTAATTAAAATTTCCAACTGAGCAGGTCTCTTACGTTTCCCTAATCTAATAGCTCTAAGAGTACGCTCAATTTCAGGATCATAAGCTATTTCTGCCTGTTTGCTTCGCACTGCAAATATTAAATAAAAATAAAATAAAATAAGTGACAGTTAAATTAATATTTAACTTAATAAATTTTAATTAATAAACTAAAAACAATTAAAAGTTCACAACAAATTCCCCGGCAACGACGCCAAAAACTTGATGGGTGATTTTCACTACTCATATTTTACCACAAGCGGATGGTTGTCATCAAGTAATAAAAACCGGTGAATACCGGGTCGAACCACAGGGAATTTCAGAATATTATTTTATTCCGGAGAAGATTTTAATTGTTTTTAAGTTCATTAATTATATTTTATATATTTTAAAAGAGAGTTTGATTAATTCTAATGATGATTAAATTAAAAATAATGACATTAAATTTAAAATAAAGCAAATTAAAATTATAATTAATAATAATATAAATGGGAGATGCTTGTAATATTTTAAATATTGCCATCTTTATATAAAATAGAAATTGCATATTGATTTAGCATTTTCCAATGTCTAAAAAGATCAATTTCTTAAAATTAATTATTTTATAAAGATTAAAAATATTGTAATCTTCTACAGTTCAAATTATACTCAAACGGATTTCATGGAAGTTGATTAAATTATCTAACATTCTGCAATCATTATTCTAGGCCTAAATTTGAGTCTTTCCCAAGCATACAAATTTTCCTATAGCAATTAAAAGACACTTTTCATTTCCCAAATCATTGTGCACATGCCAGAATCCATTTATAATGTAATTTATTCCCAATTCCGGTACTAAAATATTAACTCTACTTTTTATCTCCCGATTTAGCAAAGCAGAAGTCACAGAATTGGATTCTAACATTTAATTATGCAGAACAGTGTAAATAATCTAACAATTATGGTAAAATAATAATAAAACATGGTAAAATGGATTAAATTACTAATTTTAAGATGTAGACAGATTAGGATTATTGCCAGATTACTAAAAATAGGGTATACAGATTGATCGATTAATTCAGGGCTTTAGCAGATTATTAATTTGAATAGCAGATTTAGCAAAAACACAAAATATCGATCAGTTTGGAAGCATCTAACATATAATCCTAATACAGATTCTGATTCCATTACAGATTAATCCATTCGAATCGATTAAAAGCAGATTGCACCAGATTACATAAGAAAACATCGATACTTTATATTACTTCCATAAAATATAGGTTCATACTTCAAAAGTGATTCTGAACTCCCGTTCTAGATCACTCCTAACACGAACACTATAGAAATCCGTCTACAAATTCGAAACATAACAGTAGATTACATTTAGAGGCAAATTCATAACATTACAAAGCAAGAAAAAGAAAGGCAACACCTAGAATATGAAGAACACGCCCAGAACAGTGTTCCTGATGCATTCCTCCGGCATGATTATGTGTTTCCGGCCTTCTTCTCCCATTAGCAGATGTTTCCAGAGAGTTTTTGTCGAAAATTATGAGTCTGGATACGAAGAAATGACGAAAACGGTGTTTAAAACCGAGTTCGAGAGGTTAGAAAACTGCCCAACCGCGACTGTGGCGCAAAAAGTGGCGATCGGAAGAGGTTTTCGGCGCCACCAAAGAGAGCTGGCGCATCCTGACACTTTCCAAATTTTCTTCTGCGTCGCAAAAAGTGGCGCTCCAAGGTGTTTTTCGGCGCCGCCAAGAAGGTGCGGTGCATTCTGACAATTTCCTAAAATTCACCCCGCGGCGCAAAAAGTGGCGCCTGGAGGGCATTTTATGCGCCACCAAGAAGGTGCGGCGCATACTGAAGCTTTTTCCAATCCGAAATTTTCCTAAGTGTTGATGCGGCGCCTGATGTGGCGCCTGAGCATAATTTTAGGCGCCGCCATGCCTATGTGGCATATTCTGGAGCTTTTCCAGTGTTGAAAATTCCGAATTTGGCATCCTTTGACCTCCGAACATCTTCTTTCTTCATTTTAATGCCTGAAACATCAATGAAATGTATTAGAATTGCCAAAGTCTTATTATTAAGCATTAAACAAGGTAAATTGGACTCGGATAAGCTCAATTTAACCAGTCTTATTAATATTTACAAGTCACATGAAATGTAAACTAAAAAGCTGTAAAATAGGGTCTCATGCATGCAATTTAGGTTCGTTTTAACACAATTTAAGCCCATTTAAATGTGGTTTCACAGGGTGCATCACCTTACTATGTATTCTCTGGCAATCTATTGACCCCTCTCTGCATCCTATCTTCACGAATTTCACTACCTGCTCGGAGTTATGGAAACAGGCAAAAATTCTTTACACGAATGATATTCAACACCTTTATTCCACTGTATCGAATTTGTTGGATCTTCATCAATCTGGTATGTCCATCATTAAATTTTTGGGGAAACTTTCATCCATGAAAGCAGAGTTCAACTCTGTTTTGCCTCCCGAGAAGGATGCTAGTGAAGAGCTTACCCAAAGAGATATATTTTTTATGGTGTGTGCACTTGCCACTTTGGGACCAGACTTGAGTGCAGTTCGAGATCAGCTACTATCTAGCTCTACAGTTCCGACTTCCGACAATTGAGGATGTGTATTCTCGGCTCCTTCGTGTTTCTTCATTAGCTGCAGTCTCGAATGATCGATCTGCATTACTTTCTACTGCACCCCAAGTCTATTAGAATGGAGATTTCTCGTGGAGGTTCCCGCAATGGCTCTAATCGCCCTAGGTGTTCTTACTGTAACAAGTTAGGCCATGTTAGTGAAAAATGTTACAAATTACATGGCAGACCTCCTCGTGCCAATGTTGCTCAAACAGATGCTTCTCCCGATGCATCTAGCAGTCATTCTGTATTGTTACAGGGACAGATTATGAAGAATATTTCGCATACCAAGCATCAAAGCAGACATCACATTCTACTATTGATGTGGTCGCTCACCCGTCTACTAGTGTTTCTTGCTTTTCTAATTCCATGCCAATAAACCCTTGGGTTCTTGATTCAGATGCTTCTAACCATGTCTCTGGTAACCCCCGTCTTTTCTCACATTTAAGTTCTTCTTGTCATTTACCTTCTGTGTAATACCCGAGAATTTTCCAACATAAAATAAATACAATAAATAAAATAAATATAATAAATAAATAAATTCAGCAAATAAATAAATAAAGGTAAGGAAAGGAGAAATGAAATTTAACTTAAAAAGGAATTAAAGGAATTTAATTAAATAAAAAGAATTAAGTAAAGATAAATAAATTGTTACACGTGTACCCGACACCAAGGGGCTCGAAAACTCGAGTCCAAACATAAATTTAGATCCGAGAGAAATGACGATACGGAATAGGAACCCGACGATGGCCCGGAAATCGAAATCCGGGAGCATAGAGGGATAGAAGTCCGAAAGAGAGGAAGAAAGGCACGACGGATCGCACGACCCGCACGGACCGAAGTCCAGGCATGAGCCGCGCGGTGAAAGGGCAATTGGTGCGCCACGACCGCGCCACATGACAGATTCGCCGGTTGCGAGATTCACTCGCCCGAATCCGGATTTTCCGACTTCGGTTGAACACCTTTCGGCTCAAGACTCACCAAGGCCGACCTTGGACATCCCTAGGTCGTGTCTACCTATAAATAACCCCTCTTGAAAGCCCCGAACACTTTTCAAAACATCCATACTCTCTATACGTTCGAAAACCCTAATTCCGGAGTCGTCGGAGGCACGAAACCAAGGCAAGGACTGTCGCGGATGAATTCGGAAGATCTCTAACGTCGTGGTAAGTTCCATCCGATCCTTGTTCCATACACGATTCGAAAATGAATCCTTACTTTCTTCTTTTTCTTCTTTACACCCCGAATCGGATCTAGAACGAAGAACCCGACGAACGGAGAAGATAAACGGTGGACTGGAAGCCACGCCTCCGGAATCGACGTTCCCGGATGACTGGAAATCTGTAATTTGACACTTACATGGTTTTGGGAGTAATTAAAACACTTAAATCTAAAAGCTTAATCAAGAATTCGAAAATCTGTCAACATGGGATTTTTACCGGCGCGGCCATTTTGTGCGATTTTTCCGAACCCTTAAAGTCTTCAAACGAGAAAACTTAAAACACAAAAAACGTTCCTAAGGCTTAGATCTATCTCCTGTAAAATTTTTAGAATTTTTCGTGATGATTTGGTATATGAAATCAACTCGGAACCAAACTGCTAAGATTTGAATCTTGAATTTCTTGATAGAACTTAGGTCTGAACTTGATGACATTTTTGACTAGGGTTCTAGGCCAATTTAGATCTTTATCCGAACATGAAAGTTGTAGAAAAATATCTTAAGACGGTCTCTGTAAAATTTCGTTAAGTTTGGAGTTGATTTGCTATGGTAGATCTTGAAAATCTTGAACTGCTGTAAGATAAATTCGGACAGATTAATGTTTCTACAAAAATCAATGTTTTTGACCTGTTTCGGTATCTCGGATTGAAAAAGGTAAAACACAAAAGTTGTTCATCTCGGTGTTTCAGAGTCAGTGGTAAATTTTCAGAATTTTTGGACTTAAATTTGATTTTAAATTAATTTTAGAGTAAATAGCGGTTTACCGGAGTCAAATCTTGAAATCTTGTTGAAACGATGGAATTAGCCTTTAGGGTTGAAACGAGTCGAAATCTCTTCTTAATAAATTAAGTGAAATCAGAATTTTTGAAATAAATCCCCTTACAAACTTGATAAATTAAAATTAGGGGTGAGTGCTCTGCAGGGTGCCCCCTAACTGCTTCACTTCGTGCCTTTATGGCGCGAAAATTGAGATATGATATTGCCAAAACGGCATGAGATATATGGCCTACAATCTCGTGAATATCCATATGGGTTTCCCGAGGCTCCGGAGTGGTACTGGGTATGGCAGATACGGCTGCGGCCGCCGGTTTCCGGCTAAACTTGTTGAGATCGCGATGCAATCGTGAAACACTTGAAATTACTAAATCGGGGATGTAATGGGGAATTTAAATTAAATCGGATTATTTATCGTTGTCGTTTAAATTGTTAAATGCTTTGTTTAAATTAATTATGGCTTTCATTTTAAATTGTGCTAAATGTATTCTTGACTAGTGCTATGAAATAATTATGCAAATTGCTTAGATAATTAAGTTGAATTATTTATGGCTTATTATCATGTTTTTATGTAAATATTAAATTAATGGCTTTTAAACCCTACGATCATGCATGTGTTAACTTACTCAGCAAGTTGTGCTGACCAAACCGTTTATTTTTCCTTTTCCTTACAGAGTATGTGGAACCAACATGAGCACGTTCATGCATGGGGGAATTATATTTTGCGAAACTTTATTTTTGAATTCTTACATTAGACTATAGAATAAACGGGTCTGTTTAACCCGTGTTTTGACCATGTCGGTCTTCTTTACATTTCCGCTGCAATATTATACTTAAATATTATTTCCGCTGCATTATGATATTATTATTTTCGAATTTATATTGTATGGGCTGTTTGCAAATGTTTTAAATATTTTAAATGCTGAAATACCTAGCCTTGCATCTCTTTAGTAAGCCGGAGAAACCGTGTCTTACTAGGGAGGTGTGGCGGTGACATCCCGACCTGGGTGACCAAAAACCGGGGTGTTACAAGTTGGTATCAGAGACCGGATATTTTTAAACTAGTATTTTTAAACCCATTATTATTTTTAAATTATTATTATTTTTAAACTACTAGATTATTATTTTTAAACCATTAGTATTTATATTATAGAAGCCCAACTTATTATTTTAAACTTTCCTAGCTCAAAATTATTTTTAGCCAAATTATAATTATTTTGACCCAATATAGAGGTCCAAGGATTTTAAATATTATTTTAAATTTTTAAGCATTAATTCCATGGAAATGAATTTTTATGGAAAAAAATATATATATAGTGCATGAATTATTTTTGGGGGGAAATCATCATTTGCATTTGCATATTGCATCTCCTTTATTTAAAGAACTTAGAATCTTGGCGAATTTTAACTTAGAATCTTGGCGAAGTTTAACCTAGAATCTTGGCGAATATTAACTTAGATCTTTTGCTTGCGCTAGATGGCTAGTCAAGATATGATGAACTTGATGATCAAAATGATGAACGTTCACCTTGATTCCCAACAAACCATACAACAAATGAAAAATCGTATAGCTCACATGGAGGCAAATCTGCACCAAATGGGAGACTTAAGGGAAGCTGACCTCCAACACTTCCTGAACTTGAGAGCCGCTGATCAAGGTCGCATAAAAGACTTAGAAACTCAAGTGCAAAAGCTTACCGAACGGGGCGATGCGATGATAGATAGAATCAAGGATCTAGGGACGTACCTGCTTGACCTCACCGATATAGTAGTACCATATAGCCCTGTGGAAGACCATTTGATGGGACCACGAAGCCCAACACCCCCAGTGGAGAGCCCATCAGGCCTTATCGGTGGACGCTACGGAACCCTTGGACTCTGGCCCCACATGGTCCGCCCGTCGCCAAACCCAAGCCCCGTGGAGAACCATCTGGAGGAGTCACCAGAACCAGCCACAGAAGCCGTCGAACCACCATCCCTAGTGTTCCATGGACCTTTGGGCACCGGTCGAGTCTCGGATGAGGATGATCCTATGGAAGACCCCACTACTATGCCAGAGGACGCGGAGATCCTCTAGATACTTTGTCTTAGATAGTACATTTATTTTGCGCATCCTATTACTTGTATTAAGTTTCTTTTAAGGAATAAAATGCAAGTTGATTTTTTTTATTAAATCCTTCAGCCCTAAATAATCGGAAAAAAAAAAAAAGAGAGAGACGAACCGGAATAGTTCCACCACATTTTCTCTAAACGATCACAGTCAAATCAAACAACTAAGCAAGGATACAACGGAAGCATAAACTACTAAACATAATCAGCAAGATCATCCTTATATGGTCCCATAAGAAAACAACCAAATAAAACACTACTACCACGAGCCTAAATGGAGACGCAGAGGCGAAGGATCACTGGTCGGGAGGCGGGAACTGACGACGCATATACTCGTCCATCTGACGCATGTAGGCATACATGTCGGTCATGGCGGCCTGCTGCTCCAGCTGCCTCGTAGTGATCGTATCCATGCGAGCCTGGTATAGATCCATCCTGGCATCCAAGGCATCATAACGAGCCTGCCCGGCTGCGAACCCAGCGTCCATACGAGCAAACCCGGCATCCATGCTAAGCTGCATACCCTGCATCATCTGAAGTATCTGCGGCACCTCCGAATCCTGCTGGGGAACCACGGGAGGTGGAGGTGGCTGCTCAGGAGGGACGACTAGAATAACACCATCACCGTTGGGCTCCGGGCGAAGGACAGCCGGAGGAGCCCCACGTCGTAAGGCACTGCGTCGAGCGGCGTAGGTAGGGATACGGTAGTAGCCGCCAGCGGCTAACTCATAAGGATCCGTCTCTGGTGTCGTACGGATCCCCTGAGCCGCACACATACCACAAATAAGGTGAACATGGGTAATCACCCTACTCCCTCGTCCTCGGCGCATACCCCTCAGGTTGTCTGCGATACAAGCCCCAACATTCACCCTACCACCTGGGGCGATAAAGCAAATCGTCTCATAGACGTGGTCTAGAACAATATGGCTCCGGGTAATCGGCCGGACGCGGCCTAACCATATCTGAGTAAGCTCGCGCCACGGTGAGTCAATCGTCGCCAATCGCAGCTCGTGATCGTGCTCGAGCCAAGGTGCCACCTCAGTGCACAAAACACCCCCACGCAGGCGGAAGTATACGACCCTCAGGCTGTGGCCGGAATACACCGTCGTCAGGAAGACCGAAGTAGACGTTGATCGCCCGAGCACTGAAATCTAGGTGGCGACCCCGAACCCAGACTCGAGATAAGTCGCTGTTCTCCCCAAGACCGCCAATGTTGGCGATGACCTCCATAGCTAAATAACCAGAAGCAATGCCCTCGGGATGGCGCGCAAGTCCAGTCCACTGAAGATGGTCCAAAACTGGACTAACCCTGTCATCGTCCATATGACGAGGATAAATGCCTCTCTCCGGGACATAAGCCATGTTTCGACGAAGCTCGTCGAAATAGAACTCCTGAGAGGCCATCGTCACAAACCGATGCCTATCGTGTCGATGGGAACGCACCTCGTCAGGAAGACCCCTGAGTCTAGGGCCCCGCTGCCCCTCATCCTCCTCGGACTCACTGTCATCAGCATTCGGCATCACCAGAGCAGCAGTACTAGGGCCAGCTGCATCACGCCAAGTGGCTCGTCTCTTGGCCCCCGGAAGAACCATGAGAGACGCCCAGACAACCCACAAGAAAAGCAGCATCCTGCAAATACCCAACCAATACCAAATATAAGGTTAAATCCTACACAACGATTACACTAAGTATAGGACAGAAAAACGCAAGAACATGAAGGGTAGGCTCTAACACGAGCAATCCAAGAGGATAACCAAACAAAGAATATGTCCAAACAAATCCCAAAACTTTTTGGGACATTTAGTCAAACACGTTGTCTGCGCAATAACCAAATTCAAAGTTTCATTGTAGACACATGGGAAACATCCCCAAATCGAAACAATTGCTTAGGCAATAATTCATCATCATAATAGGGCACAAAACAACAATAACGAACTCATTCTCATGCCCGCAATACCAAGACAATCGGGAATTTCATATTCTTCCTAAAGCATAGAATCTAGTAAAAACTTCCCAAACTAGGTATACATTCTTGCACAAATACTTCCTAAACAACAAAAATTGCGTCAAGTATCACATGAGTCCGCTAATTCGCACGAATCAAGTTTAGAAATCATAAACCCCCAATTCTAACATATAAACCCTAATCTCAAAATCCGTCCAAAAAATAAGTTATTCAAGGCATAAAAACTAAAATTGACAAGTAGAAGTAGTAGATACATACCTTGCCAAGAAAAATCGAAGCCGAAAATGGGAGAATTCGGGAACGGGAAAGCGAATTTGAGAGCAAATTAAAAGTGGTTTCGGATTTGGGAAGGAGTGAAATGGCTCACGCGGGACGCGAGCCCCTTTTTCCCGAACTGCCATGGCATCGCGGACACTGCGCGGGCCTCGGGAAAAAAAAAGGATTTTTTTATCTCCCAATATTCTACACAATCAGCCATACGGCAAATTGTCCAAATGCGATTTCTGGTTGAAAGAAGTAGCATTTCTTGGACACATAGTATCCGCTGATTGAGTTTCAGTGGACCGGCAAAAGTTTCTGCCGGAATGGGCAACCCCAAAGAGCCCAACTGAGATAAGGAGTTTCCGTGGATTAGGCGGGTATTATAGACGGTTCGTGAAGGATTTTTTAAAAATCGCACGACCTTTGACCCAGCTACTGAAGAAGGGAGTAAAATACGTGTGGACAGAGGCTTGTGAGACAGCGTTTCAAGAGCTGAAGAAATGACTCACAACCACACCCGTATTGACACTACCATCAGAGAATGGTGACTTCGAAGTTTATAGCGATGCTTCGAAGGAAGGTCTAGGTTGCGTCTTGATGCAAGACTCGAGAGTTGTAGCATATGCATCACGCCAGCTAAAACCTCACGAGGAGAATTACCCGACACACGACCTGGAGTTGGCAGCGGTCGTTTTCGCTCTAAAGATATGGAGACATTATCTTTACATGCGCAAGTGTCGAATGTTTACCGACCACAAGAGCTTGAAGTATATATTCACTCAGAAGGAGTTGAATTTGAGACAGCGAAAGTGGTTGGAACTTATTAAGGACTACGATTTGGAGATATCCTACCACGAGGGAAAGGCGAATGTGGTAGCCGATGCCCTAAGCCGGAAAACCCAACACGTGACAAACTCGTTGGTAATTCCGCCGGCATTGTACATGGATTTAGCGAGATTGGACGTGGAACTTGTGCATCCGGGCACAGTGAGTGAAACGATCAACGCAATGGTCGTAGAAACTCCAATATTGGACGAGATTAGGCTCGCCCAACCGGGCGACGCGAAATTGGAAAAGATAAAGGGGTATATTGCCGAGGAAAAGGCAATAGGATTTGCTGTCCACGAGGATGGAAGCATTCGCTTCAAAGAGATATGGTGCGTGCCCCATAAATGTGCCGAGTTGAAGCGAAGGTTGATGGAGGAAAGGCACAACACGCCATATTCAGTGCATCCCGGAGGCGACAAGCTTTACAAAGATCTAAAGAAGATCTATTGGTGGACGGGAATGAAAAAGAAAGTGGCAGACTTCGTGGCGAAATGCCTCACCTGCCAAAGGGTTAAGGCAATGAGACATAAACCCTTAGGACTGATGCAACCACTAGAGATTCCAAGTTGGAAGTGGGATAGCATCTCAATGGATTCTGTCTCGGGATTACCCCGATCACCTAAAGGCATGAATAAGATTTGGGTGATTGTGGATAGGCTAACGAAGACAGCCATATTTATCCCGATGAAGGACACGTGGACTATGGACCAATTGGCCCGAGCCTACGTTGATAATGTGGTACGACGACATGGAGTACCACATGACATCATTTCCGACAGAGACAGTAGATTTGCCTCTCACTTTTGGATGGAGTTACAAAAAGCTCTCGGTACTCAAATCAAAATGAGCACCGCATTCCACCCGATGACGGATGGTCAAACCAAGAGGACAATCCAAACACTAGAAGACATGCTGAGAGCATGCGTGTTGGAATTTAAGGGAAATTGGGAATCCCATTTACCCTTAATCGAATTTTCTTGTAATAATAGCTACCATGCTAGCATTGGCATGGCACCATTCGAGGCTTTGTATGTACGAAGGTGCCGAAGACCGTTGAGCTGGGAAGAAAACGATAAGTCGGTGGTAGTAGGGCCACAACTTATCGAAGACATGGCTCAACAAATCAAGGTGATTCAAGGAAAAATGAGAGCCGCTCAAGACCGTCAAAAGAGTTATGCTGACTTGAGACGACGAGACCTAGAATTTCAAGTGGGAGATAGAGTCATGCTAAAAATATCACCCATGAAGGGGTTGATGCGCTTTGGCAAACGAGGAAAGTTGAGTCCTCGATACATAGGACCTTACGAAATTCTAGAACGAGTCGGAAATTTGGCCTACCGACTGGCTTTACCGCCACAATTAGATCGAGTTCATAATGTCTTCCATGTCTCACAACTAAAGAAGTATGTGCCAGATCCGACACATGTACTTCAACCAGAAGTAATCGAACTCGATGAGGATCTGACTTATGAAGAAGTCCCTGTGCGAATTCTAGACACTAAGGAGCGAGTAACGAGGAACAAAACCGTCAAAATAATCAAAGTTCTTTGGTCGAACCACGAAAGTGAGACGGCAACTTGGGAGGTAGAATCCGACATGAGAGAACGCTATCCGACACTGTTCCAAACCGACACCGACACAGTTATGGGGACATAACTGCAATCTTAAGGGGGAGAGGATGTCACACCAAGTATTTTTCGTGCATTTTTGTAAACAAGCAAACAAATTCAAATTGTTTTGAACTACGTTATGGCTTGATCCCTTCACAGGGTACGTAGGCAGCTTAGAAGTTTTAATTCTAAGTTCAGTCACGAAATAATAAAACAACCAAAAAGACCTTAGCACGAGAAAAAGTCGAAACACAACTTCGAGGACGAAGTTGATTCTTAAGGAGGGTAGACTGTAATACCCGAGAATTTTCCAACATAAAATAAATACAATAAATAAAATAAATACAATAAATAAATAAATTCAGCAAATAAATAAATAAAGGTAAGGAAAGGAGAAATGAAATTTAACTTAAAAAGGAATTAAAGGAATTTAATTAAATAAAAAAATTAAGTAAAGATAAATAAATTGTTACACGTGTACCCGGCACCAAGGGGCTCGAAAACTCGAGTCCAAACATAAATTTAGATCCGAGGGAAATGACGATACGGAATAGGAACCCGAAGATGGCCCGGAAATCGGAATCCGGGAGCATAGAGGGATAGAAGTCCGAAAGAGAGGAGGAAAGGCACGAAGGATCGCACGACCCGCCCGGACCGAAGTCCAGGTGTGAACCGCGCGGTGGCCGCGCGGTGAAAGGGCAATTGGCGCGCCACGACCGCGCCACACGATAGATTCGCCGGTTGCGAGATTCACTCGCCCGAATCCGGATTTTCCGACTTCGGTTGAACACCTTTCGGCTCAAGACACACCAAGGCCGACCTTGGACGTCCCTAGGTCGTGTCTACCTATAAATAACCCCTCTTGAAAGCCCCGAACACTTTTCAAAACATCCATACTCTCTATACGTTCGAAAACCCTAATTTTGGAGTCGTCGGAGGCACGAAACCAAGGCAAAGACTGTCGCGGACGAATTCGAAAGATCTCTAACATCGTGGTAAGTTCCGATCCGATCCTTGTTCCATACACGATTCAAAAACGAATCCTAACTTTCTTCTTTTTCTTCTCTACACCCCGAATCGGATCTAGAACGAAGAACCCGACGAACGGAGAAGATAAACGGTGGACTGGAAGCCACGCCTCCAAAATCGACGTTCCCAGACGACTGGAAATCTGTAAGTTGACACTTACATGGTTTTGGGAGTAATTAAAACACTTAAATCTAAAAGCTTAATCAAGAATTCGAAAATCTGTCAACATGGGATTTTTACCGGCGCAGCGATTTTGTACGATTTTTCCGAACCCTTAAAAGTCTTCAAACGAGAAAACTTAAAACATGAAAAACGTTCCTAAGGCTTAGATCTATCTCTTGTAAAATGTTCAGAATTTGTTGTGATGATTTGGTATATGAAATCAACCCGGAACCGAACTGCTAAGATTTAAATCTTGAATTTCTTGACAGAACTTAGGTCTGAACTTGATGATGTTTTTGACTAGGATTCTAGGCTGATTTAGATCTTTAGCCGAACATGAAAGTTGTAGAAAAATGTCTTACGAAGTTCTCTGTAAAATTTCGTTTAGTTTGGAGTTGATTTGCTATGGTAGATCTTGAAAATCTTGAACTGCTGTAAGATAAATTCGGACAGATTAATGTTTCTACGAAAATCGATGTTTTTGACCTGTTTTGGTATGTCGGATTGAAAAAGTTAAAACACAAAAGTTGTTCATCTCGATGTTTCCGAGTCAGTGGTAAATTTTCAGAATTTTTGGACTTAAATTTGATTTTAAATTAATTTTAGAGTAAACAACGGTTTACCGGAGTCAAATCTTGAAATCTTGTTGAAACGATGGAATTAGCATTTAGGGTTGAAACGAGTCGAAATCTCTTCTTAATAAATTAAGTGAAATCAGAATTTTTGAAATAAATCCCCTTACAAACTTGATAAATTAAAATTAGGGGTGAGTGCTCTGCAGGGTGCCCCCTAACTGCTTCACTTCGTGCCTTTATGGACGATTGTGACCCCGCGCGAAAATTGAGATATGATATTGCCAAAACGGCATAAGATATATGGCCTACACTCTCGTGAATATCCATATGGGTTTCCCGAGGCTCCGGAGTGGTACTGGGTATGGCAGATACGGCTGCGGCCGCCGGTTTCCTGCTAAACTTGTTGAGATCGCGATGCAATCGTGAAACACTTGAAATTACTAAATCGGGGATGTAATGGGGAATTTAAATTAAATCGGATTATTTATCGTTGTCGTTTAAATTGTTAAATGCTTTGTTTAAATTAATTATGGCTTTCATTTTAAATTGTGCTAAATGTATTCTTGACTAGTGCCATGAAATAATTATGCAAATTGGTTAGATAATTAAGTTGAATTATTTATGGCTTATTATCATGTTTTTATGTAAATATTAAATTAATGGTTTTTAAACCCTACGATCATGCATGTGTTAACTTACTCAGCAAGTTGTGCTGACCAAACCGTTTATTTTTCCTTTTCCTTACAGAGTATGTGGAACCAACATGAGCACGTTCATGCATGGGGGAATTATAGTTTGCGAAACTTTATTTTTGAATTCTTACATTAGACTATAGAATAAACGGGCCTGTTTAACCCGTGTTTTGACCATGTCGGTCTTCTTTACATTTCCGCTGCAATATTATACTTAAATATATTTCCGCTGCATTATGATATTATTATTTTCGAATTTATATTGTATGGGTTGTTTGCAAATGTTTTAAATATTTTAAATACTGAAATACCTAGCCTTGCATCTCTTTAGTAAGCCGGAGAAACCGTGTCCTACTAGGGAGGTGTGGCGGTGACATCCCGACCTGGGTGACCAAAAACCGGGGTGTTACATTCTGTCACAATGCCTGATGGTTCTCAAGCTTCTCCAAAGGTTATTGGTCGTGCTAACCCTTTAACAAATGTGTCTCTTGAATCTATCCTATATGTTCTCAATTGCCCCTTTAGCATTGTTTCTGTGAGTAAGTTGACCAAATCCTTAAATTGTACTCACATTTGACATGGGCTCTTTTTCCATCCAGAATCGCAGCACGAGAGAGATGATTGGCGCCGGACGTGAGTTACATGGGCTTTACCATCTTAGCCTTCCATTACCTAAAGTTTCTCCTTCCGTTGTGTGCTCATTCACCTCTCCAGAGCTTATCCACCAGCGTTTGGGTCATCTTAGTCTGTCAAAGCGACAAAGCCTTGTCCCCATTTTGTCTCATTTGTCGTTGTTATCTTGTGAGTCTTGTCAGCTTGGGAAACAATCTCGCACTTCATTCCCTAGGCAAGTCAATAATAGAGTTGATGTACCTTTTGGTTTAGTTCATTCTGATATATGGGGTCCGAGTCGAACTCGGTATTGGTTTTCGTTATTTTATTACGTTTATTGATGACTTCTCTCGATGTACTTGGGTTTACCTTATGAAAAATCGGTCTGAGAATTTTTTCTATTTTGAGGAATTTTATAATGAAATCGTACACATTTTGGGATTCCTATTAAAGTCTTGCAAAGTGATAATCCTCCTGAATATTTCTCTGATTCCATGACTCGTTTTCTCTCATCTCATGGGATTTTACATCAGTCTTCTTGTGCATACACACCCCAACAAAATGGTGTTGCTGAGCGCAAGAATCGTCATCTCATTGAAATTGCTCGCACACTTGTCATCCATCATCATGTTCCATTATCTTTTTGGGCCAACGATGTGCTCACTGCTCTTACCTGATCAATCGCTTGCCCTCATCTGTTCTTCACAGTAAAATTCCTCATCAATTGTTATTTCCTTGTGACCCTATTTATCATTTACCTCTTCGGGTGTTTGGGTGTGTATGTTTTGTCCACAATCATTCTCAAAATCGGGATAAATTTGCTCGTAAGGCTCTTAAATGTGTCTTCCTTGGGTATTCTCGCCTTCAAAAGGGTTATAAATGTTATTCCCCAGAGACTCGTCGGTATTACTTTTCTGTTGCGTCACTTTCTTCGAGTCTACTGCATTTTATTCATCCCCTTCATCTCCTCCTTGCATCACTGATGTCTTATCTATCCCATGCTTGCCTATTGACTTATCAGTTCCATTAGATTCCACCATATCGACTCCTCTTCCTGCACAATTGTCACCCCCTCTTGTTCCCATTACCACTGGTGTGGATGGTGGCTCCAATGACTCACGTTCGCCACCGATCTCTTCTCCATCTGTGATCCCCACTTCTGTTGATGATCGTCCTGTTGCTCATCGCAAAGGTAACCGTATCACTGGTAATCCTCATCCCATTTATAATTTTCTTAGTTATCATCGTCTTTCACCTACATATTGTGCTTTTTTATCTCATTTGTCTCCCGTATCACTTCCTAAATCACTTCATGAAGCACTTTCTCACCCAGGGTGGCGCCAAGCAATGCGAGATGAGATGGCTGCCTTGCATGGTACAGGTACGTGGGATTTAGTTCAATGTTATCGATGGCGGATGGCGGGTCATGGAGGATTGCCAAAATACCGCCATAGGGTTATGGCGGATGGCGTGGCGGGGTTATGGCGGATGTCACAATATATTAAACTAAAATTAGTTTTAATGTTAAAAAATAATTAGAAAGAATAAACAATACAGAAAATTTAATAAAAACATTCAAATAAAATTCATAAATTACTTAAAAGTCTCAAACAAACACAAATAAAATCTTAAACAAGCATAAAACACTCTTAAATAAAAAATCTACTCATCATCCTCATCATCAAGTCCAACATAATCATCCTCATGATGATCTAAAGCAGCATAACCCTCCTCCTCTACTTCTTCACTAGATATCTCATCAATTGAGTCTTCATCTTGGTCCTCTAAGTCATCCCTAGATGCAACAGCAACAACTTTTCCTTTTTTGCTCTTGCAACAACTTTTCCTTTTTTGCTCTTAGAACCACTCGCAGCACTTGGATGCTCTATCCTTTTCTTAGTGTTTGAGGCTTTCCTAGTGTAAATTCTTGGCTTACTAGCACCCGAAACCTCGTACACTGTATTCCAATTCAGTGTGTCATCATCAAAAACCAGATCATTGGCACCATCTTCATCCTCATCATCCACTTCTCCAACCAACCATTCGTTGCAATTATCTATATCATCAAATGTGATAGGATCTAGTTCATCTTTCTTTTGATGCCTCTCATGCAACTTTTGGTTGTATTTAATATAAACCAAGTCATTCAGCTTCTTATGTTCGAGCCTATTTCTTTTTTCTTTTTTCTGAATGAAGTTGTAATAGGCACAACAAATTAATAATTATTTATAAAGTATTTAATTTAATATGATAAATCTACAATAAGATAAGTAAAATTATAAGATAAAAACTATTTACCTGCTCGAATACACTCCAATTGCGCTCGCATCCAGAAGCACTACATGTAAGCTTAAAACTTAAACAGCGAAGTTTCACAAATGTGGTGCAGATGACCCAAACATATCCCACCATTCAGCTACAAAATGACATATTATTATGTAATAATTTTTTTAAAGAAAGTATTTATATTTATTTTTCTTTTTAAAGAATCTTACCAGGTGATGTTCTTTTCCATTGTCTTTCAGCAAAGTCACTTCCAAAAAGGCCTTTCTTATTATTGTAAAAAGATAACTCCCTCATAATTTCATCTTGAATAAAAGTAATAAGCACCAACCATCTAATGCATTTGAAAAGTCCTTCAATGACTTCATTATCATATTGCATCTCATTATTCTCATAAAAGATGTCTTGGATTTAAGTAATGACCAGCAGCATGCAATGGTTGATGGAGTTGGCAATTCCATCGTTTATCAATGATTGCAAATACCTCTTTGTACTTGCTTTCATTATTTTGGAAGGAAGATATAATGGTTTCTTTTTCTTTCTCCATGGCTTCATAAATATAGCCCATGGCTGGCCTCTTATCACCATCAACAAGCCGTAGCACTCTCACAAAGGGAGACATCACTTTAAGAATGAACACAATATTCTTCCAAAATGAAGACATCATAACAGTCTTTGTTGCTTCTCTTCCCTTAGCTTCCTTGAACAACTTATTCTTTGTCCATTCATCAGAGATAAACATCTTTCGAATATTGCTCTTTTCTTGATGAATCCTTTCCACCGAAAGGAAAGAGGTAGCAAATCTTGTAACTGATGGCCTCACCAATTCCCTTTTCTTTGTGTACCTCCTCAACAAGCTCAAGGTACTTGTATGATTATAAATAAACCATACCAAGCTCACAGCTCTTTGAATTGTCTTTTTGACATAGGGAATCTTCCTTGTGTCTTCAAGCATTAAATCTATGCAGTGAGCAGCACAGGGAGTCCAATAAAGGTGTTTTCTCTTCTCCATCAATAACTTTCCAGCTGCCACGTAATTGCTTCCGTTGTCTGTCACAACTTGCACCACTTTTTCTTCCCCTATCTCCTTAATAACAGCATCAAGCATCTCAAAAATCCTTTCACCAGTTTTCACAACATTTGAAGCATCAACTGATTTCAAAAACACTGAACCAGAAGGAGAATTAACCAAGAAGTTTATAATTGTTCTTTTCTTTCTGTCTGTCCATCCATCAGACATCAAAGAACATCCAAATCTTTAGCACTCATCTTTGTTTACCTTTAACAATTTCTCTGTGAGTTCTAACTCCTTCTGCAACAGAGGAACTCCTATTGTACAAGGGGCAACCTTCCCCCTCTTGCCCATCAGATGTTCTTTACCTCTAGTGATTCCAGCTGTCTATCACAAAATTTACATTGAATTTTGTTTGTTCCAGTACCCACTGCAGTATACTTCCAACCCGAATCATTCCTATTCAAATTAGTACTGCAGTACAATACTTCCAACCCGGATCATTCCTATTCAAATTATTTGCCGTTGATTGTTCTTCTCCATAAGACATTTTATATCTATAATTGAAAAGAATATAATAAAAAACACCTAATAAGAGTTATTATAGTGTAAAACTAAACAAATAAATAAAAACTATCTAGCAGAATATACTTAGTGCATGGCATTGTTACACTAGATCTGTTCTAATACATCAAGCTGTACAGACATACGATCCGGTTAGTTTCCATCCTATGTACCAGTATAAACTTTCATATAGGAATATGTAAAACTAAACTACTAAACAAAAATAGAAAAAAGACTCGAAACAAACTTCCAAAGAAACATGTAAAAACTAAAATACTAAATAGTTACCTAACAGAAACAAATAAAATATTAAAATAAACGAACAGAAATGGCTGGAAAAGGCATAAACATACAGACGCAACTGACGAAATAGTAACAGCAGAAACATGGAGAAAAAAATCACGAAACAAAAATGGTACAGAACCAAATTTTAGGGTTTTAGAAACATAAACTACTATCTAAAAAATAAAAGAATAGAAACAGAGAGCAGAAAGAACAAGAACAGAGACGAGACCAATGAAATTACAAAACAGAAACAAGAACCTGCTTCACCTTCGCCGCCGCTCACCGTCACTCGCCGGAGACCCACCGTTGTTCGTCGTCGTTGCCGGAAGACATCCGCTAGTCACCAGAGGTTGGGTATGAGTTGGGAAGAAACTGTACGAAATTTTGAGATTCCTAACCCTGATTTCTAACCTATTTTCACTTTTAAAGCCGGATCTGGGCCGGATCTTTCCTAAATCTTTCTAAACTGGCAACAAATCTCCAAATGATCTCCGAATCTGGGCATATTTTCTGAAATTTCAAAAAGCCCGTCCAATTTCCGCGATGGTCGCCGCCACCACCAACCATGGCGGCCGCCATTCCCGCCACAGCTTACCTTGTGGCATAGAAAGGTATGTCGTGGCAGAGAGCCAAAAACCCGCCACCGCCACCCGCCATGGCGGCATTTTGACAACATTGATTTAGTTCCATTGCCTCCGGGCAAGTCTCTGGTAGCTTGTCGTTGGGTTTATGCCATTAAAGTTGGCTCGAATGGACAGGTTGATCGACTTAAGGCGCAATTGGTTGCCAAAGGGTTTACACAGGTTTATGGTGAGGATTACATAGAAACTCTCTCCAGTGGCTAAAATGCCCTCTGTTCTCCTCTTCTTATCTCTCAATGCTACTCATTCTTGGTCTCTTCACCAGCTTGATATTAAGAATGCTTTCCTTCATGGCGAACTTCAAGAGGAGATATATATGGTGCAACCACCCGGTTTTGTTGTGCAGGGGGAGTCTAATTTGGTATGCAAACTTCGTCGGGCTTTATATGGCTTAAAGCAATCCCCACGTGCTTGGTTTGGACGATTCAGTTCTGTGGTACAAGCATTTGGGTTGATTCGGAGTGTGTCAGATTACTCTTTCTTTTATCGACATAATTCTTCCAGCCAGTGCTTGCTCCTTCTTGTCTATGTTGATGATATTGTTATCACTGGGAATGATATAGAAGGGATTGCTAAATTGAAATAACATCTTCACAAGCACTTTCAAACTAAAGACTTAGGTCCACTCAAATATTTCCTTGGCGTTGAGGTTGCACAATATAGTTCAGGAATCATTATTTCTCAAAGGAAATATGGTTTGGATATCTTAGAAGAAACTGGAATGACCAATTGTAAACCAATTGATTCTCCCATGGAGCCTAACTCCAACTACTTCCTGGCTAGGGGGAGCCTCTTGTTGATGCTGGCAGATAGGAGATTGGTGGGTAAGCAGAACTACATTACTCTCACTCGGCCGGACATCTCTTTTGTTGTGAGTGTTGTGAGCCAGATTTTAGAATCTCCTTGTGCTACGCATTTTAATGCAGTTATGCGCATTTTGAAGTACACTAAGGGGTCCCTGGTAAAGGCATACTATATACCAATCATGGGCATACTGAAGTGGTTGGTTACTCAGATGCGGATTGGGCAGGTTCCCCTATTGATAGGCGATCCACTTTCAGGTATTGCGTCTTTGTAGGAGGTAACCTTATGTCTTGGAAGAGCAAGAAGCAAGGTGTGGTTTCACGGTCGACTGCTGAAGCAGAATATCGAGCTATGGCTTTGGCAGCTCAAGAATTGGTGTGGATAAAACAATTTCTCCATGAATTGAAGGTCATTGATGTGTCTCAAATGAAGCTCTTTTGTGATAATCAAGCTGCCATATATATTGCCTCCAATCCGGTGTTTCATGAGCGCACTACACATTGAGATTGATTGTCACTTCATTCTGAGAATGTGTTGCCTGGGTTTATCGTCACAAGTTATGTTCCGTCCAATGATCAGTTAGTTGATATCCTCACTAAATCTCTCCGGGGACCTCGTACTCAATATATTTGTAACAAGCTTGGATCATATGACTTGTATGCTCCAGCTTGAGGGGGAGTGTTAGATTATGGTTATGTTGATGTTGTGTTTTTAGTTTAGGATATTTGGGCTAGCCCATTTTGGGCTCATTCTTGAATTGTATATATCTGTAAACTTTATCTCTTTTATGGTAGAATACAAAAAATACCGTTACACATAGGGATGGGCACGGTTCGGATAATCGAGTTTTTTCAGGTATTTGCTAACCGAACCAAACCGAACAAATATTTTAAGTTGCGAACCGAACTGAACCAAAAATTTCGGTTAACTGAAAAAAATCCTACTATTTGTGGACTACTCGAATCCAACCGAAAAATCCTACTTTTCACGTATTTTCATTTTAGTAATATTTTTCTATTATCCAATAAGCAAAATAAAAAAATTAACTAAGCCCAAACCAAAAACCCAGCCAAAAAACCAGATAGCCGAACCCTAAAAAGCCCAAGAGAACAAAACCCTAACTCTAAACCTAATTTTGTCCGCTGCCACCACCTCACCGGCGCCGCCACCGCCGTCGGAGGCCACCTCCGCCATCTCGCCATCACCGTAGCACCACTCCCGCCACCCACCAAACAAAACAAAAACAAGACCAAAACAGAAAAAAAGAGAAAAGAGAGGAAGAAGGAGAGCCGACGCCCACCACCGCCACCGTCGAGCAGCCGCAACCACCGTTCGTTGCCTCTATCATCAAATCCGACCACAGCCTCACCACCATAGATCGACGCCACCACCACAATCCCCCATTCATTCATATCCTCAACAAGATTCAGATCCGAACAACAAAAAACACCCAGTCACCCACCATTCCATTTTCTTGAGTTGACCAAAACCCAATCGAACAAAAAAAAAGGAGAAGAAGAAGGAAGCGGAAGAGGTTGAGAAGAAAGACGTTGCGGACCGCCGCCCGCCGTTCCGCCGTCACCTCCTTGCACCACCCATCGGAGCTGCCGTGAGGGTAAAAAGAGAGTGGGAGAGAGAGCGAATGAAAGGGAGGACACTAAAGAGAGAACGCATACCTGCTCTCCAAAAGGTGGGAATGGGAACAAATAATAATAATAATATAGAAGCATAGTTCAAAAGGTGGGAATGGGGAAAAGAGAGTGCGCAGACCTGCTCATAAATAAATGTAATAATATATAAAAATTAAATTTTTATAATAATATACGGTTCGGTTCGGTTAACCGGGGTAAAATTTTGTAAAAACCGAAACCGAACCGAACCGAACAAATACCTATGTTGAGGTATTTGTAACCGAACCGAACACCCTGGTTAACCGAAAATTCGGTTCAATTTCGGTTCGGATCAGCGGTTCAACGATTCGGTTCGGATTTTTTGCCCACCCCTAGTTACACAAACACTCCACAATTACAGTTACACTACATCACAATGAATAGGGATAGCTGGAAAGCAGAATCACAATACCCATGTATAGCAATGATGGAAGCAGGCACAATAAATTTCATTTGAAGGAACCCAGAAAAATAATTATAACAAGTAATAGGATAAAGCCAAAGCATCAAGTTCCAGGCCATTTGTGATACCCACCACTCTTGATGGAAATATTCCCTTTTACAGTTCAAACAATGATTTAATGTTTGTCAAATTTCAGATAGATAGAGTTCTCGACATGGAGAAAACATAGCACTCAACATTACCCAGCGTTTACCCTGTTTTAAAATTTCCTACTCCACTGCCAAGTACTATACCAATCTACTATAGAAATTTGTCATGTAGTCTACTGGCCAGCTACTGCAACTGTAAATTCTTATTCAGACAACATACCCTGTAATCTACTGGCCAGCTCATATTCATCCTCCCTCTCCCTGTCCGATCCCTCTCTCTAAACTTTGTTGGGTTTATGGGATGTGTGTCAGTTTGAGTTGATCTGTTTGACCTTTACTGATAATGGTATACTTTCAGTACTTACACTGCCTCTCTTTTCCCCCCTCTTTACTCTCTCTCTCTCTCTCTCTCTCTCTCTCTCTCTCTCTCTACAGTTCTTTTGCATGACCATAGTGAGAGATCAATATAACCAAAAAGAATATGAAGAAAAACTGACTTCTCTGGAGGAAAACCACAATTTCTTTTTATTTTGCCAAAGATCTCACATAATAATAATTTGGAATTTGTACTCCTAGGATAAGAAAGCAAAGGTTTCAGCAATACTTTTCAAGTTTAGAAATGGTGAAACAATATATTCTTCATGCTTGTGATTGGATTCACTTTCTTTTGTCAAAATTTGAGAACCAAATAAAATACTCCCTCCATTTTTTAATATATTTACCCTTTGCATAGTTGTTACTATTCATTTAGTGACGTTGATTCAACTTTTTGGCACAGTTATATAAAATAAAATATAGTCAAATGAGATATTATGTAACACACCTTATCTGAATCCAAGTGGACTCTGATTCAGTGCAATATTTAATATAAGATTTCCAACATACAGTAATTTTGGAAAATAATTGATATTTGAAAATCATTCCCTACACAGATACTAAACTCTCAATTAAAACATAGATCCTTTCAGTCTAGGTAAGACCTAATCGCTGACTCTGCTTCTAATTTTCCAAAATCAACCCCCAGTCATATGTGAATTAGTCATAACTGTGGAATTTATCCCTTACTCAGATCCGGATTTTATAAATGAATTTTTGTTGGAAATTTATTATAAGACACCTGATTTAAAATCATGACTTCTGTGTCCAAGGGAAGGATCCCAAAATAATTTAGACCACAATATCTACATAGTAATATAATGCATAAATTTATAAGGGAGTGTAAAATCAAATTAACCCAAAATATAAGGTGGGTTTAGACATAATTTGTTACACAGAGATAAAATAGCCTTGAGGTGAGAGAAGAGTTCAAAAGAACATTTTATTTGGCTAAAAAGATGACAGAAATAATCAGGATAATCTGGAGTGCAAGCATTTGCTATCCAGTTCCTAATTATTCCAGGTGGAATGATTTTAGATATTAGAAAACTTATGCGATGGTGACTGCCATCGCACATCTATCTTTTATCTGCGAAAAGACAAACAACCCACATTTTATCTCATTACAGTATTTCTTGAACAATGTTAGTCGACTTTGTTAATTAATACTATAATTTAACTTCGGGTTTCAAAATTAAGATAAGGAAAATGAAAGTGTACCCAGGTAATGGTCGGCTGAGCAGCTATTTTAAATCCCGGGTGGACCAACCGCCAAGGCTTCCACCATACCACTAACCGGACCATGCAAAATAATGACTAGCAATTAATATACAAACCACGAGCTAATTTTATCCAGATGAGATTTTCCGTCAACATTAGTTTGTGATATTTCTTACTACTCGTTTCACACAACACAGAAAAAGACAATATAAAATAAAAAAATATTTTTGGGGGTTTTTTAAAAAAATAAAAAGAGAAATCATCTTGTATGAGAGACATTGGTTTCTCATTCAAGGTATGGAAATTATTCCATAATCACTCTTTATGTATTAAACAATCTTTCATTCCATAATTAATTATAGTCCGGATTATATTGAAAACACAAGAGTTTAATTTTGTAGAAAAATCTTTTAGTGGAATTGAACAAAATTCTTTATATCAAATTAATCCTTGGTTGAGATCATTGGATTTCAACCTCAAAATATTAATATAAAGGTTCAATTAATTAATGGGATGAGATGGAGAATAAAAATTTGGCAAAAAGGGTGCCATCACGTCGCAAGACAGATATTACGTCGTGAACCTAGATTCACGACGTGAGGCTTGCGACGTATGGGTGGGTAAGAATAATTTTTAGAAATTTTGAAAATAAAGGGTGTACCCCGTCGCAAGGCTCAAAGGCGCGTCGTGAACCACGGGTTAACAACGCGGGTCTTGCAACGGGCAAGGTAGAATTTTAGAATTTTTATCTTTTGAACATAGTGGGGACCCCATCGCAAGGCATTAAATTTTTAATGCCCCGAAAATTTAAACCATTTTCGTGAAGTCATCGTCGTATTAACTGTTCTAAACTGTCGATCACTCAGCTTAGACAACTAATATGAAGCGAGGTAACAACTTATAGTACAAAAGAAAACAAATATTATTCCCATGAGTCAACATAGCATATCCAGACTACAAGCCCTGTAATGTAACAACTCAATGATAACCCGAAATCTAATTAACACCAGCATAAATAAACCAAGATAGTGCACAACGATTAAAATTAAAACAAATGTAATCTATACTACTACGCTCAGCCCGCACCCCATCCTCATGATATGCACCATCCTTAGGAAGATCTATAAAACATACAACAACAAGGTGTCAGTACAACGTACTGGCAAGGTAATAGCAGTAATAAGTAGATTAGACAGTACAAGAATTAAACAACATAATTATAAATACAAATATATAATAATAACATAAATTAAATACGGTATTTAAAAATCACACTGTCCCATTCCGGTGCTTCAACCACGTCATTCACTGCAATAAAAGATGAATGAAATGTAATGACCTATAATGTTTATCTATCCTAAATGCAACATATAATAATGTCTAACGCGTTTTCTAATAACCACGGTCGACAGTCATCATTGGCGAGAGGACACCACCTTCTCCCATACACAATGAACTGCCCGTCAACGTCGCCCCCGCCGCGGACGAACGGCCTATGCAGGGCCAATAACACTAGTGAGGGAGCCGGATAATCTACACTAATCAGAGCGGCGTCCAGCGGGTAAAGGCACAGGGTACATGCCCAATTGCCAAAACGTGCAAATCGCACAACACACAGACCAGGGATATCAGCTGAATATCCCTTCACGGTCAAACCAAACAAGGGAATAAGTCACCAACAAGAAATTAAACACATCACATGAATAATCGACATACACATTCCTATATATATTAATACTAACAAGTATAAGAATATGCAAATCTGCGTTCCTATAACACAAGCACATGATAGTCGGAGAAACAACCTAACCGTCTAGGTTCTTCTATCATAATTCCAAAACATTCGATATTTAACTTTTACATCCAATATAAACATTACGAGCTCTAACACAGCAAGTAATACATCCCTAGGGAGCCAGTCTAGTCACAGACGTCCCTACATCTAAAGCATAACCTAATTAGGATCAGATCCTAAACTTCTAGGTTAACATGCCAAGAGTTATACGATTTATAAATCAACACTAGTTAGTCATCTCGGCCTAACTCCCTAATCTACATATTACTAAGTAAACCTTACCTTAATCAAAAATCTTCTAAGCTTCCCATACGTCTTCAATCTTCTAACTTCTTCAACTCGAACCCCGGTCTTTCCCTTGCCTTAAAATAATTTCAACTCGAACCCCGATCTTTCACAGTCTTCTATGATGAAAGGAAGTTCATACCTTCAAGATCTCCATCTATTTCAAGCTCGAATTGTGGCTCCCCTTTCTCTTCAATGACCGCAGGTTCCATACCTTCCCAAGCCCTAGTCTGCTTTCTCTCTAAACACGTTAAAGGGGAAGAGAAGAATAATGCCCCAATTCTCTAAATCTCGACCTATTTCAATTGTGGGTTTGGAGGTGTTGAGATCCCTCCTAAATTATAGTTTCTAGAATTATATATTACATTCTTGAATAGGCTAGTATTATCTTCCCCAATCTTTAAACTTCTAGATGAGTCTAAAGCATTCCACATTCATTAGAAATCTAGAAAGGTAAGGAAGTGTCCTAGAATGTTCTATAGCCTAGTATAAATAGATGTGTAGTGGTCATTTGCACACTACAACCACAACACAACACAAGAGCACAAGCACTGCCACAATACTTCAAATGTTGTAAGTGTTGAGTGATCAATAAAAGTTCTTTATTTCTTTGAAGAGCTTTCTTCATCTTTGAGTGAATTCCTCATCTTTGAGAGAGAGTGCCACTATCATAGTGAGAATATTCAACACTTGCACACACACATTTGGGAAATAGTTCCGCTGCTAATACGTGTTCTTCCCAACAAAGTGGTATCAGAGCCAGGTTCGTTGAAGCCATCACCCTGCTAGATTGACGATGGAAGGTGTTGTGATGCACGATGGTGATATGTTCAAGCTCACAGCCGACAACTACTCCTATTGGAAGCCGATGATGGAGGATCATTTATACTGCAAGGATCTGTACGAGCCTATCAAGAATGAGAAGAAACCGGAGGGTAAGAAAGATGCCGAATGGGATCTCTTGAATAGGAAAGCAGTCGCAATGATCCGTAAGTACATCGATCGAAGTTTGTTTGAGCATGTTTCTACCTACACTAATGCATATGAATTATGGACCAAACTAGAGTCCATGATTCAAAAGAAGACACCTCGGAACAAAGCTCACTTGGTTCGTCGGTTGGTGAAGTTGGAATACAAGGATCGCCAGAGCATGATTGAGCACTTGAATACCTTCAAAGGTCTTGTGAATCAACTCACAAAGATCGAGATGAAGGTTGATGATGAGCTGCAAGCTCTATTGCTACTAAGCTCCTTGCCGGAGAGTTGGGACACGCTTGTTGTTACTCTTAGCAACTCGTGTCCAGAAGGAAAGCTAACTATGGATATAGTTGCTGATAGCCTGCTCAATGAAGAAGCCCGGAGGAAGGAGCGAGGAGACTCTGCACACTACGAGGCCAATGTTGTGGAGAACCGAGGAAGAAATGAGATCCGTGAAAGAAGCATCAATCGAAGCCGCGACAAATCCCGAGGGCATTCCAAGTCACGCACAAGGGTCACTTGCTACTATTGTGGTAAGGTCGGGCATAAGAAATCAGAATGCCGGAATCTCAAACGAGACCATAGGAACGGGGTTGTCAAGCAGGACTTGATAGAGCCAAAGAAACATGAAGAGAAGAGTACGACGGCGATAGCCACGGAGAATAAAGAAGACATCTTCCTCATTAGAGAAGAAAACTACTTGAACATTGCATGTGACGACAGTACGTGGATAATCGACTCAGGTGCATCATGCCACGTAACCCCACATAGAGAGTTCTTCTCGACATATAAAAGTGGTAATTTTGGCACTGTGAAAATGGGAAATCATGTGTCAAGCAAAATTGTGGGGATAGGAAACATCACTTTACTAACTAACACTGGATGGGAGCTGGTGTTAAAGGATGTCAGGCATGTTCCAGATATGCGACTCAACCTCATCTCAGCCGGTAAACTCGATGATGTTGGATACATAAATCAACTTGGAGCCGGAAGATGGAAGCTTTCGAGGAACAACATCATCGTTGCCAAAGGAATAAAAGATGGGACGTTATACATCACCCAGGCCAAGCTATGCATGGGAGAAACCAATGTCGCTCAAGATAGGCCGTGTCTGGAGCTGTGGCACAAGAGACTTGGGCATATGAGCGAGAAAGGGCTGCAAATCCTTGCCCAAAAGGAGCATCTTGCCGACATGAAAGGTAAAACACTAGACCCCTGCACTCACTGTTTGGTTGGCAAGCAACATCGAGTCACGTTTTCAAGAAGTAATCAGCCTCATAGGAGAAAGCATATTCTTGACTTGGTGCACACCGATGTTTGCTCGATGACGGAGAAATCCATGGGTGGTGCATTGTACTTTGTTACCTTCATTAATGACCACTCTCGGAAGGTTTTTGCATATTTATTGAAGACAAAGGATTAATTCATAAACGTCTTCAAGGAGTTTCATGCAAGGGTGGAGCGAGAGACAGGGTTGAAGCTGAAGTGCGTCCGAGCTGATAATGGCGGAGAATATCGAGGCCCCTTTGATGCATATTGCAGGTCACATGGAATCAAGCTCGAGAAGACTCCACCTAAGACACCTCAACTAAACGGTGTTGCTGAAAGAATGAATCGCACCATCACAGAAAGAGTTCGGTGCATGCTTTCTCACGCTAAGCTCCCTAAGTCCTTCTGGGGAGAAGCAGTGGCAACTGCCGTCAGCATCATCAATTACTCCCCATCTGTACCTTTGGATGGTGATATCCCAGAAGAAGTCTGGACGGGAAAAAGAGTCTCGTATGACCGTTTCAAAGTGTTCGGTTGTCGAGCGTTCGTTCATGTTCCCAAAGATGAACGCGCTAAGCTTGACTCAAAGACGAAGGAGTGCATCTCTCTCGGTACACAACATGATAAGTTTGGTTACCGGCTTTGGGATCCAACAGCCAAGAGGATCGTCAGGAGTAGAGATGTCATATTCTTCAAAGATCACACTATTGAAGATTTTCGTAATGAGAAGAAGTTGATGGTTCGATGTCGTGCCTCTCCTGATACACCAACAGTGGAGCATAATGACCAAGGTGAACAAGCAGCCGAGGATGCTGATGCCGAAATACCTACCTCGAATGACATAAGTAACGAAGATGTTTCTTCTGAGTCAGGCGACACAGAATCATCACAAGAAGAAGGTGAGACTCTACAACCTCAGCTACGTAGATCCACTCGTGAGAGAAAACACTCCACTAGATACCCACCAGATGAGTATGTGATATTCACGAGTGAGGGGGAGCCACAAAACTATAAAGAGGCTATGGAAGATCAACACAATGAAGAATGGTTGAAGGCCATGCATGAGGAAATGCAATCGTTGCATGAGAACCACACCTATGACTTAGTGGAGTTACCAAAAGGGAGACGAGCATTGAAAAATAAATGGGTATACAAATTGAAGACCGAAGAAGGAGGCGCAAGACCAAGATACAAAGCCAGAATCATCGTTAAAGGATATGGCCAGAAGAAAGGGATAGATTTTGAAGAAATCTTCTCTCCCGTGGTAAAGATGCAATCTATCCGGGTAGTTCTTGGGCTTGCCGCATGCCTAGACCTAGAGATTGAGCAGCTAGATGTCAAGACGGCATTCATGCATGGAGATTTAGAAGAAGAGATATATATGGAGCAACCCGAATGTAATACCCGAGAATTTTCCATCATAATATAAAACAATAATTAAATAAATAAATAATAAATAAATAAAATAAATACCATAAATAAATAAATAAATCCAGCAAATAAAGAAATAAACAAAGATAAGGAAATGAGAAATGAGATTTTTACTTAAAAAAGGAATTAAAGGAATTTAATTAAATAAAAAGAATTATTAAAGGTAAATAAATTATACACCGAAACCCGACACCAATGAACTCGAGAATTCTAGTCCAAACATCCAATTAGACCCAAGTAAAAATTTAGAGAGAAAGTAGAAACCCGAAGATACCCCGGAAATCGGAATTCGGGAGCATAGAGGGATAGAAACCCGAAAGAGAGGCGGAAAAGCACGACGGATCGCACGACCCACCCGGACCGAAGTCCAGGCGAAGTCGGTGCGGTGGCCGCGCGGTCAATAGGCATAGGGCGCGCCACGACCGCGCCACGCGACAGATTCGCCCGTTGCGTGAATCTCTCGCCCGAACGCGGATTTTTCGACTTTCGGTTGAACGTCTCTCGACCCAAGACCCTTGGGGTCAGATTTTGGACGCCCTAGGTCTTAGATATCTATAAATAAGACCTCCTAGGAGCTCCGAATACTTTTACAAAACCCTACAACTTTCTACACATTCGAAACCCTAAATCCGGAGTCGTCGGAGGCACGAAACCAAGGCGAACACTGTTGGACGAAAATTCTAAGATCTCCATAGTCGTGGTAAGTCTCGATCCAATCTTTGTTCTATATACGATTCGAAAACGAATCCTAATCTTCTTCTTTTCTCTTCTACACCTCGTATTGGATCTAGATCGTAGAACCCGACGAACGGAGAGGAGAAACGGTGGACTGGAAGCCACGCCTTCAAAATAGACGATCCCGGACGTTCACAACTCTGTAAGTTAACTCTTACATGGTTTTGGGATGAATTAAAACATTCAAAACTAAAAGATTAACAAGAAATCGAAAATCTGTCAATTTATACTTTCTACCGACGCAACAGATTTGAGGAATTTTTCCGAACCTTAAAAAAACCGAACTCAAACGGGAAAACTTAAAACACGAAAAACGTTCCTAAGGCTTAGATCTATCTACTGTAAAATTTTGAGAATATTTAGAGAAGATTTGATATGTGAAAACCCACCGAAACCGAACTGCTTGAATCTAGATCTTGAAATTCTTGACAGAACTTAGGAATGATCTTGTTCGCGTTTTCGACATATGATCTAGACTGTTTTAGATCTTTGGCCGAACATGAAAGTCGTAAATAATTGTCTTAAGATGATCTCTGTAAAATTTCATCAAATTTGGAGTTGAATTGCTATGGTAGAATTCGAAATCTTTGAACTGTGATACATTAAATTCGGACAGAATTATTCTTCTGCGAAAATTGGTGATTTTGACCTGTTTAGATATCTCGAATTGAAAAAGTTAAAACACGAAAGGTGTAGATCTCGACGTTTCGGAGCCAGTCGTGAAATTTTGGAATTTTTTGAATTAAATCTGATTATAGACGAATTTTAGAGTAAACTGTAGTTTACCGGAAACAAAATCTTGAAATCTTGTTGAAACATGGAATTAACCTTTAGGGTTGAAATGAGTTGAGATATTATTTTTAAATGAATACAATTAAAGTCAGATTTTTAAAATTAAATCCCCTTACAAACTTGATAAATTAAAATTAGGGGTGAGTGCTCTGCAGGGTGCCCCCTAACTGCTTCACTTCGTGCCTTAATGGACGATGGTGACCCCGCGCGCTAAACTTGAGATATGATATTGCCAAAACGGAGAAATATAGAGTCTACACTCTCGTGAATATCCACATGGGTTTCCCGAGGCTCCGGAGTGGTACTGGGTATGGCTGATACGGTTGCGGCCGCCGGGCTACCGGCTAAACTTGTTGACATCGCAATGCTATCGTGAAACTTTGAAATACCAAATCGGGGATGTAATGGGGATATTAAATTAGATTAAATTAAATTAAATTATGTTTGATGTCCAATTAAATTATTTAAATGCTTTATTTAAATTATGGCTATTATTCTAAGTCATGCGAAATGTGTTGTTAAATAGAGACCTGAAATAAATTATGCTATCGGTTAGATTAAATTAAGTATTATGTTATTATCATGCTTTTATTAAATTATTAAAGTTAATGGCTTTTTAAACCCTACGATCATGCATGTGTTAACTTACTCAGCAAGTTTGCTGACCAAAATCGTTTTTATTCCTTTTTTTTACAGAATATGTGGAATGAGCATGTGTGAGCACGATTCATGCATGGGATTTTGGGAAACATTATTTTGCTTTTAAATTCGTACTTTAGACTATATTATGAACGGGCCTGTTTAACCCGTGTTTTGGCCATGTCGGCCCTATTTATATTTTTCCGCTGCGATACTATACTAAAACAATTATTTCCGCTGCGCTATGTTAATATTATTTTCGAATTATATTGTATGGGCTATGTTGAATGATTTAAATGTTTTAAATACTGCAATACCTAGCCTTGCATCTCTTTAGTAAGCTCGGAGAAACCGTGTCTTACTAGGGGGATGTGGCGGTGACATCCCGACCTGGGTGACCAAAAACCGGGGTGTTACAAGTTGGTATCAGAGCCCGGCTATTTTTAAACTATTATTTTTAAACCATTATTATTTTTAAACTATTATTAATATTTTGACTATTATTTTAAATATTAAAGTATTATTTCCATGGAAAATTTTTATTTTAAAACCCATGGAAAAAAAATATATATATATTGCATTAAATTATTTTTTGGGGGGAAATCATCATTGCATTTGCATATTGCATCTCTCCTATGAACTTAGAATCTTGGCGAAACTTGAACTTAGAATCTTGGCGAATTTGAACCTAGAATCTTGGCGAATTGAACTTAGAATCTTGGCGAATATTAACTTAGATCTCTTGCTTGCGCTAGATGGCTAGTCAAGACATGATGCAGTTGATGGTCCGGATGATGAGCGTTCATCTCGATTCCCACCAAACCTTAGAGCAAATGAAGTACCGTATGGCTCAATTGGAAGCCAATTTACATCACATGGGCAACTTGAGAGAGGCGGATCATCACTGCATAAACCAACTCGAACGCAAAGTCCAAACCCTCACTACACAAAACTTAATACTAAAGGAATACATCGATGCCCACGGGCAAGACTTAAACACTATCTTTGGCGAGCTACTGCCACCGAGTTCGGGGGAGGAAGATCCGGAGGAAGATCCTGCTACCCCGCCAGAGGACGTCATGAGACACTAGAGATTCTATTGTTAGATACTATTTTGCTAGGGAAATATTTCTACTTTTGTACAAAAAAAAAATTTCTTTTAAGGAAATAAAATGCCCGATTCATTTTTAATAAATCGAAAAAAAAACGGACAGATCTGTCCGTACAGCCGAAAAAAAATTGAAATAAAATAAAACCCCGAAGCGTACGACGCTTCTTAGTTTGAACAAAGCACCACGTGCTAAATTGCAACACACATATACATTTATAGAAATTGCTTAGACTATATGCTAAATTCACCAGTCCTAATCTATCCCGTTTGTACCAGAATGGCACCCAGAGGAAGAGGAAGAGGAAGAACTCAACCCGCTCCCCAAACCACCACTGAAACACCCACTGAAACACCACCAAACGTCACTGAACCGATTCAACCTGAGATGGAACAGCCCCAAGGTGCGCAGGACGCCCCCGCACCGAACAATGTGGGCGATCGTCTTAGGACGATAGAGGAAGTGTTGATTGCGCTCGGAAATGCGCAAGTCAACCAGGGTCAAGCTGCGGCGGTACCTCCGCCCCAAGCTCGCCCTAACTACCTGGCAATGGTGAATCCTTACCAGCCGCCCCACTACGCTGGTGAGGAGGATCCAGCTAAACTGGAGGAATGGATCCGGACTTTTGACAAGCTGCTGGGAGCGGTCAAATGTCCGGAAAGAGAGAGGGTGCATGTCGCTTCATACTACCTGGGAGGCGAAGCTGACGACTGGTGGCAGGCGACGCAGGCCAAACTGACTGAAGATGACGAGCCTTACTCGTGGATGGAGATGATGGAACTACTCAGGGATCGATTCTATCCCTTGAGTACTAAAGCTGCCATGTACGAAGAGTTCCTGTCGCTGAAGCAAGGAGGCCTAACAGTGCAGGAATACTACACACGCTTCAAGGAGCTGGTGAGGTTCGCACCAAGGCTAGTGCCTACTGGGGCAGAAAAGGCACAGAAGTTCGAGATGGGACTGAACCTGTCTGTGCGCGAGGTGATCGCGGGGGTACACTATCCCGATTTGCAAGCTGTGTATGACCGCGCTGTGGCGGTAGCACGTGTGCAGCAGCTAAAAAGAAGGGTGAGTGGGGAGTCCAGCAGGGGTCCCCAAGACAAGAGAAGCCGAGACTCAAGAAACGAGAACAACACTGGGAGGAACGAGCAGCGCAGAGGGTCGAATAGGCCCCAACAAAACAACACTGGGAGGAGGTTCAACCAAGAAGATCCGGTACAACCTTGCCCGAGATGTGGACGACCCCATCTGGCAAGGGGATGCCCGCAACAAGGCACCTGTTACCGATGCGGTCGAATGGGTCACGTTCGACGGGGTTGCCGGACTAGGCTCGAGAACATAACGAGAAGGGACGATTTGGTCGCGGGGCAAGAACAGCCTCAAAATCAAAACGGGCGAAACGGGAATAACCAAGGGTACAGACCCCCTCAAAATAGGCCGCAAAACCAGAACCAGAACCAACGACCTCCGCCCCCTCAGAATCAAAACCAGCAACAAAATCAGCAGCCGAATGCGAATCAGCAGGGCAATCAGGGACGCCCTATGGGGAGGCTGAACGTGGTGAACCAAGCGGACGTGCCTGCGCAAGGAGAAGTGATGGCAGGTACATTTTATCTGTTGAATACGCCCCTTAGAATTCTGTTTGATTCTGGAGCTAGTTGCTCAATTATAGCATCAAGAATAGTGCCTGAGTTAGATCTACCTAAGTGCGAGAGAATTAGCTTAGGAATTCAATTGCCTGCTGGAGAAGTAGTGTCTTGCTCTAAACAATATAACGGAATTCCTATAGTGATAAAGAACGTAGAATTCTTCGCGAACTTGGTAGAATTTAACTTAAGAGACTTTGACATCATACTGGGGATGGATTGGTTATCTCAGTATAAAGCGGTGATTGAATGCCAAAAGCAAAAGATCACCTTGTCAAAAAGTAGGGGAAAGAGAGTCGTCTTTTACTCTCAGCCCCCTAAGAAAAGTAACAAAATCGTTAGTGCACTCAAATTAAGTAACTTGATGCGTAAGGGGTATGAACTATATGCGTGCTACGTGCACAACCTTGAGGCGGAAGAAAACAAGGTTGATAGCATACCAGTGGTAAGAGAATACCCGGACGTGTTCCCTGAGGACGTTCCGGGCATGCCACCTGAGAGAGATCTTGAATTCACTATAGATCTCATTCCGGGGACAGAGCCTGTCTCAAAAGCTCCGTACCGGATGGCACCACTGGAAATGAAGGAGTTAAAGGAACAACTCGAGGAACTATTAGAAAAAGGTTACATAAGACCGAGTACGTCCCCTTGGGGAGCACCGGTTTTATTTGTCAAGAAGAAAGACGGAGGACTACGTCTTTGCATAGATTACCGAGGACTAAACCAAGTGACCATCAAGAATAAATACCCCCTACTGAGAATAGAGGATCTGTTTGATCAACTGAAGGGAGCTTCAGTATTCTTGAAGGTCGATTTGCGATCTGGGTATCATCAATTGAGGATCGCCGAGAAGGACATTCCGAAGACGGCATTTCGAACGTGATATGGCCATTACGAGTTCACAGTGTTATCCTTCGGGTTAACAAATGCTCTGGCCATGTTCATGAATCTCATGAACAACGTGTTCCGAGAGTTGTTAGATCAGTGCGTCGTAGTGTTCATCGACGACATCCTGATCTACTCAAAGAGCGAGGAAGAGCATGCAAAACACTTACATCAAGTGTTAGAAATCTTGCGAAGAAATCAGCTATACGGCAAACTGTCCAAATGCAATTTTTGGTTGAAGGAGGTAGCATTTCTTGGACATATAGTATCCGCTGATGGAGTTTCAGTGGATCCGGCAAAAGTCTCTGCCGTGACTGAATGGGCAACTCCCAAGAGCCAAACCGAGATAAGGAGTTTCCTTGGATTAGCCGGGTATTATAGACGATTTGTGAAGGACTTTTCAAGGATTGCACGTCCTTTGACCCAGCTACTGAAGAAATGAGCAAAATACGAGTGGACCGAAGCGTGTGAGACTGCGTTTCAAGAGCTGAAGAAACGACTCACAACCACACCCGTATTAACACTACCATCCGAGAATGGTGACTTCGAAGTTTACAGCGATGCTTCCAAGGAAGGTTTAGGTTGTGTCTTGATGCAAGACTCGAGAGTCGTAGCGTATGCATCACGCCAACTAAAACCTCACGAGGAGAATTATCCGACACATGACCTGGAGTTGGCAGCGGTCGTTTTCGCTCCAAAGATATGGAGACATTATCTTTATGGGCGGAAGTGTCGAATGTTCACCGACCACAAGAGCTTTAAATATATATTCACTCAGAAGGAGTTAAATTTGAGACAGCGAAGGTGGTTGGAACTTATTAAAGACTACGATTTAGAGATAACATACCACGAGGGGAAGGCGAATGTGGTAGCCGATGCCCTAAGTCGGAAAACCCAACACATGACAAACTCGTTGGTAATTCCGCCGGCATTGTATATGGAGATGGCAAGATTGGAGTTAGAACTTGTGCATCCTGGCACAGTGAGAGAAACGGTCAATGCCATGGTCGTAGAAACTCCAATATTGGACGAGATCCGACTCGCTCAACCGGGCGACCCGAAACTCGAGAAGATAAAAGGGTATATTGCTGAAGGAAAGGCAATAGGATTCGCTGTCCACGAGGATGGAAGCATCCGTTTTAAAGGGAGATGGTGTGTGCCCCTTAAATGTGCCGAGTTGAAGCAAAGGTTGATGGAGGAAGGGCACAACACGCCATATTCCGTACATCCCGGAGGTGACAAGCTATACAAAGATCTGAAGAAGATCTATTGGTGGCCGGGAATGAAGAAGGAAGTGGCGAACTTCGTGGCGTAATGTCTCACCTGCCAAAAGGTTAAGGCAGTGCGACATAAACCCTTAGGATTGATGCAACCACTAGAGATTCCAAGTTGGAAGTGGGATAGCATCTCAATGGACTTTGTCTCGGGATTACCCCGATCACCTAAAGGCATGAACAAGATCTGGGTGATTGTGGATAGGCTAACGAAGACAGCCATATTTATCCCAATGAAAGACACGTGGACTATGGACCAATTGGCCCGAGCCTACATTGATAATGTGGTACGACGACATGGAGTACCACATGATATCATTTCCGATAGAGACAGTAGATTTGTCTCTCATTTCTGGACGGAGTTACAAAAAGCTCTCGGTACTCGAATCAAAATGAGCACCGCATTCCACCCAATGACGGATGGTCAAACCGAGAGAACAATCCAAACACTAGAGGACATGCTGAGAGCATGCGTGTTGGAATTTAAGGAGAATTGGGAATCCCATTACCCTTAATCGAATTCTCTTATAATAATAGCTATCATGCTAGCATCGGCATGGCACCTTTCGAGGCGTTGTATGGACGAAAGTGCCGAAGTCCGTTGAGCTGGGAAGAAAACGATAAGTCCGTGGTAGTGGGACCACAACTTATCGAAGACATGGCTCAACAAATCAAAGTGATTCAAGGGAAGATGAAAGCCGCACAAGACCGTCAAAAGAGTTATGCCGACGTGAGACGACGAGACCTAGAATTTCAAGTGGGAGATAGGGTCATGCTAAAGATATCACCCATGAAGGGGGTGATGTGCTTTGGCAAACGAGGGAAGTTAAGTCCTCGATATATAGGACCTTACGAAATTCTAGAACGAGTCGGAACTCTAGCCTACCGATTGGCTTTACCGCCACACTTAGATAGAGTTCATAATGTCTTCCATGTCTCGCAACTAAAGAATTATGTGCCGGACCCGACACATGTACTTCAACCGGAGATAATTGAGCTCGACGAAGACTTGACTTATGAAGAAGTCCCAGTGCGTATTCTTGACACTAAGAAACGAGTAACGAGGAACAAAACCGTCAAAATGATCAAGGTTCTTTGGTCAAACCACGAAAGTGAGACGGCAACTTGGGAATTAGAATCCGACATGAGAGAACGCTACCCGACATTGTTCCAAACCGATACCGACACATTTATGGGGACATAACTGCAATCTTAAGGGGGAGAGGATGTCATACCACCTATTTTTTGTGCATTTTTGTAAACTTTTGAACTACGTTATGGCTTGATCCCTTTACCGGGTACGTAGGCAGCTTAGAAGTTTTAATTCTAAGTTCAGTCACAACATAATAAAACAAACACAAGACCTTAGCACGAGAAAAGCCGAAACACAACTTCGAGGACGAAGTTGATTCTTAAGGAGGGTAGACTGTAATACCCGAGAATTTTCCATCATAAAATAAAACAACAATTAAATAAAAAAATAATAAATAAAGAAAATACCATAAATAAATAAATAAATCCAGCAAATAAAGAAATAAATAAAGATAAGGAAATGAGAAATGAGATTTTTACTTAAAAAAGGAATTAAAGGAATTTAATTAAATAAAAAGAATTATTAAAGGTAAATAAATTATACACCGAAACCCGACACCAATGAACTCGAGAATTCGAGTCCAAACATCCAATTAGACCCAAGTAAAAATTTAGAGAGAAAATAGAAACCCGAAGATACCCCGGAAATCGGAATTCGGGAGCATAGAGGGATAGAAACCCGAAAGAGAGGCGGAAAAGCACGACGGATCGCACGACCCGCCCGGACCGAAGTCCAGGCGAAGTCGGCGCGGTGGCCGCGCGGTCAATAGGCATAGGGCGCGCCACGACCGCGCCACGCGACAGATTCGCCCGTTGCGTGAATCTCTCGCCCGAACGCGGATTTTTCGACTTTCGGTTGAACGTCTCTCGACCCAAGACCCTTGGGGTCAGATTTTGGACGCCCTAGGTCTTAGATATCTATAAATAAGACCTCCTAGGAGCTCCGAATACTTTTACAAAACCCTACAACTTTCTACACATTCGAAACCCTAAATCCGGAGTCGTCGGAGGCACGAAACCAAGGCGAACACTGTTGGACAAAAATTCTAAGATCTCCATAGTCGTGGTAAGTCTCGATCCAATCTTTGTTCTATATACGATTCGAAAACGAATCCTAATCTTCTTCTTTTCTCTTCTACACCTTGTATTGGATCTAGATCGTAGAACCCGACGAACGGAGAGGAGAAACGGTGGACTGGAAGCCACGCCTTCGAAATAGATGATCCCGGACGTTCACAACTCTGTAAGTTAACTCTTACATGGTTTTGGGATGAATTAAAACATTCAAAACTAAAAGATTAACAAGAAATCGAAAATCTGTCAATTTATACTTTCTACCGACGCAACAGATTTGATGAATTTTTCCGAACTTTAAAACGAACTCAAACGGAAAAACTTAAAAAACAAAAAACGTTTCTAAGGCTTAGATCTATCTACTGTAAAATTTTGAGAATATTTAGTGACGATTTGATATGTGAAAACCCACCGAAACCGAACTGCTTGAATCTAGATCTTGAAATTCTTGACAGAACTTAGGAATGATCTTGTTCACGTCTTTGACATATGATCTAGACTGTTTTAGATCTTTGGCCGAACATAAAAGTCATAGATAATTGTCTTAAGATGATCTCTGTAAAATTTCATCAAATTTGGAGTTGAATTGCTATGGTAGAATTCGAAATCTTTGAACTGTGATACATTAAATTCGGACAGAATTATTCTTCTGCGAAAATTGGTGATTTTGACCTGTTTAGGTATCTCGGATTGAAAAAGTTAAAACACGAAAGTTGTAGATCTCGACGTTTCGGAGTCAGTCGTGAAATTTTGGAATTTTTGGAATTAAATCTGATTTTAGACGAATTTTAGAGTAAACTGTAGTTTACCGGAAACAAAATCTTGAAATCTTATTGAAACATGGAATTAACCTTTAGGGTTGAAATGAGTTGAGATATTATTTTTAAATGAATACAATTAAAGTCAGATTTTTAAAATTAAATCCCCTTACAAACTTGATAAATTAAAATTAGGGGTGAGTGCTTTGCAGGGTGCCCCCTAACTGCTTCACTTCGTGCCTTAATGGACGATGGTGACCCCGCGCGCTAAACTTGAGATATGATATTGCCAAAACGGCGAAATATAGAGCCTACACTCTCGTGAATATCCACATGGGTTTCCCGAGGCTCCGGAGTGGTACTGGGTATGGCTGATACGGTTGCGGCCGCCGGGCTACCGGCTAAACTTGTTGACATCGCGATGCTATCGTGAAACTTTGAAATACCAAATCGGGGATGTAATGGGGATATTAAATTAGATTAAATTAAATTAAATTATGTTTGATGTCCAATTAAATTATTTAAATGCTTTATTTAAATTATGGCTATTATTCTAAGTCATGCGAAATGTGTTGTTAAATAGAGACCTGAAATAAATTATGCTATCGGTTAGATTAAATTAAGTATTATGTTATTATCATGCTTTTATTAAATTATTAAAGTTAATGGCTTTTTAAACCCTACGATCATGCATGTGTTAACTTACTCAGCAAGTTTGCTCACCAAAACCGTTTTTATTCCTTTTCTTACAGAATATGTGGAATGAGCATGTGTGAGCACGATTCATGCATGGGATTTTGGGAAACATTATTTTGCTTTTAAATTCGTACTTTAGACTATATTATGAACGGGCCTGTTTAACCCATGTTTTGGCCATGTCGGCCCTATTTATATTTTTCCGCTGCGATACTATACTAAAACAATTATTTCCGCTGCGCTATGTTAATATTATTTTCGAATTATATTGTATGGTCTATGTTGAATGATTTAAATGTTTTAAATACTGCAATACCTAGCCTTGCATCTCTTTTAAGCTCGGAGAAACCGTGTCTTACTAGGGGGATGTGGCGGTGACATCCCGACCTGGGTGACCAAAAACCGGGGTGTTACACCGAAGGATTCATGGAGCCGGGGAAAGAACACTTAGTATGTCATCTCAAGAAGAGCCTCTATGGTCTAAAGCAAGCTCCGAGACAATGGTATAAGAAATTCGACTCCTTCATGGCCCAACATCAATTCCAGAAGACTCGCTCGGATCACTGCGTCTTCATCAAAAGATATCCTAATGGAGAATTTATCATCCTCTTACTCTATGTGGATGATATGTTAATTGTTGGTCGTGACAAGAAGAAGATCGAGGCACTGAAGAAGGCTTTGAGCAGATCATTCTCCATGAAAGACTTGGGACCGGCGAAACAAATTCTTGGGATGAAGATCACTCGAGATCGTTCCAAGAGACTATTATGGCTATCTCAAGAAAGATATATTGAGAAAGTTCTTAAAAGATTCAATATGGATAAAGCCAAGCCGGTGGGCCTTCCACTTGGAGGACACTTCAAGCTAAGTAAGAAACAATGTCCAACAAGTGAGAAGGAAAAAGAAGAAATGGAGAAGATCCCATATTCATCGGCGGTCGGGAGCCTCATGTATGCCATGGTCTGCACTAGACCTGATATCGCCTTCGCTGTTGGCATGGTAAGTCGGTTCTTATCTAATCCCGGGAAAGAACACTGGGCAGCTGTAAAATGGATATTTAGATATCTTCGGGGAACTGCCAAAAGATCTATATGCTTTGGCAAAGGAAAACCAGTGTTAGAAGGGTATACTGATGCAGACATGGCAGGAGACGTTGATTCAAGGAAATCAACATCAGGACATCTAATTACCTTTGCAGGGGGAGCTGTATCTTGGCAATCCAGATTGCAAAAATGTGTGGCGCTATTAACAACAGAAGCTGAGTACATAGCGACTACAGAAGCAGACAAGGAGATGGTATGGATAAAGGGACTACTCATTGAGCTAGGTCAGAATCAATCAAGCCCGATGCTTCTCTGTGACAACCAAAGCGCGATATACTTGGCGAAGAATCCAACGTATCACTCCCGATCAAAACACATTGATGTTCGATATCATTGGATACGAGATGCATTGGAAGAAAAGCGTCTCCAACTCGACAAAGTGCATACGGATGACAACTGGTCAGATATGATGACCAAAGTGATACCTCTAAAGAAATTCGAAGATTGTTGCAGAGGCACTGGAGTTACAGATCTTCTATATTAGTCGGGAAGGGGGAGATTGTTGAGATCCCTCCTAAATTATAGTTTCTAGAATTATCTATTACATTCTTGAATAGGCTAGTATTATCTTCCCCAATCTTTAAACTTCTAGATGAGTCTAAAGCATTCCACATTCATTAGAAATCTAGAAAGGTAAGGAAGTGTCCTAGAATGTTCTATAGCCTAGTATAAATAGATGTGTAGTGGTCATTTGCACACTACAACCACAACACAACACAAGAGCACAAGCACTACCACAATACTTCAAGAGTTGTAAGTGTTGAGTGATCAATAAAAGTTCTTTATTCCTTTGAAGAGCTTTCTTCATCTTTGAGTGAATTCATCATCTTTGAGAGAGAGTGCCACTATCATAGTAAGAATATTCAACACTTGCACACACACACTTGGGAAAGAGTTCCGCTGCTAATACGTGTTCTTCCCAACAGGAGGTGGGCTTGGGCTTCTTCCTCATCCAATTAGTGGGTGGGCCTCTTCTTATATATTTGATGGGCTTTAAATAATTTCCACACTTGTATTCATTAATCCATGTAAACCCATACTATTTAATTAAGCACAATTAAATAAATTAATTATGAATTAATTAATCGGGATGCTACATTCCCTCTCCCTTAGGATCATTCGTCCTAGAATGACACAAAGGTATGAATCAATGTGTTATCGTCTCTTAATTGATGTGAGATCCAACTCTGAACACTCTCTCACCCTTCTTTCGGTTCCTTACATCATGTCCTCGTCAGATGATGGAACCATAGTTCTCTCACCATCTGTAGTGTCTTATATTGAAGTACTCCACCCTTCATTTGATTAATCGTCTTCAGTAAAAATTCATATTCTTGACTCTTGTCAAGCTTCACCTCAACAGCTTGCATGCTTTTCTCGGAATCTTATACCAATCCTCTTAGTTTGAGCTACGTGGCATACATCACCTTCTATTAGTTCAAGTCCCTTCTTCAGCCTGCCTCTGATAGTTTCCAACAACTCTAGTTGTCTTTTTAAGAGTTATGAACTCAACTAATCTCATTTCGAAGAACCTCTCATCTTGATGAAAGATTCTTTACTTTCCTTCCGATTAGTACTTATATAATGCCAACTGACACTCGAACCTTGTTAGCTTTTGTAAGAGAAACTTGACATCATCAGATGTGTCTCCCACGTGCATTGGAAACCAATTCATAAACTCTTATCTAGTCATTAAAATCCACATTATATCCAAAATTCCATTTCACGCAATAGCCTTTTCCTCTAAACCTCTATTGACTTTCAACAGGTCAATTAGAAATGTTGCTTTTAAATGAGCTCACCATTCATGCGTAACCTGTGAGTCTCAAACTCCTGTCGTGTTTCGTCTCACACTTTTACTTCATGCATTAGAATGTCTCCCACGTCTCTCTCTCTCTCTCTCTCTCTCTCTCTCTCTCTCTCTCTCGCTCTCTCTCTCTCTCTCTCTCCAGTTCTTTTGCATGACCATAGTGAGAGATCAATATAACCAAAAAGAATATGAAGAAAAGCAGACTTCTGGAGGAAAACCACAATTTCTTTTTATTTTACCAAAGATCTCATATAATAATAATTTGCAATTTGTACTCCTAGGATAAGAAAGCAGAGGTTTCAGCAATACTTTTCAAGTTTAGAAATGGTGAAACAATATATTCTTCATGCTTGTGATTGGATTCACTTTCTTTTGTCAAATTTGAGAACCAAATAAAATACAAAACAAGTAAAATACATTCATGGGTTTCCATGGAATTAAGATATCACATGACAGATCATCCCACCCATTCTATTTTAAAATATCTCCAGTTGCATAATCAGTTAAACAGGCAATTCAATAGGGTAATTGTAATCAAACTGATTTGACTCCTTTAACAATACTACTAGCAACGACTCAGGGCAGGCAATTTATATACATCTAGAAACCAAACATACAGTTAACACACAAATTTAGCTCAATTCAACTGGAGTAACGTCGCCCATTCCAATCCAAACTTTCCCATTATAATATAATTGACTATTAATGTTGTTGTACCCAATGCAAAATCAAACGAAATAACTACAATGCAATCACCAAATAGACTTTATGATGGTATTGTTGAACCAAATAACCAACATTGAATAAAAACCCTGAGAAATTGAAAGAACCCGGAACGGCATGGTGTCTGGGACAAAGTGTGCGCAAAAAGGAGGGTTCGAACAGTTACCTGGAGGCGACGAGGTTGAAGGCGGAATAAGCCAGAACTTCTCCGTCCTTTGCCGGTAAACGAGGGTTGGTATTAAATTAGATTGGAAGGCAACAAACAAACTTTTCTCGCGTGGAAGGCGACCAACAATCTTTATGAAGCTGAAATTGGTTTCTTGTAGACGGTAATCTATTACACTAGCCATTAATGTTGTTGGGCAACCGCACCGGTACCCTGTTTTAACCTATTCTATTACAAACCTTAAAGGCCTAAAACTATGGGATTACAAGGCTTTAGCTCACCAATACATGTTCACTCAAAATATAAAAAAACATAAAGCAATAAATGTCTTCGGATGGCTACTCCCGCGTCGACTCGAGCGCTGCCTCCAACGGACAGATTCGTCTTCTCCGTTTTCTTGTTCCAACAGTTCGGTTTTCGTCTCCACTTAACGGATCTACAACACAAAGTTAGTAGAACAAGCAATATAGTAATAAATTGTTAAAGGAAGACGTAAAACCAACGGATCTAGTTAGATCCGTTAACCCTTAGGCTCAGGAAGCCCAATGCAAATCACCACTCAACCGGAGCCATCACATAGGTGATCCAAGGGAAGAGAATGGGCGGCCACCGCTGCCCGGGCACCAAGCCACCGCTGCCGCACTACTGCCGAAGCAGTGCCGGCCTCCACAGCTCACCGCCGTTCGCCACCACTCAGCACAGCAGCTGTTCGGGACACACCAACCCCGCTGCCGCCCTCCGTGTCACAAACCCTTCGCCGGAAACCTCTTTCCGGCGACCTACCACCGAGGCACTAAAAGGGAGACACACACAGCCCCACCGAACCCCAACATTCGGCTTTCCAACCCCGTGAAGAACTTACACCACTCGTCCCTTAACCTCTCACACTCTCTATCTAATGGTAAGAACAAATCTAACCTAGAAATGGAGATGAACACATGAGGAAATGGGAGAGAGCATTCTGAATGGGGAGGGGCGCCGCACAAAGAAGAAAAATGAGGTTCAGGTTGCAAGGGCTCGGCTGGAAGGGAGTATTTAAATTAGGGTTATTGGGCCTCACTAATTGCAGATGGGCCTGAATGGGTGTTGGGCCTAAACCAGCAAATGGGCCACTTTTCAACATTCTCCACCTTGGACAATTTTCTGTGTTGCCAAGAGTGTGTTCATTGGTGCTTCGGTGTCATCATCGCCTAGACATTACCTTCACTTACCAGTCCCGCTTACAACAGTATACACAAAGTATCAAAGCAATAAATCATGCATCAGAAACATAACATATTAGCCAAAGTCAAAGTGAAAGATTTTCATGCATGATAACATCTTCTCAGCAGGCAAACACTTAGTTCCCATATCAGCAGGATTAAATTCAGAAGCAATTTTATCCAATTTCAGTTTTTCACACTCAACATTATCCCTAATGAAGTGGTACTTAACATCAATATGTTTAGACCTATCATGAAAAACAGGATGTTTGCTTAACTGAATGGCAGATTGACTATCAGAATATATGGTTATCTCATTCTTTAATCCTAGTTCATGCATCAGACCACTAAACCATATACCTTCCTTAAAAGCTTCTGTTATGGCAATAAACTCAGATTCTGTAGTGGACAAAGCAACAACAGTTTGCAATTGAGACTTCCAGCTCACACATGAACCACCTACAGTAAACACATAGGATGTAGTAGACTTTCTACTATCCCTATCATTAGCAAAGTTAGAGTCTACATAACCAGTCACAAATAAATCATCATTCCATTTAGCAAAACACAGAGAGTAATGCATAGACTTGATTAAGTATCTCAACAACCATTTTAGAGCTTCCCAATGTGGTCTACCAGGATTAGCCATAAATCTGCTCAAACAACTTATAGGATAAGCTAAATCAGGCCTAGTTGAAATCATCAAATACATAACAGACCCAATGGCATAAGCATAAGGGACAGATTCCATATCTTTCATTTCAGATTCATTTTTAGGGCACTGTTCTTTAGTCAACACGAAATGGGAAGCAAGAGGACAACCAACAGGTTTAGCATTTGACATCTTGAATCTAGAGAGAATTTTCTTCACATATTCAGCCTGGTTAAGGATTTGGGTTGAATTAGCCCTATCCCTAACTATATGCATTCCAAGAATGCATTTGGCTTTTCCTAGATTCTTCATGTCAAAACTCTTGTTCAAACAATTTTGAACCTCAACAATGCTTTTCATGCAAGGACTAACAAGCAACATATCATCAACATAAAGCAATAAGAACATAGGCACAGATTTCACATCTTTCAGATATAAGCAATGATCAAATTTAGATCTGGTGAATCCTATGTCTTTCATGCATTTATCAAACTTAATGTTCCACTGTCTAGGTGCTTGTTTTAGTCCATACAAAGCCTTTTTCAACAGGCATACATGATTGGGTTTGGTTTTATCCACAAAACCTTCAGGTTGCTTCATACAAATTTTCTTATCTATGTCACCATGCAAGAAAGCAGTTTTAACATCCATTTGTATAAGCTCCCAATCAAAATGAGCAACTAAGGCAAGCATTACTCTAATAGTAGTGAACTTAGCAACAGGTGCAAATATTTCAGAATAGTCAACACCCTCTTTCTGAGTAAAGCCCTTAGCTACAAGCCTAGCCTTAAACCTCTCACCATGAGTTTCCTGTTTGATTTTAAAAATCCATTTACAATCAATCACAGAGATATTATCAGCCCTAGGAATCAACACCCATGTCTCATTTTTATGTAAAGATTGAATTTCCTCATTCATAGCACTAACCCACTTATTAGCCTGTTTAGACTTAACAGCTTCAGAATATGATTTAGGCTCTAGATTATCAAGTTCTTCACACACAGTCATAGCATAAGCAGTAAGAACACAATCAGATAATCTAGCAGGAGTTTTACCTACTCTTCTAGCTCTATCCCTAGCTAGCACATAATCACTCAAATCATGTTCATCAATAACATCATCATTCTGAGCTCCACCTTCATCAATATCATGGGTATCAGTTATGGGTTCCTCATTCACATGCAAATTGGGATCAGCAATTTCAGCATTTTCAATCACATTAGGCACAGCAATGGGAGCAGGCAAATTCACAGAATGTTCCACAGAAGAAGACTCCACCTCAACAGAAGTACTATCATTCTCAAAAACTTTCATTGGAAATTCAGATTCATTAAAAATCATATCCCTACTAACAATGATTTTAAAATCACCCCCTGATCTATCAAACAACCTGTAACCCTTAGTTCCCTCAGGATAACCTAAGAAAATACATTTCTTGGTTCTAGGGTCCAATTTATCATTACTAGTATGCACAAAAGCTGAACATCCAAACACTCTGAGATGTTCATAATTAACAGGTTTACCAAAAAAGACAGAATCAGGAGATTTACCATTTAAAGGGGCATTGGGTGATTTATTAACTAAGTAAGCAGCTGTCATCAGTGCTTCACCCCAGAACTTCTTAGAAAGGCCAGTAGGTGCCATCAAGCACCTAACCTTTTCTAATAAAGTTCTGTTCATTCTTTCAATTACCCCATTCTGTTGAGGTGAGTAAGGAACAGATTTATGCCTTCTAATACCAGATTCAGCATACAAAGCATCCATTTGGTGATTACAAAATTCAAGCCCATTATCTGTCCTAAGTGTACCAATCTTTAAACCAGTTTGATTCTCAATCAAAGCTTTCCAGTGTTTAAAGTTCCCAAAAACATCAGATTTGTTTTGCATGAGAAATACCCAAACTTTTCTAGAAAAATCATCCATGATAGATAAAAAGTATCTTCTACCACCATGTGTGGGCGTCGAAGATGGACCCCACACATCAGCATGAATGTACTCCAGTACACGGGTGGATTTTATCCCAACGGGATATGAAGAGTTAAAAGACACTCTATGTTGTTTACCAGCTAAGCATGACTCACAAAGATCAACTTCACATAAATCAGATTTTAAACAACCAGCATCTTTCAGAAATTTCATGCCTTTATCACTCATATGCCCTAGTCTAGCATGCCACAAAAGCGTATTCTGTTTAACCTTATCAGAACTAGAACTAGAATTAGCAGCAAAAGCATAATTAACCACATTAGAGACCACAAAAAGATTATTCTTGATAATGGCCTTAAACAGCATCAAATTCCCTTTGAACATTTTAATCATGTCATTACCAATTCTCCCTTCTAAACCTTTCTTCTGCAAGGTTGCAAGAGAAATCAAATTATAAGACAAATCAGGCACATGCTTCACACCATCAAGACAGAATCTTGTCCCATTCTCAAATTGTAAGACAATTTTTCCTATGCCTAAGACAGGACATCTATTGTCATTACCCATGAACACAAAGTCATTTTCAACAGGTTGATAGGAATCAAAGAATTCAACATGAGGAGACATATGGGAGGTACACCCTGAGTCTAACAACCAAACAGATTTTGAAGCATCTTTAGCCATATTAACATCAGAAAAACAATTTAAATCATGAACCATCAAAAGCTCATCATGCTTAACTGCTATATCAGTCACGGCATTAACCTCATTGTTCTGATTATCAATTTGATTTTTCTCTTTCTTAGGGAGTCTACAATCTTTAATGAAATGGCCCTTTCTACCACAGTTATAACATTTCTTATCATGTTTACCTCTTGACTGAGATCTATGTGATTTAGACTGACCCCTAGCATTGCTTCTGCCCCTATCATTATGCTGTTGGTGATTACCCTTTTTCCAAGACCTACCCCTAGTCATAAACACCTTATCAGAATGCTTAGAGGAATTCTTCATTTCAAGTTCTTTGTTCTTTAGACTCTTAATCACATGATCTAAAGTCAAATCATCTCTAGCATATTGGATAGCAGATTTCACATCAGAATAACTATCAGGGATGGCATTCAACAACACTATAGGCACATAATCATCTATATGCTTATCACCAGTTGCTTTAATGTCTTGAACCAGTTTAGTAAAATTATCTAAACCCTCATCTAAGTCTCTAGATATATCCAATTTAAATTTAAAAAATTTACCAAGCAGGAATATTCTAGAAGACAAAGATGACTCAGCATACAGTTCAGACAGCCTCTCCCAAAGGTCCTTGGCTGTTTTACAATCACTAACTTTTCTAAGCACAGCATCAGATAAACTAAGGATAATGGCAGATTTAGCAAGTTCATCCGTTTCAGTCTTTTTAGTTTCAGTTACATCTTTATCAAAGAGTTGATCAATTGCATTATAAACTCTTTGTTGGACAAGAACACAACGCATCTTAACTTGCCAGATGCTGAAGTCATTCTTTCCATTAAAAGGAACTATGCTATTTGAGGTGGAGGTCATTATTGTGTTTGGCCTTTTTAATCAGAATGAGCAAACAAGTGCTCAAACACTTAGCCAACTAATCACAATTACTTCCACCCTATAGCATATAACATCCTTTTAATTTTTTTTTTGAAGCAAACCCAAATTAATTTTGGATGCCCAAAAATTTTCAGAATTGACCCAACTGTTGGGCAGGCCCAAAATCAATTTTTGGGAGGCCCAATAGTCCCAACGGTCACTTTTCAAAATTTGGATTGATTTTCACAGATTCCCAAAAATCACAACTTTCAAGATTTTCAGGAATCTGCTTTTTCAGGGAATAAGAAATCAGATTTTCTATTCCCCAAAAATTTCAAATCCACAATTTTTGCACACAAAGCACAATAACACAGAACATGCACAATTCACTAATAACACCACACAAAGCAGTTTATGCACAACAAAATGCAGAAAACAAAAAACACAGTTTAAGCATAATATTTCCAGATTTTAAAGCACAAAGCTCCAAGCATGAAAAATCACATATTTCAAGCAACAATCCAGAACAAGAATATTATCTTAAAACTGTAAAAAAGATGGATCAAGCTATTTTACCTTGCGGGGGTGCCTTGACCAACCCCCGTCCCAAAGTGGCCTATGGCTCTGATACCACTGTTGGGCAACCGCACCGGTACCCTGTTTTAACCTATTCTATTACAAACCTTAAAGGCCTAAAACTATGGGATTACAAGGCTTTAGCTCACCAATACATGTTCACTCAAAATATAAGAAAACAGAAAGCAATAAATGTCTTCGGATGGCTACTCCCGCGTCGACTCGAGCGCTGCCTCCAACGGACAGATTCGTCTTCTCCGTTTTCTTGTTCCAACAGTTCGGTTTTCGTCTCCACTTAACGGATCTACAACACAAAGTTAGTAGAACAAGCAATATAGTAATAAATTGTTAAAGGAAGACGTAAAACCAACGGATCTAGTTAGATCCGTTAACCCTTAGGCTCAGGAAGCCCAATGCAAATCACCACTCAACCGGAGCCATCACATAGGTGATCCAAGGGAAGAGAATGGGCGGCCACCGCTGCCCGGGCACCAAGCCACCGCTGCCGCACTACTGCCGAAGCAGTGCCGGCCTCCACAGCTCACCGCCGTTCACCACCACTCAGCACAGCAGCTGTTCGGGACACACCAACCCCGCTGCCGCCCTCCGTGTCACAAACCCTTCGCCGGAAACCTCTTTCCGGCGACCTACCACCGAGGCACTAAAAGGGAGACACACACAGCCCCACCGAACCCCAACATTCGGCTTTCCAACCCCGTGAAGAACTTACACCACTCGTCCCTTAACCTCTCACACTCTCTATCTAATGGTAAGAACAAATCTAACCTAGAAATGGAGATGAACACATGAGGAAATGGGAGAGAGCATTCTGAATGGGGAGGGGCGCCGCACAAAGAAGAAAAATGAGGTTCAGGTTGCAAGGGCTCGGCTGGAAAGGAGTATTTAAATTAGGGTTATTGGGCCTCACTAATTGCAGATGGGCCTGAATGGGTGTTGGGCCTAAACCAGCAAATGGGCCACTTTTCAACAAATGTTATACGAAAAAGGCAAGGGTTCGGTCAGAACTCCACATAATGATACTACATGCAGTATAATTAATCAGTAGCCAAAAATGACTAAAGAAAGGCCAACCTTATTAGCCTCAGTAAAAACTTCACTTGTACCCAACCAAGATGCTAATCTATAAGGATGTTTTGTTGCATCATGGTGTGGAAATCCATTCCATGCTCTTCACACAAGAACCCTGACTCAAACTTGCAACAAGAGTACATGGAATGGTCATGGTTTTGATCAGGATACAATTTACAAGCTACGGTTGGCCTGAAAAACAAAGAGCAAGCCCATAGAACTTACATGCAAGAAAAGGAACTAGCTCCGAGAACAAAGAGCAAGCCCATAGAACTCACAAGTAACCACAAAATTGCGGTCATCCCACAACCAAAACTCGTAGAGTAACAATTGGAATTCAACCATTTGCATCTTAGATATATACTTGAAATTCCAAATAAGACTAACAGGCTCTCGTAGGAACTACAGTACCTCAACTCCTCAGGAAATCCAAAAGGTATTGATCTTTTCATCCCATGTTCAGCATTGTAGTTTGATATTCTTTAGCTGGATGCTTTAGCATATATATATATATATAACATTTTGGCACAAAAAAGAGTGAATTAGGATGAGAGAGGTATTGATCTATATCCAAACAATATATGTCTTATCTCTATGTCCAAACATCTCCATTTTAAGCGCACACATCACATGAAAAGTCTGCACACCCTAACCGCTTCCGGCAACACTCTGCTTATACAGGTCACATTATTTCTGTTATTGTCTTTCAAGAACATCATCGGTGTACGACATGTTCAAAATGAGTGATGTTTTTTCATCCATATAACCAAATGAACAAATTTGCCAAGTCTACATAAAAATTTAAGTGCTTAAGAAAAATAAAATAAATAAATTAAAGATTACAGTACATTACCGGAACTAGCTTATGGGCTATCACAATATTAATTATGCCTAGTGATCTCTCATATTTGAACAACTTTATAAGCCGGGTTATGATTTATGAAAGGTTAATAAACCATACGATATACATATAACATGTAACCCCCACCATGTTTTAAATTCGAAATGCGACTTTATTGACTGTACTAGTTAGTTTATGTTTAATTACTTTAAAACAAAAAGTTAGTTCAAGCAATACAAACAATTCCAATATGGAGTAATACAGTGTCATATAAATTGATATATGACATCATCATAAAAACTCGACAAACAAATTAAACCACCATCATCAGTTCTTCTAAAAAGCTAATTAAAATACATTTTTGCTAGTCATCTTAGAGTATAGATCGACAATTGTAATTCTCTCGTGGAATCTCCAAATATAGTAATTTCTTTATTAGTTACATGACCTAGGTTTTAAAAAACTAGACGTTTGTTCGAGAACCACCACCCGCCGTTGACCGCCGAACCGTCTCCTTTGCCGTAGCTTCCACAACCATTATATTGCCGACAGGCAACAAGCCCCTTTAAGAGCCACCGTCCCCTCCTCCAGCACTTCCACAAGTATCGCCTGGATTCCGACCTTGTTGAGGGAATAGTCTCCCAAATGTCTCATCCCCACCATCACTGGAAGAATGAGAATGAGAGCGATGAGACGGCCCTAGAGGACAAAAATGCGAGCTAGGATCATAGCTCGCGTTCTGTCCTCCTAGACCTTGCCCAGCTCCAGTTCCAGTTCTATCCTGCCAAGAAAACCCTGGAAGCTGAAAATGTTGATCATTAGGGTTAACTCGGCCATCAGGTTGATCCTGGACTTGTGAGCAACTCCCGGGAAATTGGGGGGACGGTGCTAGGGTTTGGCCTGTTTGATCACCACCAGCTTGATTCTGCCCTTGCGATGGGACAATATTAGGCTTCTGGATTGGAAACAGGTTAGCTCCACCAACCATCGGATTTCCCATTGGATCGAACGACGATGATGAACCTAGAAAAGGATTGCTCGATGCCAAAATGCCCTGGCCTGGGAAACCGAAAACATTCTCTACATGTTGATGTTGTTGCTGTTGTTGCTGTTGTAGTTGTCCGAATGTTCTCGATCCCGAGGCAACCTCCTTCCGATTGTTAATCCGGGCACGTAGGTTCTCGAGCAGTGCAATCCAATCCATGGTTGAATCCTTGTCTAGTGTTTGGATGGGCATTTGTTCCCACCAACCCTTGACGCGAATTCTTTCAAAATCCTCCAATTGTGTCTCCCACTCCTTCAGATGTTCCTTCATCTCGAGTATTTGATCCAGCCTTTGGTTCAGCTGGTGGATTTGGGAGCGGGAGTAAGTCTCAGCAAGGCGTGTAGCGTCGCTGATGGGTTGGGAAGGGTTCAGATATCGGCCGACCACGGACTCCATGGTGGGGTGGAAGAAAGAGAAGGGGTTATCGGTTGGGGAGAATATAATGACCCCAATGTCCACCCCACACAACGTGCTCAGTTCGCTTGCCTTCTTGTAAAGGCCAAGGCGACGTTTGGAGAAGGTGGCGTAGAGGTCATCTTGGTTTTCTATACGTCTAATAGGAATTCTCTGTCGACCCCTTGATTGTCTGCCCGCCATTAATTAATTCAGTTTTAGACAAGCAAAAGGTGAGCGACAAAGAGGCACAAGAAAATGAAAAAAGCTGTAATAAGCTGATCAAATGATCACAAAAGAATAATGTTGGAATTGAAGAAGAGATCAGATAATTAGGGTTTAATTTGTGATGGATTATGGCTTCGACTGAGGGTGTATTTATAGTGTGTGTTTCATGCAATTAGAATCATTTTTCATGGAATATTTAATGTTATTTATTTTTGACATTCCTGTTTAACTTCCAGGGAATCTATTTTAAATGCATACCATATATTTTAGAAAACTAATATACTTTTTATTCTGTTATGTTATTTAGTTTATACTCCCTTCGATTTTTTTAAACCTTATACTTCTCATTTGCACGTATGCCAATCATTATTAGAAAAAATCTGAATTTGATAGCTAAAACTGTGATAGCTAACGAATTTCGGTCGCTAAAGTGGATGTCGCTAACGAAATTCGGTCGCAAATTCAGTCGCTAACCTCTTTAGTGACCAAATTTTACCAATTTTTTTCGGTCGCTAAACAAAAAATTCTTGTAGTGAATACACATTTTCAACGATTAATAACTCAAATTCAGTAAAAGTAAAAATTCTAAAAATTTGATATTTAAAAACTACAAGATGAGACGAATCCAACAAGATCTCACTTGGCTATATTTTCTCTTCTGTAACTATAACAAAATAGAAGTCAAAGTGCTACAATAAACAGTAAAAAAAAAGTCAAAACGTAACATTTATAAAAAAAAAAAAAAGGAGGGAGTATTAAAGAATTTAGCGGGTGAAATTATAATATCATGTGGTGAAGAAAAGTATTCATATTATTCAATATTAATAGTAATATAATTTAATTGAACTTAAATATAATTTAACTCATTTTCGTTAATAATTGATTGAAATATGTTTATTGTACAAGAATTTTTTTGTTCTAGCGGCCGAAATATTTCGGTAAAAATTTTTTACTAAAGAGGTTAACGACTGAATTTGCGACTGAAATTCGTTAGCTACCACGGTTTTAGTGACGAAAAATTCATTAGTTACCACAGTTTAGCTACCAAATTAAAAGCTTTTCTAGTAGTATACGGTAATAATTATAATCATCCTCGAGATTGTGACTTTACCTAGCTATTAAAAAGTAAATTTTCAAGAGAATGGGACTTGACCCGGCCAAGTAGTCATGTTTCCTGCCTTTTAACCATATGTTGGGGGTTCGATTCCCATCCGGCCCTTATCCCTCCTATTTATCCCCATTTGTAATTTGTGCGGTTTGGGCTCCCACACACATTTACTGACACATATGTGACAATTTTGCAAAAAAAAAGGTAAATTTTCAACATTATAGTTAGAAATTTGAATCCTCATCATTCAATTCTTAGAAGTTAGAAAAATGAACTTGATGATAAGAGTATAAAATTGTAATACCATATAAATTACCCGAAATAATTGTAATTCACTAAAGAGACTTTTATTAAATATTTAATCACTTGCTTAAAGAATTAGTATATTGTTTTTTTCTACAAAACAACACTTGAAAAACTATATATGTAAATTTGTCTTTTCCAAAAGAAATATGAATTTCAATATCAAGGGTAATAGAATTATATAGTTTTTAAATCTATTGTTTAAATTATATATATAAGTTTTTATATATATACACATTGGTCTTGAAAATTTTTTATGAGGATAGTATGTGAATATTTTAAGTACTTTGGTATTCATTATGGAATAAATTTTTATAAAAATAAAAGTATGAGTTTTTATGTGAATCTATGAGAATTAACTTTTATATATAAGAAAATATATTCATAGATTATAATTTTTATTTGATGATGACATGAAGACTTTGTGGTTTGAGTATTGTTATGAATAAAATAAAACCATGCAAGTATATTATTATTATCTTTTTGAAAGCACATTAATATAAATACAATACTTGAAATAAATAAATAAATATTATATTATCATATCCAACTCATTGAGTATAAATGCATGCCACTAAATAATGGCAAGAATAATGATTTTTCTAGACAAGCTAATACTTCAATCATTTTCATGATACACTACTTACACAAATATAAGGTTAAAAAGCAATTGCAAGAAATTTTCTTCCTAAACAAATAGATGAAAAATCAACATGATTAACAAGTGTCTTGGATGAATGGCTAGCAAAGAAAGGTGATCAATTATCTCTTGAACCCACCAAGATTAATAGCCTCCATAATAGGCAAACCATTATGTTAATAGACAACATGATGGACAAAATTAATAGCCTCCCAAATTAATAGCCTCTTTGTTAGGCTATAAGGACCAAATGAGTGGATACAAATACTCTAACCATTATTGTTCAAGACACACTTAATTGGATGATTGGTGAGGTTGTAATCACTCTCACAATGTGTCATGTTCAATTGTTCAAATCTTAGCCTATAAATAGAGGGAGTTTCTAGCCTTCAAACACACCAATCTCATCCATCTCATTAGCCAAATTCACTACCCATTTTATTCTTCAAAGTTCTCCCACATAGTGAGCATATCTTAAGGATTGTGGAGTCTTGTAGGCTTGGCAACCTTCATCATTCTAAGAGTTCTAATTCTTCTCAACACTTGGTTAGTAAGATATCATCCTTGAAACTTGTATCTTAGAGATCTAAATCTTTTATTTTTATACTATAAATTGATTTCCCTCTATTTGTCGAATTTCAGCGAAACCCGTAATTTGTGGTGCGAATCTTGTGTTATAACGGCCATTATCTTTGAATCTCCTTGGTCTTATACATCTATTCTGTAAGTTAACACTCTCTCTTTAAGTTTGGAGATCCTCATCCATGTTTTAAGAGTACAAAATTAGAATTCCCTCATTATACCAAAATCTGTCCGTTTTTCGTTTACGTAATGATCCATCTTTTTAAAATATTTTGGTTCATTATACCTCAAAGGTTCCTTCATAAAACTTGTTCCTTATTGAGTTGAGTATATTTCTGGAAACTTTTATAATTTTTAGAACTCATATGAAAAAGTTATGGGATCCGCTTTATCGAAAGGTCGAAATCTCTTTTTGTTGAAATCTAAGAAATGATAGTGTTTCTGAAATCCTCATTTTTGAAGGTCTTAAGTGTTTCAAACCTAAATGGTTTATTCATGAAAAATATTTATCTATATGTTATCTACCTTGTAGTAAAATTTTAGAATTTTTGGTCGCAAATTACTATTTTTAAAACCTGTTGAAAATTATAGAGTCACCATTGAATTTCTGACAGAATACATGTTCTGAAAAGAACTCAATTTTTGAACTATTTCCATACCTTATTTTGAAAAGTGTAAAACATGAAACTTGTTCAACTATGTGTTGAGTATCTACAGTTTAAATTTCAAAGCAATCGCCTTTCATATGAATTTTTAAACTGACTTGGCGTAAACTGCGACATTGGACTTGATATTTGGTCCAAATGAGAAATTGTTGGATTTTGAGATCCATGAAATGATATTTTCATATCTATGAGATATTGATATGGGAGTTAAATGTTGAAATGATATTTGGCATTATTGAATGCTCTTGTTATGAGGTTACTCCCGTGAAATTGTTGAAAACTCTTTTAAAGAGGATATTATGTGGAAAAATTGTGAAAAACTCTTTTAAATTCATTGTGCACTATTAACTTGAGTAAGATGTCATACTTGATAGAGGGCTAATGCACTAGGGATGTGTCTTGCGGGGCCTCCCCCTCTAAATATGCCAAGACGGCATTGTTGATAAATTGTGCCAAAACGGCGTTGTTGCATGTATGAGTCCATACTCTTGGGTGTATCCGTGATGGGTTACCCAAGGCTCCGGAGTGTGTCTGTATATGAGTCCGCTGCATGCTGATCATGACTTATGATCGATATGATATGATATGATATGATACGATATATGGAAAATGGTGTCCTCTTGTGCATAGTTGCTACAATGGTAAGAATGAAAGTTATTTATTTTGTTAAAGGTAATGTGTGTGATCCTTTTTAAAAGAAAAGGTGAAAATTATTTTTTTTAAATGAGTGTCAACCATTATTTTAAAATCCACTTCTTAAAGGGGAGCGGGTTGACTTACTCAGTACCATTGTACTGATAAAAAGTTGTTGTGTTATCTTTTTACAGATATTGGAGCTGACATGTGAACTGCATCTCATGACATGAGCATTTGGGGATGTGATTACCTTTCATCAAAAAGATTGTTGCTTTAAGGAACCACGTACTTTTAATTATTAATGTCTTATATATTGCCTTTAGTTTATGCTTCCGCGTGAGAAAGAACAATGGCTTTGGTATTAGTACTTTAAATTTTCTTATGACTATATTTTATAAAATTGGCAATAATTTTTAAAGTCCATATTACAAAAATTTATATGTGAAGATATTTAGCCGTAGCACTTGTCAATTAAGTTAGATAAAGGGCGAGCCTGACTGACAAGTGTGGCGGTAACATTCTGAAAACCTTATGAGGATGAATTTCGGGGTGTTACAGAGTGGTATCAGAGCGTATTTTTAAACTCTAAGTATTTGTAAACTGTTAAATATAGAACTGCATGAGCTGATTCTGTCTAAGGAGTCTGGTTTTTAAAGATTGCCCGTCAGCCGGTGGCTCTACCAGTCTTTCCTGGGAATCAACTTTGTAGCTCTATATTTTAACTAGTTGGCAAATTACTTAGAAGGCGGTACCCTCTAATCTTAGCATTTCTTGGTTAAGTTAGCAACAAGGCGAGCTTGACTAAGGGATGCGACAGTTTAACTCCGGTTTATGGATAAAAAAAAAAGTCCATTTTGAGAAAGAAATATGCAAAATATTTTTCAAAGGCCCATATGGGCTATGTTAAATTTTGAAACTTTGAAATTATTTTTCGGGGTGGGGACATATGCATTCATGAGCATGCATCATTTTTTATAAAATTTTTTTTTAAAAAAATATATATTGTTATGATATACTAAGTCATTTGACCTTATTATAAGTGCTCTTTTTAAATTCTCTATCTTGTAATATTCTCTAGATTTATGAAATAAATCTTGTTATTTCATTCCTTCTGGTTAATCTCTAAATAAAGTCATACTCCTAACTTAGACATTTTTGCGTTAACTCATCCTTATACTATGACCTATCGAGTTTTAGGACATAATCATCCCTTAGACTTGAACTCACTCTTGCTTAACCATCCTTAGCAGAATGGCACCCCGTGCAAGGACTAGAAAAACCCTCCGAAGTGTTAATGCCCTCAACAACATGGAGCCACACCAAAATCCGAACATGACTAACCACGAAGTGCCAGCAGCACCGGGTGTATCCAATCAACAAGCTGTACCACCTGCACACAACATATATCACCCTGACATCACCAACAATCAGGGCGTTGGACACAACATGGTACCTCCTAATCAGGGAGCACCCAACAACCAAACCCCTCAGAATCGAAACACGCCAAACTCGCTTGACAATGATCGCCTAAGGATCATTGAGCAAATGCTCATTGCCTTGGGTCAGGGTCAAATTAATCAAGCCACAGCAGCTGTGCCGCCACCTCAAGCCCAGCTCAATCACCTAGCAGTGGTGAACCAATACAGACCACCTCGTTATGATGGGCAGGAGGACCCTACTAAATTGGAGGATTGGATAAAAAGTTTCAACAAGCTACTCGAAGCGACTCGTTGCCCAGATGAGCAGAAGATTACTGTAGCCTCGTACTTTTTAGGAGGTGATGCAGATGACTGGTGGCAGTTACAGAAGAGAGAGCTAGATGATGATGAGGAGTATACATGGGAAAACTTTACAGAAGCTCTAAGAGAAAGGTTTTACCCGATGAGTACCAAAGCAGCAATGTATGAATAGTTTCTATCGTTACGACAAGGAGCACAATCTGTACAAGAATACTATGTCAGATTCAAGGAGTTAGTCAGATTTGCTCCTAAGTTAGTCTCCACCGATGCCGAGAAGGCACAGAAGTTCGAAATGGGATTAAACCTCTCCATTAGAGAAGTGGTGGCTGGAGTTCAGTATCCTACCCTCCAAGTGATCTACGATCGAGCTGTCGCAGTTTCTCGTGTACAACAGATGAAGAGAAAAGCCGGGGAGTCTAGCCGCGGGTTCCAAGGACAGGACAAGAGGATTCGGGACAACCGAGGAAGCAGCAGCAACAACAACCACCTCAGCAACAATAAAGGCAATATTCGAGGTGGGCAGAATCGACCCGTCCAGGGAAACAAAGGAGGGGGCAACAATGGTACTAGAAACCATGAAGGGTACATACCACAATGCCCAAAATGCAACAAGCCCCACTTGGCTAGGGGATGCCCCAAGCCGGGTACATGTTATAGATGTGGCCGAGAAGGTCATATGAGGAAGGAGTGTAAGACCCGCATTGAAAATATTACAAAAAGAGATGACCTTATCAATATCCCCACTCAGCCAAATAATCAGGATGTGCGAAACGGAAATAATGAAGGACAGAGGCCTCAGCAAAATAGAAACCAACAAGGGAACCATGGAGCACCTATAGGGCGGCTCAATGTTATTAATCAGGCAGATCTTTCAACTCAAGGGGATGTGATAACAGGTACATTTACGGCTTTAAGTGTGCCTGTTAAGGTTTTATTCGATTCTGGAGCAAGTTGTTCATTTATCTCTTCTAGAATCTTGCCTGAATTAGAGATGCCAAAACCTAAAATGATTAACTTAGGAATTCAGTTGCCTTCGGGAAAAATTGTATCGTGCACCAAACGATACGATGGGATTCCTATAGTCATTAAGAACCTTGAGTTCTATGCAAACTTAGTAGAATTTGACCTTAAAGATTTTGATATTATATTGGGAATGGATTGGCTTACCCAATATAAAGCTGTAATTGAGTGTCAGAAACACAAAATTACACTGTCTAAGACGAGAGGCAAAAAGGTCAACTACTATGTCCAACTCCCCAAACGTAAGACTAAGGTAGTAAATGCCTTAAAATTTTATAGTCTTATGCAGAAAGGATATATGCTTTATGCATGCTATATCCATAACCTCAAGTTAAAGGAGAATAAAATTGATGACATTCCAGTAGTGAGGGAGTATCCAGATGTATTCCCAGAAGAAATTCCTGGAATGCCTCCAGAACGTGAAGTCGAGTTTACAATCGATCTACTTCCCGGAACAGAACCTGTATCAAAAGCTCCTTATCGCATGGCAACCCTAGAAATGAATGAACTCAAGGAGCAACTTGAGGAATTATTACAAAAGGGGTATATACGACCTAGCACGTCGCCGTGGGGAGCACCGGTCTTATTCGTCAAGAAGAAAGATGGAGGGTTACGTCTTTGTATCGATTATAGAGGTTTAAATCAGGTAACGGTTAAAAACAAATACACGTTACCTAGGATTGATGACCTTTTCGATCAACTTAAAGGTGCAACGGTATTCTCCAAGATAGATTTGCGATCCGGTTATCATCAACTACGAATCGCTGAAAAGGATATTCCGAAAACTGCTTTCAGGACACGTTATGGACATTACGAATTTACAGTGATGTCCTTTGGGCTAACAAATGCCCCAGCAGTATTCATGAATCTCATGAATGATGTGTTTCGAGAATTGTTAGATCAATGTGTAGTCATTTTCATCGACGACATCTTGATCTATTCAAAGAGCAATGAAGAACATGAGCAACACTTGCATCAGGTGCTAGAGACATTAAGGAAACACCAACTCTATGCCAAGTTGTCCAAGTGTGACTTTTGGCTAGAAAAAGTAGGATTTTTAGGCCACGTTGTATCAGCTGATGGAGTTTCTGTTGACCCAGCAAAAATATCAGCAATCACCGAGTGGCCTACGCCTACTAATCAAACAGAAGTGAGAAGTTTTCTTGGACTGGCTGGATATTACAGGAGGTTCGTCAAGGACTTTTCCAAAGTTGCACGACCTCTGACTCAACTTTTGAAGAAAGGCTTGAAGTATGAATGGACAGAAAAGTGTGAATCATCATTTCAAGAGTTAAAGAAACGCCTCACAACAGCACCAATTTTAACATTGCCAACAGAGAATGGAGATTTTGAAGTGTATAGTGACGCTTCAAAAGAGGGGCTAGGGTGTGTTTTAATGCAACAACAACAAGTCATTGCATATGCATCACGACAATTGAAGCCTCATGAGGAGAATTATCCGACGCACGACCTAGAATTAGCAGCGGTAGTGTTCGCATTAAAGATTTGGCGACACTACTTGTACGGACGAACTTGTCGGATATTCACCGACCACAAGAGCCTTAAGTACATATTTACTCAGAAGGAGTTAAACATGAGGCAACGCAGATGGTTAGAGTTGATCAAGGATTATGATTTGGACATCGCCTACCATGAAGGGAAAGCTAATGTGGTCGCAGATGCGTTGAGCCGCAAGACTCGACACGTGGCAAATACTCTTATCTTACCTTCGAAACTGTATATGGACTTGGTCAAGGTAGATACGGAGCTAGTCCATTATGGAACTGTGGAAAATGTCATTAATGCTATGACCATTGAATCTACGGTATTTGATGAAATACGCAGTGCTCAACCAGGCGACATAAAGCTTGAAAGGATCAAGAAGAAGGTTGCTGAAGGAAAAGCAATTGGTTTTGCAATCCATGAGGATGGAAGTATTCGCTTCAAAGGAAGATGGTGCGTACCGCATAAATGCGTAGAGCTAAAACGAAGATTAATGGAAGAAGGCCACAACACCCCATATTCAGTACATCCAGGGGGTGATAAGCTTTATAAGGATTTAAAGAAGGTTTATTGGTGGCCAAGGATGAAGAATGAGGTTGTTGAGTTTGTGGCTAGATGTTTAACCTGTCAAAAGGTTAAAGCAGTACATCAGAAGCCCTTAGGACTCATGAAACCATTGGAAATCCCGAGTTGGAAATGGGATAGTATATCAATGGATTTTGTTTCAGGACTACCACGATCACCAAAAGGAATGAATAAAATTTGGGTAATTGTTGATAGATTGACAAAGATTGCGATCTTCATACCAATGAAGGATACATGGTCTATGGATCAATTAGCAAGAGCATATATCAATAACGTGGTTCGACGACATGGAGTACCACATGATATAATCTCTGATAGAGACAGCAGATTTGTCTCTCATTTTTGGACCAAGCTGCAAGAAGCTCTTGGTACCCAAATTAAAATGAGCACCGCTTTTCACCCGATGACGGATGGACAAACAGAAAGGACAATCCAAACACTGGAGGACATGCTGAGAGCATGCGTTCTTGAATTTAAAGGAAGTTGGGAAAGGCATCTACCTTTGATAGAGTTCTCTTACAATAACAGCTATCATGCTAGTATAGGTATGGCACCGTTTGAGGCACTCTATGGACGCAAGTGCCGAAGCCCATTATGTTGGGAAAAATGTGATAATTCTATTGTGGTTGGGCCGCAACTCATTGAAGACATGACCCAAAAGATCAAGATGATCCAAGGGAAAATGAAGGCAGCACAAGATCGACAGAAAAGTTATGCCGATGTTAGGCGACAAGACCTAGAATTTCAAGTTGGGGATAAGGTTATGCTGAAAATATCACCTATGAAAGGAGTGATGCATTTTGGAAAGCGATGAAAGTTAAGTCCTCGATATATTGGACCGTATGACATTCTGGAACGAGTCGGAACCCTGGCATACAGACTAGCCCTACCGCCACAACTATCTCGAGTGCACAATGTGTTCCATGTTTCACAGTTAAAGAAATATGTGCGTGACCCAACCCATGTACTTCAACAGGAAGTAATTGAACTCAAAGAAGATCTAACTTATGAAGAGTATCCAATCCAAATACTCGATATCAAAGAAAGAACGACAAGGAACAAGACCACCCGGATTGTTAAAGTACTTTGGTCCAATCATGGTACGGAAGAAGCAACATGGGAACTAGAGGATGATATGAAGCAACGCTACCCCAATCTCTTTTTAAACGACCAAATAACAGTTATGGGGACATAACTGTAGGCTTAAGGGGAGGAGGATGTAACCACCCGACACAATCTTGATAGGGTATGTTCAAAATCTCCTATTTTTTTTCTTTTCCATTAACTTTTATCTTATATTCCGCATATTAGATTGCCATAGTAGTTTTCATTAAAACTTCGAGGACGAAGTTGATTCTTAAGGAGGGTGGATTGTAATACCATAGAAATTACCCGAAATAATTGTAATTCACTAAAGAGACTTTTATTAAATATTTAATCACTTGCTTAAAGAATTAGTATATTGTTTTTTTCTACAAAACAACACTTGAAAAACTATATATGTAAATTTGTCTTTTCCAAAAGAAATATGAATTTCAATATCAAGGGTAATAGAATTATATAGTTTTTAAATCTATTGTTTAAATTATATATATAAGTTTTTATATATATACACATTGGTCTTGAAAATTTTTATGAGGATAGTATGTGAATATTTTAAGTACTTTGGTATTCATTATGGAATAAATTTTTATAAAAATAAAAGTATGAGTTTTTATGTGAATCTATGAGAATTAACTTTTATATATAAGAAAATATATTCATAGATTATAATTTTTATTTGATGATGACATGAAGACTTTGTGGTTTGAGTATTGTTATGAATAAAATAAAACCATGCAAGTATATTATTATTATCTTTTTGAAAGCACATTAATATAAATACAATACTTGAAATAAATAAATAAATATTATATTATCATATCCAACTCATTGAGTATAAATGCATGCCACTAAATAATGGCAAGAATAATGATTTTTCTAGACAAGCTAATACTTCAATCATTTTCATGATACACTACTTACACAAATATAAGGTTAAAAAGCAATTGCAAGAAATTTTCTTCCTAAACAAATAGATGAAAAATCAACATGATTAACAAGTGTCTTGGATGAATGGCTAGCAAAGAAAGGTGATCAATTATCTCTTGAACCCACCAAGATTAATAGCCTCCATAATAGGCAAACCATTATGTTAATAGACAACATGATGGACAAAATTAATAGCCTCCCAAATTAATAGCCTCTTTGTTAGGCTATAAGGACCAAATGAGTGGATACAAATACTCTAACCATTATTGCTCAAGACACACTTAATTGGATGATTGGTGAGGTTGTAATCACTCTCACAATGTGTCATGTTCAATTGTTCAAATCTTAGCCTATAAATAGAGGGAGTTTCTAGCCTTCAAACACACCAATCTCATCCATCTCATTAGCCAAATTCACTACCCATTTTATTCTTCAAAGTTCTCCCACATAGTGAGCATATCTTAAGGATTGTGGAGTCTTGTAGGCTTGGCAACCTTCATCATTCTAAGAGTTCTAATTCTTCTCAACACTTGGTTAGTAAGATATCATCCTTGAAACTTGTATCTTAGAGATCTAAATCTTTTATTTTTATACTATAAATTGATTTCCCTCTATTTGTCGAATTTCAGCGAAACCCGTAATTTGTGGTGCGAATCTTGTGTTATAACGGCCATTATCTTTGAATCTCCTTGGTCTTATACATCTATTCTGTAAGTTAACACTCTCTCTTTAAGTTTGGAGATCCTCATCCATGTTTTAAGAGTACAAAATTAGAATTCCCTCATTATACCAAAATCTGTCCGTTTTTCGTTTACGTAATGATCCATCTTTTTAAAATATTTTGGTTCATTATACCTCAAAGGTTCCTTCATAAAACTTGTTCCTTATTGAGTTGAGTATATTTCTGGAAACTTTTATAATTTTTAGAACTCATATGAAAAAGTTATGGGATCCGCTTTATCGAAAGGTCGAAATCTCTTTTTGTTGAAATCTAAGAAATGATAGTGTTTCTGAAATCCTCATTTTTGAAGGTCTTAAGTGTTTCAAACCTAAATGGTTTATTCATGAAAAATATTTATCTATATGTTATCTACCTTGTAGTAAAATTTTAGAATTTTTGGTCGCAAATTACTATTTTTAAAACCTGTTGAAAATTATAGAGTCACCATTGAATTTCTGACAGAATACATGTTCTGAAAAGAACTCAATTTTTGAACTATTTCCATACCTTATTTTGAAAAGTGTAAAACATGAAACTTGTTCAACTATGTGTTGAGTATCTACAGTTTAAATTTCAAAGCAATCGCCTTTCATATGAATTTTTAAACTGACTTGGCGTAAACTGCGACATTGGACTTGATATTTGGTCCAAATGAGAAATTGTTGGATTTTGAGATCCATGAAATGATATTTTCATATCTATGAGATATTGATATGGGAGTTAAATGTTGAAATGATATTTGGCATTATTGAATGCCCTTGTTATGAGGTTACTCCCGTGAAATTGTTGAAAACTCTTTTAAAGAGGATATTATGTGGAAAAATTGTGAAAAACTCTTTTAAATCCATTGTGCACTATTAACTTGAGTAAGATGCCATACTTGATAGAGGGCTAATGCACTAGGGATGTGTCTTGCGGGGCCTCCCCCTCTAAATATGCCAAGACGGCATTGTTGATAAATTGTGCCAAAACGGCGTTGTTGCATGTATGAGTCTATACTCTTGGGTGTATCCGTGATGGGTTACCCAAGGCTCCGGAGTGTGTCTGTATATGAGTCCGCTGCATGCTGATCATGACTTATGATCGATATGATATGATATGATATGATACGATATATGGAAAATGGTGTCCTCTTGTGCATAGTTGCTACAATGGTAAGAATGAAAGTTATTTATTTTGTTAAAGGTAATGTGTGTGATCCTTTTTAAAAGAAAAAGTGAAAATTATTTTTTTTAAATGAGTGTCAACCATTATTTTAAAATCCACTTCTTAAAGTGGAGCGGGTTGACTTACTCAGTACCATTGTACTGATAAAAAGTTGTTGTGTTATCTTTTTACAGATATTGGAGCTGACATGTGAACTGCATCTCATGACATGAGCATTTGGGGATGGGATTACCTTTCATCAAAAAGATTGTTGCTTTAAGGAACCACGTACTTTTAATTATTAATGTCTTATATATTGCCTTTAGTTTATGCTTCCGCGTGAGAAAGAACAATGGCTTTGGTATTAAGTACTTTAAATTTTCTTATGACTATATTTTATAAAATTGGCAATAATTTTTAAAGTCCATATTACAAAAATTTATATGTGAAGATATTTAGCCGTAGCACTTGTCAATTAAGTTAGCCAAAGGGCGAGCCTGACTGACAAGTGTGGCGGTAACATTCTGAAACCTTATGAGGATGAATTTCGGGGTGTTACAGAGTGGTATCAGAGCGTATTTTTAAACTCTAAGTATTTGTAAACTGTTAAATATAGAACTGCATGAGCTGATTCTGTCTAAGGAGTCTGGTTTTTAAAGATTGCCCGTCAGCCGGTGGCTCTACCAGTCTTTCCTGGGAATCAACTTTGTAGCTCTATATTTTAACTAGTTGGCAAATTACTTAGAAGGCGGTACCCTCTAATCTTAGCATTTCTTGGTTAAGTTAGCAACAAGGCGAGCTTGACTAAGGGATGCGACAGTTTAACTCCGGTTTATGGATAAAAAAAAAAGTCCATTTTGAGAAAGAAATATGCAAAATATTTTTCAAAGGCCCATATGGGCTATGTTAAATTTTGAAACTTTGAAATTATTTTTGGGGTGGGGACATATGCATTCATGAGCATGCATCATTTTTTATAAAATTTTTTTTTAAAAAAATATATATTGTTATGATATACTAAGTCATTTGACCTTATTATAAGTGCTCTTTTTAAATTCTCTATCTTGTAATATTCTCTAGATTTATGAAATAAATCTTGTTATTTCATTCCTTCTGGTTAATCTCTAAATAAAGTCATACTCCTAACTTAGACATTTCTGCGTTAACTCATCCTTATACTATGACCTATCGAGTTTTAGGACATAATCATCCCTTAGACTTGAACTCACTCTTGCTTAACCATCCTTAGCAGAATGGCACCCCGTGCAAGGACTAGAAAAACCCTCCGAAGTGTTAATGCCCTCAACAACATGGAGCCACACCAAAATCCGAACATGACTAACCACGAAGTGCCAGCAGCACCGGGTGTATCCAATCAACAAGCTGTACCACCTGCACACAACATATATCACCCTGACATCACCAACAATCAGGGCGTTGGACACAACATGGTACCTCCTAATCAGGGAGCACCCAACAACCAAACCCCTCAGAATCGAAACACGCCAAACTCGCTTGACAATGATCGCCTAAGGATCATTGAGCAAATGCTCATTGCCTTGGGTCAGGGTCAAATTAATCAAGCCACAGCAGCTGTGCCGCCACCTCAAGCCCAGCTCAATCACCTAGCAGTGGTGAACCAATACAGACCACCTCGTTATGATGGGCAGGAGGACCCTACTAAATTGGAGGATTGGATAAAAAGTTTCAACAAGCTACTCGAAGCGACTCGTTGCCCAGATGAGCAGAAGATTACTGTAGCCTCGTACTTTTTAGGAGGTGATGCAGATGACTGGTGGCAGTTACAGAAGAGAGAGCTAGATGATGATGAGGAGTATACATGGGAAAACTTTACAGAAGCTCTAAGAGAAAGGTTTTACCCGATGAGTACCAAAGCAGCAATGTATGAAGAGTTTCTATCGTTACGACAAGGAGCACAATCTGTACAAGAATACTATGTCAGATTCAAGGAGTTAGTCAGATTTGCTCCTAAGTTAGTCTCCACCGATGCCGAGAAGGCACAGAAGTTCGAAATGGGATTAAACCTCTCCATTAGAGAAGTGGTGGCTGGAGTTCAGTATCCTACCCTCCAAGCGATCTACGATCGAGCTGTCGCAGTTTCTCGTGTACAACAGATGAAGAGAAAAGCCGGGGAGTCTAGCCGCGGGTTCCAAGGACAGGACAAGAGGATTCGGGACAACCGAGGAAGCAGCAGCAACAACAACCACCTCAGCAACAATAAAGGCAATATTCGAGGTGGGCAGAATCGACCCGTCCAGGGAAACAAAGGAGGGGGCAACAATGGTACTAGAAACCATGAAGGGTACATACCACAATGCCCAAAATGCAACAAGCCCCACTTGGCTAGGGGATGCCCCAAGCCGGGTACATGTTATAGATGTGGCCGAGAAGGTCATATGAGGAAGGAGTGTAAGACCCGCATTGAAAATATTACAAAAAGAGATGACCTTATCAATATCCCCACTCAGCCAAATAATCAGGATGTGCGAAACGGAAATAATCAAGGACAGAGGCCTCAGCAAAATAGAAACCAACAAGGGAACCATGGAGCACCTATAGGGCGGCTCAATGTTATTAATCAGGCAGATCTTTCAACTCAAGGGGATGTGATAACAGGTACATTTACGGCTTTAAGTGTGCCTGTTAAGGTTTTATTCGATTCTGGAGCAAGTTGTTCGTTTATCTCTTCTAGAATCTTGCCTGAATTAGAGATGCCAAAACCTAAAATGATTAACTTAGGAATTCAGTTGCCTTCGGGAAAAATTGTATCGTGCACCAAACGATACGATGGGATTCCTATAGTCATTAAGAACCTTGAGTTCTATGCAAACTTAGTAGAATTTGACCTTAAAGATTTTGATATTATATTGGGAATGGATTGGCTTACCCAATATAAAGCTGTAATTGAGTGTCAGAAACACAAAATTACACTGTCTAAGACGAGAGGCAAAAAGGTCAACTACTATGTCCAACTCCCCAAACGTAAGACTAAGGTAGTAAATGCCTTAAAATTTTATAGTCTTATGCAGAAAGGATATATGCTTTATGCATGCTATATCCATAACCTCAAGTTAAAGGAGAATAAAATTGATGACATTCCAGTAGTGAGGGAGTATCCAGATGTATTCCCAGAAGAAATTCCTGGAATGCCTCCAGAACGTGAAGTCGAGTTTACAATCGATCTACTTCCCGGAACAGAACCTGTATCAAAAGCTCCTTATCGCATGGCAACCCTAGAAATGAATGAACTCAAGGAGCAACTTGAGGAATTATTACAAAAGGGGTATATACGACCTAGCACGTCGCCGTGGGGAGCACCAGTCTTATTCGTCAAGAAGAAAGATGGAGGGTTACGTCTTTGTATCGATTATAGAGGTTTAAATCAGGTAACGGTTAAAAACAAATACCCGTTACCTAGGATTGATGACCTTTTCGATCAACTTAAAGGTGCAACGGTATTCTCCAAGATAGATTTGCGATCCGGTTATCATCAACTGCGAATCGCTGAAAAGGATATTCCGAAAACTGCTTTCAGGACACGTTATGGACATTACGAATTTACAGTGATGTCCTTTGGGCTAACAAATGCCCCAGCAGTATTCATGAATCTCATGAATGATGTGTTTCGAGAATTGTTAGATCAATGTGTAGTCATTTTCATCGACGACATCTTGATCTATTCAAAGAGCAATGAAGAACATGAGCAACACTTGCATCAGGTGCTAGAGACATTAAGGAAACACCAACTCTATGCCAAGTTGTCCAAGTGTGACTTTTGGCTAGAAAAAGTAGGATTTTTAGGCCACGTTGTATCAGCTGATGGAGTTTCTGTTGACCCAGCAAAAATATCAGCAATCACCGAGTGGCCTACGCCTACTAATCAAACAGAAGTGAGAAGTTTTCTTGGACTGGCTGGATATTACAGGAGGTTCGTCAAGGACTTTTCCAAAGTTGCACGACCTCTGACTCAACTTTTGAAGAAAGGCTTGAAGTATGAATGGACAGAAAAGTGTGAATCATCATTTCAAGAGTTAAAGAAACGCCTCACAACAGCACCAATTTTAACATTGCCAACAGAGAATGGAGATTTTGAAGTGTATAGTGACGCTTCAAAAGAGGGGCTAGGGTGTGTTTTAATGCAACAACAACAAGTCATTGCATATGCATCACGACAATTGAAGCCTCATGAGGAGAATTATCCGACGCACGACCTAGAATTAGCAGCGGTAGTGTTCGCATTAAAGATTTGGCGACACTACTTGTACGGACGAACTTGTCGGATATTCACCGACCACAAGAGCCTTAAGTACATATTTACTCAGAAGGAGTTAAACATGAGGCAACGCAGATGGTTAGAGTTGATCAAGGATTATGATTTGGACATCGCCTACCATGAAGGGAAAGCTAATGTGGTCGCAGATGCGTTGAGCCGCAAGACTCGACACGTGGCAAATACTCTTATCTTACCTTCGAAACTGTATATGGACTTGGTCAAGGTAGATACGGAGCTAGTCCATTATGGAACTGTGGAAAATGTCATTAATGCTATGACCATTGAATCTACGGTATTTGATGAAATACGCAGTGCTCAACCAGGCGACATAAAGCTTGAAAGGATCAAGAAGAAGGTTGCTGAAGGAAAAGCAATTGGTTTTGCAATCCATGAGGATGGAAGCATTCGCTTCAAAGGAAGATGGTGCGTACCGCATAAATGCGTAGAGCTAAAACGAAGATTAATGGAAGAAGGCCACAACACCCCATATTCAGTACATCCAGGGGGTGATAAGCTTTATAAGGATTTAAAGAAGGTTTATTGGTGGCCAAGGATGAAGAATGAGGTTGTTGAGTTTGTGGCTAGATGTTTAACCTGTCAAAAGGTTAAAGCAGTACGTCAGAAGCCCTTAGGACTCATGAAACCATTGGAAATCCCGAGTTGGAAATGGGATAGTATATCAATGGATTTTGTTTCAGGACTACCACGATCACCAAAAGGAATGAATAAAATTTGGGTAATTGTTGATAGATTGACAAAGATTGCGATCTTCATACCAATGAAGGATACATGGTCTATGGATCAATTAGCAAGAGCATATATCAATAACGTGGTTCGACGACATGGAGTACCACATGATATAATCTCTGATAGAGACAGCAGATTTGTCTCTCATTTTTGGACCAAGCTGCAAGAAGCTCTTGGTACCCAAATTAAAATGAGCACCGCTTTTCACCCGATGACGGATGGACAAACAGAAAGGACAATCCAAACACTGGAGGACATGCTGAGAGCATGCGTTCTTGAATTTAAAGGAAGTTGGGAAAGGCATCTACCTTTGATAGAGTTCTCTTACAATAACAGCTATCATGCTAGTATAGGTATGGCACCGTTTGAGGCACTCTATGGACGCAAGTGCCGAAGCCCATTATGTTGGGAAAAATGTGATAATTCTATTGTGGTTGGGCCGCAACTCATTGAAGACATGACCCAAAAGATCAAGATGATCCAAGGGAAAATGAAGGCAGCACAAGATCGACAGAAAAGTTATGCCGATGTTAGGCGACAAGACCTAGAATTTCAAGTTGGAGATAAGGTTATGCTGAAAATATCACCTATGAAAGGAGTGATGCGTTTTGGAAAGCGAGGAAAGTTAAGTCCTCGATATATTGGACCGTATGACATTCTGGAACGAGTCGGAACCCTGGCATACAGACTAGCCCTACCGCCACAACTATCTCGAGTGCACAATGTGTTCCATGTTTCACAGTTAAAGAAATATGTGCGTGACCCAACCCATGTACTTCAACAGGAAGTAATTGAACTCAAAGAAGATCTAACTTATGAAGAGTATCCAATCCAAATACTCGATATCAAAGAAAGAACGACAAGGAACAAGACCACCCGGATTGTTAAAGTACTTTGGTCCAATCATGGTACGGAAGAAGCAACATGGGAACTAGAGGATGATATGAAGCAACGCTACCCCAATCTCTTTTTAAACGACCAAATAACAGTTATGGGGACATAACTGTAGGCTTAAGGGGAGGAGGATGTAACCACCCGACACAATCTTGATAGGGTATGTTCAAAATCTCCTATTTTTTTTCTTTTCCATTAACTTTTATCTTATATTCCGCATATTAGATTGCCATAGTAGTTTTCATTAAAACTTCGAGGACGAAGTTGATTCTTAAGGAGGGTGGATTGTAATACCATAGAAATTACCCGAAATAATTGTAATTCACTAAAGAGACTTTTATTAAATATTTAATCACTTGCTTAAAGAATTAGTATATTGTTTTTTTCTACAAAACAACACTTGAAAAACTATATATGTAAATTTGTCTTTTCCAAAAGAAATATGAATTTCAATATCAAGGGTGATAGAATTATATAGTTTTTAAATCTATTGTTTAAATTATATATATAAGTTTTTATATATATACACATTGGTCTTGAAAATTTTTATGAGGATAGTATGTGAATATTTTAAGTACTTTGGTATTCATTATGGAATAAATTTTTATAAAAATAAAAGTATGAGTTTTTATGTGAATCTATGAGAATTAACTTTTATATATAAGAAAATATATTCATAGATTATAATTTTTATTTGATGATGACATGAAGACTTTGTGGTTTGAGTATTGTTATGAATAAAATATTACCATGCAAGTATATTATTATTATCTTTTTGAAAGCACATTAATATAAATACAATACTTGAAATAAATAAATAAATATTATATTATCATATCCAACTCATTGAGTATAAATGCATGCCACTAAATAATGGCAAGAATAATGATTTTTCTAGACAAGCTAATACTTCAATCATTTTCATGATACACTACTTACACAAATATAAGGTTAAAAAGCAATTGCAATAAATTTTCTTCCTAAACAAATAGATGAAAAATCAACATGATTAACAAGTGTCTTGGATGAATGGCTAGCAAAGAAAGGTGATCAATTATCTCTTGAACCCACCAAGATTAATAGCCTCCATAATAGGCAAACCATTATGTTAATAGACAACATGATGGACAAAATTAATAGCCTCCCAAATTAATAGCCTCTTTGTTAGGCTATAAGGACCAAATGAGTGGATACAAATACTCTAACCATTATTGCTCAAGACACACTTAATTGGATGATTGGTGAGGTTGTAATCACTCTCACAATGTGTCATGTTCAATTGTTCAAATCTTAGCCTATAAATAGAGGGAGTTTCTAGCCTTCAAACACACCAATCTCATCCATCTCATTAGCCAAATTCACTACCCATTTTATTCTTCAAAGTTCTCCCACATAGTGAGCATATCTTAAGGATTGTGGAGTCTTGTAGGCTTGGCAACCTTCATCATTCTAAGAGTTCTAATTCTTCTCAACACTTGGTTAGTAAGATATCATCCTTGAAACTTGTATCTTAGAGATCTAAATCTTTTATTTTTATACTATAAATTGATTTCCCTCTATTTGTCGAATTTCAGCGAAACCCGTAATTTGTGGTGCGAATCTTGTGTTATAACGGCCATTATCTTTGAATCTCCTTGGTCTTATACATCTATTCTGTAAGTTAACACTCTCTCTTTAAGTTTGGAGATCCTCATCCATGTTTTAAGAGTACAAAATTAGAATTCCCTCATTATACCAAAATCTGTCCGTTTTTCGTTTACGTAATGATCCATCTTTTTAAAATATTTTGGTTCATTATACCTCAAAGGTTCCTTCATAAAACTTGTTCCTTATTGAGTTGAGTATATTTCTGGAAACTTTTATAATTTTTAGAACTCATATGAAAAAGTTATGGGATCCGCTTTATCGAAAGGTCGAAATCTCTTTTTGTTGAAATCTAAGAAATGATAGTGTTTCTGAAATCCTCATTTTTGAAGGTCTTAAGTGTTTCAAACCTAAATGGTTTATTCATGAAAAATATTTATCTATATGTTATCTACCTTGTAGTAAAATTTTAGAATTTTTGGTCGCAAATTACTATTTTTAAAACCTGTTGAAAATTATAGAGTCACCATTGAATTTCTGACAGAATACATGTTCTGAAAAGAACTCAATTTTTGAACTATTTCCATACCTTATTTTGAAAAGTGTAAAACATGAAACTTGTTCAACTATGTGTTGAGTATCTACAGTTTAAATTTCAAAGCAATCGCCTTTCATATGAATTTTTAAACTGACTTGGCGTAAACTGCGACATTGGACTTGATATTTGGTCCAAATGAGAAATTGTTGGATTTTGAGATCCATGAAATGATATTTTCATATCTATGAGATATTGATATGGGAGTTAAATATTGAAATGATATTTGGCATTATTGAATGCTCTTGTTATGAGGTTACTCCCGTGAAATTGTTGAAAACTCTTTTAAAGAGGATATTATGTGGAAAAATTGTGAAAAACTCTTTTAAATCCATTGTGCACTATTAACTTGAGTAAGATGCCATACTTGATAGAGGGCTAATGCACTAGGGATGTGTCTTGCGGGGCCTCCCCCTCTAAATATGCCAAGACGGCATTGTTGATAAATTGTGCCAAAACGGCGTTGTTGCATGTATGAGTCTATACTCTTGGGTGTATCCGTGATGGGTTACCCAAGGCTCCGGAGTGTGTCTGTATATGAGTCCGCTGCATGCTGATCATGACTTATGATCGATATGATATGATACGATATATGGAAAATGGTGTCCTCTTGTGCATAGTTGCTACAATGGTAAGAATGAAAGTTATTTATTTTGTTAAAGGTAATGTGTGTGATCCTTTTTAAAAGAAAAGGTGAAAATTATTTTTTTTAAATGAGTGTCAACCATTATTTTAAAATCCACTTCTTAAAGTGGAGCGGGTTGACTTACTCAGTACCATTGTACTGATAAAAAGTTGTTGTGTTATCTTTTTACAGATATTGGAGCTGACATGTGAACTGCATCTCATGACATGAGCATTTGGGGATGTGATTACCTTTCATCAAAAAGATTGTTGCTTTAAGGAACCACGTACTTTTAATTATTAATGTCTTATATATTGCCTTTAGTTTATGCTTCCGCGTGAGAAAGAACAATGGCTTTGGTATTAAGTACTTTAAATTTTCTTATGACTATATTTTATAAAATTGGCAATAATTTTTAAAGTCCATATTACAAAAATTTATATGTGAAGATATTTAGCCGTAGCACTTGTCAATTAAGTTAGCCAAAGGGCGAGCCTGACTGACAAGTGTGACGGTAACATTCTGAAAACCTTATGAGGATGAATTTCGGGGTGTTACAAAAATCATAGGCCACATTGTGTTCTAGACTCTAGTGCATTAATTACTTTAGAGAAATCATTATACATAAGCAAGAGCCTTGCTTGATAAGAATTTGTACATTCATCTCTAACTTATTCACAACGTACGACACGACCAGAGTATTATTTAAAAATAAATAAAAAAATTAAAATAAAATAAAATAAAAAGAAAGAAAGAACGAAAGAAATGAGAAAAAATACTGTATGATTGTATATATAATAATACTAAAATGAAATACAAATGAAACACACAAAATTTAACTCACCAATTTACTTATATGTTGGGTATAATAAGCCGTTGCAAGACGATATGTAGACGTATTGATCTCTCATTTTCGAATACACAAAATGTAGCAACCAACATCGGGTATTGTTCAATATTGGTGAATCGATGAATAAATGAAGGATGGACATCGCGTTTATATAGGCGGTGCATATTGGGGAATCGATGGATAAATGGTGGATGGACATCGTATTTATTTATATAGGCGACTCATATAGGCGAATCGATGGATAAGTGATGGATGGACATCGTATTTATATAGGTGACGCATATTATGTACCTGATAGAGAACTTTTATTTTTATTACTTAAATGACGCGGCGATGTAGATAATTATAATTTTTTTTGGTAAATCTAATTGATCACGAGCGATGCACAATTTTTATTGTTTTTATTTATATTAAATTTTATTTTTATTTTAATATCATTTATATTAGAAATAGATAAATTATAAAACTATAAATCAATAAAATTTCCTATTTATTTTAAATAATACCATACACAAATATATATACACTATAATATACGTAAATATTATTTAAAATATTTATATCAATAAAAAGATTCATTTTCATTATAAAAGATACAAATATGTGTGTAAAACTAATACTAATAAATTCAAATTAAAATATATCGTATGAAAAAAAATTCAAAAGTATGGACTTACACCCATCTCTTATATATATATATATATATATATATATATAGGTAATATAGAATATGTAATTTATTCAAATATCCATATCTATAAGATATATATATATATATACTCCTCCATCATTTAATGTTATTAACATTGCATAGTAAACACTATTCATTAAGTAACTTTGATTCAACTTTTTAAAACAGTTACATAAGATAAAATATAGACAAGTGAGATGTTGTTATATTCGTCTAATCACATAGTTTTATAATATTAAACTTTTATATAATTTTTATTATTTTTTATAAGTTGAGATATTAATCGTTAAACATTTGCATTGGACTACGTGAAAATATGGAATATTAATATAATTTTTTGATGGAGGGAGTATAATATAAAAATATGTATAAACTAATAATTAATTTAAAATATACGATATTATATAATAATTTTATTTTTTAAAATTTATTCAAAATATAAATGAACAATATTCCACCCATTTGGCGACACACAATAGGTGAAATACTGTTCATCCTTGCATATTATTATTTTAACATCAAAAAATGTGTGTTCATCTAATTTATTGTAAGTTGTATCAATTGCATAATTATGGATGAACTCGTAATTTCAATTTTTTTTAGAAATTTATAAATAGTTTATATTTGAAATTTATGTTTTATATATAATTTTTATTGTAATCTTAGAAGATTTATATTTTAAATTTTATATCCGAAAGAAATTTATTTTAATTCTTATACATATTTTTATAATAAAATGTGGGTTCTTTTGTAAATATAAAAATTAATATAAAATGGAGTAATAAGTAGAGGAATATTTCTTAACCCTGCAAAAATAGATGGTTGAGGATTAGAGATGAAGTTCCTATAATATCCTCTAAAAATAAGAATTTGCACCATAGCTCCTACAAAAATAGGAGGTAAAGTTTTTTTTTTGGTAAACATTGATATTCATATGTGGGCAAATGTATGTGGGAGTCCAAGCCACACAAATTACAAAGAAGATTAAGGGAAGTGACAGAGGGTCAAGTGAAATCGAACATCCAGCCATAAAGTTGGAAGCTATGAAATATGATCATTAAGTAAAATCCACATTCCTAAATAGGAGGTAGAGTTGAAGATATTCTTAGTTGGCCTAATGGCCATCCCAAATTCCCAATCCCGATCAATCAAAACTACTTACCATAATCAAAATAAAATAAAATAAAAATACTTGCCTGTTATTTGAAAAGTGTATTTGGTAATCTACTAAAATGTCTTACAAATTATTTAGAGAGTTTTCTTAACAATAAATAAATAAAAAGTAATGGTGGATTCTTTATTTTATTACATATTGATTACTCCCCCATTGTTCAACAAGGTATGCACTCGTAGCAAAAGCATTTTTTTTTTAATTCATACTAGTACTCTTTTGAGATTGCAACGAGTTCTCGTGCAAAATAATAATGATCTCGATTATAATTTACTACTTCCTCCGTATTTTATTAGTTCTAACGCTTGCATAGTAAACACTATTTATTGAGTAATTTTGATTCGATTTTTTCACACAATTACATAAGATAAAACATAGTCAAGTCAGATCTTGTTAGATTCGTCTAATCACGTAGTTTTATAATATTAAAGTTTTATTATTTTTTATTTTATAAAATTTGAGATGTTATTCTTTAAAAATGTACATTGAGTTGCGTGAAAACAAGGAATGTTAAAATTTATTGAATACTGATGGAGTATTAAATATGTTAAATTTATCATTTTATATTAGTCCTTCATGTATGTATAATGCAGAAACTTGTTTTTGAATTAGGTCTGCTTATTTAAGTCACTCATCCTTCTTAAGCTTACTTTTAAGCATCAAAAACACCTTAAAACATTATTCCAATGCTCTTTAAAATTGTTTGATTATTAATAATATCACAAATAAGAAGTGCAGTGCATATTCATGTCATGCCACAAGCCCACAACTAACAGGCCTATCTATATGTAAGAAAATGTGTGTTCACACATCATATGCACTTGTCTGGACTGCAACTAGCTTGCATAAGTATAACTGGGATTGCAAAAATGAATTGGATAAATTTCTGCTTTCTAGCAGTAGAAAAACACTTGTTTAATTTATATATACAAGTAGTTGAAAAACCTTTAACCATCTCTGATCTCCAGCGTATACTTCTATGTCTCTTGTAGTAAGTAGTCAGTCCCATAAAGCAGCTGAGAGGACTGACTATTCAACGTGAGATAGATCTCCGGCAGAATAACAGATGGAGGTCCTCCACGGTTGGTTCTCCATCAAATGCGGCTTATGAGACCATCACAAATCATATCAAAATTATAGGATTCATTCGGATTCTAATAACAAGACATGACGCCCTTCTTCTTTCATATGTATACCTGACGGTGCGTTTGATTGGAAGGATCATAGATTACCAGTGGGAATGTGAGTGCTGGGAATGTAAGATTACTGGGAATATGAGATTACTGGGAATCTTATTTTTTGATGTTTTAAGATAATTGCGTTTGGTTAGATTGGGAATCTCATCAGATTTCCAGTTCTAATTAATTTACCATAATGTCCATGAATTTCAGTTGAACAAATGTTATAAATATATCATTTTGCTACACAATAAAAATATTTAAGCCAATTTGTTTTTAAAAATATTGAATATTCTTTATAAGTAATTTATTGTATGATAATTACCTATTTAATGTCTCTAAATCCTTATTATTTTTATTTTATATTTTATATATAGAAGAAAAGTAAATTTTAAGAAAATATGAAAATATATATTAAAATATGAGAATATATATTAAAAATATGTTTAAATAATTTAAAAAATTTCAATTGATTTTTTAAAATTAAATTTCATATAATTATCATTTTTTTAGAATACAAATATATAAATTTATAAAATAAAATAAGTATAAAAAGTGAGGGTATAAAAGTCAAATTAGTATAAAAATAGGTAAAGTGGAGGTGGTAATCTCAGATTATCTGCCCTCCAGGTGGGAATGTCACATTCCCACATGAAACATGCCCCGAACCAAACATGGGCATGTTTCATTCCCTACCCAAGATTCCCAGTGGGAATCTCAGATCCCCCGAACCAAATGCCCCGTGAATGTTTTCCTTAGTGATGCAGGAGGCATATAGAACAATCAGATGTTTTCCTCATGATCCTCAAATGTAAATTTCTTTAAGGAAGAAAGCGGAACTTCAGAAATATAGTTGCAATGTCGTCAGCAATTTGCTTAGCAAGGTTTGTTTCAACTTGCTTATTATTTTCTTTCAATGAGTCTTGATAAAGCTTTACGCAATGACTTGCTGTACGACAGATTTGTGCCCAGTGCCCTTCCATACCACAATGGTGGCATTTTTCTTCAACTTTTCTTTTGCCTTTATTGGCATAATTTATTGGGCCACTGTTTTGATAGCTATTGCTTTGCTTTCTTTCTCCATTTTGGTCGCGTGAATATGGTTCTGGCCTTATGTAAACATTGTTTCTTTCACGGCCATACCCACGACCACAACCACGACCTAGGCCTCGGACACATCCAAGAGGTCCCATTTGGCCACGTCCACGACCAGGATTAGATGATTCTGTGAAATTAATCTCAGGATATGGTGCACTTCCTGTTGGTCGGGACTCATGATTTTTCATCAACAAATGATTATTTTTCTCAGCCAGTAACAAACAAGTAATAAGCTCGGAATATTCTTTGAAACCCTTTTCTCTGTATTGTTGCTGCAACAATATATTTGTGGCATGGAATGTTGAGAATGTCTTCTCTAATATATCACTTTCAAGTATTTTTTCGCCACATAATCTCAATTGTGCAGTTATTCTGAACATGGCTGAATTGTAATCATTTACGGACTTATAGTCCTGCAGCCTCAATTGTTGTCACTCATGTCTGGCACTTGGGAGACTGGTCAATTTTAAATGATCATATCGTTTTTTCAAATTCTCCCATAGATCACGAGGATCTTTCACCGTCAATAATTCTAGTTTTAATCCTTCATCAAGATGATGTCGGAGAAAAATCATAGGTTTTGCACGGTCTTGGCCTGTGGCCGTATTTTATTTCATAATGGTCTTTTCTAAATCCATTGATTCAAGATATATTTCAACATCTATTCTCCAGGATAAATAATTATTCCCGGATCTTTCCAACGGCATAAACTCTTATTTTGTCAAATTAGCCATAATTATATTGAAAATAGTATAAATATACTACCTCAGATGACTTCTTTGTAGACTTGGAGATTTTCGGCAGAACCCCGATACGAACTTGTATTTCGGCAAACTTCGAGCAGAACCCAAATGGTATTCGAATAAGACTCGGACTGACAACGTTGTGCTGATAATGTGTTATAGAAATATAACTTCTATAGACCTATTAGCTTATGTATATACGCTTGAAGAACATAAAGGAAGACAGTTAAGCGTAGGAACGGAAATAGCAGGGGGAATGCAATGAAGAGAAAATGAATGAGTAAATTAGAGAGCTAGGTTGAGAGATTGAAGAGGAAGTATGTTATCCCCGTTCCATTACTCAGTTATTTATAGTGATTCATACAAGACTACATTTAGACTGTACAACTATGTACTACAACACACAATACTACATTTAGGCTGTAGTACTATGTACACAAGATCACACACTTCTTGTAGGATATTCATATATACAACACTTCTGGTATTTAAAAAACAAAATGGATAAATAAACAAATAAAACTACTACCTACTTACTATTTATTCATGAAGGAAATTTTAATGAAATGATTTTTCCACTATATTTGTATTGCCCCGTCTATTTTAAAGTGATAGGTTTCAATTTTTTACATTGTACGCAGAAATGTGTCGCTTTAAAATGGACGGTGGAGCATTTGTAACAATTCTCACCTAATCAATAATTATTATTTTTTTTTAAATATTCACATTCATGTAATGACAAATGTGTGTGGGAGCTCAAGTCAAACAAATTATAAAGATGATAAAGAGAATGGATAAAAGATTAGTGGAAATCAAACCCCAACCATATAAGGCTTATGAAAGTAAGGGACATGACTTAATCAATACTTGAAAAATACTACTAGCTCTGTCAATTATTAAACGGTGATGATTGTGCAAAAGTGCAGATAATTTAAAATGCAAGACGAAGTTTTAGCAAAATATATATGCCATGAGAAAGATTAATTTAATGAATGAGTAAATTAATGGAGTATCACTCATCACTTCCAGTTTCTCAAACTGGAGTGAGTTTGTGTCCTGCCTCTGGACATCCAGAGTTGATCTTTCGATGCAGATGTTGTGCTATATGATCATTAGTTATAAATGGCAGTTGATTTTAATACTTATTTTCCTTTAATGGTTGTAGTAATTGTGGCAAATTTGGTGTATGTTGCATTTTTTATTTCCCCTGAAATTGTGGGACAATAATGGGGAGGATTCTTATTTTTACACGTGTGGTGGGCCAAGATTGTGATCCCAATTTAAGAAGATTGTCTATATTTTTTTATTTTTTACAACAGATTGTGTGTGGGATTTTTGTCTCCACACGCCCTTATCCATTGGACCACTTTTGCTCTTACAATTTTTCAACCCTTTTTGGTTCTGTATCATTCAAAAGTGGATTAGAAATCGGCACAACACTCCCATCCCTCAAAACACGAAAACGACACAGCACTCCACTCTCTCAGAACAAATTCGAGTATTCTAGCAATTGTATTATTATGTTCTGACAGTAGTGTTATATAATTGATGTTATGCTGCAACTATTGCATCTTCATAATTTTCCCAAACTTGATCTGCCGGCATCTCACACCTGTGCCATAAACGCTTTTGAATAGTGCTGCTTATGCTTTTCAAGTATTTATGCTGCGGTAACATTACACTCGTGCTATATAAAATGTATAAACTTGTTCTATCAATCCTTGCTATAAAAAATACATCAACATTTTAATTGATGTTGCCGCCAAGTTCACAATTTGTTCTTTTGTTGTTTAATTGATGCTATCAATATCATTTGAAATGTTGTGTTGGTTTTTTCATCTATGCGCTTACATGATATTTGGAAATGGCTGCCAGTTTGTCATATTTTTCAATAAAACATTGACCTATATGTTTCGTAGCTTTCTTTACTATGCTACCAACAAGTTCACAATATGTTCTTTTCCTGTTCAATTGATGTTGTCAACGTCGTATGAATTGTCATGTAGATTATTTCCCCCTATGCATGTCTTTCACGGTTTTGAATTTACGGTCTTGAAATTCCTTTATATCTGCAATTCATTTGGACGACATCATCAGTTCCATATTCAAAATACAACATGTTATTTTTATCCATCATACATCATTATCATCCAAATTCATTTTATGTCAATCTTCAGTTTGACCTTACAATGAATATGGTCTGTATATTATATGCTATATGTATTCTCACTTTTGTACAGGGGTTATGTGTTCCACTCAAATAAAAACATACGCCATATCATACATTTTGTTGTCTTTACATTTCGTGGATAAATTAAAACACCATATATGGTACCTGTCAAGACCGGTGCGACACGGAAGCCTTTGGTGTAGGTACACAACCATCGCCGGTGTTACTACTTGTAGTCGGATCAGCGCATGTTTCAATTTCCGCCTTTCCATCTTCATCATTTCCCACAGCGCCATCTCCGGTAGATCGGGTTGAATCGTCCCATGGTTGTACAGCATCATCGTCGCCCACTATGAAGCACTCATCCCCAAATGATGAAGCGGTGGTCTCGTGCCAGTTGTGATCTGGTATTTTTTCGTGTTCGCCGGTGTCATCTACCTCGTCCGGGAAGGAATTCAAATCCAGCATCACTGTACTCGGATGCCCGTCCATATGGCTGATGATGTTTCGGAATTGAGAATGACACACCACACCTCCATATTTGATCCATTCCAAGATGGCAGTTACAAATCACTCATGATTTATGCAATTAATTTAGGTAATGACATATACACTTTCCTTTTCCATGGATTGCATTGAATTGGTATTATTGAATTGTATTCTCACGCATAGCACAATGTTCTCTTCACTATAATACCTCTGGATATCCAGATTTTAATAAATCAGGATACTAACACTATTGTCTCAAACTTCCAATGTTATAGTTTGAGTTTGAATCCTCAATCAGTTCATTATCCCTCACGTGTATATTTCTATGCAATTAGTGTGGCACGAGCTCCCAACATCCATTTATCACCCCATCCCTTTAAACATTTTATAAGCTCAACACCCAAATTGACCTTTCTATAAATTTAGTCCCTAATATATACCTGTTTTGCCCTTCTTTAATCTTTATATGTTAATTTAAGATTAAATTATTTTTATTAGTTAGTTATAATTAATTATTTCAATTATAAATATACTTATGCACTTGTCAGGACTGCAAGTAGCTTGCATAACTGGGATTGCAAAAATGAATTGGATACATTGCTGCTTTCTTGCAGTAGAAAAACAGTTGTTTAATTTATATATACAAGTAAGTAGTTGAAAAACCTTTAACCATCTCTGCAGCATATACTTCTATGTCTATTGTAGTCAGTCAGTCAGTCCCATAAAGCAGCTGAGAGGACTGACTATTCAACATGAGATAGATCTCCGGCAGAATAACAGATGGAGGTCCTCCACGGTTTGTAGTTGGTACGGTTCTCCATCAAATGTGGCTGATGAGACCATCACAAATCATATCAAAATTATAGGATTCATTCGGATTGTAATAACAAGACATGATGCCCTTCTTAAATAGTACCAGCATATATGTCTCTTTCATATATATACCTGAATGTTTTCCTTAGTGATGCAGGAGGCATAGAGAACAATCCTACTTACCTCATGATCCTCAAATGTAAATTTCTTTTAAGGAAGAAAGCTTCGGCAATATAGTAAGTATAACTAAATACTGATGGAACTGATAAACAACAACTGACTGCTTGTTCGGATCAACCTGAAATACTATTAAACATATGAACTCGATCAACCTTGGCTTTTGTTTTCGTATTTTTGGAGCAGAAATCACAAGTAACAACATCGAAAAGAAAAGGACCAGATTACAGGTCCATATATTCCCACAAAAAGCAACTCAAACCTCAATTCAATTCCTTAAATCATCACCACCCTAATACTCATACAGGTGAACTATATAAGTATATGCTCTGAGTATGCAACACAAACCTGCTTCAAATTTCACAAGGCCAATTGTGAGAAATAACAGATACTATGAAGCTGAAAATCGATTTCTTGAATAAAGGAATTAGATGGTAATCTATAATAACAGCCATTGATGTCATACGAACTTCCATGAGGACTCCACATGATACGACGGTTCACCAATGCAGTATAATAACTGGCTAAAGAAAGGCCAACAAATTAGTCTGGGTAAAAACTTCAGTTGTAGCTAAGAATGAAGAGATATACATGTTGGGTCCACGGATCTAGCAAGATCTGTCCTTTATGCAGATGTTCAATGTAAAGAGTTCAATCTATCACAGTGAACACACAGATTAACGATACCAGTAATTATGCACAACGGAAAATATAAACAGCAAGCATAAAGAACATAAAAGCGTCAAAATGAGTTGTTGACCCAGTTCGGCCTTCGGCCTACGTCTGGGGGATACCAATCCAGGAGATGATTTTACTATGTGTTTCAACCATGGTACACTACCACACACATAAGTAAAATATGGAAAATGCCTTCACTCCAATCTCCAAGAGGCTGGTTTGTTTGACCAGGAACTATCTCCAGTTTCTCTATAGGTATCTCCACATATGGCAACCACTCAAAGCTTCCCACTATGAGCTCCCCTTGAGAAACTTGTGAAGCACTCCCTCCTTGATCTTCTCATCCTCTTTAAGAGCACGGTGTCAACATGATGAATGCCTTGGATGCTCCTTTGGTTGTTTTCGTCAACTCCAAACAAAAGGTTGTGAAATCATTCTCCTCTTCGATTCACCTAAGGCTCAATGATATTCATATCAAGTATTCAATAAAATCGGAATGCCATTGAGGATGTGTTCTCCAGTAGCCTGCCTGATTTATCTTAGCATTTCATGGCTTGGAGAACTCTTCTCTTCCTCACATCTCTGGGATGATTTTAGTGAATAGTTTCTGTGTAAATCTCATCCCCCACCTAAAGAATGCAAGAACTACTATTTAAACAAGCGGCTCAGCATCAAAATGAACTTCTTTTCAGATTGGGAAAGAGTCGTTGGGAGTTCAGTCCTTGAGTTTGAATTTCTTTCCTGTTTGAGAAAGAGCTGTTGGGACTTGACAAGATGACTGCAATTCTTCTTTCTCTGATCTGGGAAGGAGTTTCTACATGGAAATGTTAGTCAAAAATATCTCAAGATGAGAAAAGAGTCGTTGGGGCTGGACAGATGGCACTCTTTCAAATTTTATCCTGTTCGCACAGGTTGTCTGTTGTTGCTGTCATGGTGGTTCATCTATTATGTTCGATCATTGGTGTCGAACTTCCGTCAAAACCATGACCCAACAATACATACTACAAACAGGAAAAGGCATAATGAAGTATTCTGGAGCATGAGCCATGTCTTATAAATTCCTAGAGATAAGCCTCTCCCCGTTACTCGCTTCCAAGACAGAAACAAATCTCAATATTATTTGATCCCACTGGAAACAAGGAAAAACCACCTTGGAAAATAATAAATTAGTGGCAACTGCCGTCAGCATCATCTATTACTCCCAATCTGTACCTTTGGATGGTGATATCCCAGAAGAAGTCTGGACGGGAAAAGAGTCTCGTATGACCGTTTCAAAGTGTTCGGTTGTCGAGCATTCGTTCATGTTCCCAAAGATGAACGCGCTAAGCTTGACTCAAAGACGAAGGAGTGCATCTCTCTCGGTACACCACATGATGAGTTTGGTTACCGGCTTTGGGATCCAACAGCCAAGAGGATCATCAGGATTAGAGATGTCATATTCTTCAAAGATCAGACTATTGAAGATTTTCGTAATGAGAAGAAGTTGATGGTTCGATGTCGTGCCTCTCCTGATACACCAACAGTGGAGCATAATGACCAAGGTGAACAAGCAGCCGAGGATGCTGATGCCGAAATACCTACCTCGAATGACATAAGTAACGAAGATATTTCTTCTGAGTCAGGCGACACAGAATCATCACAAGAAGATGGTGAGACTCTACAACCTCAGCTACGTAGATCCACTCGTGAGAGAAAACACTCCACTAGATACCCACCAGATGAGTATGTGATATTCACGAGTGAGGGGGAGTCACAAAACTATAAAGAGGCTATGGAAGATCAACACAATGAAGAATGGTTGAAGGCCATGCATGAGGAAATGCAATCGTTGCATGAGAACCACACCTATGACTTAGTAGAGTTACCAAAAGGGAGACGAGCATTGAAAAATAAATGGGTATACAAATTGAAGACCGAAGAAGGAGGCGCAAGACCAAGATACAAAGCCAGAATCATCGTTAAAGGATATGGCCAGAAGAAAGGGATAGATTTTGAAGAAATCTTCTCTCCCGTGGTAAAGATGCAATCTATCCGGGTAGTTCTTGGGCTTGCCGCATGCCTAGACCTAGAGATTGAGCAGCTAGATGTCAAGACGGCATTCTTGCATGGAGATTTAGAAGAAGAGATATATATGGAGCAACCCGAAGGATTCATGGAGCCGGGGAAAGAACACTTAGTATGTCGTCTCAAGAAGAGCCTCTATGGTCTAAAGCAAGCTCCGAGACAATGGTATAAGAAATTCGACTCCTTCATGGCCCAACATCAATTCCAGAAGACTCGCTCGGATCACTGCGTCTTCATCAAAAGATATCCTAATGGAGAATTTATCATCCTCTTACTCTATGTGGATGATATGTTAATTGTTGGTCGTGACAAGAAGAAGATCGAGGCACTGAAGAAGGCTTTGAGCAGATCATTCTCCATGAAAGACTTGGGACCGGCGAAACAAATTCTTGGGATGAAGATCACTCGAGATCGTTCCAAGAGACTAATATGGCTATCTCAAGAAAGATATATTGAGAAAGTTCTTAAAAGATTCAATATGGATAAAGCCAAGCCGGTGGGCCTTCCACTTGGAGGACACTTCAAGCTAAGTAAGAAACAATGTCCAACAAGTGAGAAGGAAAAAGAAGAAATGGAGAAGATCTCATATTCATCGGCGGTCGGGAGCCTCATGTATGCCATGGTCTGCACTAGACCTGATATCGCCTTCGCTGTTGGCATGGTAAGTCGGTTCTTATCTAATCCCGGGAAAGAACACTGGGCAGCTGTAAAATGGATATTTAGATATCTTCGGGGAACTGCCAAAAGATCTATATGCTTTGGCAAAGGAAAACCAGTGTTAGAAGGGTATACTGATGCAGACATGGCAGGAGACGTTGATTCAAGGAAATCAACATCAGGACATCTAATTACCTTTGCAGGGGGAGCGGTATCTTGGCAATCTAGATTGCAAAAATGTGTGGCGCTATCAACTACAGAAGCTGAGTACATAGCGACTACAGAAGCAGACAAGGAGATGGTATGGATAAAGGGACTACTCATTGAGCTAGGTCAGAATCAAGCAAGCCCGATGCTTCTCTGACAACCAAAGCGCGATATACTTGGCGAAGAATCCTACGTATCACTCCCGATCAAAACACATTGATGTTCGATATCATTGGATACGAGATGCATTGGAAGAAAAGCGTCTCCAGCTCGACAAAGTGCATACGGATGACAACTGGTCAGATATGATGACCAAAGTGATACCTCTAAAGAAATTCGAAGATTGTTGCAGAGGCACTGGAGTTACAGATCTTCTATATTAGTCGGGAAGGGGGAGATTGTTGAGATCCCTCCTAAATTATAGTTTCTAGAATTATCTATTACATTCTTGAATAGGCTAGTATTATCTTCCCCAATCTTTAAACTTCTAGATGAGTCTAAAGCATTCCACATTCATTAGAAATCTAGAAAGGTAAGGAAGTGTCCTAGAATGTTCTATAGCCTAGTATAAATAGATGTGTAGTGGTCATTTGCACACTACAACCACAACACAACACAATAGCACAAGCACTACCACAATACTTCAAGAGTTGTAAGTGTTGAGTGATCAATAAAAGTTCTTTATTCCTTTGAAGAGCTTTCTTCATCTTTGAGTGAATTCATCATCTTTGAGAGAGAGTGCCACTATCATAGTGAGAATATTCAACACTTGCACACACACACTTGGGAAAGAGTTCCGCTGCTAATACGTGTTCTTCCCAATAGGAGGTGGGCTTGGGCTTCTTCCTCATCCAATTAGTGGGTGGGCCTCTTCTTATATATTTGATGGGCTTTAAATAATTTCCACACTTGTATTCATTAATCCATGTAAACCCATACTATTTAATTAAGCACAATTAAATAAATTAATTATGAATTAATTAATCGGGATGCTACATTCCCTCTCCCTTAGGATCATTCGTCCTAGAATGACACAAAGGTATGAATCAATGTGTTATCGTCTCTTAATTGATGTGAGACCAACTCTGAACACTCTCTCACCCTTCTTTCGGTTCCTTACATCATGTCCTCGTCAGATGATGGAACCATAGTTCTCTCACCATCTGTAGTGTCTTATATTGAAGTACTCCACCCTTCATTTGATTAATCGTCTTCAGTAAAAATTCATATTCTTGACTCTTGTCAAGCTTCACCTCAACAGCTTGCATGCTTTTCTCGGAATCTTATACCAATCCTCTTAGTTTGAGCTACGTGGCATACATCACCTTCTATTAGTTCAAGTCCCTTCTTCAGCCTGCCTCTGATAGTTTCCAACAACTCTAGTTGTCTTTTTAAGAGTTATGAACTCAACTAATCTCATTTCGAAGAACCTCTCATCTTGATGAAAGAATCTTTACTTTCCTTCCGATTAGTACTTATATAATGCCAACTGACACTCGAACCTTGTTAGCTTTTGTAAGAGAAACTTGACATCATCAGATGTGTCTCCCACGTGCATTGGAAACCAATTCATAAACTCTTATCTAGTCATTAAAATCCACATTATATCCAAAATTCCATTTCACGCAATAGCCTTTTCCTCTAAACCTCTATTGACTTTCAACAGGTCAATTAGAAATGTTGCTTTTAAATGAGCTCACCATTCATGCGTAACCTGTGAGTCTCAAACTCCTGTCGTGTTTCGTCTCACACTTTTACTTCATGCATTAGAAATGTCTCCCACGTCTCTCTCTCTCTCTCTCTCTCTCTCTCTCTCTCTCTCTCTCTCTCTCTCTCTAGTTCTTTTGCATGACCATAGTGAGAGATCAATATAACCAAAAAGAATATGAAGAAAAGCAGACTTCTGGAGGAAAACCACAATTTCTTTTTATTTTACCAAAGATCTCATATAATAATAATTTGCAATTTTGTACTCCTAGGATAAGAAAGCAGAGGTTTCAGCAATACTTTTCAAGTTTAGAAATGGTGAAACAATATATTCTTCATGCTTGTGATTGGATTCACTTTCTTTTGTCAAATTTGAGAACCAAATAAAATACAAAACAAGTAAAATACATTCACGGGTTTCCATGGAATTAAGATATCACATGACAGATCATCCCACCCATTCTATTTTAAAATATCTCCAGTTGCATAATCAGTTAAACAGGCAATTCAATAGGGTAATTGTAATCAAACTGATTTGACTCCTTTAACAATACTACTAGCAACGACTCAGGGCAGGCAATTTATATACATCTAGAAACCAAACATACAGTTAACACACAAATTTAGCTCAATTCAACTGGAGTAACGTCGCCCATTCCAATCCAAACTTTCCCATTATAATATAATTGACTATTAATGTTGTTGTACCCAATGCAAAATCAGACGAAATAACTACAATGCAATCACCAAATAGACTTTATGATGGTATTGTTGAACCAAATAACCAACATTGAATAAAAACCCTGAGAAATTGAAAGAACCCGGAACGGCATGGTGTCTGGGACAAAGTGTGCGCAAAAAGGAGGGTTCGAACAGTTACCTGGAGGCGACGAGGTTGAAGGCGGAATAAGCCAGAACTTCTCCGTCCTTTGCCGGTGAACGAGGGTTGGTATTAAATTAGATTGGAAGGCAACAAACAAACTTTTCTCGCGTGGAAGGCGACCAACAATCTTTATGAAGCTGAAATTGGTTTCTTGTAGACGGTAATCTATTACACTAGCCATTAATGTTATACGAAAAAGGCAAGGGTTCGGTCAGAACTCCACATAATGATACTACATGCAGTATAATTAATCAGTAGCCAAAAATGACTAAAGAAAGGCCAACCTTATTAGCCTCAGTAAAAACTTCACTTGTACCCAACCAAGATGCTAATCTATAAGGATGTTTTGTTGCATCATGGTGTGGAAATCCATTCCATGCTCTTCACACAAGAACCCTGACTCAAACTTGCAACAAGAGTACATGGAATGGTCATGGTTTTGATCAGGATACAATTTACAAGCTACGGTTGGCCTGAAAAACAAAGAGCAAGCCCATAGAACTTACACGCAAGAAAAGGAACTAGCTCCGAGAACAAAGAGCAAGCCCATAGAACTCACAAGTAACCACAAAATTGCGGTCATCCCACAACCAAAACTCGTAGAGTAACAATTGGAATTCAACCATTTGCATCTTAGATATATACTTGAAATTCCAAATAAGACTAACAGGCTCTCGTAGGAACTACAGTACCTCAACTCCTCAGGAAATCCAAAAGGTATTGATCTTTTCATCCCATGTTCAGCATTGTAGTTTGATATTCTTTAGCTGGATGCTTTAGCATATATATATATATATATATATATATATATATATATATATAACATTTTGGAACAAAAAAGAGTGAATTAGGATGAGAGAGGTATTGATCTATATCCAAACAATATATGTCTTATCTCTATGTCCAAACATCACCATTTTAAGCGCACACATCACATGAAAAGTCTGCACCTAAAGGTGTATGCACCCTAACCGCTTCCGGCAACACTCTGCTTATACAGGTCACATTATTTCTGTTATTGTCTTTCAAGAACATCATCGGTGTACGACATGTTCAAAATGAGTGATGTTTTTTCATCTATATAACCAAATGAACAAATTTGCCAAGTCTACATAAAAATTTAAGTGCTTAAGAAAAATAAAATAAATAAATTAAAGATTACAGTACATTACCGGAACTAGCTTATGGGCTATCACAATATTAATTATGCCTAGTGATCTCTCATATTTGAACAACTTTATAAGCCGGGTTATGATTTATGAAAGGTTAATAAACCATACGATAAACATATAACATGTAACCCCCACCATGTTTTAAATTCGAAATGCGACTTTATTGACTGTACTAGTTAGTTTATGTTTAATTACTTAAAACAAAAAGTTAGTTCAAGCAATACAAACAATTCCAATATGGAGTAATACAGTGTCATATAAATTGATATATGACATCATCATAAAAACTCGACAAACAAATTAAACCACCATCATCAGTTCTTCTAAAAAGCTAATTAAAATACATTTTTGCTAGTCATCTTAGAGTATAGATCGACAATTGTAATTCTCTCGTGGAATCTCCAAATATAGTAATTTCTTTATTAGTTACATGACCTAGGTTTTAAAAAACTAGACGTTTGTTCGAGAACCACCACCCGCCGTTGACCGCCGAACCGTCTCCTTTGCCGCAGCTTCCACAACCATTATATTGTCGACAGGCAACAAGCCCCTTTAAGAGCCACCGTCCCCTCCTCCAGCACTTCCACAAGTATCGCCTGGATTCCGACCTTGTTGAGGGAATAGTCTCCCAAATGTCTCATCCCCACCGTCACTGGAAGAATGAGAATGAGAGCGATGAGACGGCCCTAGAGGACAAAAATGCGAGCTAGGATCATAGCTCGCGTTCTGTCCTCCTAGACCTTGCCCAGCTCCAGTTCCAGTTCTATCCTGCCAAGAAAACCCTGGAAGCTGAAAATGTTGATCATTAGGGTTAACTCGGCCATCAGGTTGATCCTGGACTTGTGAGCAACTCCAGGGAAATTGGGGGGACGGTGCTAGGGTTTGGCCTGTTTGATCACCACCAGCTTGATTCTGCCCTTGCGATGGGACAATATTAGGCTTCTGGATTGGAAACAGGTTAGCTCCACCAACCATCGGATTTCCCATTGGATCGAACGACGATGATGAACCTCGAAAAGGATTGCTCGATGCCAAAATGCCCTGGCCTGGGAAACCGAAAACATTCTCTACATGTTGATGTTGTTGTTGTTGTTGCTGTTGTAGTTGTCCGAATGTTCTCGATCCCGAGGCAACCTCCTTCCGATTGTTAATCCGGGCACGTAGGTTCTCGAGCAGTGCAATCCAATCCATGGTTGAATCCTTGTCTAGTGTTTGGATGGGCATTTGTTCCCACCAACCCTTGACGCGAATTCTTTCAAAATCCTCCAATTGTGTCTCCCACTCCTTCAGATGTTCCTTCATCTCGAGTATTTGATCCAGCCTTTGGTTCAGCTGGTGGATTTGGGAGCGGGAGTAAGTCTCAGCAAGGCGTGTAGCGTCGCTGATGGGTTGGGAAGGGTTCAGATATCGGCCGACCACGGACTCCATGGTGGGGTGGAAGAAAGAGAAGGGGTTATGGGTTGGGGAGAATATAATGACCCCAATGTCCACCCCACACAACGTGCTCAGTTCGCTTGCCTTCTTGTAAAGGCCAAGGCGACGTTTGGAGAAGGTGGCGTAGAGGTCATCTTGGTTTTCTATACGCCTAATAGGAATTCTCTGTCGACCCCTTGATTGTCTGCCCGCCATTAATTAATTCAGTTTTAGACAAGCAAAAGGTGAGCGACAAAGTGGCACAAGAAAATGAAAAAGCTGTAATAAGCTGATCAAATGATCACAAAAGAATAATGTTGGAATTGAAGAAGAGATCAGATAATTAGGGTTTAATTTGTGATGGATTATGGCTTCGACTGAGGGTGTATTTATAGTGTGTGTTTCATGCAATTAGAATCATTTTTCATGGAATATTTAATGTTATTTATTTTTGACATTCCTGTTTAGCTTCCAGGGAATCTATTTTAAATGCATACCATATATTTTAGAAAACTAATATACTTTTTATTCTGTTATGTTATTTAGTTTATACTCCCTTCAATTTTTTTAAACCTTATACTTCTCATTTGCACGTATGCCAATCATTATTAGAAAAAATCTGAATTTGGTAGCTAAAACTGTGATAGCTAACGAATTTCGGTCGCTAAAGTGGATGTCGCTAACGAAATTCGGTCGCAAATTCAGTCGCTAACCTCTTTAGTGACCAAATTTTACCAATTTTTTTCGGTCGCTAAACAAAAAATTCTTGTAGTGAATACACATTTTCAACGATTAATAACTCAAATTCAGTAAAAGTAAAAATTCTAAAAATTTGATATTTAAAAACTACAAGATGAGACGAATCCAACAAGATCTCACTTGGCTATATTTTCTCTTCTGTAACTATAACAAAATAGAAGTCAAAGTGCTACAATAAACAGTAAAAAAAAGTCAAAACGTAACATTTATAAAAAAAAAAAAAAAAGGAGGGAGTATTAACGAATTTAGCGGGTGAAATTATAATATCATGTGGTGAAGAAAAGTATTCATATTATTCAATATTAATAGTAATATAATTTAATTGAACTTAAATATAATTTAACTCATTTTCGTTAATAATTGATTGAAATAATAGGTTGATGATTGAAATATGTTTATTGTACAAGAATTTTTTTGTTCTAGCGGCCGAAATATTTCGGTAAAATTTTTTTTACTAAAGAGGTTAACGACTGAATTTGCGACTGAAATTCGTTAGCTACCACGGTTTTAGTGACGAAAATTCATTAGTTACCACAGTTTAGCTACCAAATTAAAAGCTTTTCTAGTAGTATACGGTAATAATTATAATCATCCTCGAGATTGTGACTTTACCTAGCTATTAAAAAGTAAATTTTCAAGAGAATGGGACTTGACCCGGCCAAGTAGTCATGTTTCCTGCCTTTTAACCATATGTTGGGGGTTCGATTCCCATCCGGCCCTTATCCCTCCTATTTATCCCCATTTGTAATTTGTGCGGTTTGGGCTCCCACACACATTTACTGACACATAGGTGACAATTTTCCAAAAAAAAAAGGTAAATTTTCAACATTATAGTTAGAAATTTGAATCCTCATCATTCAATTCTTAGAAGTTAGAAAAATGAACTTGATGATAAGAGTATAAAATCATAGGCCACATTGTGTTCTAGACTCTAGTGCATTAATTACTTTAGAGAAATCATTATACATAAGCAAGAGCCTTGCTTGATAAGAATTTGTACATTCATCTCTAACTTATTCACAACGTACGACACGACCAGAGTATTATTTAAAAATAAATAAAAAAAATTAAAATAAAATAAAATAGAAAGAAAGAAAGAAAGAAAGAAAGAAATGAGAAAAAATACAGTATGATTGTATATATAATAATACTAAAATGAAATACAAATGAAACACACAAAATTTAACTCACCAATTTACTTATATGTTGGGTATAATAAGCCGTTGCAAGACGATATGTAGACGTATTGATCTCTCATTTTTGAATACACAAAATGTAGCAACCAACATCGGGTATTGTTCAATATTGGTGAATCGATGAATAAATGAAGGATGGACATCGCGTTTATATAGGCGGTGCAAATTGGGGAATCGATGAATAAATGGTGGATGGACATCGTATTTATTTATATAGGCGACTCATATAGGCGAATCGATGGATAAGTGATGGATGGACATCGTATTTATATAGGTGACGCATATTATGTACCTGATAGAGAACTTTTATTTTTATTACTTAAATGACGCAGCGATGTAGATAATTATAATTTTTTTTGGTAAATCTAATTGATCACGAGCGATGCACAATTTTTATTGTTTTTATTTATATTAAATTTTATTTTTATTTTAATATCATTTATATTAGAAATAGATAAATTATAAAACTATAAATCAATAAAATTTCCTATTTATTTTAAATAATACCATACACAAATATATATACACTATAATATACGTAAATATTATTTAAAATATTTATATCAATAAAAAGATTCATTTTCATTATAAAAGATACAAATATTTGTGTAAAACTAATACTAATAAATTCAAATTAAAATATATCGTATGAAAAAAAATTCAAAAGTATGGACTTACACCCATCTCTTATATATATATATATATATAGGTAATATAGAATATGTAATTTATTCAAATATCCATATCTATAAGATATATATATATACTCCTCCAGCATTTAATCTATATATATATTAAAGCATTAGTGAACAACCCATCCTAAATTTAGTACGGTGTCTCCTTTTCAAATTTCTAATTTTTATAAATTTTTGCATTTTAATTAATTATTTTTACATTTTTGCATTTATTTATTTATTCATTATAAACTTTTAGTTTTTGAAATATATGGTATTTTCAATTTATATGGAATTCCTACAATCTTCACTTTTAAAAATATTATTTGAAAGATTTGAAAGATATATTTCAAAGATTTGAAATTCACCAAAAATATATTTGAAAGATTTGAAATTTGAAATTTTGCATTTATTATTTTATCTATATTATTTTGTATTTTTAAATTTACTAATTTTAGATTTTCAAGTTTATTTATTTATTCATTAGAGATATTTATTCACCTTTAAAAAAATTTGAAAGATAAAATTTAAATTTTATATTTTTATTTGATTTATTTTGGATTTTATTATTTTGCATTTTTTATTTTATCTATTTTAGATTTTATTATTTTGTATTTTTTATTTTATTTATTTTAGATTTTATTGTTGTATTTATTATTTATTTATTGATTTTGAGTTTTTACACCATCGGATTACTATGACACGAATAGACATTTTCAGTTTTTGCACCATAGTACCATTAGGACGGGGTTCTGCTCTGGCAACTAAAAATTATGTTGTGTATATATTTCAAAATGGTGATCATATTGTAATGTCGGTAATTTTGTGTAGGTTTAGTTTTTTTATATATTTTTTTAGTGTAGTAAATGGTGTAATCAAAATATACATTGCATATATTTATTTATTTATATTAAAGATATATTAATGTGTATATGAAATCCAATTTTTAGTTTTTAAAAGATATTTAATTTCCAATTTATATGAAGTTCCCACAATTTTCAGTTTTTAAAGATTTGAAATTTCAAATTTATATGGAATTTGTAGTGTATAAATAGAATTTATATTGTTAAAAGATACATTAATGAATGTATGGAAAAGATTTGTATATATTAACTAATGTATATATAAGCCATGTTTTTACAAAATTATGTCATTTTTCCTAAAAGTAATGCTACATACGTCTCATTATAATTGTTACGGACCCACCTGATACGTATACTGATACACATTTTTAACGGTTAATAACTTAAATTGTGTTCGATAAAAAATTATAAAAATTTGATATTCTAAAACTAAATGATTAGACGAATCTAACAAGATCTCACTTGACTATATTTTTTCCTACATAACTATGACAAAAATTCGAATCAAATTTAAACAGTGAATAATGCCAAAAAGTCAAACGTAACAATTAAAATGAGACGGAGAAAGTCTACAATTATATATTTACTAAAAGTAATATACAATTATATAGTTGATATCGTTAAAAAATATATTTTATAATTATATCATTCTAATTGTATATAAATATATACTGAATAGTATAAATCTTATTTATATTTTATTATATTTAAAATAATACAAAATTATAATTATTAAGAGAATTGTGAAAATTCATATTCTATGGATAATTGATTAGAGTAAATTAGTTATTTTCGTAAATCATATTAGAGATAAAAGAATCGGGTGTATAAAGAGTTATTGGGGTGCGAATAGTCCATCAGTAAATAAAGAAGGAAATTTTACTTTTAATCTATTTTTTAAGAAATACATCATTAATATATATTTTATCAAATTTGCAATTGACGGAAGAACAAATATAAATATACATTTATTAAAAATTAAAATGCTAATTGCTGCAAATTCTATAAATTTAAAAATTTTCTCTAGAATACCGGTACTGAATGAAGTTTTAACATCTGAAACATATAGTCTATTGATACTAGAAGAGACATATTATAATAAGTAAGAAATGAAGGTGGATCATGCTAAGCTATTACCTTTGTTGATTAATGAGGAGAGGAATGTTTATAATAAAATAACGTATGTAGTTGATAGTGATGAGGGTTGATTTTTTTTTTACGTGGCGGAGCTTATAAGACATTTATCGATAATTTATCTAGAAAATAATATGTTTAGCCATTCGTGGGAGAAATGATATTGTGTTGCATGTAGTATCCAGTGGAATAGCACCCTACTCCTTCCAAGAGGTAGGATTGCACATTTCAATTTGGTTCTACCTGTAAAAAACTTATCACAGAAAATTATTTAACATTTGTTCTCATTAAGAGAAAGCCCATTATTTGGAATGAAAATTCTTAATTGGTATAATGATCATTCGATTTCAGTGGAAAAAAAAAGTCACACTCACATTTGTTTTACTATGACTATTAAAAAAAAGTTAATGTCATTTTTAAAGAAGGTTTAACTCTATCTTCAAAAATCATTTTTACCTATGTTAGTGATATGATGCAATATCTCGTGTACTGGAAAGAGGGGACTCGAAGTATTAATATGTAATTAAGATAAATTAACCCAAAATACTACAAGAAATGTTTATTTGCAATGAAATTATATATGACTTAAATTTGCACAATGAATTCTTCATGTAGGTGATGGTAATTTGTAAATCTGATATTGATCTTGGAGATGTACAATTAAATGACATTTTCAGGTTATAATTTTATGAATTCTACGGGAGATCCTATAGCGGCTATTGTTGAGAGTATTTATTGTAACACCCCGATTTAATTAACTCATAATTAATTTAATTTAGTTATGGTTAATTAGCAAAAGACTTAGTATGTGGATTATTTTGTAGGGAATGAAGATTTAAGTGGGGGAATAAGTGAGTTCAACTCACAAGATAATAAGAGTCAAGTGCTCAAATGGGTGCAATGTGGTCAAGACAAGTGGTGTAGACCTTTTAACCCACATTCCGACCCGACCCGACCCTTTTGCCAACCCGGGTCGACCCACATCTCATCAAAATACCCCCAAATCAGCCATGACCTTTCATTTGCACCCAACACTTAGAAATTTAGGGCTCATCCCGTTTTTGTGGAGGAAGAGAGAAAAATGGTGCCATCGGGAAGGAATTGACAAGTTTGAGCTCCAATCAAGTTGGGGGATTGCTTATATATGCTTTGGTAAGTATTTTCCTAGCTTCAACACTTGATTTTGAGGATGTTTGAGTGGGTTTTGGAAGTGATGAAAGTTAGTGACGGGATTGAATGATTTTGGTTGAAATTCTTATAGATCGGCTTGGAAATTGTGTTAAATCCTTGCTTGGGAGTTGCAAATCAGTTTTGGAAGTTAAGGTAATGCTTTTGGTTGAGTAATTTCAGTTTTTGAGCTTCCAATGGTTCATGATGAAGAAATCATGTTCTTGGAGTTGATTTTTGATGTTTGGATTGGATTCTTGTAATATAGGCTTGGAATTGTAGATTGGAAGCTTGCAGGTTGAGAAGAGGAGCTTGGGGACTCATCTACATACCAGGCAAGGGTAGAGATAGGCCTAAATGGGGGCATAATCGGTGGAATGGCCGGAAACCGCCATTTCCATCGTTTCTGTTGTGTCGGCGCGCAGTTGGGGCGCCCTTTAGCCAAACAGCGCGCGAGCAGCGCGCGTTACGAACGTCACGACGCCCGTGACGAAACCCGCGCGGGGTTGGCGCGGTTTTCTTGAGAAAACCGCGCGGGGAGCGCGCCAGCTCCCCTGCCCGCGCGATTCGTCCGCTCGTTTTCCGGTTCTTCGTCCTTCGTGTTTCCTTAGTTCTTCTTATGCTTCTAGCATGCCATAACCATCATTATGCTCACAATCTTTGAACTTAGTTGCGATTAGCGGTGATCTACTATGCCTTAGTTGAGATCGAGTCTTGTTTCGCTTCTATGTTGATGTGAGTGTTAGTGCCGATATGTGGGGCTTGGCACACCCTTGACACTTAACTCGCGATGAGTTGTTTATTTTGTCATGACACGTAATTTACGTATTGACATGTGTGGAATCTGATTATGTGTTGGTGCCGAAATGTGGGACTTGGCACACCCCGGAATATTTTAAAACTACTATTTTAAAGAGCCCGGATTATTCTTTTTAAAAACTATTATTTTCAAGTATTATTATTATTTTTAAAGTTATCATTTATAAACTAGTAGTATATTTCAAAGAGCCCTGACTATTTTAAAGCTATTTATTTTAAAGAAAATACTTCACTCGAGATGAGTGATTGAATTGAATGTGAATAATTGTGATGATATATTGAGACTGAAAAGGATTTATATCCTAGTCTGATTTTAAAGCTATTTGTTTTAAAGAAAATACTTCACTCGAGATGAGTGATTGAATTGAATCTGAATATCTGTGATGATATGTGAATATCTGTGATGATATGTGAATATCTGTGATGATATGTGAATATCTGTGATGGTATGTTGAGACTGAAAAGGATTTATATCCTAGTCTGTATTTGGCTAGAAAGGGCTCATGACCCTTAGCCTGACCCGCTTGCCGTAAGCCACGATTTCAGCTGTTAGTGTCCGCGGCGGGGGCACTGTGGGTATGTCTCTCGACCATTAAGGGGTGTGGACCCTTATATGGGAGGGAATACCGACCATGGTACCTAGGTGCGCGCTAGACATGCTTATGTGCTGCATTTAGGGTAGATAGACATCTTAGGTCTTAACATTTCATCTCATCATCCATCATTCATCTTACTTGCCGTGGTTGAAGCGCCGGTATGGGACGGTGTGATGTTTACTTATTTGCTCTGCCCAATTTTTATGTTATGCCTAATAAATGTTTAAAAACGGAATATATCTCCACCTATATGTATAAATATACTTCTAGGGAATCAAGTTAATTCTTGTTTCCCCTTATGCCGATTCTTCTATTCTTGCTCAGTACCTTGTACTGACCCTTGCTATGTTTTTATGTATAGATATTCCCGGGGAGGACGCAGAGCCTGAGCACGATGTGGGGTTTGGGGATGAGTGATCTACCTAGGGATGCATTAGCATGTTGTGGACTTATGTGCTTGTCTTGAATAATATGCTATGACTCTATTACCTTGTCTCGTACTGCTTGTGGTACCGATCGGTACATTATGTTCTGTCTTGTGTGTTACTTAATATCTCTGACAGGTTGAGATGAGACTGATATGTCGACTGTTATGTCGCATGAATAAGGCTTGTAAGCCGGACGTCTGTTATGATGTGAGGTTTCCTTTCTGGATTTGTATTATAATTCATTGGCTTCCTGTTACTTGGCTACGTGTTATTAATCTTAAATTGATTGGCCAACAGTTTAAGAGAGGTAACACGGCAGTGACGTCGCAGAAATTTGGTTTTAAATTTTTGGGGCGTTACATTTGGTATCAGAGCCATGTTTGCTCGTATGTGCTTAGAATTCTAACACAAGCATGTGGTGAGATGTGTGGGGGAAAGCATATAGTGTAGGAATTGCATCTAACTCTGCTTATATTCTTGTAGATTGCATTGTTTTTGGTTATCTGCGTGCCCTATAGGGTGGATTGTGGTTTGTGAATCAAACCAGGATCAATCCTTGGGGATATTCCGGGAATTCTATACTTAATAATCGATGTTCGGTAAAGAATTATTCTTATTTACCGAGTGTTACTGAATATCTCGTTACGTTACGAACATTGGATGCCGCCGCGCCGGGATGGAGAGCCCAGGAGAAGGGGAAGGCCTCGTAGGAATCAGGGGCCAGCTTTTGGGGGTCATGGACAGTACCATGAGAATGGTGGACTTGGCAATGATCACGTGGAAGATGTTCCAATTGAGGAACCTGTAGAGGTGGAGGATGACTGGAACTATGAGGACGAACCAGTGCCTCCACCACCGCCGCCACCTGTACAGATGCCCATTGACCCTCAGTTTATGCAATATATGTTTAGTGCTATGTATGGGATGTATCAGGGGCAGGCGAATCAACCTGCACAACCACCACCCAGACCTGTGGATTACGTGCATCTAGCAAGGCATTATCAACCGCCGGTCTTTAGTGGAGGAGTAGACCCGGTTGCTCTGACTGTTTGGATTTATCATATGGAGGAGATCTTCGAGAATATAGACTGCCCAGAGAATTGGAAGGTCAGGGTGGGACAGCAGTATCTTACTGGACCAGCTCTCCATTGGTGGAGGTCGCGTAAGAGTGAGCTTATGGCGAGACCCAACTTCTCATGGGAAGTTTTCTGTCATGCTTTGAGATCCCACTTTTTCACTACACAGATGGTGAATGTTAAAAGGAGGGAATTTCTCAACCTGGAGCAAGCAGGAAATATGACAGTGTCTGAATACTATGGTCGTTTTGTGGAACTCATGTCATACGTACCAATGCTAGTTGCTAATGAGGAAGATAAGGTTTCGAAGTTTGTGGATGGATTGAAGGCTGAGATCCGGACTGGGTTTAGCAACCAACACGCCTGCTTAGCTTCAGCATATGATCAGGCTTTATGCATTGAAAGAGCTCGTGCTTATATGCAGCGCGTGAGGGCCGCTCGTCGCAGGGAGTCAGGGGGGCCGATTAGACCCCATCATAGGCAGACGAGGCCGAGAAGCGGTGGAGAGACCTCTAGGCCTCGGACTTATGCACGGCCACCGTATAGAAGCGGACCCCACTGCTGGAAGTGCGGGCAGCAAGGACATTTGAGGTCACATTGCCCACAGTTGGTAGGTCGAGTAGGAGGATCTACTTCAGATGCGTCTGGTGGGAATGCGTCGCGTGGACGAGGTGCAGACAGAGGTCGTGGACCACAGGGGAACCGTGGGGGCCGTCTCAATGTGATTGAGCGGGCTGAGCTAGATGGGCGAGATGATGTCATGACTGGTAAGTTGCCCATTGTTCAATTTCAATCTTGATCGACTTAACCATCTGTAACAAGTACCCCAGGTAGTGCCTTATGTTATTAAATGCGTAGGTACTATACTAGTTAATAATGTGCCTGCTTACGCCTTATATGATTCTGGTGCATCATGCTCGTTTATATCATCGGAATTCGTAACTAATAATAATATGGGACCACTGGAGGCTTATCAACTCCCTGTTAGCTACCTTCGGGAGACCTCATGCGGAGCCAGTGGATTAAACCCGATGCACAGATAATCATCAAAGATCGAGAGTTCAGAGCGAATCTAGTGGTGCTAGATTTGGCCGATTTTGACGTGATTTTGGGAATGGATTGGCTGTCTAAGTACCGAGCCAGATTAGACTGCGGGATACCAAGGATTTCCTTTACCGAAGAAGAAGGTGACAGAGGCTCCGGCCTTAGTGTTACCTGATGAATCGGGGGAATATGAGGTAGACACAGATGCATATTATCGAGGACTTGGGTGTGTGCTTATGCAGTATGGCAAGGTGATTGCGTATGCATCTAGGCAATTAAAGCCTCACGAGCTGAATTACCCGACTCACGACCTGGAGATGGCAGCGGTCGTGCATGCATTAAAAATTTGGAGGCATTATCTTTACGGAGCCAAGTGTCAAATCTATTCGGATCATAAGAACCTTAAATGTCTCTACACTGCAGATAAGATGAGCGGTAGGCAAAGAAGGTGGTTAGAGCTTTTGCAGGACTACGACACGAGTATTCAGTACATAGAAGGGAAAGCCAACCGGGTGGCTGATGCACTAAGTAGTAAAGGACATGTACTGAATTCAATTACTCTCCTTTGGAAGTTGAGGCAAGAGTTAGACAAGGAAGGTGTTGTGGTTGTTCCTTACGACACGATAGCGAGGCTGAATGCTATGACGGTGATGCCATCATTACTCGAGGAACTCAGACTAAGTCAAGCTGTAAGTCAAGAGATGATGCATTTGAAAGCTCAGATTCGTAAGGGTAAAGCGGAAGGCTTTGTGATCGATAGCAAGGATATGATCAAGTTTGGGGACCGTTGGTGTGTGCCTCCGAAAGATCAGGCGCTGAAGGGAAAAATTATGGAGGAAGCACATTGCACACCTTACTCCGTACATCCAGGAGCAGTAAAGATGTACAAGGATTTGAGGCAAAACTATTGGTGGAAAGGCATGAAGAAGGAAGTGGCAGAATATGTGTCTAGGTGTTCCACTTGCCAGAAGGTGAAAGCCGAGCACATGAGACCTTCAGGCTTATTACAACCATTGGATGTTCCTACTTGGAAATGGGAATCCATTGCTATGGACTTTGTCACCAGGCTACCCAAGACACGGAGCAGTTTTGATACTATTTGGGTAGTTGTGGACCGACTAACCAAGAGTGCTGTGTTTATACCAATGAGATTGAACTGGAGCATGCAACAGTTCACTGGCGCTTACATCCAACATGTGCTTAGACGTTTTGGTATTCCTCGAGAAATCAATTCCGACAGAGATTCCAGATTCCTGTCAAGGTTCTGGAAGGAATTGCAGACAGTCTTTGGGACGCAGATCAGTATGAGTACTGCGTGGCACCCTCAGACTGATGGACAGACCGAAAGGACCATTAGAACCTTGGAGGATATGTTGAGGGCGTGTGTGATGGATTTTCAAGGATCGTGGGAGGAACATCTACCTTTGGTGGAGTTCTCCTACAACAATAACTATCACGCGAGTATTCGTATGGCGCCTTTCGAGGCCTTATACGGAAGGAAGTGCAGGACACCCATGTGTTAGAGTGATCCTTCAGAGCGAGTGGTGATGGGTCCTGAACTCATTGAACAGACCACTGAAGTGGTGAGAGTGGTCAGAGACAGAATGAAGGAAGCTCAGAATCGTCAAAAGAGTTATGCTGATTTGTCCAGGAAAGACATTGAATTCGAGGTTGGAGATTGGGTACTTTTGAGAGTGTCACCCATGAGGGGCGTGAGACGATTTGGGAAGAAAGGGAAACTGAGTCCCAGATTTATAGGCCCCTATGAGATCACTAAGAAGATTGGGAAGGTCGCTTACCGGTTAGAATTGCCAACTGAGGTGGGAAAGGTGCACAACGTTTTCCCACGTCTCTCAGTTGAGGAAGTTTATATCGGATCCTAACAAGGTTATACAACCGGAGGAGGTGGAGTTGGATGACAACCTAGAATACGAAGAATACCCCGTGGCGATTCTCGACACTAAAGAAAAGGTACTTCGCAATAAGGTGATCAAAATGGTGAAAGTACTTTGGTCGAGACATGGCGTAGAGGATGCCACTTGGGAGACAAAGGAAAGCATGGCGAGGCGTTATCCTGAATTGGATTTGACTCCAATTCAGTGAAGTAATGACCTTAATCCATACTTTTTCATTCGAGGACGAATGATCCTAAGGGGGAGAGATTGTAACACCCCGATTTAATTAACTCATAATTAATTTAATTTAGTTATGGTTAATTAGCAAAAGACTTAGTATGTGGATTATTTTGTAGGGAATGAAGATTTAAGTGGGGGAATAAGTGAGTTCAACTCACAAGATAATAAGAGTCAAGTGCTCAAATGGGTGCAATGTGGTCAAGACAAGTGGTGTAGACCTTTTAACCCACATTCCGACCCGACCCGACCCTTTTGCCAACCCGGGTCGACCCACATCTCATCAAAATACCCCCAAATCAGCCATGACCTTTCATTTGCACCCAACACTTAGAAATTTAGGGCTCATCCCGTTTTTGTGGAGGAAGAGAGAAAAATGGTGCCATCGGGAAGGAATTGACAAGTTTGAGCTCCAATCAAGTTGGGGGATTGCTTATATATGCTTTGGTAAGTATTTTCCTAGCTTCAACACTTGATTTTGAGGATGTTTGAGTGGGTTTTGGAAGTGATGAAAGTTAGTGACGGGATTGAATGATTTTGGTTGAAATTCTTATAGATCGGCTTGGAAATTGTGTTAAATCCTTGCTTGGGAGTTGCAAATCAGTTTTGGAAGTTAAGGTAATGCTTTTGGTTGAGTAATTTCAGTTTTTGAGCTTCCAATGGTTCATGATGAAGAAATCATGTTCTTGGAGTTGATTTTTGATGTTTGGATTGGATTCTTGTAATATAGGCTTGGAATTGTAGATTGGAAGCTTGCAGGTTGAGAAGAGGAGCTTGGGGACTCATCTACATACCAGGCAAGGGTAGAGATAGGCCTAAATGGGGGCATAATCGGTGGAATGGCCGGAAACCGCCATTTCCATCGTTTCTGTTGTGTCGGCGCGCAGTTGGGGCGCCCTTTAGCCAAACAGCGCGCGAGCAGCGCGCGTTACGAACGTCACGACGCCCGTGACGAAACCCGCGCGGGGTTGGCGCGGTTTTCTTGAGAAAACCGCGCGGGGAGCGCGCCAGCTCCCCTGCCCGCGCGATTCGTCCGCTCGTTTTCCGGTTCTTCGTCCTTCGTGTTTCCTTAGTTCTTCTTATGCTTCTAGCATGCCATAACCATCATTATGCTCACAATCTTTGAACTTAGTTGCGATTAGCGGTGATCTACTATGCCTTAGTTGAGATCGAGTCTTGTTTCGCTTCTATGTTGATGTGAGTGTTAGTGCCGATATGTGGGGCTTGGCACACCCTTGACACTTAACTCGCGATGAGTTGTTTATTTTGTCATGACACGTAATTTACGTATTGACATGTGTGGAATCTGATTATGTGTTGGTGCCGAAATGTGGGACTTGGCACACCCCGGAATATTTTAAAACTACTATTTTAAAGAGCCCGGATTATTCTTTTTAAAAACTATTATTTTCAAGTATTATTATTATTTTTAAAGTTATCATTTATAAACTAGTAGTATATTTCAAAGAGCCCTGACTATTTTAAAGCTATTTATTTTAAAGAAAATACTTCACTCGAGATGAGTGATTGAATTGAATGTGAATAATTGTGATGATATATTGAGACTGAAAAGGATTTATATCCTAGTCTGATTTTAAAGCTATTTGTTTTAAAGAAAATACTTCACTCGAGATGAGTGATTGAATTGAATCTGAATATCTGTGATGATATGTGAATATCTGTGATGATATGTGAATATCTGTGATGATATGTGAATATCTGTGATGGTATGTTGAGACTGAAAAGGATTTATATCCTAGTCTGTATTTGGCTAGAAAGGGCTCATGACCCTTAGCCTGACCCGCTTGCCGTAAGCCACGATTTCAGCTGTTAGTGTCCGCGGCGGGGGCACTGTGGGTATGTCTCTCGACCATTAAGGGGTGTGGACCCTTATATGGGAGGGAATACCGACCATGGTACCTAGGTGCGCGCTAGACATGCTTATGTGCTGCATTTAGGGTAGATAGACATCTTAGGTCTTAACATTTCATCTCATCATCCATCATTCATCTTACTTGCCGTGGTTGAAGCGCCGGTATGGGACGGTGTGATGTTTACTTATTTGCTCTGCCCAATTTTTATGTTATGCCTAATAAATGTTTAAAAACGGAATATATCTCCACCTATATGTATAAATATACTTCTAGGGAATCAAGTTAATTCTTGTTTCCCCTTATGCCGATTCTTCTATTCTTGCTCAGTACCTTGTACTGACCCTTGCTATGTTTTTATGTATAGATATTCCCGGGGAGGACGCAGAGCCTGAGCACGATGTGGGGTTTGGGGATGAGTGATCTACCTAGGGATGCATTAGCATGTTGTGGACTTATGTGCTTGTCTTGAATAATATGCTATGACTCTATTACCTTGTCTCGTACTGCTTGTGGTACCGATCGGTACATTATGTTCTGTCTTGTGTGTTACTTAATATCTCTGACAGGTTGAGATGAGACTGATATGTCGACTGTTATGTCGCATGAATAAGGCTTGTAAGCCGGACGTCTGTTATGATGTGAGGTTTCCTTTCTGGATTTGTATTATAATTCATTGGCTTCCTGTTACTTGGCTACGTGTTATTAATCTTAAATTGATTGGCCAACAGTTTAAGAGAGGTAACACGGCAGTGACGTCGCAGAAATTTGGTTTTAAATTTTTGGGGCGTTACATTTATACACATATGAAATGCACCACTTCAAATCCATATATTATTAAAGATATTGTTATACTAATTTCTACCAATGAGATTGTTGATACGATCAATTATTAAATCATGGAATGTATGTTTGCAAATAAAAATATATATACTTCCTCCGTCTCATTGTTTTTGTTACATTGGCCTTCGACACGCATGCCGAGACACATTTTCAATGGTTAATAACTTAAATTTTGTACAACGAAAAATTATAAAAAGTTGATTGTCTAAAACTACAAGATTAGACGAAGCTAACAAGATCTCACTTGACTATGTTTTTTCTTACATAGCTATACTAAAAATTTGAATCAAAGTTATACAGTGAATAATGCAAAAAAACCATCTGTAACAAAAATGTAGAGACGGAGGTAGTATATATATATATCAGTTCTAATGATATTTATCAAGAGGATGAAAGCATAGATAATGCCAATGAATTATTTTCACTATAATATCGAAACACGATCAAATTGTTCTGGATTATCGAATCATGAAATAGAGTTGATTTAGGGTTGCATAGTCATGCATTTTAGGAATATAGATCGATCAAATAAAGTATGTAATGTAACTATGTAAGTAGGTTGATAGTCACCAAGATGCGCAATCATATTATTGAGGTTAAACTAATTTTCTAGAAACTATGAAAGTAAAAAATTCTTGATTGGTAGAATGATTATGAGCTGAGCCTATCTGATTTAACCAAATTCATGATTCGATTTAAGATGAGAAAATTTCAATTTTTAGTTTGTTTTGCTATGATTATAAACAAAAGTCAATGTTAATCTTTAAAGAATATTGGACTTTATCTTCCAAAATAAGTTTTTGCCATGAACAGTTATGTTGCAATATTTCGCGCCACTAGCAAGATGTGGCTCGAAATATTAATACGCAATTAAGAATGATTAACTCAAGATACCACAAAAAATGTTGTTTATTATAAAATTTATATATAACAGAAAATTTACAAAATATTGATGGTAAAGCCGGTATTGATTTGATCTACAATTAGATGTGACATTTCCGGATGATATTATTATAAACTCTACGGGTGATCCTATAGCGACAACTTTTAAGAGTACATATACAAATATAAACTAACCACTTCAAATTCAGATATTTTAAAAGATAGTACTATACTAGCCCCTATCAATGATATTTTCAGGAATGAAATTTTCAGCAAATTGTGAGGAAGTTCTTCATATTATGTTTAATATTTATATTTAAATTTTATTTTATTTTAATTTTAATTTCAAATTAAATAAAAATATTATATTAATAATTATTTGTATTGATCTGTTAAGCCACAGAAGCTAAAAAGGACGATATACTATGATTTCTTAGTTTTAAAATAATTAAATTATATTATCATATATATCCTCTTTCAAATAGATATAAAATCATTACACATTTTTCATTACTCAAAATATGATTTATACTTAATACTCAAGAATTGTTGTTTATAATGAAATTTTCAACAAATTGTAAAGGAAAATTTCATATTATACTTAATACTTATATTTAAATTTTAATTATTTTAAATTAAATTTCAAATTAAATAATAATCATAATATTATTTTTATTGATCTATTATATTTGTACTGGACAAGCCACATAAGCTAAAGAATGCAATATAATATGATTTTTCTGTTAGTTTGAAAAATAATAAAATTATATTATCATATACACTCACTTTTGAACATATTTAAAATTATTACATATTTTCTATTACTCAAAATACACTTATTATTATTATATAAGGATATATTATATATAAATATATAATTATGCTCGTCGAGTCTCGACGGGTTATTTGCTAGTGTTATTAACATTGCATAGTAAACAATATTCATTAAGTAACTTTGATTCAACTTTTTAAAACAGTTACATAAGATAAAATATAGACAAGTGAGATGTTGTTATATTCGTCTAATCACATAGTTTTATAATATTAAACTTTTATATAATTTTTATTATTTTTTTATAATTTGAGATATTAATCGTTAAACATTTGCATTGAACTACGTGAAAATATGGAATATTAATATAATTTTTTGATGGAGGGAGTATAATATAAAAATATGTATAAACTAATAATTAATTTAAAATATACGATATTATATAATAATTTTATTTTTTAAAATTTATTCAAAATATAAATGAACAATATTCCACCCATTTGGCGACACACAATAGGTGAAATACTGTTCATCCTTGCATATTATTATTTTAACATCAAAAAATGTGTGTTCATCTAATTTATTGTAAGTTGTATCAATTGCATAATTATGGATGAACTCGTAATTTCAATTTTTTTTAGAAATTTATAAATAGTTTATATTTGAAATTTATGTTTTATATATAATTTTTATTGTAATCTTAGAAGATTTATATTTTAAATTTTATATCCGAAAGAAATTTATTTTAATTCTTATACATATTTTTATAATAAAATGTGGGTTCTTTTGTAAATATAAAAATTAATATAAAATGGAGTAATAAGTAGAGGAATATTTCTTAACCCTGCAAAAATAGATGGTTGAGGATTAGAGATGAAGTTCCTATAATATCCTCTAAAAATAAGAATTTGCACCATAGCTCCTACAAAAATAGGAGGTAAAGTTTTTTTTTTGGTAAACATTGATATTCATATGTGGGCAAATGTATGTGGGAGTCCAAGCCACACAAATTACAAAGAAGATTAAGGGAAGTGACAGAGGGTCAAGTGAAATCGAACATCCAGCCATAAAGTTGGAAGCTATGAAATATGATCATTAAGTAAAATCCACATTCCTAAATAGGAGGTAGAGTTGAAGATATTCTTAGTTGGCCTAATGGCCATCCCAAATTCCCAATCCCGATCAATCAAAACTACTTACCATAATCAAAATAAAATAAAATAAAAATACTTGCCTTTTATTTGAAAAGTGTATTTGGTAATCTACTAAAATGTCTTACAAATTATTTAGAGAGTTTTCTTAACAATAAATAAATAAATAAATAAAAAGTAATGGTGGATTCTTTATTTTATTACATATTGATTACTCCCCCATTGTTCAACAAGGTATGCACTCGTAGCAAAAGCATTTTTTTTTTAATTCATACTAGTACTCTTTTGAGATTGCAACGAGTTCTCGTGCAAAATAATAATGATCTCGATTATAATTTACTACTTCCTCCGTATTTTATTAGTTCTAACGCTTGCATAGTAAACACTATTTATTGAGTAATTTTGATTCGATTTTTTCACACAATTACATAAGATAAAACATAGTCAAGTCAGATCTTGTTAGATTCGTCTAATCACGTAGTTTTATAATATTAAAGTTTTATTATTTTTTATTTTATAAAATTTGAGATGTTATTCTTTAAAAATGTACATTGAGTTGCGTGAAAACAAGGAATGATAAAATTTATTGAATACTGATGGAGTATTGAATATGTTAAATTTATCATTTTATATTAGTCCTTCATGTATGTATAATGCAGAAACTTGTTTTTGAATTAGGTCTGCTTATTTAAGTCACTCATCCTTCTTAAGCTTACTTTTAAGCATCAAAAACACCTTAAAACATTATTCCAATGCTCTTTAAAATTGTTTGATTATTAATAATATCACAAATGAGAAGTGCAGTGCATCTTCATGTCATGCCACAAGCCCACATCTAACAGGCCTATCTATATGTAAGAAAATTTGTGTTCACACATCATATGCACTTGTGTGGACTGCAACTAGCTTGCATAAGTATAACTGGGATTGCAAAAATGAATTGGACAAATTTCTGCTTTCTAGCAGTAGAAAAACACTTGTTTAATTTATATATACAAGTAGTTGAAAAACCTTTAACCATCTCTGATCTCCAGCGTATACTTCTATGTCTCTTGTAGTCAGTAGTCAGTCCCATAAAGCAGCTGAGAGGACTGACTATTCAACGTGAGATAGATCTCCGGCAGAATAACAGATGGAGGTCCTCCACGGTTGGTTCTCCATCAAATGTGGCTTATGAGACCATCACAAATCATATCAAAATTATAGGATTCATTCGGATTCTAATAACAAGACATGACGCCCTTCTACTTTCATATGTATACCTGACGGTGCGTTTGGTTGGAGGGATCATAGATTACCAGTGGGAATGTGAGTGCTGGGAATGTAAGATTACTGGGAATATGAGATTACTGGAAATCTTATTTTTTGATGTTTTAAGATTATTGCGTTTGGTTAGATTGGGAATCTCAGATTTCCAGTTCTAATTAGTTTACCATAATGTCCATGAATTTCAGTTGAACAAATGTTATAAATATATCATTTTGCTACACAATAAAAATATTTAAGCCAATTTATTTTTTAAAATATTGAATATTCTTTATAAGTAATTTATTGTATGATAATTTCCTATTTAATGTCTCTAAATCCTTATTATTTTTATTTTATATTTTATATATAGAAGAAAAGTAAATTTTAAGAAAATATGAAAATATATATTAAAATATGAGAATATATATTAAAAATATGTTTAAATAATTTAAAAATTTTCAATTGATTTTTTAAAATTAAATTTCATATAATTATCATTTTCTTAGAATACAAATATATAAATTTATAAAATAAAATAAGTATAAAAAGTGAGGATATAAAAGTCAAATTAGTATAAAAGTAGGTAAAGTGGAGGTGGTAATCTCAGATTATCTACCCTCCAGGTGGGAATGTCACATTCCCACATGAAACATGCCCCGAACCAAACATGGGCATGTTTCATTCCCTACCCAAGATTCCCAGTGGGAATCTCAGATCCCCGAACCAAACGCCCCGTGAATGTTTTCCTTAGTGATGCAGGAGGCATATAGAACAATCAGATGTTTTCCTCATGATCCTCAAATGTAAATTTCTTTAAGGAAGAAAGCGGAACTTCAGAAATATAGTTGCAATGTCGTCAGCAATTTGCTTAGCAAGGTTTGTTTCAACTTGCTTATTCTTTTCTTTCAATGAGTCTTGATAAAGCTTTACCCAATGACTTGCTGTACGACAGATTTGTGCCCAGTGCCCTTCCATACCACAATGATGGCATTTTTCTTCAACTTTTCTTTTGCCTTTATTGGCATAATTTATTGGGCCACTGTTTTGATAGCTATTGCTTTGCTTTCTTTCACCATTTTGGTCGCGTGAATATGGTTCTGGCCTTATGTAAATATTGTTTCTTTCACGGCCATACCCACGACCACGACCACGACCTAGGCCTCGGACACATCCACGAGGTCCCATTTGGCCACGTCCACGACCACGATTAGATGATTCTGTGAAATTAATCTCAGGATATGGTGCACTTCCTGTTGGTCGGGACTCATGATTTTTCATTAACAAATGATTATTTTTCTCAGCCAGTAACAAGCAAGTAATAAGCTCAGAATATTCTTTGAAACCTTTTTCTCTGTATTGTTGCTGCAACAATATATTTGTGGCATGGAATGTTGAGAATGTCTTCTCTAATATATCACTTTCAAGTATTTTTTCGCCACATAATCTCAATTGTGCAGTTATTCTGAACATGGCTGAATTGTAATCATTTACGGACTTATAGTCCTGCAGCCTCAATTGTTGTCACTCATGTCTGGCACTTGGGAGACTGGTCAATTTTAAATGACCATATCGTTTTTTCAAATTCTCCCATAGATCACGAGGATCTTTCACCGTCAATAATTCTAGTTTTAATCCTTCATCAAGATGATGTCGGAGAAAAATCATAGGTTTTGCACGGTCTTGGCCTGTGGCCGTATTTTATTTCATAATGGTCTTTTCTAAATCCATTGATTCAAGATATATTTCAACATCCATTCTCCAGGATAAATAATTATTCCCGGATCTTTCCAACGGCATAAACTCTTATTTTGTCAAATTAGCCATAATTATATTGAAAATAGTATAAATATACTACCTCAGATGACTTCTTTGTAGACTTGGAGATTTTCGGCAGAACCCCGATACGAACTTGTATTTCGGCAAACTTCGAGCAGAACCCAACTGGTATTCGAATAAGACTCGGACTGACAACGTTGTGCTGATAATGTGTTATAGAAATATAACTTCTATAGAACTATTAGCTTATGTATATAGGCTTGAAGAACATAAAGGAAGACAGTTAAGCGTAGGAACGGAAATACCAGGGGGAATGCAATGAAGAGAAAATGAATGAGTAAATTAGAGAGCTAGGTTGAGAGATTGAAGAGGAAGTATGTTATCCCCGTTCCATTACTCAGCTATTTATAGTGATTCATACAAGACTACATTTAGACTGTACAACTATGTATTACAACACACAAGACTACATTAGGTTGTAGTACTATGTATTACAATACACAAGATCACAAACTTCTTGTAGGATATTCATATATACAACACTTCTGGTATTTAAAAAACAAAATGGATAAATAAACAAATAAAACTACTACCTACTTACTATTTATTCATGAAGGAAATTTTAATGAAATGATTTTTCCACTATACTTGTATTGCCCCGTCTACTTTAAAGTGATAGGTTTCAATTTTTTACATTGTACGCAGAAATGTATCGCTTTAAAATGGACGGTGGAGCATTTGTAACAATTCTCACCTAATCAATAATTATTACTCCCTCCGTCCCACTCCAAGTGTCTTGTTACTGTTGGGCACGAGAATTAATGTAGAGTTGGTTTGTGAGTATATGGTGGGGTTCACATAGTTGTTGGAGGGGAAAATTATTTCTATTTATACAAAGAAGACATTTATAATGGGACATCCAAAAATAGTAAGTAGGACATTTGGAATGGGACGGAGGAAGTATTTTTTTTAAATATTCACATTCATGTAATGACAAATGTGTGTGGGAGCTCAAGTCACACAAATTATAAAGAGGATAAAGAGAATGGATAAAAGATTAGTGGAAATCGAACCCCAACCATATAAGGCTGAAAGTAAGGGACATGACTTAATCAATACTTGAAAAATACTACTAGCTCTGTCAATTATTAAACGGTGATGATTGTGCAAAAGTGCAGATAATTTAAAATGCAAGACGAAGTTTTAGCAAAATATATATGCCATGAGAAAGATTAATTTAATGAATGAGTAAATTAATGGAGTATCACTCATCACTTCCAGTTTCTCAAACTGGAGTGAGTTTGTGTCCTGCCTCTGGACATCCAGAGTTGATCTTTCGATGCAGATGTTGTGCTATATGATCATTAGTTATATATGGCAGTTGATTTTAATACTTATTTTCCTTTAATGGTTGTAGTAATTGTGGCAAATTTTGTGTATGTTGCATTTTTTATTTCCCCTGAAATTGTGGGACAATAATGGGGAGGATTCTTATTTTTACACGTGTGGTGGGCCAAGATTGTGATCCCAATTTAAGAAGATTGTCTATATTTTTTTTATTTTTTACAACATATTGTGTGTGGGATTTTTGTCTCCACACGCCCTTATCCATTGGACCACTTTTGCTCTTACAATTTTTCAACCCTTTTTGGTTCTGTATCATTCAAAAGTGGATTAGAAATCGGCACAACACTCCCATCCCTCAAAACACGAAAACGACACAGCACTCCACTCTCTCAAAACAAATTCGAGTATTCTAGCAATTGTATTATTATGTTCTGACAGTAGTGTTATATAATTGATGTTTTGCTGCAACTATTGCATCTTCATAATTTTCCCAAACTTGATCTGTCGGCATCTCACACCTGTGCTATAAACGCTTTTGAATAGTGCTGCTTATGTTTTTCAAGTATTTATGCTGCGGTAACATTACACTCGTGCTAGCTAAAATGTATAAACTTGTTCTATCAATCCTTGCTATAAAAAATACATCAACATTTTAATTGATGTTGCCGCCAAGTTCACAATTTGTTCTTTTGTTGTTTAATTGATGCTATCAATATCATTTGAAATGTTGTGTTGGTTTTTTCATCTATGCGCTTACATGATATTTGGAAATGGCTGCCAGTTTGTCATATTTTTCAATAAAACATTGACCTATATGTTTCGTAGCTTTCTTTACTATGCTACCAACAAGTTCACAATATGTTATTTTCCTGTTCCATTGATGCTGTCAACGTCGTATGAATTGTCATGTAGATTATTTCCCCCTATGCGTGTCTTTCACAGTTTTGAATTTACGGTCTTGAAATTTCTTTATATCTGCAATTCATTTGGACGACATCATCAGTTCCATATTCAAAATACAACATGTTATTTTTATCCATCATACATCATTATCATCCAAATTCATTTTATGCCAATCTTCAGTTTGACCTTACAATGAATATTGTCTGTATATTATATGCTATATGTATTCTCACTTTTGTACAGGGGTTATGTGTTCCACTCAAATAAAAACATACGCCATATCATACATTTTGTTGTCTTTACATTTCGTGGATAAATTAAAACACCATATATGGTACCTGTCAAGACCGGTGCGACACGGAAGCCTTTGGTGTATGTACACAACCATCGCCGGTGTTACTACTTGTAGTCGGATCGGCGCATGTTTCAATTTCCGCCTTTCCATCTTCATCATTTCCCACAGCACCATCTCCGGTAGATCGGGTTGAATCGTCCCATGGTTGTACAGCATCATCGTCGCCCACTATGAAGCACTCATCCCCAAATGATGCAGCGGTGGTCTCGTGCCAGTTGTGATCTGGTATTTTTTCGTGTTCGCCGGTGTCATCTACCTCGTCCGGGAAGGAATTCAAATCCAGCATCACTGTACTCGGATGCCCGTCCATATGGCTGATGATGTTTCGGAATTGAGAATGACACACCACACCTCCATATTTGATCCATGGCAGTTACAAATCACTCATGATTTATGCAATTAATTTAGGTAATGACATATACACTTTCCTTTTCCATGGATTGCATTGAATTGGTATTATTGAATTGTATTCTCACGCATAGCACAATGTTCTCTTCACTATAATACCTCTGGATATCCAGATTTTAATAAATCAGGATACTAACTCTATTGTCTCAAACTTCCAATGTTATAGTTTGAGTTTGAATCCTCAATCAGTTCATTATCCCTCACGTGTATATTTCTATGCAATTAGTGTGGCACGAGCTCCCAACATCCATTTATCACCCCATCCCTTTAAACATTTTATAAGCTCAACACCCAAATTGACCTTTCTATAAATTTAGTCCCTAATATATACCTGTTTTGCCCTTCTTTAATCTTTATATGTTAATTTAAGATTAAATTATTTTTATTAGTTAGTTATAATTAATTGTTTCAATTATAAATATACTTATGCACTTGTCAGGACTGCAAGTAGCTTGCATAACTGGGATTGCAAAAATGAATTGGATAAATTGTTGCTTTCTTGCAGCAGAAAAACAGTTGTTTAATTTATATATACAAGTAAGTAGTTGAAAAACCTTTAACCATCTCTGCAGCATATACTTCTATGTCTATTGTAGTCAGTCAGTCAGTCCCATAAAGCAGCTGAGAGGACTGACTATTCAACATGAGATAGATCTTCGGCAGAATAACAGATGGAGGTCCTCCACGGTTTGTAGTTGGTACGGTTCTCCATCAAATGTGGCTGATGAGACCATCACAAATCATATCAAAATTATAGGATTCATTCGGATTGTAATAACAAGACATGATGCCCTTCTTAAATAGTACCAGCATATATGTCTCTTTTATATATATACCTGAATGTTTTCCTTAGTGATGCAGGAGGCATAGAGAACAATCCTACTTACCTCATGATCCTCAAACGTAAATTTCTTTTAAGGAAGAAAGCTTCGGCAATATAGTAAGTATAACTAAATACTGATGGAACTGATAAACAACAACTGACTGCTTGTTCGGATCAACCTGAAATACTATTAAACATTGAACTCGATCAACCTTGGCTTTTGTTTTCGTATTTTTGGAGCAGAAATCACAAGTAACAACATCGAAAAGAAAAGGACCAGATTACAGGTGCATATTTTCCCACAAAAAGCCAACTCAAACCTCAATTCAATTCCTTAAATCATCACCACCCTAATACTCATACAGGTGAACTATATAAGTATATGCTCTGAGTATGCAACACAAACCTGCTTCAAATTTCACAAGGCCAATTGTGAGAAATAACAGATACTATGAAGCTGAAAATCGATTTCTTGAACAAAGGAATTAGACGGTAATCTATAATAACAGCCATTAATGTCATACGAACTTCCATGAGGACTCCACATGATACGACGGTTCACCAATGCAGTATAATAACTGGCTAAAGAAAGGCCAACAAATTAGTCTGGGTAAAAACTTCAGTTGTAGCTAAGAATGAAGAGATATACATGTTGGGTCCACGGATCTAGCAAGATCTGTCCTTTATGCAGATGTTCAATGTAAAGAGTTCAATCTATCACAGTGAACACACAGATTAACGATACCAGTAATTATGCACAACGGTAAAATATAAACAGCAAGCATAAAGAACATAAAAGCGTCAAAATGAGTTGTTGACCCAGTTCAGCCTTCGGCCTACGTCTGGGGGATACCAATCCAGGAGATGATTTTACTATGTGTTTCAACCATGGTACACTACCACACACATAAGTAAAATATGGAAAATGCCTTCACTCCAATCTCCAAGAGGCTGGTTTGTTTGACCAGGAACTATCTCCAGTTTCTCTATAGGTATCTCCACCTATGGTAACCACTCAAAGCTTCCCATTATGAGCTCCTCTTGAGAAACCTGTGAAGCACTCCCTCCTTGATCTTCTCATCCTCTTTGAGAGCACGGTGTCAACATGATGAATGCCTTGGATGCTCCTTTGGTTGTTTTCGTCAACTCCAAACTAAAGGTTGTGAAATCATTCTCCTCTTCGATTCACCCAATGCTCAATGATATTCATATCAAGTATTCAATAAAATCGGAATGCCATTGAGGATGAGTTCTCCAGTAGCCTGCCTGATTTATCTTAGCATTTCATGGCTCGGAGAACTCTTCTCTTCCTCACATCTCTGGGATGATTTTAGTGAATAGTTTCTGTGTAAATCTCATCCCCCACCTGAAGAATGCAGGAACTACTATTTAAACAAGCGGCTCAGCATCAAAATGAACTTCTTTTCAGATTGGGAAAGAGCCGTTGGGAGTTCAGTCCTTGAGTTTGAATTTCTTTCCTGTTTGAGAAAGAGCTGTTGGGACTTGACAAGATGACTGCAATTCTTCTTTCTCTGATCTGGGAAGGAGTTTCTACATGGAAATGTTAGTCAAAAATTTCTCAAGATGAGAAAAGAGTCGTTGGGGCTGGACAGATGGCACTCTTTCAAATTTTATCCAGTTCGCACAGGTTGTCTGCTATTGCTGTCATGATGGTTCATCTATTATGTTCGACCATCGGTGTCGAACTTCCGTCAAAACCATGACCCAACAATACATACTACAAACAGGAAAAGGCATAATGAAGTATTCTGGAGCATGAGCCATGTCTTATAAATTCCTAGAGATAAGCCTCTCCCCGTTACTCGCTTCCAAGACAGAAACAAATCTCAATATTATTTTATCCCACTGGAAACAAGGAAATACCATCTTGGAAAATAATAAATTAGTTGCTTCTAAGGATTCTTGTGGCGGACGCACACACACGCACACAAGAATGAAATACCGAACCCTAGAGCAAGAACTGCCATATTATGAAGTCCAAATTCAAACAGGGCCAAAAAGAAAGAAGTGAAGCCAATCCTTTGACATCATTTAGAATTCACTTGATGCACACATTATACATAAAACCTAGTATATCAGTCTGAGCTAACCTCGAAGACTGGTTTGTTGCATGGGGTGGAAAAACCTGCTCTCAAAGAAGAACTCGGTGTCGAATTTGCAGCAACAGTCTTGGATCGGTCAGCAGCAGAGTACATTGATCTTGATCCGGATATACAATGGGCAATACATTGACAAGCATGCTGTTGGCCTAAAAAACGGTATTTGAGAAAGAGATTAATTGAAGCAGAGTTACAAGTGAGAAAAGGAAACTAAATCCAAGAACAAACAGCAGCAAGCCCGTAGAAGTAACCACATAATTGTTGTCATCCCACAACCAAACCCTATAGAATAACAATTGGATATTCAACCATTTGCATCTTAAACCTTAAATTCCAAATAAAACGAAAAACCAGACTTTCCATAGCAACTACAATACCAACGGCTCCTCAGGAAATCCAAAAAATCTTCATCTTTTCATCCCATGTTCAGTCGTTCAGAATCTGTATTTTGATACTCCATAGAGGGTATAAGAAATCTGACATTTTTCACAAGAGTGGTTTTACAAGAAAATATACATGAATCCACAATTAATTGTAATCTAATCCAGAAATGTGTGTCAGTTTAAGCATCGCAATGAGAAAATGCATGCAGATGATATGTAGATAGAAGAAAACAAGAAACAGAAGCAGGAAAAAAAAAAAAAAGAAGAAGAAGAAGAAGAAGAAGAAGAAGAACAACGAAAATTCAAAATGAAAGAGAGTTTTGTCGGATACAGTAAGGCAGTTCAATGCCCTAAATCAAAATCCGCAATCTTGAACGAAAAAATGGACACAAGATTACCAAAAAGCCAGAGCAAGTTTGCAGAAATCGCATGAAAGTAAAATGCCCTAAAAATGCGCAGAAATTCGCAGAGGATTTGAAAGTTGAAACCTATTTGGGCAATGGACTATTTTCTGAAGGGAAGTGGATCCAAAGAAATACAGTAAGGCAGTTCAATAGCTGGAGATTATTGACGGACGCAGACACGGACCAAGGAGAGCGTTTATAGCCGTTGCAAAATCTTCCGTAAAATAAAAATCAAAACTTTCCTTATTTCTAATCTGTGGAATTCTTGATTGAAATAAAATACGTAGGCGTTGTTTAATTAATTATTATTAATTCATTCAAGAAAAGACACAGGGGAAAATATGGTAATATTACTAAAATCCCCAAATGTTACCATATTTAAGGCAACACTCTTGCTTATATAAGTCACATTCAAGAACATCATCGGTATGCTCTCAAATCTTACTTCTTGCATTCTCAACTCTCGAATTTCAGAAAAGCAATGGCGCCGTCTGCTCATCATCGCCATCAACGGCGTCAAGGAATGCCGACGCCTCAGCCTCGCCATCATCGGCGTCAAGGAATGCCGACGCCGCCACCGCCCCGATTCCAATCTGCTCAGCCTCAGGAATTCCCTCATCACCGCTCCAGAGCATACCATCATATTCAATATTACACGGCTGCTCCCGCCACCACCCCCACCCCTTTGCCACCGGCTGCTGCTTCCATTTGGTATCCCTCCAATTGGACTGCCTTTGCAACGCCCTTCATGCGCTCAATGCTTCTTAACGACGGCCCAAGATGGAATCTTGAAGAAGCTACTATCATTTTCGACGAAACTACTGCAATGGGGCCACCTTACAACCGCAGCCACCATTCGAATTATCTGGAACAGGATGATGGGGTTCTCATAATTGAAGCGGCAGCACTGCCAGAACAGAACGGCGATCATGAAAGGAGTTCTGGGCTCAGTAAAAAAGCAATCTTGAATCGCATTCAAACTAGAAACTGCAACATCAGAGAAGAGGAGGGCAAGATTTGTGTGGTGTGCCAGGATGAAATGAATTCGAAAGAGGAAAAAGGTGTAATTGGAATTCTGGCCTGTGGGCATGAGTATCACGTTGCTTGCATTGTGGAGTGGCTACAACGCAAGAACTCTTGCCCACTCTGTAAGGCTGTAGCTTTGTAGCTTCAACTGTGTACTTGTCCACTGTTAATAGGGGAGGAATGTTGCTTTACCTAGTTAGCTTTTTCACTATGTAGTTATTCCCTTTTCTTGTATTGTTAACGTTCTGTTAATAAATAACAAGAGATTGATGTTATTTTTGTCGAATCCAAGTCATCATGCTTTATTTGTCCAGTTGTTTCATTTTCACAATGTGTGCATTATAAGATTTTGGAAGACAGTAATAACAAAATTAAACTACTGTTTTCACGAAATTAAACAAATCTGACCAAATAAATGAATCAGCGCAGGTTCAATTTCTGCATCATCTCCTTTCGCTAAACTGTCAGTACTTTCTTGTGTTGAAACATGTTAATTTCTATGTTAATGCTTTTGAGCAACTTTGGGGGTTTATGACTTGTTTCAGTGGCCTTTGGTAGTGCGGTAAAGCCCTATTAGATCCATTAGTATATGTAATTATCACTATTGGAAATTTGGAATCACAATTTTGAATGGAGAATCCACAAAACCCAGGGAGGATTTTAGATGAAATCTAAAATTTGATTCACAGAGATGATTACAAGTCATACTCAAATTCAGAGGTACAAACCATATGCATGGCTTGCTATAGAAAGCTCTGCATTTTTCATGTGCTAAGACGCCCAAAGATAAAAAATAATAGTACTTGGAAAAAAAGAGCACTGTGAACTTGGAATTATAGTTGACGTTGCATAAATCTCTATTTATTGTTCCTTTGACAGAGCAAATGTAACATTCGGTTAGAAAGAAGAAAGGCTGAGTGACCTCCAGTGTTGCGGGAATAGGGAGGACTACTGCACATTCCGCCTCCTCACGGTGATAGATATGATGGGGAAATGTATCAAAGAATTTACTACTGTCTCTAGTCTCTACCCACTACAATTCCTATGTTTAATTTGGTGGTTCAGGTTCAATTATTTCTTCTTCCTATTATCCTTTAATTTGTTTCAGTTGTCAGAACTCTTTGTGCAATCCATCTATGGATCGGAATGGGTTCTGCTCCTATCGCGGGTATTCCCATGCGTTCTCGACCATCATGGATCTGGCCTTGATATGGCATTTGCACATTTGGCCTCCATCTACTAATGAATACAAATTGGTCAACTACTTTTACACTAAATAAATTTCTTCAAGATTTTCCTCGTTATGAGTTCGAGAATCAAGATTTGCTGTGAAGCTTGTTCCCAAGATGTAAATTCAATCAATGCAAATGCAAGTAGTAGTAACAGAGGAGATTCTTGGAAGAGGATTGATGCAAATGCCCTCACCCGATTCACGGGCAGACTTCGTGTGTGGATGACAATCTTCATTGGTTTTCCGAGGAAGAAGGGTGTGATGGAATCTTTTGTATCCTTCAATTTGAAGACGGAGGGAGTTCACGACTATGCCTGATATACTACACAATGGGACGGGGAAATTGTACAAGGAAAGAAAGGGAGTGTTGGAGAGTTGAGGGGGGGAATTTGGTTGTTTTTTACAATAATAACGGAACTGCTTTATGGGAAGGGAACAGGAAGGAGCCTTGGGTTGTGGATGGTGCAGGACTACAAGTTGGGGACATAGTTCCGAGAATGATCGAGTAATGAATTCAAGAGAATTTTTTAATTACAACGTGGGTACAACAAAGAGTTTTACGACACACTATAAGTTTGGTAACAAGTTTGATTGGTTTGCTTTGAATTTTGTTATTAATTTGTTATCTGTCTGAGTCAAGATTGCAAGCATGGAGGCAAGATGGCGAAGTTTAAATAGGAAACTCTGTACAAAACAGGTTTTCCTTTCATATGATTCCATTCGAATAGCGCCAAAAAAAAAAAAAAAAAAAAAAAAAAAAAAAAAAAAAAAAAAAAAAAAACCCAAGAACATACAAATTCAAATGCTTCACAAAATATACAATAACAAACCAAACTTTGAAATTCTCACAAGAAAGTACGGTCTGTTTGTCACTACAAGTACAACACTAACGAAGCAAACATTAACCATTTACACCAAAACAAACCACACTAGGAACAGGTACAGTTTTTCCCTTATTATTATTGTCACACTTGTGCCTAAGTACCAATAATGACAAATACCAAACAAATAATACAGTTGTTTTCTACATTCAATTCAAACCACGAGACAACATAAATACAGCAATATTAAGTTACAAGCATAACAGTAGTTACTTTAAGAATAATTTGAAGGCAGGTCAAAAGATGTCTCCCTTGCATCCACGTCTGCTGCTTTCAGTAAGACTCCTCAGGTTTGACCGAATTGGATAACGGGTTCACTTGGTCGGAAAGTTTAATACAGGACCCTGCGCAAGCATGGCCAACAGATTCCCACCGTGCACCCTTCCTTCCGGTACCTTACCTGATGACGGGTTGCCCCCAACAGGCAGATGAGCATGCTCGTGACTGGTACCACTCCAATTGCTAGTATCGAGGCTCATGTCTTCGCAAGTGAAAGTTGAGGTTGCCATAGAAGGTTGATATGACTTAGAATCATGGGAGGATATTCCAACAGTAGCTCCGCCATGAACCCTATTATCCAGAACAAGAGCACCATGAGATGCACAAAGTCCCTGTTTGCCTCTTGCGAATGTGCTGCAAGGAATATCGCCATGTCCAAGTTCAGAACCAGGGTGACCCCAGGAGCATCTCTTCCCTCCGCCATGTGACTTGCAGAAATCAGTGCTTCCCTGAGCACTTTTCCCGCACCCTTCAAATTTGCACCTCTTGCCGCCACCATGGCGAACACAGAAGTCGGTACGCCCCCTGGCACTTTTTGTACAGTCTGTAACAGCACACCTTTTTCCACCACCATGGGCCACACAGAAAAGGGTTCCTCCATGGACACTCTTGGGACAAACTCCACCACCTTGGAATGAGCATCGCTTTCCTCCACCGTGACCTTTGCAAAATGGGGTACTTCCTTCAGCACCCTTGTTGCACCCTTCATACGTGCACCGTTTGCCTCCACCATGGGCCTTGCAAAACATGGTGCTTCCCTGGGCCCCCTTGGTACATTCAGGATGCTGACATCTTCGACCACCACCGTGAGAAATGCAGAGACCAGAAAGGCCTTCTGCACTCTTTGTACAGTTTTCCCTCTGGCATCTCTTTCCACCACCATGACGAATGCACAAACCAGATTTCCCTCTGGCGGCCCGGATGCAACCTTCGTGACTGCAGCGTCGACCACCCCCATGGGCAATGCAGAAATCTGTGCGCCCTTCAGCACTCTTTGTACAGCCCAAGAATTCACATCGCCGACCACCACCGTGAGCCTTACAAAATGCAGTTCGGCCCTCAGCTCCTTTGTGGCAGCCTGAACGCTGGCACCTGCGGCCACCTCCATGAGCAATACAAAGACCAGATGCCCCTCTTGCTCCTTTCAAACATCCCTGAAATTGACACTGTTTAGTACTGCTAGTTCGTTGCTGTTGTAGTTGTGTTAACCCGGAAGTACAGGTGACTGAGCTTTTCGGCATAGTTATAACGCTTGTGGAGAGACCCCGAGAAGTTAGCTTCATCTGTCCTGTAGAGTGATTAAGGAAATGCTTGTTTTCTGAACTCTGCACATTTTGAAATGCAATAAAACCGCTTCTTATTGATCCTTCATCTGTGTTGCATCCTCCAAGGTTGCTAACCATCTTGGTATAGTTCTCTGGTGCACCAGGGCTTGGATAGACAGTTGTTATATCAGATACAGTGGGACCACTGGAAAGGCTCAGGTGCAGATCAACCTCTGGACACACATTCAGCACTTTCCCATCAGATGCAGTTGATTTTTCTGAGCCTGATGTTTTATCACCACCAAGATGGAGAGTGAAGTCTAGTTCTAGATCCATTGGAGAATCTTCTTCAGTTTCCTTGGCTGAAGATATTGATGAGGATGCAGTTGCTGTGCTTCCCTTACTGTCCGATGAACTTGATGAATGCCCAAGGTGAAGATCCAGAGAGAATTCAACTTGCTGACTCGAAGGACCATCAAGAAAGCTCCACTTCCTTTTGACACCCTTCAGCGCAGATGGGAAAGCATTTTCAAAACCAGTTGAGTCGAGTCGTAAGGTAGTGTCAGCTTGGCTCAAAACTTCATGTCCAGCACCTTCTATATGGATGGGATTACTCAGATTTCTAAATGCATAAGATTGTGGGTTAGCAGCAAAACCCAGGGTGTGGAATCTGGAATCCATGATCAATTATCTACTCCGAAATTTTTTTATTGTTGAACAAAAGTAAGTTTCAGTAGCAAAAGAACAGTCGGCCTGACTTCCGGGATATAGCTATTATTTACAACACTAGGGTTAGCTGTCTCTAAATGAGTACACCCCTCCCCCACTAACAAATCCTGAAGTATCACGGCGGTCCATTATTGCTTGTAAAAAGGCCTGAGGTTTCTTAAATGAACAGGATTGCTTAACTTCAAACAAGTATTAATCCCACCAATAGAAAATGGCTGCTGATCATCCTGTTTAAAAAGATATCACATCAACATCCATTCATACAGCAAGAAACATTTTGCACTAGATTGGCATAAATTTAGAAATCCAACCATCATTATGCCAAATTGCCTATAAGTCACATTCCTTCCCAAATACTCCGGATAAAATAAAAGAATGCTGGAATTAAATGACAGAAGAAATATTTAAATACAATTGCAAGCAAAAAAAAGCTTGTCTCTCTCACCCTACTTCATGTAATCGTGTAGAGAGCATATATTTAATGCAAACATGAAAAAATCTTAAGGTGTTTCCAAGTTATTCACATGTCAAATGCAATAGCGCAACCATTCTAGTTTGTTGTCACCTCCTCTTAAATCAAGAGCCTTTGAAGTGCTAAAAGAGCCACAACGGTATTCTAGGAGATATTCTTTGAATTACAATCATCAATCATGTGAGATATTTCCTTTATCCAAAAAAGGGTAATGAGTATTCTAAAACTCATGGGATATTCTAGTACTAAAGTTCCTAGTTTAAGCTGTATACTGGGAAACTACATGTGATGGGATTTTGGTAGGAAGACTGGTCTCACACTCTGGGATATATTGTAAAGTATGATTGCAGAAGTACTGAGTACTGACAACATTATGACAATTTAACTATTAGGAAAGAGTAATGTTGGAAAGTGATTCCAGCTTCAGAAGACACATAGAGAATCATCAAATCACCTGAGCGGCTCGTGCAAACCAATTTACAATCATTCCATATCAAAAGATAAACAAAGTTGTATTCTTCTAATGCATTTCGTATGAGAATACAGATGATGTCCAAGAATGATAACCTACAATATTAATAACTTTCCAATTCAAATTTGTTCAGATCAACTTATCAGTTTTAAATAGTGGAAGGATTAACTAGGCAGTTTTTAATCATTCAGAAAGACAACTGGCGTTGAAAATAAGGCTCATGGCAGTTAAAAAGATATATAGTTGTATCGCAACGTAATGTGATGATTCAGATATCTATCGCTTGGACACAATGAACCACAGAAAAATTCTTATTCGTTCAATGAAAAATAACATGCTCACTTGTGAATCTAGCAAAAATCTTAGCGCAAGCCCGAACCTATTGGTTTGACTTTAGGCTGAAACATCATAATCCTTTTTCAGAAAATTAGTAGTTCACTTCCAAATGAACAACAAATACTTCAATTGAACTTCTTACGAAATGAAATTTTACATTAAGAACTGAGCCAAATTCAACTCACCTACGAACAAGATTAACAACGCAAAGAGCCCAGCTGATCTGTATCGAAATACCTGCAGAAGCAAGAACCAATTAATATATATTCACATGCCACGCAACAGACCCAAAGTGATGGAAATTCAATAAATCAAAATACACAAAACAAAAAAGATAAAGAGAGCATTAAAATGTCCTCTAATCCAAAATTCGAATTTCGAAAAGCCGTAAGAACCTTCGAGCTTCAGATTTCCAGAAGTTAAAACATCAAAAGTACAAAAAAGAAAGAGCCGGCCAATATCCAAAACAAGAAGAATTCAGAATTATTCACAAAAAAACTCCATAACAAAACTTGAAATCAACGCCACGGATCCGTAAATTCTGACCTCTTTGATCCAATCCAATACAATCAAGGGAACGATGACGGCGCTAGGGCTTGTGTAGCGGCGGCGATGTGCAAAACGGTAGACGTGTGCGCGATTCGGTTGGATATTGGTTCATGTGGATGCATATATAGTCGTATATATAAATTCAACAGTGAGAAAATTGGGGAAATTTATTGACGTCTACTATTCGGGCAAGCGGTGGACGTTTTACCAGCTTTTTCTACCCCTATTACTTCGATTTATTAGTAATTCCTAAAAATATTTAATAAATACTCCCTAGAACCCTACTTCCTCTTACCATTTCTTCTATGGAAAAAAAACGATAAATAGATCCTTTTTCTTTTCAAAAAATTCAAATCAGTCCTTTTTCTATTTTATTATTAAAACAGTCCTCTACAAATGCTAATTATGTTCAAATCAGTCCTTTTTTCACTAATTATATTCTAATTGCTGACGTGGCAAGGGTTTTAATTTAAACCTGACACGTGTGCATAATATTAGTCCTTTTTCTTTTATCTTTTGTCAATTCAGTCCTAAACTTTTATTTTGTTATATTTAGTCCTCTACCCCAATCACTCATTTTTATATTAATTGGCCTCAAACCTTTCAAATTATTTCATTTTAGGCCCAGAACCTTAAATTTTTTATTATTACTAATCCATTTATCAAATAAATGCACAACATACTTCCATAAATAAAATTAAACACCAAACCTCATATATTGGGTTCGACTGCTTTGTTATCGGGTCTTTCAAGTACCGGAATTTTACGGACTCTCTCTAATAACCACTCGACCGCAACCAATTGTTCATTGGTTTTGGTTTCCTTCAGTAACAATCAACAGAATCTTACTTTGCGTCCTACCTTAGGATGTAGCAATATTTGAGTAAATGATTTAACTTGAATTTTTGGAAGGTTATGGATACAGGAAGCCTTGGTTTTATTGAAAAATATTAATATTATTAAAAATATTAAAAAATAGCCTGAATTTTATTGTCCACAAAGTATGATTGTGCTGATTGTTGCTGAAGGAAACCAGAACCAATGAACCATCGTTACGGTCGAGGTGGTTAGAGAGAGTCCGTAAAATTCGGAACTTCGAAGACCCGGTAACAAGGCGGTCAAACCCAATGTATGAGGTTTGGTATTTAATTTTATTTACGGAAGTATGTTGGACATTTATTTGATAAATGTATTAGTAATAATAAAAAATTTAAGGTTCTGGGCCTAAAATAAAATAATTTGAAAGGTTTGAGGCCAATTAATATAAAAATGAGTGATTGGGGTAGAGGACTAAATAGAACAAAATAAAAGTTTAGGACTGAATTGGCAAAAGATAAAAGAAAAAGGACTAATATTATGCACACGTGTCAGGTTTAAATTAAAACTCTTGCCACGTCAGCAATTAGAATATAATTAGTGAAAAAATAACTGATTTGGACATAATTAGCATTTGTAGAGGACTGTTTTGGTAATAAAATAGAAAAATGACTGATTTGAATTTTTTGAAAAGAAAAATGACCTATTTATCTTTTTTTCCATTTCTTCTATACTACTCTCTCTGTCCCATTAAAATTCATCACTTTCTTTTGGGCACGGAAATTTAGATTGTGGTATTTAGTAGTTAAAAGTTATCACTTCCTTTTGGGCACGGGAATTTAGGTTGTGGTATTTAGTAGTTAAAGTAGTGTGAGTAAATTTGACTAATTCATTCATCTAATTTATAATGGTTACATTTGACTTTTAACCAGTGTGGTCTTGTTGGAATCGTCTAATCGTATAGTTTTAGAATATATTTTATATAATTTTTATTTATGCCCATTTTGAGATATTAATGGTTGAACATATATAGGGACTTTGTGCAGAAAGTACAATTGTCATTATTGTGGGATTTTTAATCATGCATATATTAATCTAATTTGCTTAAAAGGGAAAGTGGCCAACCTTATTGGTACACCCCAAAAAGGAATAGTGGTCACTTTTAATGGGGCGGGAGTACAAATCACATTGGACAACAAGCTGGAATCTTAGATCTTTAGAGGGTGTTTGGATTGGCTTCTACTAAGGTGTTTTTGGCTTTTGCTTCTGCCAAAAGCACTTTTGGGGAAAAAGAAACGTTTGGTTTGGCTTTTTTAAAAAAGCAGAAGCACCTCGAAAAGCTGCAAAAGTGCTTCTGGGAGAAGCAGTCCAGGGGTGCTTCTCCGAAAAGTAGAAGCCAAAAGCACTTCGTAAAATGTGCAAAGACTTAAATACCCTCATTACTTAAAGTAAATTACATTACAAATATATCTTATTATCATAATAAGTAGCATGTCCTTTTTGGTAATTTATACATTTCAAAAGCACTTTTCACCCCAAACACACTTTTGAAAAAAAGCTGCTTTTCAAACATTCTATCCAAACACAAAAGTTACCTGCTTCTGCTTTTGGCTTTCACTTCTGCTTCTGCTTTTGGCTTCTGTTTTTCTCAAAAGCCAATCCAAACATGCCCTTAGAGCTTGTTTGGATTAACTTTTGAGAAAAGCAGAAGCAGAAGTGAAAGTCAAACCAGAAGCATGTAACTTTTGTGTTTGGATAGAATGTTTGAAGAGCAGTTTTTTTTCAAAAGTGTGTTTGGATATATAAAAGTGAAAAGTGCTTTTGAAATGTGTAAATTACCAAAAAGAACATGCTACTTAATATGATAATAAGATATATTTTGTAGTGTAATTTATATTAAGTAATAAGGGTATTTAAGTCTTTACACATTTACGAAGTGTTTTTGGCTTCTGCTTTTCGGATAAGCACCCATGTGCTGCTTCTCCCAGAAGCACTTTTGCAGCTTTTCGAGGTGCTTCTGCTTTTTTTGAAAAGCCAAACCAAACGTTTATTTTCCCAAAAGTATTTTTGGCAGAAGCAAAAGCCAAAAGCACATTGCTAAAAGCCATTCCAAACACCCTCTTACTTAAACTATCATAACTCCATACCACTCAAATCAATTGTATTTGATTCCTTCTATATTAATTTAAGTATTAAAAAATTAAATTATATATTAGTAAAATTATGTAAAATATATTCTCTATCTCACTTATTATATTTCTGTTAATCTGGACATATAGTTTAATATATTACCTCCGTTTTCAAGAATATGAAATGTTTGTATTTTTTACACTATTCATTATTCAATTTTGATTCACGTTTATACAATAGTTATAGAAGAAAAAACATAATCAAGTGAGATCTTGTTAAAATCGTCTGATCTTGTAGTTATAGAATATCATTTTTTTTACTTTTTACTTGTACACAACATTAGTTATTAACTATTAAAATTATGCATTGAATTATGTGCGCAGAGTAATGTTGCAGATTCATAAAAACAGATGAAGTACTTTTTTAACTATTAATTTTTTTCACCAAAAAAACTGTTAATATTTTAAAATATGCATAGGTAAAAATTATATAGAATACACTATCCGTTTTTAAGTAAAAATTATATAGAATACACTATCCGTTTTTCTTTATAGCAATTTGACTTTTATTTTATCGTAGTTATCAAAGAAAAATATAGTCAAATAGGATTTTGTTGGATTCATCTGCTCTTATAGTTTTTAAATGTCAAACTTCTAAAATTTTTAATTATACCGAGATTGAGTTATTAATGGATTAAAATATATATTGGATTGTGTGAGAATAGGATATGTAATACTTAAAAATGAAGAAGGTAATATTTTAAAATTATATGATTAGACGAATCTAATAAGACGAAACTGAATTTTTTTTTCCAAATATATATCTGCAATAAATTTGAAATAAAATTAAATAATAAACACTATAAAAAAATTAAATATGATAAATAAAATTAAATAATAAACACTATAAAAAAAAATTAAATATGATACGCATTTGGGACAGAATACAACTAATTAAAACTAACGAATTCAATGATATTAGACAAAATCAATCAATTAACAAATATCAAAATGTACGGACGGATGGATTATTAAAAAGGTGCTCGGTACTTATTTTCAATACAAGAAATTGTCAAACCAATAATTATAGTACGGGCATGCAATTTTAAATAATTTGTAATAAAAGTTTTTGCGCATTTTATATGATATTTTTATTTTATAGTATACATACTATATAGTAGTATAAATTACTTCCTCCTTTGTCGTATAAATGATCAATTTGCATAGTATCAACTATTCACTAAATAATTTTAATCAAATTTTTAAAATAGTAATTATAAGAAAAATATAGTCAAGTGAAATGTTATTAGATTCGTCTAATCACGTAATTTTATAATATTAATTTTTTTATTTTTATTATATACAATTTATGATTTATAAACATTGAAATACAAAAGTGGAATATTTAAAAGAGAACATATGAAGTAATTAGTTTTCTATTTCAAATATGTTTTGGATAAACATTGACACTATGTGTGTGGGAGCCCAAGGCATACAAATTACAAATAAATGGGATAAATGTGAGAATCTAATCCCAACCTATGATTGGAAAGCAGGGGAGATTACCACTGGGTCAAGTCTCATTCCTAAATATTAAATAATTTATTTATGTGTTAATTAGTATGGGAGAGTAATTTAACAATCCCACAAAATTTATCCTCAGAATCAGAAGGAAGATTATGTTTAGTTAATAGTAGAAGATAATCATATTCATTCAGTTTCCCCTTCTTTAATTTTTCTTTATTTCCTTTCTATTAGGGTTTTGTTTGAGAGTATTTAAGTAATGCAAAGGAAACCAAAATGATGTGAGTATAAAAGAAATAAAGAGGAAAAATAAAAATTTTGATAAAATTGTTGTTTGAGAGTAAAAGCAAGAGGAGGAAAAGTAAGTATTTGCATACTTTTAGTAGTATTATTTTCCGTCCAACTTTGGGAAGAGAAAGGGAAGAAAGAACCATTAAAATAATCAGTATTTGTTCATTTCTTTATTATTATTATATAAAAGCATATATTGATATCACACTTGCATATTTATAAGGGTGAGAATTGAATGCATACACTTATATATGCAAACTTTATTTATGTGATGAGAGAATGTTCAGAAAGATTATTATGTGAGTGTGTAATTAGGAAGATGTTTTGTGTGATGGAATAATATATAATGGAAAGAACTATTCTATATGATGTTTGCATGTACAGGCTATTTAAGATAATACCTAACCGGATTGTAGTCCAAATAGATGCATTACAAAGGTAATACAATTTTGAAAGGGTTATTAAAGAAGTAAGTAACATTAAAAAAAAAAAAAAAACACTAATTTGAACATTTTATTATTGTAAATGTAATACACCTGGTTGGCTGGCCTTTTAGTACAATAATATTCAGTTATTCACGTTGGCACATGGTTTTCCTAGCACAGCCCATAGGGTTTTCTTTTTCTTTTCTTTTTAAAATAATTTAAATGCAATGCAATAATGCTACTATGGCCACAATTTTATTTTATTTTATTTATCGATTTTGAACTTAGCTAAGTAATTAAAATTAATTCTACGGGACAGGGAAATTAAGATTATAAACACAGAAATTATAAACTTTATCATTAATTATGCAAAGTAGAGTTATTTGGACAACATTCCGATCCAAGAAAATAAATAAGTTAGAGAATTGATCCTTTGTCTCGACTCTCGAGACTTGTTTCAACAATTGTAAGATACAAGAGCAAGTAGTTGATTCAACCACGGCAGGTCGGCAGCATTCCATTGAAAAAATAATACTCCCTCCGTTTTGTTAAAATTGAAACGTTTGGAAATTGGGTATTATTCACACACGCACTTTGACTTAAAGTTTTATCATAGTATTACTAGTTAAAATATAGATCTTGTTAGATTCGTCTCGTCGAGTAGTTTTTAAATATCGAACTTTTAGAATTTTTACTAGTACCGAACTTGAGTTATTAATGGTTTAAAATATGCATTGGACTGCGTGCACTGTGGGCCCGTTTCAATTTTTTGAAAATGGAGGAAGTAATAATTTAAAAAAAATAGTATTATCTGTGAAAAAATCAAATGTTAGTAATAGAAATAAGGGTTGGCATTGCGTCGGGTTCTCGGGTTAGCCGGGTTCGGATTAACCAATAACAAACTTGAATTAAAGATTTAATTCATCCATATGTATATGGATTAATTATACATTAAAAAAATACAAGCACGTATGAAGAGGCTACCGGGGTATCCCCGTGCCTCATTGGACTCAGGACTAATCCCTCGAGGATTGGATGAGCATTGAAGGGTTGCCTCTCACAAAACAAAATTTGCATACACAAAAGCTCGAACCCTAGACCGTTGCTTAAGCTGCAAGAGCTCCATACCACTCAGACCAACTGCGTTTGGTCGTATGAAGAGGTTTTAGCAAATACTACTAAATCTAGACAAATAGAGTAATTAATAAATTTTTCTACTTGATAAAGACAATGAAAATAGAAAATTTGAATAAATATTTGAAGAGGTAGTGAAGAATTCACATTTTTATAAACTAATTAATTCTCAAACTTATTTGTGTGTATGATAATTGTGATAATTTGAACTAAATGATAGTGCCTGTGGAATTAGAAGTTTTAAACATTTTTTTTGGTGACCAAAAAAAAGGGGAAGCATGAGAGAAAGTGTGGAATAAAATTATCAGGTACCCAATCGGATTATTCGAGTCCAAGTTTAGGACCCGTATCCGACTTTTCCCATTAAAAGAACCCGACCCCAAACATAATTTGTTCGAGTTCGGGGTGAGTACCCGATTTACCCGACCCATTTGCCCACCACCCCTAATTAGAAGCATGAGCCAAGAAAACCCACAATGGGAAGTGAAGATAGAAAATGAGGGTTTGGCTGGCTGCCATGAGGTGGAGAATAGCAGGGTACATTAACACAAAATGATGATTATTGAAAAGTATTGAATATTTGTAAATTATATAGTTGTCATAGAATAGCGACAGACCATATCAGTGATAATTAGTACAAGTCCATTTCAGTGACGATAAGGACAAAATCACAAAACTATTTTGAAGGCAGATTGAGTGATAAAGAGACTCTGTGTAATGCCCCATGGCGGTAGGATTGGGGAACTACTATTGAGCAACAATAAACTACTATAATGATACTTCCTAATCCAAGATTCAATATAATAATAATAATAATAAATAAATAAATAAATGACAATTGAGTCAACGGACTCCAAATTCAATCTTACTTATTTACTACGAAACAAATAAATTGACAGATAATGTGAAATCAAGTACTCAGAAAAATGGATCCCCCACATAATCCTACAGCGCGTGGTGCCTAATGGGCATTTGGCAAAATTCTAAACCAAATGAAATCGAACCTTGTGCTTGTGCTTGATTCCAAATGTAACAATATCCCAACATGCCACTGCACAACATACTACCACCCTTAGAATGTTCACTTTGGAGGAATGGATGATTAACCTAATCCCATGTCTATTTTCCCAGAGAGAGAGAGAGAGAGAGAAATTAAGGCCCATTATTACTCATGGGTCAGGTATTTGTTCTTATTTCATGAGATTATATTCCATGACAAATGTGTGGAATATAAATAGATTAAATTAATTCAAGTCATCATCCAAAGTGAACAGCTCTAAGAGTGTGGCGCCAAAAGATGTACTGTACTGGTGGGGTCCAAACGTACACTTTTTTTTGGAAAAGCGGAAGCCAGAAATCCAAACGTACATTTGAAACCAGAGGTTGAACAAAATACGCACAATGATAATATGATCTGAAGGAAGCATAAGTACAATGATGAGTGAGTGACGGATAATATTAAGAAGAGAAGAGGTAGACATTGTAAACATGGGAGACATCAAAGAGGCGGCGGTGAAAACAGTTCAAAACCCGCCAAAGTGTTAAGACATGACATGAGAAAACCAATGTACAATATATCCCCCACATTCTTTTTTTTTTTTTTAATCTTTAAACGCACAGAACCGCATCATCTTCCATCCAAATGAATGTATTTTTACTATACACGCAGTTTCCTTATATATATCTATATAGAGTATATACCAAGGATAGATATAGCAGCATTTACCCAAATCCGAACCCTTCATTGGCTTCGTGGATGGCAAGCAGCAGTCTCTCCTCCAGCCGCTCTTTTGAGGGATATTCCGGTAGGTCCAATTGATTGAAACTGCACAATCAAGTTAAGTTGTAAATGTCAAAATACTAGAGCATTTATAATATGCAGGCAGAATGATGAGACTGACTATCACATTAATCACGGGCCAAAAACAACAAAAAGACAATCTGAAGAATGATTCACCATGTGTGAGCTGAAGGTAAATGATCTGCACTGCCATATGCCTTGTGAATCTGGAATTTTTGAGACCCTGAAATTCCTTGCAGTGCACTGAATCCCTCTAAAGGCACCTGGATCAAAGAATAAAGGGGAAAAAGGAAGATAAAAAAAAAAAAAAACAAAGAAAAGATGATCATCAATAAACTGCATATTAGTTGTCCACAAACACTATAAAGATTGGGTTTGGGGGGTAGTAAACCCGCCAAACACCTAGTTATACAATACTTTTGCCCAAGTGAATAAAAAAGAAAGTAACACACCTTTGAGGTTCCAGTCACAAACTGTAGGAGACGAGCCTTATCTTCTTTGCTGAATCCTTGAACAACCTCCCAGAACCATTGAATGATGGGTGATGCAGCACTGTAGCCAGCGTACTCTGTATTTGCCCTCAAGTCATCCACTGCATTATATTTTGGGTTAGAAAAGAGCAGTGTTAGGGCATAAGACTACGCAATGGAGAAAAAGGTAGAGTAAAAGAAATTCAGAGTTACAGAAAATTGCCAGAATAAATTAGAAAAAGAAGTGGTCGTACAGTCAATATCCGGCAGGCCACTAATCAGGAGTTCCAGTTCCTTGTCATGGAAAATAGATATTAAATCGCGAGGAATTAATTCATTGAAACCCTCCATAAATGCATTTATCTGTGGGCGTATGGCAGTTGTCAACCGATGTTCAGCAACTAAATCAACATACTGGTGCTTATTTTCCTCCGTAACTTTGATATTCCGACCACCAGGAATCAGTTCATAGTCAGTCACCTGCGTAGCAAAAGCTCATCAGTAATGACAAAACAAAATCTTTTGACAGACAAGTCAAACTGGACAAATACGTACTTGAGCACGTTCATAGAGAATTAACTTCTCTTCATCAGCATCAATGCTGAATGTGAAGTCTAATAACTCACTAATATCATTCTGCAACAAGAAATAAAAAGAAAATTATAATCAACTCCCACTGAAAATTTAGAATATCATGATGTTCCAACATTTATGCAAATTAGTGAACACAGTACAAAACAAACCTCAAGCATCCATTTTAAATTCTTAAAATAATCAGGATCAATGGCTTCAATGTCATGGTAAGTTACTTTACTCCCAAGAATATGCTTGTAAAATGACCGAGTGAAGTGAACATCAAGGAGCTGTCCATCAAATAGTGCCTTTCCCACCTGTTAAGTATTCGAAAAATGTCAGACGTCATTATCATCAAAACACTCCTCTACAGCACAAAAAATAAGTACTTACAACTCGTCCAACAAATTTGAAGTATGAAAGATGTTCAGTCTGGTAAACAGAGTTGGGATTTGGCTGAAATGTAGATTCATTCCCAACCGTTGTGAACAATAATGCCCCTTTGTCAAAGATTACTCTCGACAGCAACTGATACCATTCCCTGGTGAGTCCACCAGCATCAATCCCTTCCTCCCCTTGAAAATGAACAGTCAATCTACCCTTCAAATCTTGTGCAGATCTCATCCGCAGCTGGTTGTATGAATCTTCAAGGATGTAAGCCCTTCTTACAGATATTCTCAGAGGACTGTGATGGTGATCATGCTGATGCTTGATCTTGGATCTGAAGTGTGAACGCTTGTTATCAAAATCAATAAACCGAGGAACCTTCAACATGAGTGAAAAAGACTTTTCAAGTAATCCTGGATTTTGTCTAACAAAAGCATTAAGAAGCTTTCTGTGCCTCTCACAGAACTTAACAAAGGCAATATGTTTCTCTTCCACTTTCATAGAAGGTCCTGAACTTTTCTGTTGATTAACAGATCCAGAAGACTCATCAACATCAGAAACAGCATTAATACTAAAATCCTGGCCTCCACCTGACTGACCAGGATGCAACTTCTCACATGTTACAAAAAAAGATTCTATGTATGGCAAAACATTCTGGGTGCCAGCTGGAAGTGGAGGCATTGAATTGGATGGTCTAACTGATGATGAAGGCTGATCAGGCACCACATCTGAAAAGCTCTCTATTTTACTTATGCAGTTGCTTAGCTCCTGCCACAGAGGCTCAAGAGTTGCATTGATATCCCAAACAAGAGAAATAGTAGAAGAATGCTCCACATCAGGGAGAATCTGTTGCTTTTTGTCTTTGTCTAGAATCAAAACAACCAACGAGCTCAATGCCTGCAAGACCCTGAGAACTTGAGCTCCATGAGCAGATGTACTCAGAACGGCTTTCTCTATGTCCCCAAATATGGACAATTCTTCAGTAGCAGACTTTGTAAGCTTTCTAACAGAACCAGAAAGTTCAGTGATAAAGAGGTGACAATGAATAGGTGCAATAGCCACCAATTTTCTTAATACCTCTGCGGCAAGAGTATATGCATTATCAGATAATCTGGAAAAGAGAGAGTAAGAATAATAAGTCAGACAACAGATGAACATGAGAATATGAGATCCGCCAATCGAAAAATATCTCAGTAAAATGAACTACACATGCAGCAAGACAAAAAGCATTGAATTACAATCATGAATCTTAATCTATATATCCCCACAACGGTGCTCTAAGATTGCATAACACTGTAAATTGATGGTTTCATTTGACACTGTATTAACAAGAATCGTGACAAAGTTCAAATACCAAATCAAACAAAATGTGGCTCCTACGTGAAGAGTTGACATGATACATAAAGTCAACTAAGACAAGAGAGGCATAAATTTACATTACCCTTCAAGAGCAAGAAGCGAGCATAGAAGTTGAAGTTCTGGTTTTGGCAAGTTATTCAAGACAACTTGGGCACTTTGATGTCCGTCTGCATCAGGAGATGATGCTGTTGCAGTAGAAGTACCCTCACCAGAGGCAGAAACCACATTCATCTCGGCACCTGATGTAGAAACCTGCGGATCGGGTTGTTGGGATGGAGATGCCACTGGGCGATCAGTTGCGTATGATCTCTTCTCAGCATTGTCAATGACGACATCCAATAAATTTAACAACTGTTACAAAATAAAAGCAAGGTTACATGATTGGTAGGCAAGCCTAAATGGCAATAGCAACTGTCAAGTTATTACAGAACAATAACCTGCTCCAGATGAGCAATGCTTCTCAAATACAGTGATTGATTCAAGAGGCTTAGCAGCAATGTGAGAGATGCCTGTCCTTCCTGGCATTCCTGCTTCTCTGACATGCTCTCATCGTGAACCATTACACTTTTACCTCTTTTCTCATCAGAGTATGGTGACTCCCTAAGGATTATCTGCGGTAACTTGAACTCAAGCAATAACTTTGCAACCAAAGGATGATTGCGAGCCAAGTAAGTGAGAGTCTCGAGAGCTCTTCTGGACACCAACGGTGGGACACCTGTACAAAAACACAAAAGTTAAAAGACCCAATATCTTTCCAAAACAGAAATGCAGAAGAAATATTGAGGGGGAAAACAAAACAAAATAGAATTTAAATCTGCCATGATGTATGAGATATGAGTTAAACTGAGCTGTGATAAATAAAGCACTCATTCCTAAATAAACACGTATAGAAAACTGCCCCAAGCTGTTATGCAGGACGGGAAATAGCAAATAATTTAAAACTGGAAAAGATTCTTACCATCAACACATTGAGGTCGAGAATACATCACATGGCTTTGGCAAGCATAAAGCCTGTATGGAGCTTCTGCAGTATTCATATCGCTGGGAGGTCTTGTTATATCCCACATCAACAAGTCCATTAAAATTTTTAACAAATCAATTCTGGTTTCAGCATGAGCACAGAGGTTTAAGAGAAGTTTCTGTTCACTCTTATAAAGTGGCTGCCAAAAATAAAACCAATTAGCTCATAGCGTGAAAGAACCTAGTGATTAATGTTAGAACAGACCATAGCAATACCTGAACTACACGAAGCAACCGGATTAATGCTCTCAAACCTTCTGTGTCGACCAAAGGTGAGCCCTCAGCCTCAACAGGCTTAACACCCATAGACCGACGAGAAAGAACACCGCCAACTCTGTCCAAGCCATCAGCTCCTCTCCTAGAAGACTCCCCCCTGCGGTTTCGGGGATATAAACCAAATAAACTCTGGTTATACCTACGTGCAAACCTTTCACGCAACATGTTTGCTTCGGCAACAAGAGCAGGTGTCAAATTTGCAAGAATAGCATCAGAGGAAGTAAGAAGAACCTAGAACACAAACAAAGAAAAAAAAAATAGACTTAATATAATTGCACAAATAACCATTAAATAACTATTTTATCCAAAAAAAAAATGAAAACAGATGTCCAAAAGGGTAATGATAATACAAACCTCTTCTCGTATGTCTGAAGGAAATGTGGCAATAATTGAGACAGTATCCATCTCAACGGGTTGGCCTTCCAATTCCTGGGATTGATGCATTCTTTGTGCCCTTTGCTGTGCCAAAACTTCCTCGCGAATGTCAGGAGGTAGTGCTGCAAGAAATTCAGGATCTATATCCCCAGAATTTTGTGGCTCTGGATTTTGTGACTGCGGAGCTTCACTCGGCTGAGCCGAAAGAACCTCAGCACGCAACTCCTCAGGTAATGCATCCAGAAAAGCAGGGTCAATAGATTCAGCATCACGATTATGCTGTTCTTCCTCAGAAGGGCCACTTTGATCTGCTTCTCGAATTGAATCTTCTGAAACTTCAGTCACACTGTGAAGCGATGCATCTCTCCCACCCACCAATGAATTGTTACCAAATAATGGGTTAACTCTCCTCATCCGGGTGTCGCCACCATCATCATGGCCATCAGCACTTCCAATTTCAACATCTAGACTTCGTAAGCTCTCTCCTAAAGTTGCCCCACTCCCACCACTTTCTTGACTCACTGCTTCAACATCACGCAATACATCAGACTGGTCATATTGAATTTCAGTAGACTGAGGTGGTCTATTTGATGCCTCTGTTCCCTGAATATGCTCATTAGCAGCAGCTGCCCTATCAGCGGTTTGGGAGCTAACTAGTGTTGCTGAAGATGGAGCAGCAACGTGACCTCCACCATTTTCCTGATTTTCTGTTGGCATCTCTGTGAATTGAGAGGACGGAATGCCTTCGTCTTTTGTTTGAGATTCAACTGCAATAGAAGTGTTGGTGGATTTCTCAGATGAAGGCCGTCTTAAGCTGGAAACAAGCAAATCCTCAAAACCTTGAGGAATAACAGAGGAGTTTGATCCACCACTCAGTTGACTTTCATTGGCCAACAAATTAAATCGATGTCCTTGACGTCCATTCCGGAGTGAACGGAAAATAGAATCTAATCGTGACAAAGAACCCTCAATGTTCCTGTGAGAAGCATCTCGATCATTCTCTGTAACGAGAAAGTAAGGGGGAAAAAAAAAGAAAAAATTAGATGTAGCTATTTATGAGATTATGAGTACTCTGCCCACCAATAAATGGAGCATTGCTGCAGCCAAAACTAACAAGGGAAAATAAGAGGATTGGTAAATAATTTAACACCTGGTTGTCTAGGAGGCCCTGCACTCAATGGAGATGGTTCCATCAAGAGAGGATGCTGAGTAGGTGCAGTGTTTTCCCCATTTCTCCCCAAGAGATTATATATCGACGTAGTTCGGCCCTGGCGTCTGGAGCCAAATATTTCAACTGGCATAACATGAAAAGCTTCACTGGAGATGCTATCTCTGCCAAAAACCTCTATGTGGTCAAAAACATTCACACCATTCATTCCCTCTCCAAGTCGCACAATTACACCATCATCATCGTCCTCTTCATCATCATCTTCTTCCATCACCTCCTCATCAAACTCATCTTCATCAATTTCATGGTCATCTTGATCAGTATCAGGATGGGGGAGGTGATGAGCTTCATCTTCATCAATATCATTGTGTTCATCATCGGCATCATCATCCACATCTTCATCAACTTCATCCCCATCATCACCAGACATCTCATCTGCATCACCATCATCATCTTCATCATCATCTTCGTCTTCATCAAGGCTCCCTTGTGTAGCAGGACCAATTTCAAATCTAATTCCCACATCGAGGCCACTTTCACGATTTTGTGTATCTTCAGCATTTTCCTGCATGTAATCATCTTCAGCAGCAGCAAAGCCCCCATCAATATCCTGATCGTGCTCCATATCATCAGTAACAGCCTCAGAACCACCATAATTCTGGACAGTGTGAAACGATTCTATCTGGTCACTTGGAATTACATTTTCATTAACATTAGTCACGGCATCTAAAGTCTGTGAAGCACCACCATTTCCTTCCCTTGGCCTGCTAGAATCAGTAGGTTTAGTTGCTCGATCTCCTCTACCATTCACAGCTTCAAATGCATGAACATGTTCTTTGGTCACCAACTCCAAAACTTTAACAATTCCAGTTACAACCTTGGACGAATCAGTATGATCAAGGTCCAGCACCCGAAGTGTTTGAGTAAGTGATTGAACAAGACCAACCTCTATGAACGTGACAGACGCTTCTGCAGAGATGTACGAACCAGTTGGTGCACGAGCAGCCAACACATCATTCAGCAAGTCAACAAGAGACTGAAGTTCCACACTTGGTGCCCTAAAACCATCCATAGAACTAATAAAACCATTGAAAACACTACTTATCTCAGAGAAGATTCTTTTCCGTGCCTCACTTGAGCGAACACAAGATGCCACTAGAAACTGATTGGCCTTAGTAGCCAATTTATGGCGCCAGTCCACTTCAGTTTTCTTCTCCTTCCGAGTATTCTTTGAATATGGAAGAAATTTATAAAGAAAATGGTGAAAGATACCACCAGGACAGCAAGGTGTGCCACCTCGCTGAGGAAGCCCTCTGTAGTTGCAAACTTCAGCATCCTTCCTTACAAGGATATGAACAGAAGAGGCATACATCAAAAGAATCTCTGTCAAGAGCTTCAACAAGAATACCACCTTGGCCATGGAAACAAATGGTTCATGGTCATTGGCTTCATTAGACTCAGCCGGTGAGGCCACAGCCTTCCCCTTACCTTTGTTCACAGAAACATCAACTTCCATATCTGTTGCTGATGAGCCAACCTTGACTACAGATTCATCATCCAAAGGAGGTGTGAATGATATTACAGAGTCCAGCAGAAGATCAATTACACTCACAAAACTCTGAGGAGGTTTTCTATGGGTCTTTGAGTTTTTGGAATTTGCATCAGGTATCTTCCCAGGGACAGTGCCAGGAGCCAGTGCTATTGCATTGCCAAGCTTCCCATCAGTGGTTATTTGTTTCTCTTTCTCCTCTGTTTTATCTTTCTCCTTTTCTTTATCTTTGATCTTATCCTTATCGCGATCTTTTATGAGTACAATATATGGCCGCTCACCCACCATCTCAACTTGGCACACAGACTTAGCAGCTTGCATAAAGGTCACAGGATCCCTTTGGACAACCGAACTTAAATTTGATAGAAAAGTCCTAGCCGTGAGGCGTCCACTTGAAGGCCTATTAGCAGCAGTCACAAAACTGTGTCGTATTTCAGATTCCATTGCTTGCTGTAGCGTTTGAGAATCCTCAAGGATGTGGCGTATTATAATAGCAACAACATTGTCAAAACCAACAAACAAGCTACTTGCTGGCAATGAAAGAAGTAACTGCAGACCTCCAGCCTCCAGAAAAGCAACAGCAACTGAGTGAGTTCTAGTGAGAGTAGAACAGAGTTGCAAAATCGCGTGAGTTGCTTCAGAAGGTAATTGCTTTCTGATGCAACCACAAGCTATTTCAATAAGTCTCTTTTGCTCTTCTAAATCTAAATACTTTGATGGTGTCCCCACAGACATCTGCATTTTGTCCTGCTTATCTTCATCAATGACCAATGATGATTGGTTGCCTGTAATATGTTTCTTTAAAAGCTCCACAATATCAGCATTCAACTTTGTATCCACTTGAGCAAGCCGATCAACAGCAATAAAAGCAGAAGTCACCCATTTTGGGACTTGAGGTGATTCCTGGTCATCTGAGCAACTCCAATGGTGAAGAAGATCTGATGCAACTTTAACCAAACCACTCTTAGAAGCTAATTCACGTGCTGCTGCATCTTCATTAAGTACTAGAGCAAGAACATGGAAGAAGGAAGAAAGCAATTTTTGGTTCCCAATGTCAGATACGTTACATAGCTTGAGTTGCTCAATGATGAACGAAATTACTCCTGGCCTTTCTTTGCCTTCATTTTGAGAGCAAATCAACACAAGAAGATCCCTAACAGGAAAAGCCAACGTATCTTTCATTTGCAAGAGTCTCTTGCATGTCGATAAAAGCTCACCAACTGGAGGCAGTTGCACCAATTCCTCTTCAATGGCCTGACTATTTTCATTAGCTGACTCTTCCTTTGCATCTGATCCAGAGTTCCCAAGAGACATTGCAAGTGCCCGAGCAAGTTCATCATCTTCTTGAGTCTCCTCAGAGTGAGAACACAACCATTCCATTGCTAACTCCACACTATTTGAACCAACCTGCCTCAAAGCTTCTTCTGCACGAGACCTGGAAAATCCCATCTCTACTATCGTTGAAATAGCCGCTTCATTTGGGGGAGGACCAGCCAAACGACCCACATTGCTACTGACATGCTTCACTTCTACACCAGAGAAAATGTGCCTAAAAATGCTAACCACAGTTGTAATAAATTCAAAACTAAATTCAGGGAACCGAGGGTGAGTCCAGACAGGAAGCACTGCCTTTAAAACCATGGACTGAAGAACTTTTACAAATGTTTCTGCATCCCGAGGAAATGGAATATCCCCATTTACTAGAGGCTGAGTAAGTAAATGTTTGTTGAATGGGGATAATATAAAAGAAGAGGTCACCAAGTGGTCCATAAGTTTACCGTAGCTAGCTGAGGGTCCATAGATCCACTGGTGGTCAGTTTCTTCTACTTCATTTAGCCTCCCCTCATCAGTCTCCATAGGTGAAGCAGGATTTCTACTGATTGTGAAAGGCAATTGACTGGTAGCCTCAAATGTAGTCAAGACTGATTGAATAACTCCCCGTCCATAGAAACAATTCAATATTATTGGATTGCATGAGTCAGGTTTGTCCAACAGAATTTCGTCAATGAACTCTATCACCTTGCCAAAATAGCGACATTTAGTCGAAACAGAAGCCTCGGATGCAGAAGAATTTACATCTCCTGCAAAATTCATGTGATCCATAGCAATAGAAGCAAAGGTAGAAGCCACCGATTTGGAAGGAGGAGAAACATTTAACAAATCATCCCGCCGCCGAGATGGAAGTAGCATCACCTTTCCCAGCTCTTGAAATAAATGGGTAACATGGATTGATAATGATCTGAACATTTCACAAGAAGATTGTCGGTATGATCTTTGGTTTGAATCATCCCTCCTGGTACCGGATTCGGTTAAAAATGAACCACCTGATTGATGAGGTTCCCGAGTGCCTTCAACCCGCGAATCAGAAGTATCAATAATCTGTCGTTGATGAAGACTTGATGAACGAGTAAGATCACGGTACAGATTTATAAGGTCAAAAAACTGGGATTCAAAGCTCCACCCAGATGTCCTTCTTCTAAGTAAAGGATCAAGAAACTGCCGGAAGGAGTTCAATCTAATATCTTCAGAATCATTCAAGCCCAATTCAGACTGTCGGGAAGCATTAAAATTAACCGTAGATTCATCATCAGTTTCAGACTTAGTGTCTTCAAGTAATGCAATTTGCCACAGAGTTTCACGATGAACACGGCCAATATCTTCCAGAACATCTCTACTGTCATTGCCAAATTCAGTTAGCAAAGACGTTACCCAACGACTATCTTTCGAGGCAGCAAGAAATAAGAGAAACTCAACAAGGGAGAGGGAAGAAAATATTGCAGGATCTGGACTGGTCCTAGAGTCCAATAGAAAGGATCCAGATACAGCGCTGATCCTAGTCAAAGTGTCTTTCAAATGATTCCGTAGTGATGAGCAGATAGCACGAGCTAGAGGAGTGGAATGATGTTGAGTAAAACACTTGAATACCATGGTGCTATGCAATGCTATGGACATTCCCTCTGATGACTGAGTAATACTTGGGCGTAAAAGAAGCTTTAAAAGCGCGTCAATACCAGATTTTTCCACAAATAAGCGACAGGTCTCAGAATTTTCCATTGTCCTGTGAACAAGTACCATAACATGGAATATGCTAAGCTGCATACACTGCTCGTCACTGATAACTGGAGCTGACAAATCCAGTGCAGCACCTTGTGAACTGCTGCCTAGGTTTTCCTTGTCTCCAGATTCCATAGAATCCATGTCCATCACATCACTTCCATCATGTTTTTCTGATGACACAGTGGACTTGGTGTCCCCAAGCAGTGCAGTCTTATTGATGACTTCAATTATAAGATCAACACCACTGCCCCTCAATGAAGATACATGCCGCAATAACTCTTCCACAGCATTTGCCAAAGGAACAATTCCTTCATTCATAGCCATTACATACTTCCTGTCAGTAAAAATGTCAACGAGGAAGCGTAATGCAGCAGTTTCTGTCACAGCCTCCAGTCCCTTTGAGTTGAGGCAAATAGCTCCAAGACCATTTGGAACACATGTAATAGCTTTCGAAGAAGGAAGAATGCCAGCCACCACCGATGACAGAAATTCCCTGGGGAGGCCCAAGTCATTCAAAACATTAAAACAGGTTGGATCTTTGTGAATCATTTCACTCATAAGAGCCACAGCAGAGGAGTATATTTCTCCTCCAAATTTTTCCTTATTGATAAAAATCATTGACAAAATGGGAGTCAAAGAAACATCAAAAGAGTTCTGTGATCTTGTAGAATTAGCTGTGGCGTAAGTTGCAGAACCTAGAGCCTTCAACAGAGCCCTGACCAATCTCTTCTGAGCATACAACTGATCATTGTTACATATAGAATTTTCACCAATGACCATAGAGTTATCCTTTGACCCTTCAGATTGAATCACTCTATGTACCTCGATCTGCAATCTATTAACCAAATGCTCTACACCACCTAAATCTCTGAAAAGGGTTACAGCTGTGTTACTATAGTCCATGAGCTTCTGTAAAGTTTTCACAGCCAAACACACAAGGTGCAAATGTGTTGGATCAGAATCCTCTAAAAGAGGTAAAAAGGTTGGTACCATCCCAGATCCCCTGACAACACTTCCAGTACTCGAAGAAGATATGACATGTAGCAAATAAAACTGCAGAAGTGCTTCAACAAAGGCAACAGCCGACAAATCAACTGAGTTCTTTAGCGACAGTATTGCTCTTTGCAATACATTAAGAAGAATCATACGATTACCACCAGCAAAACTGATACTTGATCCACTCAATATCCGTGCCCTCTCATGAGATGCTGAATATGCTGCTAACTGTGCACCCAATGCAATCATCGCAAATGTTCTTATCATTCCAGAAATGTTCTCTTCAGACCTTACTATTCTAATTAACTCATTTGTATATTCAGGTTCATTTGCGAAAAAGGAAACTAATTCATCATGGGAATCACTAGACTGAACAAGCACAATAAAAGCAAGAAGACAAATCTTGCTGTAAAGCCTGCACATTCTGGAGGAATGCAATGCACGGGCGTATCTGATTCTGGTTAACAACGGAAACCTAAGCTCTTGAGGCACATTGTAGTGCTGAATACAGAATTTCATAATTGAAAGATCCTCCTCAGTGCGTAATTTAGTATCGGGAAGATGAATCACACTTGAACCAGTAGAAACCGTGCCATCTTCCAAGCATGAAGACGATGTTCCATGAAGCTCAAAATAAAGAGATGACCCTATTCGATTCTGCAACTTGTCACAATTAGTTTGTACCTCAGATGGAAACAGGCATAATCCATCATCTCTGTTCCATTCATGTAGAGTAATGCACGAATACAAACCCAGACCCTCTTCTTTGCTGCCCCAGCCTTGAGCAAGGGATAAAAGGCAGGTGTTCACAGAACCACACCCAACCAACTTTCCACTGGCATGAAGTTTTGATGGGGTTATTTTCACAAGTGCAGAAAGGACCTCTAAAGCAGCAACAAGAATTTCAGGATTTGTTGAAGCAAGCAAGAGCTTGAAATGCTGAAAAAAAAATATGTTAGCAACTTCATGCAGGCCAGTAGTAAAGGCCAAAAAAGTATACAAAGTTCCAAGATGTAAAGATATATTACAGATTGCCTTGCATTGTCAGCAGCAAGTTCAGACAATACTATCTTGAAAATCAAATACCGCAACTGGAATGAAACTGATGCCAATCAAAGTTACCAGCATACCTCTATACCACTAAAAGAAGTCTTGTTGTGGCAATTTTCTAGAATAATCTGCATAACTCTCAGAATTTGTAGAACTGCCTCTGTTGGAAAAGGGCTATCATCTCCTAAAACCTCATTTGATAGGAGGAGATCATTTCTACAAGATAAATATGTCTTGAAATATGTATCAAAATGTAGAAATAGAGGTCTCCAGTGGTGAAAGTTTCCCTGTGGCAGAAGCAATAAATAAGCAGACTACAAAGAGATGATAACCAAAAAAAGATACCAAACGATATATCTCTAATACCTTGCCATATTCCCAACGAAAACCAGAGAGTGGGATTGCTATGTCCTGTAATGGGCACTGAATCACCTTGTCCACAAAAGCCTTTATGCTTGAAGGCTGCAGGAGATTGTGTAGAACTTCCCATTGTTAAATTTTTCATCTAGCACTGACTAAATTAGACACTAGAAAACTATCCAATCAGTCATATAAAAGTCAAACCAAGGATTAAACCTAATCATTTAACACGCACACGCACACGCACACATCAAAAAAAAAAAAAAACAGATAGAAGCCATCAATTAACTGGGTCTTAAAGATTAGGTAAATAATAGTTCAATGTAACAGAAGTTCAAAATAACAGTTACAAACCAATAGATAAATCTTATCAAAACAAGTAGAAGTAATAGATCAACCACCAAACAGTTACCACAGAAAGAATACAAAAAATGCAATTTGTTGATAAATGAAAGTGGCAAGAATCATGCAAGTAAAGTCAAAACAAGGACCAATGATGCGTAACAAAACAATGAGAAATTAACATTACCGCAGATAACAACAAAACTATGCTCGGGGAAAGCTTTCTCTGCAACATACTGGACTTTACATAGTGCAGTAAGCAGGCTAACACCATCATTACCATGCAGTTAAATACAGCCTCACAGGATCATGATCAATTTTTAAATATTTCTTTCATGTTTTCTTTGCTATTTAAGGATGTAAATAAAGACACACAGAAGGTGCATCCACAAGTCTAAAATCAGGGATACATTCCTCCCTCGGTTTTCTTTGAGCAAAAGGATACTATGGTCATCTCCAAACTGTTTCAAACATTTGAATTAGATACAAGGAGGGTTATCACTGCCACTCATGGATGTCAATTGGACCCACACTTCACCATGATATTATTTGTCTTGTACCATATGCAAAAATCAATTACAACTCCCCAGTAACACATAATAAATGGGCATGACCAGTTCTAGATCACTTTCAAGATATTACATCTATGACAATTCCCAGTTATCTTTCACCTCCACATGTTATCTATTATTAAAGATGGACTTGAAGAGCTCCAGGGATGCTTAGAAAATATAAATGAAATTTTTATAAAAGATAACCATAAGTAGAATGTTATTGTTCACTTCAAGCTAATCGGGATAGGAGCCATACTAGATTCAGGAGGTCCTTTCAGTGGAGACAGAGGTCAGGTCCAGCAGTGAGTAAAGGTTCAGGTTAGAGTTTGGCTTTTGGGTAGGAGAATCGTTAAGGAGAATGAAAGCAGAGGAAAACTTGTAAGAGAACAAAAACAGGGGAAGACTTGTAAACTCCAAGCAAAATAGATGTTTTTATGAGTATATCTACCAAACATTACTTGGACGAAAAGTGAACACCAACCCCAACCCAAAAATTTCAGGGCTTTCATTGCATTTGACGGCAAATTCATGATCATTGTTCAAGTCGTTTAATTACTCAAGAAGATGATATCATCTAATTATCAATATCTCAAATATAAAGAAACAAGACCCTGAAAGGACCAAGCAGAATTCCTATCCACTGACCATCCACCAAAGCAAATTAGCAAACACATAATGCTCATAGATAAGCGCAAGGGATGGGATCTCAATGTGGTGGCATTGAAAAGCAACATTCATCAACACCAGATGCAAACGACCTCATTATTAGTAATTATTACCAACAATACCTAAAACATTGTCCAATTTTTTTCAAATTTTCTGCATATCATGCTATCTACTCTTGGCGCTTTACACATATCTGGAACTTTCGCATATTATCCTAATATCCTGGGCTAACCATCATTAGATTTGAAATTCTTTTACCTTGTATTTCAACAGCTATTTTGAGCTCAAGTTTCAAGAGAACCAGATCTCTTGCATATTTCCCTCTAATCCAGAACCAGATCTCTTACCATAATCAGACCCGAGGCCAAGAAGTTGGTAACAATCTGATCCAGAAAAATCAAACACAAAACGGGGAAGCTAGTATATATTGCATTTTACACAATTCTCAATTCAAAACATGATTCCAGAGCCACTTAAATCAAACATGGAAGTAGTCTATTAGCAATATTAATGAACCATAAGGAAATGTTTTCATCTAATATTCCTGGCTCAGGGTCATACATTTCTGACCTGAACCCTGAACCCAGGCCAGTGAATGTATAAGAATTCATGCTCTTCAAGACGTACAGTTAAAAATTTCCTCAACCTAGCATAGACGAATGACCCGTTACCCCACCAACTCAGACCATCACCTTAGACAAATGCATAAAGGAAATCATCCAAATCAGCAAAATGAAACACATTCTACCACATTTCCCCCGAAAAAAACATTACAGACCCACGCATAGAAAAAACATAACACGGTTCAACTCACAAATAAACTATCCATCTATGAATATAATAGTAGAATTGAGCATCACTACACCGCCAAATAGTAAATGCACAAACAACACCACGTAAAGACTCCAAAGAAACAGAGGGAGACGAACATACAGGCTCAGAGTCAAGTTTAATAGATGGGCCGATTGCTCCTTCACTGGAAAGCAGTTGCCGCAGCCTTGACGGCAAGCTCGATCTTATACTGGCCATTTCCGTTGCCGTCCGCTAGTCTATCGACTGTATCCCAAGAAAAGTAAGAACTGAAAAATCGTCAAAAACCTAATTATCTAAAAACAAACAAAAATCAATATTAAATAAAACAATCCACAGAAACCCATCAATCAATTCAATCACATAGACAGATTAAAAGTGGGCTACCATCCAAACCTCGGCGGACGCTTGCACATCCGAAGGAGTTTGCACTGTACAAAATAGAAACAAAACACTGTGTACAGAAAACGGATATACGTATGCGGGAAACCGCAAACACGGAAGGGATTAAGGTTTCAATCAGGTTTGTGCGAGGAGTGAAGAGTTGGAGGCTATGGTAATGGCGTGTAACCCTGGAGAGGCAAGGGTTCTTGTTGCACACAAACACCCTTCAAGGGCACAAATATAGTGCAGCGTTTTCTCACCAGTCTTCATTGGCAAAGGCGGTTTTGTATTTTGGTCCCTCAACTTCTGCTTTATTTCTCTTTCGCACAATCTCATTCCTATCAAAAACGCCTTGTTTGGTTAGGGCTACTTAATTATTGAAGTAAAATACTAATAAACCCTCTATTTAAAATCAACGTGCAAAAAAAGTTTTAGAAATGGATATCTTTTTAAAAAATTGAAAAATAAATCCCTAAATAAAAGGGCTAATAATATTCAGGCACATTCTCCTTGCCAGTAATAGAAGCATGCTCAATTTTAAAAATTCAAAAATCAAATACATGCCCTACGCTTTTTTTGGAAACTTTAATGATTAGTAAATAATTGAAACGAATAATTCATTAGAATTACGTGTAATGATACAGGAAATTTAAAATTAAAACCTTTTGATACATGGCATCCCAATTTACCACTATTGAATAATTACTTTCCTGATAAATGTTGATTTAGGAGTTATTTGATTATAAGCAGGGCGTACCCACCTTAAGGCTCTGCTCTCTAGGCCTTAATTTTTCTGGTCTGATTTGAATTTATAAGATCTGGTCTGGTCTGATCTGAATTTGTCTGATCTGGTCTGAATGTTTCTGGTCTGGTCTGGTCTGATCTTATTTTCTATATATTATTATTATGATTTGATCTGATCTGATCTGGTTTGATCTGATCTGGTCTGCTTTGATCTTATTTAATCTGGTCTGATCTTAATGTTTCTTACTGATCTGGTCTGATCTGATTTTTATAAAAAATAAGTAATAATGCTTGAAAATAAGTTCTAGAGAACGGGGGCCTAAGGCTGGGAGGGGCTCCAGCCCCACCTCCCAAATCTCCCCCAACCTAAAAAAATAAAGAATTACTTCTAATTAAGTTAGGGTATGTTTGCTTTATTCATTTGTATGTTTGCTTTATTATTGATATAAATTATTAATAATTGATTTATTAATTTAGGGTAAGATGAATAGATATTTTTCTAAAAATTATCAAGAAGTTCGGTGAAATCTCTTCTAAATTAAATGTAAATCCTAAATTCTTCGAGGAAGTTAGCTGAGAATATTGTGTTTTTAAATCCAAATGACATTGAAATTGATCATGGAGTTCGAATACAAATTGATGATTTTGATATGAATTTAGCAATGTTTTAGTTGGAAGGAGATATTTTCAGTTTTATACATAATCTGTTCACATATCAACGGTATCAGAAGATGTTAATTTATATATTGTATTATTTTTCTTGTGGTTAAATCATTGTTATATTTTGTACTTTTTACGAACAAAATTATCTATAATTATTTTGTATATTTACGATTGAAAAAAAAAATTCAGCCCTACCCGTAGAAAAATCTCGGGTCCGCCACTGATTATAAGCGTATCATTTATTTTAGACTAGCATATATGGTTGTTCGTAAGTAATATATTGTGAAGCATATTTTCAATCAATATGTTAGTATTTTGAAGCATATTGACCTTGTAGTGTTTTCTTTAATCAAATGTAAGTTTTCATCTTAAAGTAAAACTTCAAAATCAGAAAATAATAAAAATGTGAATTACAAAAATCTAAAACATAAATTTTATGAAATTTTTAAAAAAAAAACACGGTGGATGCTTTCAAAAAGTTTCTATGGTCCATTTGAGGTTTTCATTCTAAAAAGTGACATTTTTTAATCAAATGAGTTTGAAGGAATGGCAAAAAATGTGTTTGACAAATTGAGATTCGAATAAAACCAATCGAAAAATATTGAATCATGTATTTTGATAGAAAGATTCCCAATAAATGTAGAAAAATCAAAAGATTCCAAAAATATAGAGAAAAAGAAATTTTAAAACAAATTATTGAAGTGAGTGCCAAAGATTCATGAAAAACCAAATCACTCCAATAAATGATACCTAACGAATGTTTTATAAAAAACAAATATAGGGGTTACCCTAAGTTAGGAAATGTGAGTTCAATGATTAAATTTCATACTACCACTAATAATGAATGGTTAGATCGAGTAAACTGAAATGCATGAATAAAAATGGCTTTGGATAGCTTGACGAACTTTTCAGTTCAGCAAGTGCTGGCGTGCTGACCCAATGATGTGTGTACTGAGTGTTAATGAAGTGTGTGTTGGGTATTTAATGGTATCTGGGCGTATAAAAACACTCAGCACATACAAAGTAGTCCTTCAGCATTTCAGCATGAACTGATTCAACTCACAAAACAAATCCAATAAAAAAAATAATTACTGTCTCTGAAAAAATAGTAGTCAATACAATATGAGTCGTGCAATTACTATCATGAACTTAGTATTTCAAGGTTGATTGAATCTACAACATTTGACGCGCATGTAATGCGGACATGAATGGAATTAAAGTCACCTATTTGGTGTGCATCTATCATTATGGAAATAATATCTATTAATTCCTTAATTATTGTCATAATTATCATTTCATTAATCCAGTGTCAAGAAGGGAATGCTGGGCAATTAGTGAGCGGGGCGTACTGTGCAGACATAGAATTTATTTCCGGTGGATTGGATTAAAGCAAGTGCACACATGGGGTATGTTCTCCGCGCAGCTTCTAGAAGCTTTAGATTTTATATGAAAATAATTGCCCCATTCTACACACTAGCTTTTAAAGGTTTAGTTGTGAATTGCATATCCGAAAAACTCTACAATTGGAAACTACCCTGAGTAGCTTTTGGGAGCTTTCTAAATCTACTTTCCAATTTAATTATTTTTTATTTTCAAAATACAATTTATGACAGTTATATATACTTCAACCAAATACTTATATAGAAATTGATAGCTACAACTCTCAACAACTACAGCTCCCTACACCTGCAACTCACAGCTTCAGCTCTACGTGCAAAACAGACCCATGGTAGTCAAGGTCCAGAATAAAATAGAGATTAAATTTCATAAAATAGGGTTAATAGATCATTGAATGCTTTAGGTTTACTAGGTTTTTTTGTGCAAATCCAAGGCATCATGCTTTACATGCAAAGAAGTCATGATATATTCAACGAGAAATTGATGTTACTAAAATTACATCCATTGGTATGAACCCCGCCGGTATACTGAAACTATGGATGTCAAAATGGGCTTGACCCGTTGAGTCAGACCGTCTCGCCTCCCTAAAAGGGTGGGTTAGGCTAAATAAATAGATACTCGTTTGGAAATGGTCATAAACGGGCTAACCCGCCTCTGTCTTTGCATGGGTTGGCCAGCCGGGGGACAAGCCATTTTTTTTATAAAAAAAATAAAAAATTGTAAGTTTGTTATGAAAGCTTAAGTAACATAATATAGTATATTGTTTTTTTTTTAAGGAAAGGAATATATTATTGAACCGAACAGATACAGCTACACAACATCACTTCTCAGTCCACTAGCAAATGCGCAAGGGACACCTCGTTACAACAATAAAATAGCTCAAAATGGGACAAGACACTCAGCTAGCAGCAAGAAGAAATTAGAGAAGGGCACAAAACATACAGCTACATTATCCAATTTGAGAATGGAACAAAACGTGCAGCTAACGTTCACCATCAATCCTGCACCATCAGAACCATACTTCCGCTATTCGATCTCCTGCTGCCCCACAACGAGCCCCATAATCTAGTTCCCCTTACTCAATGACATCAAGCAAAACAACCTACCTCAGTTAAATAGCAGCACCCAACTATCCAACATACAAGGAGAAAGTCTAATGGCAGCACCCAGCTATCCAACACGCAGGCTTCTCCATCATCTATTCATCTTTTGGATTAAAACCATCCCTCAACTTTGTCACCCCCAGCTGCTCCGATTTTTGCCCATTGAACTGCGATAGCATTACATTCCCACAAGATGTGTTGTACTCTCACCTCTCCCGCGAATCTCAATATCGAAACAATCGGTCCCGGATTACCAAAAGATGACCCATCCTTATTTATCTTCCACCAGCCCTTGTCTGGGCGGAGCCAAGCCAGTCCACGTCGAGTAGCCTTATGTCCTGCACATCCGGAATGAAGCAGCCCATCAAATACATTCTCCTCCGAACCAATCATGCCAATATCAACTTGATTCTAGGCTGTCTTCCATCACAACCAAGCCCTCCATTTTATTTCTTCTACTACTGCATATCTGTCCACTGGTTTACCATTGAAAATAGCCTCGTTGCGGTGTCTCAAAATCGTCCATAATATTGCCATACCAGTAACATATAACACCCCGAAATTCATCCTCATAAGGTTTCAGAATGTTACCGCCACACTTGTTAGTCAGACTCGCCCTTTGGCTAACTTAATTGACAAGTGCTACGGCTAAATATCTTCACATATAAATTTTTGTAATATGGACTTTAAAAATAATTGCCAATTTTATAAAATATAGTCATAAGAAAATTTAAAGTACTTAATACCAGAGTCATTGTTCTTTCTCACGCGGAAGCATAAACTAAAGGCAATATATATGACATTAATAATTAAAAGTACGTGGTTCCTTAAAGCAAAAATCTTTTTGATGAAAGGTAATCCCATCCCCAAATGCTCATGTCATGAGATGCAGTTCACATATCAACTCCAATATCTGTAAAAAGATAATACAACTTTTTATCAGTACAATGGTGCTGAGTAAGTCAACCCGCTCCACTTTAAGAAGTGGAATTTAAAATAGTGGTTGACACTCATTTAAAAAAAATAATTTTCACTTTTTCTTTTAAAAGGATCACACACATTACCTTTAACAAAATAAATAACTTTCATTCTTACCATTGTAGCAACTATGCACAAGAGGACACAATTTTCCATATATCATATCATATCATATCTTATCGATCATAAGTCATGATCAGCATGCAGCGGACTCATATACAGACACACTCCGGAGCCTAGGGTAACCCATCACGGATACACCCAAGAGTATAGACTCATACATGCAACAACGCCGTTTTGGCACAATTTATCAACAATGTCGTCTTGGTATATTTAGAGAGGGAGGCCCCGCAAGACACATCCCTAGTGCATTAGCCCTCTATCAAGTATGGCATCTTACTCAAGTTTCTAGTGCACAATGGATTTAAAAGTGTTTTTCACAATTTTCCACATAATATCCTCTTTAAAAGAGTTTTCAACAATTTCACGGGAGTAACCTCATAACAAGGGCATTCAATAATGCCAAATATCATTTCAACATTTAACTCCCATATCAATATCTCATAAATATGAAAATATCATTTCATGGATCTCAAAATCCAACAATTTCTCAATTGGACCAAAAATCAAGTCCAATATCGCAGTTTACGCCAAGTCAGTTTAAAAATTCATATGAAAGGCGATTGCTATGAAATTTAAACTGTAGATACTCAACACATAGTTGAACAAGTTTCATGTTTTACACTTTTCAAAATAAGGATGGAAACATTTCAAAAATCGAGTTCTTTTCAGAACATGTATTCTGCCAGAAATTCAATAGTGACTCTATAATTTTTAACATGTTTTAAAAATAGTAATTCGCGACCAAAAATTCTAAAATTTTACCACAAGGTAGATAGCACATAGATAAATATTTTTCATGAAGAAACCATTTGGCTTTGAGACACTTAAGACCTTAAAAAATGTGAATTTCAGAAAACACTATCATTTCTTAGATTTCAACAAAAAGAGATTTCAACTTTCGATAAAGCGGATCCCATAACTTTTCCATATGAGTTCTAAAAATTATAACATTTTACAGAAAGATACTCAACTCAATAAGGAATAAGTTTTATAAAGGAACCTTTGAGGGATAATGAACCAAAATAGTTTAAAAATATGGATCTTTACGTAAATGAAAAACTGACAGATTTTGGTATAATGGGAAAATTCTAATTTTGTACTCTCAAAACATGGATTGGGATCTCCAAAACTTGAATTAGAGAGTGTTAACTTACTGAATTGATCTATAAGAGCAAGAAGATTCAAAGATAATGGCCGTTATAACACAAGATTCGCACCACAAATTACGGGTTTCGCTGAAATTCGACAAATAGAGGGAAATCAATTTATAGTATAAAAATAAAAGATTTAGATCTCTAAGATACAAGTTTACAAGGAGGATATCTTACTAACCAAGTGTTTAGAAGAGTTAGAACTCTTAGAATGATGAAGGTTGCCAAGCCTACAAGACTTCACAATCATTAAGATATGCTCACTATGTGGGAGAACTTTGAAGAATAAAATGGGTAGTGAATTTGGCTAATGAGATGGATGAGATTGGTATGTTTGAAGGCTAGAAACTCCCTCTATTTATAGGCTAAGATTTGAACAATTGAACATGACACATTGTGAGAGTGATTACAACCTCACAAATCATCCAATTAAGTGTGTCTTGAGCAATAATGGTTAGAGTATTTGTATCCACTCATTTGGTCCTTATAGCCTAACAAAGAGACTATTAATTTGGGAGGCTATTATTTTTGTCCATCATGTTGTCTATTAACATAATGGTTTGTCTATTATGGAGGCTATTAATCTTGGTGGGTTCAAGAGATAATTGATCACCTTTCTTTGCTAGCCATTCATCCAAGACACTTGTTAATCATGTTGATTTTTCATCTATTTGTTTAGGAAGAAAATTTCTTGCAATTGCTTTTAACCTTATATTTGTGTAAGTAGTGTATCATGAAAATGATTGAAGTATTAGCTTGTCTACAAAAATCATTATTCTTGCCATTATTTAATGGCATGTATTTATACTCAATGAGTTGGATATGATAATATAATATTTAATTATTTATTTCAAGTATTGTATTTATATTAATGTGTTTTCAAAAAGATAATAATAATATACATGCATGGTTTTATTTTATTCATAACAATACTCAAACCACAAAGTCTTCTTGTCATCATCAAATAAAAATTATAATCTATGAATATATTTTCTTATATATAATTCTTATAGATTCACATAAAAACTCATACTTTTATTTTTAAAAAAATTTATTCCATAATGAATATTAAAATACTTAAAATATTCACATACTATCCTCATAATAATTTTCAAGACCAATGTATATATATATATATAATTATATATATAATTTAAATAATAGATTTAAAAAAAAATTCCATAAACTATATTTCTATTACCCTTGATATTGAAATTCATATTTCCTTTGGAAAAGACAAATTTACATATATAATTTTACAAGTGTTGTTTTGTAGAAAAAATCAATATACTAATTCTTTAAGCAAGTGTTTAAATATTTAATAAAAGTCTACTTAATAAATTAAAATTATTTTGGGTAATTTCTAAGGTATTACATAACACCCCAAGCCTCCTTCCGCCCTTGTCTCAAATCTGACCACATCCACCTTGCCAACAACTGCTTTACGTCACCCGACATAACCCACTTGACTCTAAACCATGCCACTCCTATATATCACAAAGAGCCACCAACCTCACATCTACAAAATAGGTGATCAATCGTTTCAATTTCCCTATAGCAAAAAAATACAGGAGGCTGCTGAATCTTGTATACAACCTCTTTTATATAATACTTCTTTTACTCGCAAACCATTATGGAAAACCTTCCAAGCTAGCAACTTCGCTTTCATAGGAATTTTGATCCTCCAAATAATTCGCCATAGCCACTGCATATCTTGCTGCTCTCCCCCAACGACAGCCTTCCAGCAAGACAGAGTTGTGTACCTCCCCTTACCTTTCAACAACCACACCACCTGGTCCTCCATAAATTGGTTAAGCTGCGTGTGTTTGATCACCGCCAAGAATTCATTACAAATCTCATTTTCCGAATCAAAGATCTGCCTCCTCAACCCAACACTCCAGACCCACTCGAAACCCGACCATGTACCAAACTCGACTACCATCCCATCCTTATTAGAAGACAAAGAAAATATTATTGGAAAAATCTCATTCAACGGTCTACCTTCCCTCACCCAACAGTCATGCCAGAACCGAGTAGAGGCACCATTCCCTACTTGAATACTAAGCCCACCCCTTTGGAGACTGAATATCGACCTATCCCAATTTCTACTAATGTTACCCCATAAGGACTAGCCTCATCTTATTTCTGAAATTAAAGGCGCTGAACCCCCATAATAGTTCTCATCAATAACTTTCTTCCATAAATTATTTTCGTTGCCAAATCTCCATCTCCACTTGAGTAACAGGGTTTCATTAAATAACTTAGTATCCCAAATACTCAGTCACCCATCATCCTTATGAAGACAAATCTTATCCCAACAAATTATGTCCAATTTACTGGAGTCATCCCACTCGTTCCAAAAGAATCTCCAAGAATCTGTGGGTTAGGCTGGTCCGATAACAACTAATAATTGTAACAACGAACAATGTTTGATAGAAATAATTATAGCTGAACTAAAAAGGCGAGTCCGCCAAAACACGCCCCCACCATGGGCTAGCCCGTGTCGATCCATCGACCCATATTGACATCTCTAACTAAAACATTTTGATTAAAACCATATACAACATGTAATACTCCTCTGTCCCAACTCAAATGTCTTACTTTTTATTTTTTGATGTCCCATCATAAATGTCTTATTTCTATAAATAAAAATAATTTTTCCCTCTAACAACTATGTGGGCCTCATCATATACTCACAAATAAATTTTATCTTAATTCACGTGCGCAACAGTAACAAGACGATATAAATGGGATGGAGGGAGTATAATTTAAACAAATCAACAATACATGTACAACAAACGACAACCAAATACATCACATATAAAAGCAGGTCGACAAGAACACATGTACAACAAACGACAACCAAATTTGACATGGTTTAAACATAAATGCATCATATACAACACAATTATGAATATACAGCATGCAACATCACTAATACAACATAATAGAACCAGATAATGCAAGGTTTTCATAATTGAGATATTATATGGGATTGTTTTTCTCTCTGCAGCATCGAAATTGTAGAATCGAAGCAAGTGTTAGGTCCCCAAAAACTTATATGCAACAGTAAAGATGGACAAAAACCAATACCAAAACAGAGTATGTAGTTGCCCAGTTGTTAGGATAATAAATTGATGCGGAAATGTTGTCGGGGCGTTATCCAAACAACTCGTCAACAACCAGAAGATATAAACAGAACATAGTGCAAAAATAAAAGTAGAGAACACCAGAAATTTGATCACGCAGTTCGATCAACAGATCTACATCTGGTAACTCCAAGCTAAGATTTCACGAGATCATCACCAAACATGTTGCAAGGTTTTACCAACCCATTTTCCAACACCCTATTCACTAACGAACTTCCTTATCCCTCCAATAGACTAAGAAAACAACCGGAAGCCTCAAGAATATCTATCCAGCTGTTGTCAACACAATTCACTAGAAGGTGTGGAAATGGTGTTTGTAATATCTAGCTACTTAATCTAATCAAGCACAAGGTGAGACACTACTCAAACTAAACTCCACATTTGTGTTTACAAATGATAAAACATGTAAATCAAAACACAAACCCAAAAACCCAAAAATGACAGAAGCAATCAAACAACAAGAATTGTACCGAGCTAGGAATGGTTGTTTGAGCCTTCTGGAAACAACAGAAATGGGGGTTGAACAGCTCCAGTTTCCTCAGATTTCCATGGTAGTGAAGGACCTTGAGAGTGCTCTGTTTTCTCCTCTTTGGAGTGGCTGAATTTTGGTGCTAATGAGGAAGAGTCGAAAACATGTATTTATAGAAGTACAAGGCCCGTTTAAAACCTAAAAGCCTGCTGGGAGGAAGTGGCCACGTCACTGTCCTTTTGTATTTTCCAGTTGCACAACACTCGTTGTTGATAAGTTGTTTCAACATCAGAGGAACAACGAACATCTGCACAAAACTTGAAATCTGTTGTAACAAACTTTGCCACATCATCTCCCTTTTTGTCCCTTCTCCATCGCCAGCTTGCATTGTTCATGAGACGTCGTCACAACTACAGAACAACGTTGATCATCTTCACAACATAGGACTCAAGGACTCAACAATAAGATCGGACTCAAGGACTCAACAATAAGATCCTTAAATCTGATGAAATTACAATAATTGGTGAAATCAATTATGTATACTAACAATCAAAATCTTAAATTCATGTGTTGATAAATCTTACAAGGTAATTAATACAATACAATACAAAAAATCACAATTAAATATAAAAATTTTACAAGACTATCATATTGTGGGTTTTGAAACATCATACAAAATGAGCTACAAATTATTAAGTTTAAAAGTTACTTTCATTCTAAATCATAAAATCGTACACAGACCTTATGCGTATAAGGAAGTATGATCGTAAAATAGTATAAGTGATTAAAGGAGTTGATCATAAAATCATAATATTTTACAATCAGGATCGGGATCTTATCAAGATCTTACTAATTTTAAGGTACTACAAAGATCATGATCGTTTTAAATATGTACGTTCGTAAAATCGTAAGTTTCTAAAATTGGAATCGAGATCTTAGCATCTATGAAATAAATAATCATGCAAATTGAAAACAAAGAAGTAACATATAACATTTTAAATTACATAATCAACAAATTCATAGTTGGGTACAACACTTTTGCATGTCAAATCAACAGAAACTACTGACCATGGGGCAGATGAATCTCTCAAATAATAAGTTTCTTTTGTGCTAGTGTGCCAAACAAGTTGAATCGCTTGCATTATTTCCGGAATATTTTTCATTCTTCAAGCATTTTTTTAAAAATTTATTAAACTTTCGATACTGGAAGGTTTTTATTCCGCATGACATTCGTCTCAATAAATTTGAAGTCAACGAGTGAAAAGAGGCAATGAAGAATACTTTTCTTGCAGGGTTTGAATGTGAATTCCAATACGGGAATGTAAAAATAGAGAGATTAGGGCTTTTACTTATTTGAGTGATTTGTGGATTCACATTGTGAGATTTATTTAACACAAAAGATAAAAACTCAGTTGGTTATGCTATTGACACCTTTTTTTACAAAGCACATATAAAATCCATGCCAATTACATAATTACTTACATACTTCAATATTGCCAATATTGTGTTATTACAATAAAATATTTATTTGTAGTATTCAAATTAACATAGAATAGAAAGAAAAAATGAAATTAAAGCTCATGCCAAACATTCCATGAAACAACATACATATTGCGAATTTAGCATTGCAAAATTGTTCTATAATAAACCCACACAACAGTCCAGTGCATCGGCATTTGAAATGGATCAAGCATCATCTCTTCAATCGTATACCAATACTTGCATTGCACAAGAAGTGAGCGAACACATAATTAGCCAATAAAAAATGAATGTAATCATTATTATTTATGTATTTATATGCATATTACGTGTACTCCTCATACTGTATATGAAAATATGTATTTGTTTATCTTTCAATAGCAAGATTATTATAAATAAAAAAAAGTTGTGAATGGCATATATAAAATATACATTTACTAGTATTACAAAGAGAATAATACTATAATAATCTACTGTTGTTTTGAAAGTTTTTTTTTCAATTATAAATTCATATTTTTTTCCCTTGTCACCTACCAAGTTAGCAGTTACCCCTATTATTTCTTCTTCTTCTAGGCGCCATTAGAAGTAGAGATTCAATAAAAACAGATTTGTTATGGTGCGGATATGATAATATCTTCACATACGAAATTTATTCCTAACCGTTGATCAAAGAATAAAATTAATGGTCAAGATTAGTGGAAAGGGTAATATTGTAATTTTCAAATATTGAGTTCATCCCCCTCTGTTCCGCACTGCTCTTCGATATTGGACAAGTTTATCTCGGAATGAGTGACCAGATAATCATGTTCAACATTTTTCTTCCATTTTGAGATGGGATCAGAGAATTTGTAGACTTCATACAGTATTTGGCCTTCGCATCGCACAAAAGTTTTCTGCAATCATTCTCTGAATTTTCATTGATAATGATATGCTGCTATATGTGTCTCCATCTTCGGCACCAAGCGGAAAGCCATATGCCTACCCCGATTGTCTTAACTAGTTTCCTGGGATTACAACTACCTTAGAGAAGAACTTGCCTGTCCCTCGAATCCCATCGCTGAAATATATATGATTGTATCGTTGAAAATATAAGATCCAGTATCTGAAATGTATAGGGGTTTGTTGCTTAAATTCGGTCGCTGAAATTTAATGTTTCTATCGCTTAAACATATTGGACCCCGTCGCTGAATGTATGGTATTCTGTCGCTTAAAAGGTATGGAGTTCTCTTAACTTCGTTTATTGCGCTTTTAGTTCTTTAAGGTAGTCTCCCTTCTAACTTTCCCTTGCTATTATGAGTTTTGCTTTCTTTTGTTGAGTTAGGACCCTAACTTCATATAGGACTTCCTATCGCTGAAATGAGCTCATTTTAAACATGCATCAACAAGAAATAAATGCTTAGAAGGCGACATAAGTGACGCCAAATGAACTGGAGATGGAAGTATTCATGATTTAGGGTTTGATTGATTGAATAGTGATAATGGCCAAAATTGTCCATTATTTCCAATCCATTTTCGTGTCTGAGACGGACATTTTGATCGCAATCCCATCTTATTTTAATGAGAAAGCAGTTGAATTCGACAGATTGATGCAAGTTTGTAAGAATAATAAGCTGGTAATGAAAGACACAAAAATATGCAATTTTAATTGCATTTGTGTTAGAAAAATCCAAAAACATGAAAAAAGGAAAAAGAAAAGAAAAAGGAATGAAAAGATGGGCAAAAGAATAAAATAGCCCACGAAAATAAAAAAGATGGGAAAAAGAATGAAAATCCCACAAACTGAAATTTTGGTTAAGTGTTGAAGACCAATTCGGTCTATACACAATTCGGCCTAAACCGAATTGCTCATTAGACCGAATTACTGAATAGAAGTGTTGAAGAATAAAAGAGCAACCAATTCGGTCTGTGGTAATTCGGTCTATACCGAATTGACCCCTAGACCGAATTGCACTTTGGAAAGAAGAAGACCCTGAGCAGAAAGGAAAAGAAGGAGTTCGATCTATGCAATTCGGTCTAGGCCGAATTGATTGCATAGATCGAATTGCCTCAAAGCAAGGAAGCCAAGCAGGAGCCATCATCAGTTCGACAAAGGCCAATTCGGTCTACCCATAGACCGAATCACCACATTTCATGCTCAAGATCAAGGAGAAAGACCTCATGTCACCAATTCGGTCTAAACCGAACTACTTGAGGAGACCGAACCACATTCGAAATTGCAGCTTTGAGCACGTGAGAAATGCATGGCACTGTGGATGGGCCCTGATGGGCCTAGGGTTCCGAGAAGAAGTATAAAAGCTGACCTTCCTGAACAAAAAAAAACATACAGACAAACACTTGGACGTTTTGCTGGGAGACAAAAAGAAGGAACAGAAGGTGTTCTCCACCCCTTAAGGGTTAGGTGGGTAGTTTAGTTTAGTTATTTTATTTTCGAGTTTGTAGTGTAGTTTTATTGCTTTGAGCTTAGTTTATCTTCATAGAAGCTTGTCACTACCTTTAGTGTAGCCATTACCATAAACTTTAAATGCTTTGTAGTTATAATGAACCCTACCTTCAAGCTAATGATGGTTTTAGGGTTATTTGTTGCTTTCAAGTGTCAATACAAGAAAGAATCCAGAAATGGGTTTTTATTTCAAGTGTTTGACACTTATTTAATGCTTTCCTTAGCAATAAATGTTATAATGTTTGTTTGTTTCAACTAGGTTACATTTATTATGTCCTAGTTGATTTACATTCTCAATAAATGCATGTTTAGTGGGTTTTTGGCTTGTTCTTACACCTTAGTGATTCAAATGAGTGTTCTTAGGTTTTAGATGATTTTAGGCTTGTTAGAATTTATTCTCATGTTTATTCAGTTGCTGTTTTATTCTCTTTTTGTTAGCTTATTGTTGCCTTAGATAATGTAGGTGTTCTTATTTTTATGCATGTGTTCTTATTATTTATTAGTTGTTTAGGTCTTTAATCTTTGATTGCTTGTTTGTAGAATTAAGGTTTGTTTCATGCCAATACCTGCTAGCCACGTAACCTACTATGCCTATTTTCCTTAAAACACTCATTAGTGTGGCTGTGAGGTGACATTGATGTGAAATGAAGGATTTGGTAAATCTTATTCATCATGAACCACACAATGTAAACCGAACCTGCACTTATGAGTTAAAAATATCTTTTATGAGAGAAAAGACATGCAATTCGATTTGAGGCAATTCGGTCTAAACCGAATTGCCCATGAGAATGGAATTACATGGCAAAAATATTTGTCGAATGCCTTGTCTGAAAATTTATATGCAATTCGATCTAGGTAATTCGGTCTATACCGAATTGCCCATGAGACCAAATTGCATAGCAAAAATTGTTCTCATATAGTGCACAAGCAATTCGGTATGTGCGAATTCGGTTTAGACCGAATTCCTCCCATAGATCGAATTGACCTTGTACACCATATTGTATGCATTCCATCCCTTCATGCCTTAGTTTATTTTCTTTGTCTCACCAATTCGAATTGTCCAATTCGGTATAGACCGAATTCAATTGGCAATTCAAATTATCCTCATTTTTGGGTAAATGCCTTAGCCAAATTTGAGTAAAGTAATGACTTCGTCAATTCGAATTGTCCAATTCGGTTTAGACCGAATTGCTCTGACAATTCGAATTAGAGGATGTTTCATGCCTTTACTAGGACTAATTGGGCATGGTGTTACTTCATACCTCATGCATCCTCAATTCGGCCTAATTTGCATTTTGCCCAATAGACCGAATTGCTTTCTTCCTTCTACTTTCAAAACTCCAAAAAATTTTATTACTCGAGTTGTGTAAGTTGCATGCGTATAGTGGGCCTATGCCTATTACACCTAATTTTATCCATTACACATCTCAACTCATTAGTGTCTATTTATTGTGTGACTAACTCTCACACAATACCAAAAACATTTTCTTAACTTTGTTTATTTTCCCTTTCATTGTGTGTATGAACAGCTAGTAAGAAATATATCAGACTAATGTTGGCGGGTATTCCCATACGGATAACTAGCTCGTATTCTGAATATTAATTACTAGTTGTTATTTTGCATGGTTCGGATAGTGGTCGGTGGAAACCTTGGCGGTTCGTCCATCCGGGATTATGACAGCTGCTCAGCTGACTCCTATCCAGATACAGTTTTCTTTTCTTTACCTTAATTTCAAACCTGAATCTAGAGTTGTAGTAATAATAGATAATATATGCCAATGTTATCTAATAATTATTACAATAATAGAACATGTGGGTTTTAATCCAGATTCACGGACAGTGAAGTCTAAGATGACGGCGACAACTGTCATTTAAGGCATTCTACTGTCTAAAAATCATTCCATCTGGAATACTTGGGACCCGGATAGCAGATGTTTGCCGTCCGGATAACCCCAATTATTTATGGCAATCTCTTTAGCCATTTTCTTCGTATCTCTGGCTAATTCATCTTTGTGTATCAAATTCTGTCTAACCCCACCATATATTTTGGGGTAATTTATTTTACTTCACATATACATGTATGCATGATATTATTATGTAGATATTGTGGTCTATAATATTTTGGAGATCCTCCTCCTTGGACATAGAAGCCTTGATTTAAATCAGATGCTGCATAATAACTTTCCACAAAAATCACTTCATAAAATCCGGATCTGAGTAAGGGATAAATTCGACAGTTATGACTAATTCATATTCTACTGGGGGTTGATTTTGAGAACTTAGAAGCAGAGTCAGCGATTAGGTCTCACCTAGACTGAAAGGATCTTTGTTTAGTTGAGAGTTTAGTACTTGTTTAGGGAATGATTTTCAAATATCTATTTGTTTCGCAAAATTACTGTGTGTTGGAAATCTTGTATTAAGTGTTGCATCGAATCAATGTCCACTTGGATTCGGATAATATGTGATAAATAATATTGGAGAAACAACATATAGGCCTTGGTTAATTTCTAAGGTAAGGTTGACTATTCTTTCAACTACTATCTTCCTCCGCCAAAGCTTAAAATTGAGTCTTGATTGAGTACATTCGGAATAGATCTTCATAGGTCTGTTCCACTCATGTTTGTATCTCGTAACTACCCGGATGTTATAAGCCATGTGGCTTACTAACATTTGGGAAGTTCTAAATCTGCATCTGGTCACCAAGACCAGGGGCTCTTTTATACTAACGGAATGTGATGATCTTTTAAGACTTCCGAGTGATAGGTTTTAAATGCTTTATTTACTGCTTTCTTTATCGCTTTCTTTAAAATGCTTTCATAGAGGTCACTCGGAAGAATTAGAGGTTGGCCGCCGGTTGTAAGGTTTAAGAGTTATGGATTAGTTCGGGATTAAATTTAAACTTTGGGTGTGACAAGGGGGATGATAGGAGTACTTGGCATATCAACTAATGATATGTTAGGTGTTGCTTGTCCACCACATATGACTAACATACTCTTGCAAGGCATTGCAAGGGGAGTTATTAATCTGTGGTATCTTAGAAATTGAGGTCTTAAGAGCATGTAAATTCTGACTGTAAGTATCTGTCTGTCAAAGGGAACATAGTCCAGAAAGCATGAGAGTTAGCTAACTGATGAATTATCCCAACCAAAGATCTGTGTAATTAAAATGGAAGTTTAATTGTGTTTCATCTGAATCTTGTCCAATCTTTATTATTTTCTCCCTGTCCCTTCTGTCACATTTTAAATCTGCTTTCGTAGAGTAATTTTATTCGCTTTCTTAGCATAATTCTTATTGATTTCTAAGAATAGAATTTAATCGCTTTTTAGACTAAAGTTACCATGCTTTGTAGAATAATTTTACTGCTTTCTTAGTCTAGTTTAAATTATTGTCAAGTAGTTGTTAGAAATCATTGCAAAACTTGAATCGAGTAACCGAGTGGAAAATCTTAGTAAACGACGTGGGCCCTGCTTCTATCGCACATCCTCCAGTGAACGATCCGGTCTTACTATAAATTACTGCAATTTTTGACACTGTGCGCTTTTGGGGGCACAGTTTCTTAACACGAGTAATAAAAACGTGACAACCTATAATATATCCCTAATCCCAACTCCATCTTCATAAATTGGTTTCATTAAATAAAATTAAAAACCAGGATTATGATTTTTCAGAAAATACTCATATAGTGGGAACTTGTCAAAAGTTTCATGGCAAGGAACTTCATGACATGAAATTATGAAAAGTTTCATGGCGCCGTTGCCGGGGACCTTCAGTGTGGCAGACAGATGTAATAAATGATACTATATTAAGTATTGAGCATTGATGTGTCAAGATTGAACTGTCTATCCCGGCTGCACCATGAAATTTGTCAAAAGTTTCATGCCGGGGAGGTCCACAGCGCCGTTTGAAATCAAAGTATCCCACATGAGTAATAAAAAGTGAAATATATCCTTAAACCCCTTTCCCACGAATCATAACTCTTTTCTTTTAATAAATTTAACTTGGGATATTTTAGAAATACTCGTGTAGGAAATTGTCAAAAGTTTCATGGCGCCGTTGCCGGGGAGGATGCAGCGCCGTTTATTAAGAGAACTACACTCCTGATTTACTCATAGATAGTTTTTGTATATATTCGTGAACCATTACTAACCTAGGGGTTGTGCAGGTGCTGTCAAATCTTGATACAAACTGCTTATGCAAAGGAGAAAGGCCACATAGCCTGAGCTACCGTTCGATCTAGAAATAGAAAGGACCGCTCGCCAACTGAGGGCGCAAGCCAGACGAAGGAAAGAGCAGGAAGCCCGGACTCGTACCTCACCCGAAACCACAAGCAGTGAAATATCCGATATGGCAGAGAACCAAGACATTCCCCCGATCTTACCAATAGACCAACCACCCAATAATCCTGGTAATGGAGCTGATGGGGGTATGGTAGAACACCCGAATCGTGCCAACGAGGAGGAAAATCTACCTAATCCAAATCAGCAACAGTATCAGCAGTTCCACCAACAACCACCACCCCCTAACCAATATAACCAACAAAACCAAAATATACCAAACCAGCAATACCAAAATCAAGCCTTCAATCAGGACCAGTTCCAAAACAACCCTCATGATCCTGAAAATCTGTTCCAACAGAATCCCAACTATCACTAGCAGTATCAAAACCAAGCAGAGCAAGGAAATCAACAGCAGCAAGCAGCAGCTGATTTTATGCAGCCCATCATGGAGCCCTATCTGGATAGGCCTGGGAGAGCACAATTTCCTGCACGCAATTTTGAGCTCAAACCAGCACTCATCAACCTGGTGCAAAACAACCAATTTTGCGGTGCAAATCATGAGGATCCCCATGATCATCTCCAAACCTTCCTGGAGCTCTGTGACACAATAAAAAATCAGGGAGTCTCACCTGATGCTATAAGACTAATGTTGTTTTCCTTTTCTTTGTTTAGTGGTGCCAGGGATTGGTATAAATCATTGCCCATAAATCAGAGGAGTACCTGGGCAGATTTGATGAGGAGTTTTCTGTTAAAGTACTTTCCTGAATCTAAGATAGACGAGGGACGAGAGAAAATTGGAGAGTTCAAGATGAAGCCGGACGAGTCATTGTACGACGCAAAGGAGAGGTTCGCCAGCCTCTTGAGGCGATGCCCCCAACACGGATATCAACCGTGGGAGCAACTGAGGAAATTCTATGGAGGACTCACCCATCCATGGAGAATGATGTTGGACGCTGCAGGAGGAAGGCATTTACTCCATTTGCCCATGGATCAAGCCTGGGAAAAGATTGAGACAATGTCTGTCAACAGATCTGTATTGAACAGCAGTGACAAGAAGGCGGACCCTCCTAGAAAAGTTTTTGTTGTGGGTGAAGGAAAAACGGATTTCGAAAAATTGCTGGAACAGGTAGCTGCGATACAGCTAGGACAGGAGAAAGGAAAGGGAACAGGTACTTCTCAGGCAGGAGTCTCATCTAGCCAAGTGCAAGCACAGCAATCGGGAGCAATTTGTGGGCTCTGTCAAGGACCACATCCAACTGACACATGCCAACAACTAGCTACCGAAAGCTGCAATTACGCAGGGAACTACCAGAACCGCCACCCCAACCTCTCCTATTCCAACAACAATGCACTCAACGCGCATTTGTTAACACAGCCAAACTAGCCTAACCAGTTCGCAAACCAGAACCTTCAGCATAACTTCAGACCTCAGAACCAAGGATTCGTTCAGCAGAGAGTTCAGAACTTCCAGAATCAGAACCAGAACTTTCAACCCCATATCCAACAGAGGCCCAACCAAAACCAAGGCCAGAATTTCCAAAACTTCCAAGCCCAACCTGATCAGAATCAGCAATATAACCAAAAGCCACCATCTCGCCTGGAGAATTTGATGACTGAGTTTATTTCCAATCAAAGGGAGATAAACCAGCAGTTGCAATCATCAATAAAAAATGTGGAGACGCAGAACAGAGGGAAAGGAACACTGCCGAGCAGCACTGAAGCCAACCCGCAATGCAAGGCAATCACATTGCGGGGAGGCAAGACTCTGAAGGGAAATGTTGGATCTGCAAAGAAGAAAGCTATGAAAGTAAAGGTTTCATTGGAGGTGGAAAAGGAAAAGGTTGAAGGAGATGAAAGTGTTGAGCTGGTAAAGGATAAATCAGATACAGCTAACTCGCAGGCTGAAGCTGCAAATGAAGCTGAAAAGGGTATGGGTGAAGGTACAACTTCCTTCTCTTTACCACCAAAAATTGATAATAATAAGTACATGCCAAGGGTGCTGTACCCTGCACGTCTTAAAAATAAGGAACATGACCTTAAATTCAAGAAATTTCTAGAACGGTTAAAGTCTGTAGAGATAACCATTCCTCTCGTGGAAATGATTTCAGAAATGCCCACCTATGTTAAGTTCTTGAAAGAATTGATTTCAGGGAAAAGGCAGGTAGAGCAGGAGGAGGTGATCATTCTCAACAGCACATGCGGTTCCATAGTTCAGAGGAAGCTACCCGAAAAGAAAGAGGACCCTGGGTGTTGCACGCTACTAGTACAGATTGGAAAGGCCAAAGTGAGCATGGGGTTATGTGATCTAGGATCCAGCATCAACGTGATGCCTCTAGCCATGGCGATTCGCCTAAGGCTCGGAGAGATTGAACCAGTCAAGATGAAACTGCAGCTGGCAGACAGATCAATCACTAAGCCCGTAGGAATCCTCAAGGATGTGGTAGTCAAAACCGGCCAAGTTCTTTTCCCGGTTGACTTCATCATCCTTGACATTGAAGAGGACTCTGAAATGCCACTTATCCTGGGACGCCCGTTTTTGGCCACTGGCGGTGCACTGATTGATGCCACATCTGGAAGAGTCACATTGAGGGTAGACAATCGAGAAATCTCTTTTGACATGTAGGAGCTGCAGAAATTCCCGAATGAGGGATCTTATTCCATGTTTGATGTAATAGAAAGTAGGTGTGAGGACGAGAGCATAGACTCTATGACTGTGATGACGGACAAAGTTTCAAAACAGGTACTGACGCCTGGAGGTGCTGAGCAACAAAGAAGCTGCAACGCTGTTCACTTCGAAGACCCTATCACTGGGGATCTTGAAGAGTTTGACGGTGTTGAATTCACTCCGGAGGAGGAAGAGAGCACCACGGAAGAGGAAGTGGACCCTGTACTGACACAGGGTCCTGAAGGTAAATCTGATCTCTCACCCCCAACCATTTCTCGCAAATTACTACCTTCCGTTGAATGCCCGCCAGAACTTGAACTTAAAATACTTCCAGATCATCTTAAGTACGTTTTTCTCGCTGAACATAAAAGATTACCGGTAATTGTGTCAGCTAAGCTGACACAAGAACAAGAAAAAGCTCTGGTAGACATTCTAAAGAAATATGTACATGCAATTAGATGGATCATTTCTGATATAAAAGGAATAAGCCCCTCTGTTTGCATGCACAGAATTTTAATAGAAGAGGAGTACAAGCCCTCTAGGCAACCACAAAGGCATCTGAACCCCCATATGCAAGAAGTGGTAAGGAAAGAAGTTATCAAGCTCTTAGATGCTGGTATCATCTATCCTATATCTGACAGCAAATGGGTTAGCCCAGTGCAGGGAGTACCTAAGCGTGGGGGGATGTGCAAAACGACTAATGAGCAAGGAGAAGAAGTGGCGACACGTCCAATAACCGGTTGGAGAGTCTGCATCGACTACCGGAAGCTTAACACCGCTACGCGGAAGGATCATTTTCCCTTGCCATTCATTGATCAGATGCTGGAGAGGTTGGCCAGGAGGGAGTACTACTGCTTTTTGGATGGGTACTCTGGTTATAATCAGATTGTAATAGCTAGTGAAGATCATGATAAGACCACTTTCACGTGCCCATATGGAACTTTTGCGTACATGCCCTTTGGACTTTGCAATGCGCCTGCCACTTTTCAGCGATGCATGATGTCTATCTTCTCAGAATTTATCGAAAAATGCATTGAAGTTTTCATGGATGACTTCTCTGTGTATGGAGATACTTTTGATGAATGTTTGACAAATCTTGCAAATATTTTAAAAAGATGCGAGGACACTAACCTAGTTCTAAACTGGGAGAAGTGCCATTTCATGGTCACCGAAGGAATAGTATTGGATCACCGCATCTCGCGCGCAGGCATCGAAGTCGATAGGGCCAAAGTCTCAGTCATATCCAACCTTCCATTACCAAACTCAATAAAAGCAGTTAGGAGTTTCTTAGGGCATGCCGGTTTTTACCGGAGATTCATTAAAGACTTTTCTAAAATTGCCAAGCCGCTCACTAATTTGCTTTGTAAAGAAAATTTTTTCGTAATAAGTGAAGTGTGTGTTCAAGCCTTTGACACGCTCAAGAAGATGTTGATTTATGCTGCAATAGTGCAACCACCCGATTGGTCAATGCCTTTCGAGGTCATGTGAGATGCAAGTGATCTCGCCGTGGGTACAGTTCTTGGGCAACATAAGAAAGGAAGGCACTGCGTGATTCATTACACCAGCCATGCCCTGACTGAAGCCCAAGTCAATTACACCACCACGGAGAAAGAGATGTATGATGTGGTTTTCGCGTTTGATAAATTCAGACAATACCTCATTGGTACGAAAACAATAGTATACACCGATCACTCTGCACTGAGATACTTGTTCAGCAAACAAGACGCCAAACCTCGATTAATCAGGTGGGTACTTTTGTTGCAAGAATTTGACATCATAATAAAAGATAGAAAAGGCAGAGACAATGGTGCTGCTGACCATTTGTCTCGAATAGAAAATGATAAAAATGAGATAGCCGTCAATGAAAATTTTCCGGATGAGCAACTGTTTGCCTTGCATCTTCATGATCAAGCTTGTCCATTGTTTTCCGACATTGCTAACTTTTTAGCATGTGGAATAACTCCACCATTCCAGAGCAAGAAACAGAAAGCAAGGTTCAACCAAGATGTAGTTAACTACTTCTGGAAAGATCCTTATCTCTTTAAGCATTGTGCAGATTCGATTATTAGACGTTGTATAACTGAGCACGAGGCTTATCAAATCGCTAAAAAATGTCATGAATCGGAATATGGAGGTCACCATGGCCCCACTCGAACAGCTCACAAGGTGCTCGAGTGTGGTTTCTATTGGCCTACCATTTACGAGGATTGCAAGGCGTTTGTTAAGGCTTGCGACAGATGCCAAAGATTAGGGAATATCTCCAAGATGGATGAAATGCCTCAAAAAGGAATTCTCATCCTTGAGATTTTCGATGTATGGGGTATTAACTTCATGGGACCATTCCCGACATCTCATGGGAATCACTACATCTTGGTAGCTGTCGATTACGTGTCCAAGTGGGTCGAGGCGGTTGCGCTGCCAACCAAGGATGGTCATCAAGTCATCAAATTTTTGAAAAATAACATTTTCAATTTGGTGTACCTAAGGTAATCATATCTGATGGAGTAACCCACTTTGTCAACAAAGCTTTTGCAAATCTCATGAGCAGAAGTGGGATTCTCCACAAGATCGGCACGCCTTATCATCCCCAAACCAGTGGCCAAGTCGAGGTATCTAACCGCGAAATCAAACACATACTCGAAGCCACTGTAGGGATAACCCGCAAAGACTGGTCACGTAAACTCAATGATGCTCTATGGGCATACCGCACTGCATTCAAGACTCCCATTGGGATGTCCCCATACAGGCTTGTCTTTGGAAAAGCCTGTCATTTGCCTGTACAACTAGAGCACAAGGCTTACTGGGCCGTAAAAACGCTTAATTTTGACCCACGAGTTGCTCAGAGTAAGCGCAAGTTGGACCTTAATGAAATTAAGGAAATACGTGCGCAAGCTTATGAAAGCTCGAGGATTTACAAAGAGCGGACCCAGAAGTTACACGATCGCCGTATAAAGTTTAAACACTTCTATGTTGGCCAAAATGTCTTGCTATTCAATTCTAGGTTAAAGTTGTTCCCCGGAAAGCTTAAATCCAGATGGGAAGTGCCATACGAAGTGGTGCACGTGTTTGAAAGTGGAGCTGTCAGGATTCGAACTAACAAAGGAGAGCTGGTGGTGAATGGACATAGATTGAAGGAGTATCTAGGACAGCTCGACCCCGAAAAAGAAGTCCAAATGACATCAGAGCCGGCCTATGCTCAATAAATATATATATCTATATAATTATTTATTATATATTTATTCGTCTCGAACGATAAGTATCCAAAAATCAACTAAACATTTAGAGTACTAAGACTCTAAATGTGAGGATGTTGATATTTGGAGAAAAATTTAATAATTTTCTTATGTTTACCTTGCAGGAATTCATGGAACCAACAAAAAGAAGGACAAAGCTTCGAAAACCAGGTTCCCGGTTGGATTAATACTACAATTAATGGAAAGTAATTTCAGAATTTAGAGAAATTTAAAATCCGGAATAAATCCATAAAATGAGGGTGTTAATCCAACCTAATTTATGCAAGCAATTTATAATAGAGTAATACTTCTGTTTAAATGTGTGTTTACAGTATGCTTTTCCTTAAGAAAACCCATAATTTCAGAAAATTGGAAATTTTGAAAATTCTCAAAATTTTTCTAAGTGTTGATTGCGATCTTCTTTTGTATCTCAAACCAATTCGGTCTACATCGAATTATTTGAAACAGATCACAATGGAGGTATGCCTTGGGAATTTTAACCAATTCGATCTCCAAGCAAATTCGGTCTAGACCGAATTGGCCTAAGAGACCGAATTGGCTTCCCAAGACACATACTCCATCCTTGTGTAAATCTGGCCAAGTAGCAATTCGGTCTATAGCAATTCGGTCTAGACCGAATTGATTTTGAATAGATCGAATTGATCTACAAAAGGCATTTGTGATTCCTTAGTTCTATTTATGCAAGTGAGCAATTCGATCTATAAGGCAATTCGGTCTAGACCGAATTGCCCATATAGACCGAATTGCCTCGCAAAAGCATCCCCCATTATTTTTCCTAAAGTAACCAGATTCAGTCTTCTTGCTGTAATTCGGTCTCTAGACCAATTCGGTCTAGACCGAATTGACTTTAAAAGACCACATTGCAGCAAGTGTGTGTTTGTTTCCCCTTGCAATTCGGTCTCTATGCCAATTCGGTTTAGACCGAGTTGGCCTAAGAGACCGAATCTCTCACAAACACTTGGAACCAACCATCAATTCGGTCTAGACCGAATTGATGGTTCGGTCTCCAATAGACCGAATTAGCCTACTCTCCTAACCCTTTATATTCCCTTTTCCCCCTCTTTCCCCTCACTTTCACCCTCCACACTTCGATATTTCCCCGAATCCTCTCTCGCGAACTTCGTCTTCCTCGCGAAACCAGAGCTCGAGCCAGTGCTTTACCTTGTTCGACTCCGTTCAAAGTGCTTAAAAATGGCGTCTTCTTCGTCTAATCCTACTGAGAGTGTCGGGTAAGTGTTCTGTTTTCGATTTCGCACTCCCATTTTCGCGATTTCAGTTTTGGTTTTTCCTTGTTTTTGCGAAATCGGTAATGGGGAGGGGAATGAGGCTTGTTTTCGTGTTAGGCATGGTCGGGAAGTGGCCGGAATGGTTTGGGTGTGGTCGGAAATAGGATAGAACAGATTAGTGCGAACTAGGGTTTTTCGTCCTTGAGTTCGAATTGCCATTGTTGCTGTTCGAGTTTTCTGTGGTGTAGGGATGTTCCCTTTTGAAAATTTTGGGCTTCAAAACCCATAAAAATCTGATCTTTGCTGTTATTGTGAATATTTGTTGTCATTATTTTTGATTATGCACATACTGTGTTGCCTGTTTAGACCTTGAGGATACGAAAATGGGAAAACATAGTGGTTTATTTTCCCTTGAAATCACTGTGTTATTTTACTGGTTATTTGATAATGTTGTTGGATATGCATGTTGATGATGTTGCCGAAGCTATGTTTTTGAAGCATGACTTATTGGCAAAATTTTGCATGACACTGGGTTATGAATGGACTATTCTCGTGTGTTGTTTTGAGGTTTGCATGTACTGTATTATACATCCCTCTTAATAAATGCTCCTGTGGGGTACCTGTTACCACCACTTGCAAACTCAACTGAAAAAGTTGATGTTTGCATATATTGGGAGCATGGTATTGCAGAGGAAACCATGCCAAAATTTTTCCAACAAGTATTTTCCAAACAATATTGGCATGGCACGTTTTGTCTAAAAAGACAATAGTTGGCAGATTTTGTTTTTATTCAAGTGGTTGACATGTTTATTGTTGGGATATGTGGGGAATAAACAAGGTAGCAACTTTGCTCACCCATTAATACCCATTTCCCAAAACAAAAACTCAAATGGGGGACCACTTACACCCTCAACTTCATTAAATAAACAAGTCAACACTTTCCATAAAATCAAAAAATGACCTTTTGCATGTGTATGTTCCATTTTTCATTAATTCTTTTCTCTTAGTCCATCACATTGTCCTAGTAATTGCATAACTCTTCTTATGTATTGAATTCTTCATTATTAAATATCCAACTTCCCTTTTTATATGCTTTTGACCACTCTCATAGTGATAAAAAATTTATGCTTTTCTTTTATAGGCTCAATAGCCTATAAAAATCTTTCTTTTGGTCCTTTGACCATTCAAAAACCTTTTAGACTGTTTTTAGTCTAAGAAAAAGTGGTAGGGGTCCAAGACCCTTACTTCTCTTATTTCCTTTACTTGTTAGTCGTAATAACAGTTAGATTTTATAATCTAACTCCATGTCTTTTAATATGTGGTAGAGCTCAATAAATTCAAGAAAAACCAATTAACTCACATTTTGAGCACATCTCAAAATGTGAGGATGTTGATTTTCCAACTCGAATGTGTTTATCAAAAATTTGTTAAAAATAGTTTCAATATCTCTTCTCAGGGACAAATACGTGATAACCTCCATAATGGGTCTTCCAACGACCACTCCAGACCTCGCCTTTTTGGAAATCGAAAGGCTGAAAAGGGAGATCGAGGAAAATAGAAAGGCCATCAGGGACGAATTTCATCTGAACATGGATCACCAGATCGAATGGAGATTTGAAATGAAAGATCACTGGTGGAGAGATATTCTAGAAGATGAGAGAAACCTTAAGGCCACATGCTTTGAAAGAGACCTCTGCCAGCACATGTGGAACTTCTGGAATAACGAATTCGACCAGGCGAGATATGACTTGAGGTTCGATGATCCGAGAGTTCATTATGAGAGAATGGTTTGGAGGATGATTCAGCAAAAGGCCAGGTGGAATCGAATGCTTGAGCAGCACCTCGGGACAAGAAAATAGCAGCCTTCGAACCAATCCCCATTCAACCAGCCATCACAAGGGAAACCAGAAGTCATTTTGACAGACAAACTCCTCCGGTACACAAAGTGGCGGTGTCTGGAGTGGTCTACATGACAGACGCTTTCCCATTCATATACAAGAAAGAACTATTTGACAATGGGACCATTTGCGGAACGGAAGAGCAATTGTGGCTCACAAAGCACGCCAAGGCACGCCACATTGAGATGGCATATAACTTCTGGGAGTCCCTTCAACCTGTGTTGAATTATGGAGCAGCCCACCACACTCCGATGCTGGACTCAATAATAGAAAAGACAAAAGCAATACAGAAGCTGTGGGGGGAATACATGAAGGCATGGGGGAGCTGGGAGAAGGACATCAGAAAGTCTGTGCTGAATCCAGGGGTGGTGATACCCCCGGGAAATGAGGAAATCATTCCGAGGTTTCTACCAACAAGATTTCCGGTGGTTGATCCCAAAGAAGCCACAATGGTTGGAATGCCTAGCTTTGCGCTAATGAAAGCCGAGTGCACAACGATGTACCAAACCAGAAATTGGGACAGGATGGGCAGAAAGAAAAAGCAGATACCACTGATGAGCCAGACCAAATGCCTGGAGTACTTGAACGTCCCACCGGTCCGGGACTTGTCAGGGCTAAATGAGAAGGAGGCAGACATCATGGACACTCTCTATGCAGACATGAAGACTAGATTCTTCGACCTACTACGAGAGATGGACAGGGAAGCCCTGAGGTACTGCCAAGAAAACAAAGTGCGATTACGTTATAACACGGGGTTCCAAGGAGTCCTGGGTAGATACTTCAAAGCTAAATGGACTGCCCAGCTTACAGCAATGACCGAGCCCAGTTTCATAGAGAAATATCTGAAAACCAAGGGGCCAGAGTTGGGGCTGTGGACCGAAGCTGATGACCAGATGATCGATGATTATGTGGACTCGACGTCCGAACCCCACCAGTCAACCGAATCTGCGCCAGATCCACCAAAGAAAAAGAGGAAACTGATAAAACTGGCTGAGAAAGAAAAGGCTGGAAGACATGCTGAATCTCAAGTCGAAATTCAAGAACCTCCCAGTCAGCCAAGGACTCTTCCACCAGTGCCCAAATTCGATGGCAAGCCCTCCAAACCAAAGAACAGAGGCAAGGAGCATGCCGTTGATCTATCCAAGAAAGAGCAGCAGCGTCTAGACCAATAACAATTTGATGCAAAAATAGCAAGAAAGGCCCAAGAAGAAGCTGACGCAGAAAAGGCAATGAAAGATCAGAAGCTTGCGGAAGTTGAACGGGCTGAGGAACAAAGGGCTGCTGCCTACAAGGCGCATCAAATTGAAAGAGAAAGGCGGGAGAAGGAAAAGGCCGATGCAGAAATGGCCAAAGAAACAGAAGAGTGGAGGCAACAACGAGAAGCAGAAAGGGCCGAGCAAGACAGATTGTGGAAGGACGAAATGGCCAAGAAAGCTGAGGAAGAGGCTAAGAAGGCTGAAATGGAGGAGAACATTAGAAAAGCCCGGGAAGAGGAGGAGAATAGAAAGGCTGCTGAGAAAATTCACGCCGAGCTAGAGAAGAAGCAGACGAAAGAGATCACAACAGAGGCCGATGTTGGGGACGATGATTGTCAGATAATCAGCGGAACCAACATCGTACCTGTTAAAGTAAAAGAAGAGCCGGCTGAATGGGCTAAAGATCGAAAGCAGCAGCAGAAGGAGATAGCTACTAGGAGGAGTGGGAGTGGAAAGAAAATGGATGAGATCGGTGAAGGACTCAAACCCACAGAAGAGATAGAGGAAATGGTGCAGGAGGGCAGTGAGCGTTTTGAACAATTGAAGGAAAAGACTGCAGAACTTTTAGTAAGTTTTGACCAAGTTGCTGCAAATGCAATGGCTGCAGCTGCTGCCCAATCTCAACCCACTGTACCTGACGAGAATATGAAAGAATTGGAAGACTCGCATGCTGAAGCAGATCCGCAAGTCGAGGCAAACCAAGGAGAAGCAGTGGCAAACGAGGGCAGCGGTGGCAGCACTCAAGTAGAATTAGAGACCATTGATGACCTGTTCAAGGACAAGACGTATCAAAAAATCCTCCAAGGGGATTTTGATGTTACTGGAGATCAAGGAGATAACATGGTAGAACAACTAGGGGAATTAAACACAGGGAGGGACGAGGAGGTACCTCAAAAAGAATATCAACATGTTGTTGATCCCGTCCTTTCTGATGATTTTCTCAAAGCTGTGCTTCATGAATTTCCTTGTAATTCATATGAACAGGGAATATCTCAAGGAGGCGAGCAAACGGAACATGAACAACAACCTGAAGGACGGTCGCGGGCAGATACGCAGGCTGAAATAGAACATCAAGTGGAGGGTGAACATCATGAACAGCATGAACAGATGGAGGAGAAATCGGATTCGGATTTGGAGCAGGCACACCCTCAGGAGACCCAAGAATCAACGGGGTCAGTCCGATCCGCTGGGTATTGGGTGACCTCTACCTCAAAGGGGCGCTTGGGGGTATCCACAAAAAAATGCAAAAGGTTTCCCATTAAGGACGATGCAGATATAATGAGGAGGTTCAACGGGAACGAGCAAAATGCAGGGCGTTATATGGCGCTAGGAGAGCTATTCGTACCTGATAAAGGATTCAGTTCAGAGATGGTGAATCATCCTATGCTGGTCTTCTTGCAACAAAACCATGGATGGACTGAATTCCTTACGCACCATGCTGAACCAGGGATAGCAGAGCTTGTTCGGGAATTCTACTGCAATATCAACGTCGCCCAAAAGAGGAGTTGGGTACGCAGAATTGATGTAGATATATCTGGAGAGTACCTGAACAGATTCCTCAATACACCCACTGGGTATCAGAATTCCCGAAAGCTGAGCACTTTGAGAAGGGAGTATATAAGGCAGTTGAGAGGTCATATTATGACAACATCACAAGATCCCTCACCGCCGAGAGCTATACTGGCGAATTCTCTTTCAAAGCCAAGCACCTGAAGCTGGAGTTCCAACCCTCATATGACTTCTACATGTCAAAAATCAGGCCCAACCCTCACGCACATGAGACATCTGGTCGAATGCTGAAGGGTTTTGCTAAGCTATGGCATGGACTGAAGATCAACGTAGGGGAGCATATCTTCCATGTCATGACTTCAAGGACCTCCGGCAGGGCAGCTGCTCTCTGCTATCCAAACCTCATTAGAAGAATCTGCGAAGCCCAAGGAGTAGATCTATCTATTTTCTCAGGGAGCGACACCATTGATATGAGTCGCCCAATTCCAATTCCAAAAATGCGGGTAACTGATCCGGTTGTATACGCTATGCCAGATGAATCAGATGCCCAATCCAGATACACTCCTAGACAACCGGCTAAGCGCAAGTCACGAAAGAAAGAGGCCCGTACTGAAGCGGCACCTTCAACAAAATAAGCTGGAGTCCCCTCAATTGGACCTGCTGCAGAGGAATACCCTCAAGGTGATGCCCCCACTCCGAGTCATCCTGGAACTGATGTTTCCACTCCAAGCCAATCACGAAGACATCCAATCCGACCTTCTCGCAGAAGCCCGACTGTGTCTCAGTATCCAGCCGATTCTCAAACTCTAGAAGCAGTAATCAGAATGGGAGAATCGATGATGCAGAGTGTCAAATCCTTGGCCGACGTCATTGTTTCGACTCAAGAGAAGCAAATGCAGAAAGAGGAAGAGTTTAGGATGAGAATGCTTGAGAGAGAAGAGGAGTTCAAAAAGGAAGCGGCTGAACGAGAGAAAAGGCAGCATCAGGAAAGGGTTGAGAGCGAAGAAAAGACAAGAAAAATGTTCGAAATGATGTTCACCAAGCAAACCAACCTAATGGAGACTTTACTCAGGAAGTTACCCTCACCTCCAAGAGACGACACCGGACCCTCCAAGCACCATTCAGAGAAGAAAGATTGAATCAACAAGATCACATTCTTACGAGCTTACATGTAAACATCATGCATTAGATTTTCCATTCAATCAGTACACTTTCATTCATACTGTGGAAATATATTGTAACTGATGTATTTACCGCTTTTCAAAAGAGAATTTCGTCTTGAATTCTCAAAAACTTTTTTTTTGAAAAAGATGTGTGACAGTCCAAGATGAATAAGTGACTGTCATGCAAAAAACAAGCTGTGACATGCTTGCATGTTCACAGTATCTTTTTACTGCTTTCAATTAAATAACCGGCATAAAACGAGCATAAAATATGTCACCTAAATTCACATAATTTAGGCTAAGGATGAAATTTTCAAACTATTAAATTGGGATAAAACAATTAAAAATATGCATGATATAAATTTTTGAGGTTTTGAGCTATAAAAATCCAAGGATATGATCACTTGGAAGAAAAACAAAACTTTCATGTTGAGAATTTGATTGAATAAATTGCAAGAATTTTTCAAAGGCTAGATTTAAGAATAAAGGTATGACATGATCAAACTGTCCATGTGAGATCTGAGCCGAGTCATTTTTACTCATTATTTCTTTGTTGTGTGAAAATCAATTCGATTAAAGGACACTAGAACTTGCAATTGGGATCTATTCAAGACCATGTCATATTCCCGAAATCGAGTACATGATCGAGGCACTTAGAAAAACCCAAAATTTTGGCCTTCTTTTGAAATCCAAACCCGAAAATATTTTCCCTTTAGGATTAACCACTCTGAGCCTATAAGCCTAATTTTTCTTTGAAGCCACTATATTATTCCTAACTTTATAAAAAGACCAAGAAAATCAGACCCAAGTGTACACGAATCAATTCCATCAAGGTATTATAGTTTATGATCATCAAAAATACAAATCGGTATTAATAAACCGATCCAAAAAAAAATGTGTGTGTTGAGATTCATTCAACAGAAATAAGTTGCAATTGACAAAGCAAATTAGACAAAGTCTAATGTCATGCAATAGGAAAGAAAAACAAAAGAAAGAAGTATTGATGATCATAGATTTTAAATAAAAATATGCCAAGTTATGATGAAATGGATCCATGTCACTTTTTAGTCTAATAATACCCTTCCCCACCAATTGTTACAACCGTATGCCCCATTATAACCCTTAATAGGACCTCGGGATCTCGATTTGAGGAAATGAGTAGGTGGCGAGTTGGTCTAATTGCAAGCTTATGGGAGAATTTATTTGAACTTGATTATGAGCGTATTGTTTAAAAGCCAACTTTGAGAGTGAGTGAAATTTCCGATTCTACTATATGTGAGGCTCTACTTTGATTGATTAATGCTCATGTCATGCTTGAATTCAAAAATTAAACCAATGAAATTTTCTATACATACATTCAAGAAGAATTAACAATAATGATTGCTCTGTATACTTATCCAAGTGAGAAGTATCATTTCATTAAACACTGCAATCAAGAGAGTTTAATACTTGTAATTTTGATTGTATTATCCCAATATAACACGAATGAAATTTTTGAAGCCACGCAAATGGGTTGAATATGCAGAGTCCATGCTCTTAGGAGCACTGACTCTGACTGCTCGGGGACGATCAGTATTAAATGTGAGGATGTTGATAATGGCCAAAATTGTCCATTATTTCCAATCCATTTCCGTGTCTGAGACGGACATTTTGATCGTAATCCCATCTTATTTTAATGAGAAAGCAGTTGAATTCGACAGATTGATGCAAGTTTGTAAGAATAATAAGCTGGTAATGAAAGACACAAAAATATGCAATTTTAATTGCATTTGTGTTAGAAAAATCCAAAAACATGAAAAAAGGAAAAAGAAAAGAAAAAGAAATGAAAACATGGGCAAAAGAATAAAATAGCCCACGAAAATAAAAAAGATGGGAAAAAGAATGAAAATCTCACAAACTGAAATTTTGGTTAAGTGTTGAAGACCAATTCGGTCTATACGCAATTCGGCCTAAACCGAATTGCTCATTAGACCGAATTACTGAAGAGAAGTGTTGAAGAAGAAAAGAGCAACCAATTCGGTCTGTGGCAATTCGGTCTATACCGAATTGACCCCTAGACCGAATTGCACTTTGGAAAGAAGAAGACCCTGAGCAGAAAGGAAAAGAAGGAGTTCGATCTATGCAATTCGGTCTAGGCCGAATTGACTGCATAGATCGAATTGCCTCAAAGCAAGGAAGCCAAGCAGGAGCCATCATCAGTTCGACAAAGGCCAATTCGGTCTACCCATAGACCGAATCACCACATTTCATGCTCAAGATCAAGGAGAAAGACCTCATGTCACCAATTCGGTCTAAACCGAACTACTTAAGCAGACCGAACCACATTCGAAATTGCAGCTTTGAGCACGTGAGAAATGCATGGCACTGTGGATGGGCCCTGATGGGCCTAGGGTTCCGAGAAGAAGTATAAAAGCTGACCTTCCTCAACAAAAAAAAAAAACATACAGACAAACACTTGGACATTTTGCTGGGAGACAAAAAGAAGGAACAAAAGGTGTTCTCCACCCCTTAAGGGTTAGGTAGGTAGTTTAGTTTAGTTAGTTTATTTTCGAGTTTGTAGTGTAGTTTTATTGCTTTGAGCTTAGTTTATCTTTATAGAAGCTTGTCACTACCTTTAATGTAGCCATTACCATAAACTTTAAATGCTTTGTAGTTATAATGAACCCTACCTTCAAGCTAATGATGGTTTTAGGGTTATTTGTTGCTTTCAAGTGTCAATACAAGAAAGAATCCAGAAATGGGTTTTTATTTCAAGTGTTTGACACTTATTTAATGCTTTCCTTAGCAATAAATGTTAGAATGTTTGTTTGTGTTTCAACTAGGTTACATTTATTATGTCCTAGTTGATTTACATTCTCAATAAATGCATGTTTAGTGGGTTTTTGGCTTGTTCTTACACCTTAGTGATTCAAATGAGTGTTCTTAAGTTTTAGATGATTTTAGGCTTGTTAGAATTTATTCTCATGTTTATTCGGTTGCTGTTTTATTCTCTTTTTGTTAGCTTATTGTTGCCTTAGATAATATAGGTGTTCTTATTTTTATGCATGTGTTCTTATTATTTATTAGATGTTTAGGTCTTTGATCTTTGATTGCTTGTTTGTAGAATTAAGGTTTGTTTCATGCCAATACCTGCTAGCCACGTAACCTACTATGCCTATTTTCCTTAAAACACTCATTAGTGTGGCTATGAGGTGACATTGATGTGAAATGAAGGATTTGGTAAATCTTATCCATCATGAACCACACAATATAAACCGAACCTGCACTTATGAGTTAAAAATATCTTTTATGAGAGAAAAGACATGCAATTCGATTTGAGGCAATTCGATCTAAACCGAATTGCCCATGAGAATGGAATTACATGGCAAAAATATTTGTTGAATGCCTTGTCTGAAAATTTATATGCATTCGATCTAGGTAATTCGGTCTATACCGAATTGCCCATGAGACCAAATTGCATAGCAAAAATTGTTCTCATATAGTGCACAAGCAATTCGGTCTGTGCGAATTCGGTTTAGACCGAATTCCTCCCATAGATCGAATTGACCTTGTACACCATATTGTATGCATTCCATCCCTTCATGCCTTAGTTTATTTTCTTTGTCTCACCAATTCGAATTGTCCAATTCGGTCTAGACCGAATTCAATTGGCAATTCAAATTACCCTCATTTTTGGGTAAATGCCTTAGCCAAATTTGAGTAAAGTAATGACTTCGTCAATTCGAATTGTCCAATTCGGTTTAGACCGAATTGCTCTGACAATTCGAATTAGAGGATGTTTCATGCCTTTACAAGGACTAATTGGGCATGGTGTTACTTCATACCTCATGCATCCTCAATTCGGCCTAATTTGCATTTTGCCCAATAGACCGAATTGCTTTCTTCCTTCTACTTTCAAAAATCCAAAAATATTTTATTACTCGAGTTGTGTAAGTTGCATGCGTATAGTGGGCCTAGGCCTATTACACCTAATTTTATCCATTACACATCTCAACTCATTAGTGTCTATTTATTGTGTGACTAACACTCACACAATACCAAAAACATTTTCTTAACTTTGTTGATTTTCCCTTTCATTGTGTGTATGAACAGCTAGTAAGAAATATATCAGACTAATGTTGGCGGGTATTCCCACACGGATAACTAGCTCGTATTCTGAATATTAATTACTATTTGTTATTTTGCATGGTTCGGATAGTGGTCGGTGGAAACCTTGGCGGTTCGTCCATCCGGGATAATGACAGCTGCTCAGCTGACTCCTATCCAGATACAGTTTTCTTTTCTTTACCTTAATTTCAAACCTGAATCTAGAGTTGTAGTAATAATAGATAATATATGCCAATGTTATCTAATAATTATTACAATAATAGAACATGTGGGTTTTCATCCAGATTCACAGACAGTGAAGTCTAAGATGACGACGGCAACTGTCATTTAAGGCATTCTACTGTCTAAAAATCATTCCATCTGGAATACTTGGGACCCAGATAGCAGATGTTTGCCGTCCGGATAACCCCAATTATTTCTGGCAATCTCTTTAGCCATTTTCTTCGTATCTCTGGCTAATTCATCTTTGTGTATCAAATTCTGTCTAACCCCACCATATATTTTGGGGTAATTTATTTTACTTCACATATACATGTATGCATGATATTATTATGTAGATATTGTGGTCTATAATATTTTGGAGATCCTCCTCCTTGGACATAGAAGTCTTGATTTAAATCAGATGTTGCATAATAACTTTCCACAAAAATCACTTCATAAAATTCGGATCTGAGTAAGGGATAAATTCGACAGTTATGACTAATTCATATTCTACTGGGGGTTGATTTTGAGAATTTAGAAGCAGAGTCAGCGATTAGGTCTCACCTAGACTGAAATGATCTGTGTTTTAATTGAGAGTTTAGTACTTGTTTAGGGAATGATTTTCAAATATCTATTTGTTTCGCAAAATTACTGTGTGTTGGAAATCTTGTATTAAGTGTTGCATCGAATCAATGTCCACTTGGATTCGGATAAGATGTGATAAATAATATTGGAGGAACAACATATAGGCCTTGGTTAATTTCTAAGGTAAGGTTGAGTATTCTTTCAACTACTATCTTCCTCCGCCAAAGCCTAAAATTGAGTCTTGATTGAGTATATTCGGAATAGATCTTCATAGGTCTGTTCCACTCATGTTTGTATCTCGTAACTACCCGGATGTTATAAGCCATGTGGCTTACTAACATTTGGGAAGTTCTAAATCTGCATCTGGTCACCAAGACCAGGGGCTCTTTTATACTAACGGAATGTGATGATCTTTTAAGACTTCCGAGTGATAGGTTTTAAATGCTTTATTTACTGCTTTCTTTATCGCTTTCTTTAAAATGCTTTCATAGAGGTCACTCGGAAGAATTAGAGGTTGGCCGCCGGTTGTAAGGTTTAAGAGTTATGGATTAGTTCGGGATTAAATTTAAACTTTGGGTGTGACAAGGGGGATGATAGGAGTACTTGGCATATCAACTAATGATATGTTAGGTGTTACTTGTCCACCACATATGACTAACATACTCTTGCAAGGCATTGCAAGGGGAGTTATTAATCTGTGGTATCTTAGAAATTGAGGTCTTAAGAGCATGTAAATTCTGACTGTAAGTATCTGTCTGTCAAAGGGAACATAGTCCAGAAAGCATGAGAGTTAGCTAACTGATGAATTATCCCAACCAAAGATCTGTGTAATTAAAATGGAAGTTTAATTGTGTTTCATCTGAATCTTGTCCAATCTTTATTATTTTCTCCCTGTCCCTTCTGTCACATTTTAAATCTGCTTTCGTAGAGTAATTTTATTCGCTTTCTTAGCATAATTCTGATTGATTTCTAAGAATAGAATTTAATCGCTTTTTAGACTAAAGTTACCATGCTTTGTAGAATAATTTTACTGCTTTCTTAGTCTAGTTTAAATTATTGTCAAGTAGTTGTTAGAAATCATTGCAAAACTTGAATCGAGTAACCGAGTGGAAAATCTTAGTAAACGACGTGGGCCCTGCTTCTATCGGACATCCTCCAGTGAACGATCCGGTCTTACTATAAATTACTGCAATTTTTGACACCGTGCGCTTTCGGGGGCACAGTTTCTTAACACGAGTAATAAAAATGTGACAACCTATAATATATCCCTAATCCCAACTCCATCTTCATAAATTGGTTTCATTAAATAAAATTGAAAACCAGGATTATGATTTTTCAGAAAATACTCATATAGTGGGAACTTGTCAAAAGTTTCATGGCAAGGAACTTCATGACATGAAATTATGAAAAGTTTCATGGCGCCGTTGCCGGGGACCTTCAGTGTGGCAGACAGATGTAATAAATGATACTATATTAAGTATTGAGCATTGATGTCTGTCAAGATTGAACTGTCTATCCCGGCTGCACCATGAAATTTGTCAAAAGTTTCATGCCGGGGAGGTCCACAGCGCCGTTTGAAATCAAAGTATCCCACATGAGTAATAAAAAGTGAAATATATCCTTAAACCCCTTTTCCACGAATCATAACTCTTTTCTTTTAATAAATTTAACTTGGGATATTTTAGAAATACTCGTGTAGGAAATTGTCAAAAGTTTCAAATAGGTGCAAAGAAATCGAGAGGCAGGTATGATTCAGAATGATAATTTGGTTGAGGCCTTGAATCTGGAAGGAAGTTGTATCGGAATTGAGCCTAGGGATTAATTTTACGTAAAAGCAAAAGTGTTGCATTAAATACTAGTATAATAATTAGTAGCATTTGGAAATTGGAAAGACGAATGTAATTTGGATAATACTTTAATTTAATTCAGCGACAAGCTGAGAAGAATTCAGCGACAAGCTAAGAACAATTCAACAATATTTTGAATACAATTCAGCGACATACAATGCTAGAATCAGCGAAATAGTGTTCAATACTCAGCAAAATAGTGTTCGAATGTTTATCTATTAGTTGGGTGGACAAAGACATTATATAGTATAATAATAAATAAGAGAATTAGATTTCAGCGACATATTAGGTTAGCTATAGCGAAATAGTGTTATAAAGTCAACGGCAATCTATGTTAGATTCAGCGAAATAGTGTTATTAATACAGTAGCATATATGACTGTATATGTATGTTTATAGGTTGGTCTATCTGAATCAGTGTGCAGGGGAGTATATTTTTAGAGAACCGCCCAACATCAAAATGACTTTATGTTAGTGATTGTGTAATTAAAAAAAATATATTTATTTTTATTATTCTAATCTTTTTCATTTATAACCGTTGGATATATTTAATGGGTGAGATTGAGTATCTGCACCGTACATACATTATTTTGGAAGCATTGTAACCTGACCCCAATAAAAATGTATATATATATATATATATATTTTCTTATATTTTAGATTTCAATCTCAACTAGCGATTCCGTACTGTTATTTATAAAAAAAAAAAGATATTTTTTCGCACTCGTAATTTTGAGATGACGATTTGGTCGAGTTTGAGAATCTATGAAGAAAATATTTATTTAATTTGATTATTTCTTGTGGCAGAAGCATTGACAAATCCATTTTCCTCTTTGTAATAAAACAGTTTAGATTGTTGAACATGGGTAAGTTGAAACATGTTTGTGGGGCTCTCTGCAATAACTGACTTTGTAAAAATTTGTATTGCAAATTTTTTTCATAGATCTACATGTGTAATTAGGATTATTATTATTATTTTTTGCTAAACAACCTATACATGCTAGAAAAATATGGTGGGAGACCATGAATTACTGAAGTATGTCTTTTTTTTATAAGCCGAAGCCGTACAAAGGGTGGTGGGAGCCCATGCTTTATAAAGGGAACAAAAAGAAGGGATATGAGATCGGATGGGAATTAAACCCCAGCCTAAAGCTTGGAATGTAGGAACTTTACTACTTGGGCTCTGAATTAAGATTATTATTTTTTTTTGAATAAGCCAATTTAATGGCCGGAGAAATACACAAACACCACACGAAAGTACAAAAGAAGGAAACAAAAAAGAAAACAACATAGAGGAAGAGACTAAAGAGCAAAAGACAGGAAAGGAACACAACAACATGAAACAGAACCTAAGCTAACAAACACCCAAAGCGTTCGAAATAAGGCTTCCCAAGATGAAATCCGGTGGGAACGCCCAAGTGGTAAAGAATTTCTCCTTCGAATCGCCATCCTTAGCGAGACGCTCCATCACCCTATTCCCTTGCGGCTCAACCAAGAATATCATCTCCAGCTGAGGTTTACGATGCGTAATCATCCAACTCATGTATCCAGCCTTCAAGTTGAAGGTGAGCAGACGATCACGGTCATCTACTACAATGATGAGGATGTTAATCCCATAATTGACCTCTGCTTGCAGATGAAGAATCTTAATCAACCTTTTCCTTGCAACTTTCCCAATAATTCCCACATTCCATTTTTTTTTTCTGTAGAAGGAAAGTTTGTGCTTGTAGAAACAATACTTGAGGCTCAAATTGGAAAATAACATCCTGATTCAATTGCCTAAGTAAGTCATAAAAAATTCTTCTTGTGTGAACACCCGTAATCCCCCCAAAATTTCAAGCAATCAGTTTAAAGGTTGTAAAATCCATAAATAACAAAAATTTGGGGTTTGGGTTCGGTACCATCAAATTCAATGGGATGTCGAAATGGTTGAGGTGTCTGCCTTCTCAACCTCCGCCTATTCCATTGCCAGATCCTCTTCGGATTTTCCTTTATGTTCCTCGACCAATTTTATTTCGACCATCTCTGGTAATTGACTTTCATGGTGCCCCTCCGGTGGCTTCCCTTAAGCTATATGTGATGGTCTCACCCTTTTAGCCCCAGTGGAATTACCGTCTGAGAAGGTATGTGAGATTTCCACGGGCGTCTTCCCCTTCTGTTGTGGGCTCTTTCATTTGGATCTTAGTTTCCCTTTAAAGTCCAAATTTTTAGTAATTGTTTGAAAGGCCCGGGTTCCATTTTCCGAATTTTTGGTTTAGGCCTTTGGGCTGGGCTTTTTATCTCTCTTGGCATTTGTATGGGGTTTGTCTCCCTTGGCCTTGTTTTTGCTTGGCCCATTCCCCTTCTTCCTGCTAACTTTGATCCAATCTCCACTCTCAGGTTGGTGCGACACCTCACTGGATGAGTCTTTATCTGTCAACACTAGCTCACGGGTCCTCTCTTGTTTGATGTTTCCCTCTTTTGAGCAAGCCTGAATCTCAAAATCCATTTTCCCCTCTGCCTCAGTTTCTCCATTTGTGTTAATCAGAGAGTCATCTGTGACCTTATTTAGGTCTGCGGCCACAGTCTGAAGTTTGACCCCAACGCTGCCATCTCATATAGTGTCAATCCCCTTTTTGTTTTCCTTCCCTATTTGGTGTAAGGCTTCTGACAATGCTGCTTCCTCATCTCAATTTGCCCCATTGGAGTTTGTCTCTACTATCTTGTTCAATTTTTCCGGGCAGGCGGCGGTGCCATGTCCATATTTTTGACAAGATGAACACAACAAGTGAAGTCCTTCATACTGCACTTTTTGCCAAACATCTTCCGTAAGGATGCTATTAACCAACGGTAGCCGGAGGTCGACTTCAGCACACACACGGGCATACTTTCCTCTATGCACATTCTTTGTCATATCATCAACTTTCATCGGTGTTCCAAGGGCGGTGGCCACCTTGTTCAAGAAAGTTTCCTCATACATTTCAACGCACAAATCAGGCAACCGAGCCCAAACAATAGTTTTGCATGGAACTTCTGCCGTCGCCAATAAATTTGGCCTCTAAGGAGCTATGGTCAAATAGCTGTCAAAAACTAACCAAGGGCCCTCATTGAGTACTTTGCTGCGGTCCACCTTCAGTTCAAACTTGACAATAAAGAACCCCTGCCCGATATATATCATCTCAAAGGTGCCTTGTAACTTCCAAATACGAGTCACTCTCTTTTTAAGAGCTATGTAGCCTACCTTTTTCCTAAGCACCAAAATGATAATGGCTTCCTCCCATGGCTTGTAAAGCCGATCTCTTATCTTTGAATCGAGAGTGATCTTCGGCCTTGTCCAAGCATGTTGCAAAGGCCGTTGCATTTCCATCAATCACCATATCTCTAAACGAGGGTTTGGAAGCCCCTGAGAAGACAAACAGCTTGCTAATGGCATAAGGTGGAACTCCGGCAGAGGGCGAGAGAGTAGTTGACATAAAGAGGGCTTCTTCAAATAATAGTTTTGATGTCTTGAATTAAGATTAGTTGAAGATGCACTTAAAATATGTTTTAGTTTTTTTTAATTATTAATTTGTGTTTATTTTTGCATATATTTTTTTATTTAAATTATTTATTGTTATAAAAAATCATGGTTATGACGGGTACCAAACCAAACAATACGGACACACCGCTCCAATGCAGGCTTTGCTTGGGCCGAAAGCCATTTGAAGAAAAAGAAACGGCGGACACACCGCTCCAACTTTCTGCAGTTCTCGTCGTCAGTACTTTCTAGTTTCTCCCTACCATTTGCTCTCTCTTATTGCAGAATCGTTTTCGCTGGAATGAACAGACTCAGATGCTTCCCTTTCTCCCGGAGCTCAGTTGTCCGAAGAATTCTGGTATTGTCTTTAAATTTTGTGGTCATTTGGGCCTAAAAAATTTATGTTTAATTTTTAGTAACTTCGCGTATCTCCTGTTTCGGCAGGCGGTTTTTCTAGAACCATCCGATGGGATTTTGCCGGGGAAAATATCACAGTTTCGAACGGGTTTGATCCATTACTCGAGTAAGTTGCACATTGCTATACGAGAACTGGTAGGATAGGGCACATTGTGAACGGTGAGCTAATGTTAAGTGCGTCTGCAACTTTCAGCCTCCGTATATAGGTGTCCTAATATAGGAAAGCATACTGAATTTGCACCTGGGGGACTACTGTGGTCCAAGCGTTATGTCCATGCCACAGGTTTTGCCTTTTTGCATTTTGGAGTTGGTCTTTTTAGAATTTCCGTGGCGCTGATATCTTATGGCAGTTGTGCTGTTATGAATGTACTTAATAGGGCACTCTCGTTCCATGGACCGTGATTACTATGAGATCCTTGGGATTTCAGAGGACGCCACTCGAAATGAGATTAAAAAGGCATTTCATGATGTAAGTACTTCTTCAATCATCATTATATCCTGCTCTCACTGAGTTCTCGGTTCGCGTTTGTTTTGCTTTATTTTGTTCGGCGGCCTTCATGCTTTAGCATTCCAGCTTTCATTTGGGGATTTGCGTGGCAGTGACCTATCCACTTGCTTCTTGTTTAATGTATTTTGCTTTGTAGCTTGCTAAGAAGTACCATCCTGATGCAAATAAGAACAATCCTTCAGCAAAGAGAAAATTTCAAGAGATTAGAGAGGCATATGAGGTTTGCCTAATGGAGCTCTTTTTTTTTTTTTTTTTTTTTCCCCTTAATCTTTTTAGTTGTTATTATTTTACCAATAAATAGCTTTTCCTTGATTAGTTTTCTCATGTTTCTGTGTAATGTCATTGTCTAATGTAATTTCAGACTTTGCAAGACCCTGAAAAGAAAGCTCAATATGACATGGTAGAGTATTTTTATTTTCTTATTACTTGCTCCTACAACTACTGTATTGTCACCCTTTTTAAATTTTGTTAAGATAAATATGACCTACTTGAAAGTTTACTGTATAATTGTGTGACAGTTGAGAAAAAATCCAGGAAGGACAGATAATGCTGGATTTTCTGACAGGGATTGGGATCACTTTAGACATGCTCATAGAACTCAGTTCTCAGATTCATTTCACACTATTTTTTCTGAGGTAAGTGGTTCTTGCGAATTTGGGAAATTATTATGATGTGATGATATGATGTGCTATTATTTGCAGGATGAACAATTAAAGTATACAGAGAGTAGATAGTAACGAATAACGATATCGGATGAAAATAAGATAGAACTGATTTCTAATCCCTTGATTTTAGGAATTAGAATCAAGAAAATGAACAATGCTAGATTTATTTCCCTCCTTAAATAAAAATTATTAATCAGGTACCAAGGGGTATGTAATATTACGGGCACTGGTCAATGGGAGCTCTTGTCCTGTAACAAACTTTTGAAATCTTGCAGATTTTTGAAAATGAAGCTGAAAATCTGGATGGTAATATTCAGGTCAATTATTTCTCTACTGCTATCTCACATGATATTTTCTTTTCCTAGTTTCCCAAATTTAATATAATATTTTGACGTTTCTTTTTGATTTAGGTAGAACTTCTGCTCAAGTTTTCAGAAGCTGCTGCTGGATGCACAAAGCATTTGTCCATTGATGCAGAAGTGCCATGTGAATCTTGCCGTGAGTGAAAAGTGAAGTTTTGTAGTTGCTAAAAAAATGTTTCAAATTAATGTTTACCCTCTCCTAAAATTTTAATTGTAGAATTATCTTCTTTTAGATTGATGATGCTGTTTATTTTATCATCATCATCATCTGAAGAAATGTTTATATCCTCAACAGATAAACCAAACTCTGAAATGACCTCTATATGATGAAAAGACTCAAAATTAACTCTAGTAAATTAGTGTTTATTTATATTTCTGCTTTCTGTTATGAGTCTTCTTAAGATCTGAATTTGGAAATTTAACTTCCTGAGTTATTCTGTGTTAAGTAGTCCCACATAGTCTGCATGTTGGGATTCCCCTTTCCTTATATGGACCTGAGCTACTCCACCCATTGCCGATTGGTTTTGTGTTGGAACCTCAATATCCATCTTCTAACATGTTGCATAATTTGAATGGGTTGCAGTGTAGTAGTTTCTGTTGAATAATATCTAAGTTCAATCCAAACATTGATGTGGGTAAGAAGACCGGAGAATACACTAAAACTTATTATCGGTTGGATTATCTTATTAAGTAGTTTGAGGTGGACATAATACTGAAAACCTAAACCACCTTAGAACCTTACAAGTTACAACATAAGTTTTGTGACATAGTTACTATTTATTTATTTATGGTTTTGTTGTGTGATTCTTATAATGGAAGAACAATTGAATGTTAATATTCGTTTGTGTTTCTGCGTGGAGATCTACACCTTTGTTTTCTTCTCTTGGCTTTTTTGTTCTGTTATTACCATTTACATTAATTTCATTAACTCGAATGCAAATGGGGTATGCTGAGGCATAAAACTGCGAGAGTCTAAAGCATGACTTACTAGAAAGACTTCTTGCATTTTGTTCACTGTCTTTTTCAAATTGGTTGGTATCTTCCAGAGAATTAAAAAAAATATATTAAAAATCAGACCAGTCTAAATTTGGGATCTGCTTAACATTAATTTGTATCCATATAGATGCAATAAAAAAGTATGAATTTGGGTGCCCTGCGATTCATTTCAATACCAAAATCATAATTTTATTTTCCATCTGTTTGACTGAGAAAAATCATGGATCACTACAACTTAAAAAGTAGCCCCCACACTTTAGATTTTAGCATACATATGATGATCATGGGCTTTCTTGGTTGTGCCATAATCTAAAAGATCTTTTACCATTCCATAGCACCTTTTAAGTAAAGGTCAATTTAGCAAGAAGATGAAAAGCAACATTCTTCAATATTTCAATGAGGAAATTTTGCTATATCTCTTCATACTCTCTTTATATATATATATATAATATTAAAAAAAAATTAAAAATAAAGTCAACATGGATTACTATTTTCATTTCAAGCACAAAATGTGGCATATTCTGTTTTTAGTTTTATCTTTAGTGAAGGCAGTATGTTCCAGCACCAAGCCACCAACCTTAAATTAATATAGGATGCATCTGGGATTATGTGTAAAACCATTTGAGAGCGTACTAACACTAATGGATCTGGATTAAGGTTTGGAATTAGGAATCAGGAAGCAGTTCGATTCCACATTCATTGCTTGCTTCATATCCTGATTTCCTGACTAGTTGGGTATCATTTTCCAAATTGAATCCTTGGGTTTGAATTCGAGAATCACTCTGGTTTCATATCTATAATCCATATACGAAATTCTCAGTAAGTCGACTGTTGTCAGCATCATCCATTATCGACCAGGACCACTCCGAGCAATGAAAGAATTTTTTATATTGCATTTGGTTTCCTGTAGTAATCTTTGGCAGCATTCTGTCTTTGAGATTGTTGGATGCCATTACTTGTTTCAACTTTGACTCTTTGGGGCCTTTCCTCATTCATACATCTCATTATGTAGATGGACGGGGCCACCCACCAGATGCTGGTACAAGATCCTGTCCTACTTGCAAAGGTGTTGGAAGGGTGTGTACTTTTCTCAAATTCTTTGCAAAGAATGTGCTGACCATATTGAATCTTTCTTGAAGAATGTAATGCATGCTCTTTTTCATAGAATATCAGAATTTTCTAATGTTTACTCGTTATTTACTGTTATGTTGAATTATTAGGTAACTATCCCACCATTTACTGCAACATGCAGTACTTGTAAAGGATTTGGACGAATCATTAAGGTCTAATTGCTGCTTTAATTTATGTTAAGTTTTCACCAATATTAGATATACTTAATTAATTCGTAAATGTGTTTAGGAATATTGCACAGCATGCAAGGGGTCAGGGGTGTGCGAAGGAGTCAGGGATGTTAAAGTAACCATACCAGCAGGTTTGTGTCCTTACTGATTCCTCATGCAGATGAGCTATGAGGTTTTTGTTGTTTCTCTGTTTATAGGATGTTTGTGATTTTTATAGGTAGACATTGGACCAAAATAATTCTAAATGTGCAACTTGTACAATGGTACAATGAGAGGACTCTAGCAGTGAAGCAGTGGTTGTAACTTGGGAATTTTGTATATCATGGTGGTTCTTAAAATTTGCAAGAATTAAATGGGAAATAATGAATCAATAGACAAACTATTTACACATATAATGATTCACTATCTAAATATATGTTGCTTACAAGCAGTTATTGTGTTAGATGCTTGCATTTACAGCAGTTCTATTATCTATATTCTGGTAAGTCATTCATAGTTCTACTTTTATGAGTGCCAGTACCTTTTGGTGGCCTAGTGCAAGTGCTTTAAGAAGGAACATGAGTGATGCTCTACAATGCATTTTAGAGGTATAGAAAATTTTCCCTATGGTTATCCCTTCAACCTCAGCATGAATTTGGAAAGATCCTGTTATTATATTAGCTGCAATCTTGGTTCTGTCATACAGATTGTTCCCACTTGATATTTTAAAATCAGTGATGGAGGACCAAAAGTTGTTGAAGGTAGAAGGTGAACATATGGGGTGAGGAGAGTAGCGTGTGAGAGGGAGTGAATAGGGACCAAAAGTTGTTGAAGTTAGAAGGTAAAAATAAGGGATGAGAAGAGTAGCATGTGTGAGGGGAAAAAATGAATAGTACAAGTAAATATTTGATCTAATAGTTTTTATATTTTTAATTTAATTTTTTATGCATAATTTTTTTTTTTATTTTATTTTTTATAGATACATGATATGATTGTATGATATAGTTGTGCATAGGATTAATGGGGTGTGAGTTATAGATTTTGCGGGTATGTAAGACTTTAATTTGAGATTTATGCAGGGTTACTCTTAAATTGCATATTTTAATTTAAAAGATAAGAGAAACTTCTATACTGAAAATTGTTTATATAATGTGCTCATATTTTGTTCGGGAAAAATGTTTGAAGAAAATGAGATTTTTTATATTTTGGGGGTTATTGGTTCTCTTTTATGTTGACATGAGTGCTCAAACTAGTTTAAGTTTCATGAAAGTCCGACAGCTTGTTTCTCTGAAAAAAATAATGTATTAATATTTTGTTGAATGCAACTTGGTATTGATTTTGTCTTTGTTCAAATCTACAAACTTATAATATATGTGCGGATATATGCATCCATGATCCTCACCACTAATGTAGCATCATTGGGCATTTTGTGACACTTGTGCATTATAAGTTCCGTGATGGTTGTGTCTTACGTATTGACTATTAACATTGATAGGATACCTTTTTATTCCCTCTTGATTAGGTGTTGATACGGGTGATGTTATTCGAGTGCCAAAAGCTGGTAATTCCAATGGATTGGGAAGGTCTCCTGGTGACATGTTTATCAAATTAAAGGTAGCATTATTTATTTTTGCTTTTGCACTTCACAGCCTCTCTCATCTTTATTTTTTTGGGGGAAGAGTTGCTTCTTTAGAATTAACTTTCTTATTGACATAGGTAAAAGAGTTAATGGAAAAAGGTTGAGATAATAATTTTAGTAAACAAGTTGCCTTTAATAAGAATAAATTAACACTTAAAGGTAGCTTTAGGAACAAATGTTGCAGCGAACACAGAAGAAAATGGCTTCCCAATCTTCAATCCCACTATCATGCTAGCTTTCTTTAAGCAATAGCAATGTATTTTGTTTCGTATTTATAAATTAGATTGATGCTTTCTGGTTTTAGATGTTTCAATTGTGTTGCGCAATGTTAAGAATTATTGTTTGCTATGGAGTATATTTTGTTTCTCACCAATTTTTTAAGATTGTGCGTTCTGCTTGTTTAGATATTATATGTTTGGATTAGGGCTAAATTGAATTGAATTAAATAATTTGTATTTAATAACTCAAGCGTCGGTCTAGAATTGGTAGTTATTTCCAACTACAAATTCGTACAATTTATTGTATTGTTGTCCGAGTCTTTGAGATATCAATTTGTTCTTGTTCCTAGGGATGTCCCATCTTATGTATTCACTGCCAGTCTGGCCTTCATTGATGGAAAATTGTCTGGTTTAAATAAGAGTTATAGTTATCAAAGAAGTTGACCAACAGCGGCATTTCTATTTATAGATAATAGAATGAATGTTTTCCTACAAACTCACCTCTGATTGACTCTCTTTGTTGAATGTAATCGTAATATTGTATGTACTCCTTGGGTTAGAGCTGATTTACCAAGTCTTCAGTACTTCAGTCTTTTGTTCTCTGTTTCAAATTATGATTTTCTTTAGAGTAATCTTCTGTCTTTTATCCAGGTTGAAGATGATCCTGTGTTTTCTAGACAAGGTGCTGACATATATGTGGATTCCTATATTAGCTTTACACAGGTGAGGGTCAAAATTTCTTTTAAACTATGGTTTGCTGTGTTTTCCCATCTAAATCAAAGCATTTAACTTCACATACCAGTTGGGGTTCCCTAAAATGGAAAAAAAATGTTTTTTCCCCTCCTGTTTCCAAGTTTTTAATTTGTAGTTTTCAGTTTACACGGTAAACAGAGTTTCAATTTTTAAATTGCATCCTGGCAATAGTTAGCTATCTTCATATGCATTTGATGGTGCCAGAAGGCATTTTAGCTTTCAATATGTTTTGTGGTATCGTACTTTCATTAGAAATCCTTAGGATGCATGCCCGTGCTAGTAGCTTGACCATCTTGCAATTTGGAGGTACTTCCACCATGACTCTGCTTGGTAAACATTTCGTACTTTTATAATGGATGTGCTTGGAAAAATCCATTGACTCAAGTGATATAGCAAGATGGTTCTTTGAAGTCAAAATGTTGACCAGGAATGGAATTTAGTCTATTTCTGTTTATGTTCCTGCATGTATCATTAATAATGTGAAAAAAATCCTGCCTTTGTTCATGGACTATTTATAACTAGAAGTCTAGAACAAATATATGTTACATTATATACCACTGATGATGCATAAATCCATCTATAATTTGCAGGATGTCAAGAGTAATGACTTGCATCATATCATATTTAACTTTGATCTATTGATTAGACATTATAAATGTATCCCTGTTTATTTGTAGATGTACTTTTAGAATTTAGGATTTAATGTTCAATGTTTGTCATAATTGATAATCCATAAGGACTAATCAAATTTTATAGATGCCTATATTACTCCAATGTAAACTATGTATATGCTTATATTAAATTTTGTAGATTTTTATATCAAAAATTTGTCATAATCTTTAGAGGAACCATTGTTGGACTCTACGATCTGAAAAATTGAAAGGGAGAGAAAGTGTTCCACTTTCTGAACACTTCTGTAACATGAAAGGCAACTTTCTTCAGTTGATGATGGATTTGTTAAATATTCTGTTGCCACTTTAATATGTCAACTTCTGGTTTATCCTTTTGGAAATTTTATTGTATAGGTTTTGAGGTGTGAGATCGAGAAAAGGATGGAAAGGGCTCAATTGTTTTGTTTTGCTGTTTCTTTCAGGCAATACTTGGTGGTAGTGTTGAGGTGCCTACTCTTTCTGGGAAGACGCAATTGCGGGTATGACATTTAGCCTTCCTTTGTGTTAAGAACACTATGTTGTTTAATTTCATGCTTTTGGTGTTCCTTGTGTTGTATAGATTTTTTTGGCAAGTATATGCTTTCAGGATGATAGCAAATATTCCTTCAAATTATAATGAAATTTTGTTATGGTTATGCACATTTCTTGAGCAATTTGCGATGGTGAGTTCTTTACGGAAGGAAGGGAAAGTTAAAACTGGGCATAACCTTCCAAAACCAGGCTGAAACCGCCAAAAACTATAATAAACCGGCGATTTGACAAAATGAAAAAAAGCTAAAAACCGCTAGTTGGGAAAGATCCCAAACCGGAACCAACTAGGTTGGTTATAAGGTTTAAATCTACCACGAACCGGCAGTTCCCAGTTTGGGTATATCTATTATCAGAGCCATGAATACCTAGATTGAATTAGGTATGTTTCGATTCTGAATGTGCTATTTGATTTTGAGATGAACATCATCTCGTGGGTGTGTTTTGAGATTCCACATCGGATAAGGTGTGGATGTCCCATTGTTTATATGAGATAGGAACTAACCAACCCATTGCCAATTGCTTTTGGTCTTTTGGGTTGGAACTTCCTATTCCTTGTTCAACGTGGTATGGAAGCTATGTATACTCGGATTGAGTATGTTGTCAATGCTGATGTGGGATTCAATTTTGAGATGAACATCATCTCGAGTGTGTCTTTAAATGTTCCACATTGATAAATTTGTGAGATGCCCCATTGCTTATATGGACAGGGGATACTTCACCCTGTTTTTTTGACAATAGTCATAAAAAAATTGATGAAATCGATGGGAATAGTGTAATGATTGTTTGAAATTGGAAAAGAATAGGAGTAATAGCGTAAGCATTGAATACTATCATTACAATGTCCCACATCTGTTATATGTTGAGATGCCACTTTGTTTATATGGACGGGCCACTCTACCTACTACCAATTGGTTTTGGGTTGAAACCTCAGGTTCATCTTCTTTCTAACATAGTATCAGAGATGAATATCATCTCGAGGGGGGGTAACATGGGCCATTTACCTACTACCAATTGGTTTTGTGTTGGAACCTAGGTCTATCTTCTTTCTAACAAATATAATAATTGCCTTGAAATGCATGATAGATAACTAATTTGAAACATGTTAAAAAATTCTTAAAGACAATTATTTGGATTTGGGTGGAGTATGTTATAAGCTGAATGGAATAGTTGGGTGTTGGGGGGGGGGGGGGTGGGGGGGGGGAGGGTTCATTTTGTAGTCTGGCCACCATCAGCAATTCTGTCGCAGACAATGAGTGTAGACACGAGCGGAAGGACTTAAAACTATACTAAAAAGGAGAGGAAGCAAAATGGAAAATTTGATACCAAGATTGTGAATGAATAAAGGATAAATGGGATTATAATAAATTTGGATTTGGAAGAGTGCCAACATTTGAAAAGATTTGTTTTATAATCCTTGTCCTTGTCTTTTGTGGTTGCTTGGTCAATACAGATACCAAAGGGGGTTCAACACGGTCAGTTAGTTCCACTAAGAAGAAAAGGTAAGAATTGTGATTATAAGAATTCTTTTTTGTTTCTAATTACTGTTACTGATGAGTATGTTGTACTTCAGGACTGCCAAAAAGTGGTTTTCTTGTGGACCATGGAGATCAGTATGTGCGCTTCTGTATAAAGTTTCCTACGTAAGTTTTTTCTCCTTTTCTCTGCCTTTTATTTTGGCGTCTGTAGTTATTTTGGTTTAAGACATGAATAATATATTTCGCTGCCAATGCATTTAGTTTAACTTCAGAAGAGTGTTGGGCAAAGAATGACAAAGGAAGATGCATTAGTGAAGCTCCTCGGGTTTGATATATAGATCTTTATTTGTCAATGGGAAAATGTTCGTCAATGGGAAAATGTTCGCTTCTTTTCAATGTTTATTTGTTCCATATTCTTCCTTCATTAACCTTCATTTGCATTGGCAATTGAGGTTTGAAAGAATCATTATTATATACTGCAATCTTTTGAACAAAGTTTCTCTGATCATGTACAAAGCTGGGGTGCGACAAACTTTTGACTCCCAAATGCACCTGTCAAAGTTTCAAGGCACTCCAACTCAACCATTTCAACATGCCACCTTTTTTTTTTCAATTAAATCATAAGTGATCTAGTTATTTAGTGTAGTCATCCTCCACTTGTCCAAGCAGTCTTCTCAGACATGCTAGCTTCATAATTATGTGCTAATTTTCTTAATTAATGCTGAGTTCACTCTGTTACTGCTGTTTCTCTTGCTCAATGATTTGATATCATTCACTCAAAAAATTATTGTTTCCAAGTTCAAACCCAACCTGATCATCTGTGGTTTCTCTTGTTCTTTTTACCCACACTTGTCTCCTTGAACTTGCCATTGAACTTGAACTTCTTGGTGATTGTTTGGGTTAGGCATAGCCGGTAGAGCCTGGCATTCTGGTGAGGCAACTGTCTTGAAAATTGGGATTGAAAATTCAGTGTCGAAGTCGAACTTGGTATTATCTGGCCATTCGGCCATAGTTACATGATTAGATCCCCTTAATTATAACAGGGGCCTTTTTGTGCCAACTCTATTTATGCATCCTACAAGCCAATGTAGAACCTTTTTTGTTTTTATATCTGAAATTCCTCAGGAGTACAGGAATCCTCTATTTATGATGCAAAATAAAGCTGGTATACATATTTACCCCCATTTTTTTTTTTTTTTTTGTTTCTGTCTTCTCTTCAGAGCTGTGAATGGAAGACAACAGACAATACTAGAAGAATTTGAGAAGGAAATAATTGATGATGAGAACAGATTCACTGAAGGCAGTTGGTGAGTCTGTATTTGCATATGCTTATTATATAAATTGTCTTACTTGAAAATGCTCCCTCACTTCTGACCAATGTTTTCATCCTGACACCTCAATGCCACAACCCAGGCACGTTACTCTCCGTACGAGTTGTGATATGAACCTCATTTGATACTTCTATCTCATTTAGATACCCTCAGATTGCATGCCATGATAATTTAGTCACCATCCTTAATATGGTGAAAATTTGGTAATCCTCACCAGGCTTTACCAGCGGCTATCTACTGGTTGAACTTACAGGTGGCAAGATTGGATCGAACAATTGTCTGGATCTAAGTTCATACTGGAGTTCTCAATATTAATGTTGATACTCCTATTCCTCGGCAAAATCCTGAATTAGGGCCACCACACAATGTGAGTGCTAAGATGAGGGATGTTTCTCCAATCACATCGATGCAATCCTTCTAGGTGATTGATCATCTCAATGCTGATTCTTCGTGGTTTGCTTCGGCTACTTAAATTGATATTCTTTGCATAGATGCGTGAAGCCCCACAAATGAAGTTTTGTTATTCATATCCCCAGAGATACGCACATTGGCAGGTACACTTTCCATCAATCACAAAGTGAATCATCACAAACATTTCCATTTAGTTGCTAGGAATAATGCCTCATGAATCCTTGCCCTGTACATACATGGTAACAGCTAATTTCCCCCAACTTATGAAAGAATAATAATGTTGTACTCAGATTCCATGATGTTGAGAGTAGATGTGTTTCCATTACTCGTCTTTATTTTTGGGGTGTGTGTCCCTGTTTTTGATAACCATTTGGGGACAAAAGTGTAGCCGCAAATGCTTACTCTAGGCTGTAACAGAATCCATAGGCTGCAGACAGACACATCCCAACACTCCAAGACAAAGAACTTTGAAAGCACACCCAATATTGCCTTTTGACTTGATGTCTTTTTATTTTTAAAAGTCTGGTGTGTGTGTGTGTCTGTGTTTGTGTAATTACGGGCATGGGCTTTCAATGATGATGATGATGTTACCATTGATTTATGCCCTTTCCTTATCTGCTCTTTTATTTCTCACTTTTTATTTTATTATTTTTTGCTTAAGCTGTATATTGGTTTTAGGTTTTTAATTTAATAAAGCTACTTCAATTTGCTGGCACGCGGGGGGTTTAGTGCTCGCTCTATTAGAACTTTGTAATCTAATGAAATAGTGCATGTATTTATGTACCGATCTTACCATTTCAATCTAATATTCATTCAACATTCATTCATGAGTAGGGGACAAAAACTTGTACAAGTGGTCAACTACGTGATTTCCAACTTTTAGATTAGGATTTTGATTTCTCATCCGATCCCCTATCTATTCATTATCTCTTTTTTATTTATGTAGTATGGACTTAAAAAGAAAAAAATTCATTTATGATTAAAGTTAGTAAAATAAGTTTATATATATGTACTTCCTCCGTATTATATTAATGTTAACGTTTGCATAGTAAACACTATTCATTGAGTAACTTTTATTCGACTTTTTCACACAGTTACATAAGATAAAATATAGTCAAGTGAAATCTTATTAGATTCGTCTAATCACGCAGTTTTATAATTTTTTTATTTTATAAAAATTGAGATATTACTCTTTAAAAATATGTATTGGATTATGTGAAAAAAGAAAATATTAAAATTCTTTGAATACGGAGGGAGTATATGCGTCTATATTAAACTCAATTAAAAAAAAGTTAATTTAAACCATGTAGCACGTCACAAAAGTTGACAATGAGTGTGTTTGGTTGTTAGCGATTAGCTAACTCTCAAACATCCCCATAGCATATTGAATCGACATATCCCTCACAATTCTCTTTCCGAATCTGCTATCTGCTGCCAAAGTTGCTGGCTCCCAAACATCTCCAATATCATTAAGATATGCTCTGTCATATACGTGCACAAACATTCATTTTATTTATCTAAATGCATTCTGCTAAATTATTTGCACTCAATATCCGAAGGGACTGTACGCAAAATTACATACCCATTATTGTCGACTTATATAAGAGTCAAACAGAGAATAAACCTTTTAACAGAAAAAATGTTCTATTATAATTCATAAATGTGTTAAAGGTAAATATAATACTATATCACTATACTTCTAGTTCTATCTTAAAACTGTCCGCCAAATAGTATATATCAATAATTTTTTTTTGCTGCTAGGTAAATGTGAAATTCGTATCACCCGATTCAATAACTAAATTTTTTTGTTTTACATTATTGATTAGTACCAATTTATTATCAATGAACACTTATTTGTCTCTATAAAATTGTAGATATGTATATGTATACGTATACATAATATTTATTGCTAACTTATAAATATATTTATCGTTGAATCAAATTATATATCATTTGATTACCAAAAAAATTTGCATATATACATATGTATATATCCATTACGATTTGCTCATGCATGTGAATATTATCACCAAATTGAATCTGAATACATTTTTTTTATCCAAAAAAATTGAAACTGAATACATTTTGGTTGATTTATGTATTTTAAAATTCCTTATGAATTTGAAAAAGGTTTGGACTTTGGGTTGCTTTTCAAAGCTTTCCCAGCGGCCACCGCCCTTCCCTTCTACCTAAATTTAATTTCTACGCCTCAACTCACTAATATACAGTACATTACATTCGTATTTAAATAATATCTCATCTCCTCTTCGCGGAGGAAGGGAAATGGCAGCCGATCCGCCTTACTAACAATGGTATAGGGATATCTCATCTCCTCTTCGCGGATGACTTGATCCTCGGCTCGATGGTGCAACAGGATAGTATAAGGACGGTGGTTCATGCTCTGAAGGTTTTTAGTAAGGCTTCAGGCCTTGTTCTTAATCCACTGAAATCAGCAGTGTATATTCCGCAAGTGGTTTCTTCGGAGGAGCGAAGCTGGATTGCTTCTACGCTGGATATACCAGCCGTAGACTCACTTGGAAGTTATTTGGGCTTTCCGATGCTCTTGGAGCGACAGAAATGTGGTGATTTCGCTTTCATTTTGGACAAGATGGATAGTAAACTGGAAGGTTGGGCCAACAAATTTCTTAACAAGGCAGGCAGATTGACATTGAGTAAAGCCGTCCTAGCAGCCATTCCAACCTACTTCATGCAACTTCATTGGATTCCGGAAAGGGTGTGCAATGCCATTGACAGGAGGATAAAAAAATTTATTTGGAAAGACAGGTTCAGGCAAAGGCATGCATTTGGTGAAATGGGACACGGTGGCCACTGCTCGTAAGATAGGAGGCCTTGGTTTAAGGCGGGCTAAGGGAATGAACGTTGCGCTACTTGGAAAAATCATTTGGGGTTTCCTTCATTCGCCTAACAAGCCATGGATTAAATTGATTAAGGAGAAGGAACATATACCGGATCTCCTCTTTTCCCCTATTGGCGCATCCAGGTCCGCTCTAGTCAAGGTGGTGAACAAAGTAATACTAATCCTTCTGGGAGGATTCAGGCTTAGAGTGGGTTGTGGGAACTCATCCCTATGGTTCTCAAATTGGTGGGACAACACACATCTTGGAGCTCTGGTTCCATTTATTAACATTCAGGACCTTGAACTTGAAATCAGAGATGTTATCAAAGATGGGGAGTGGAGTTGGGAAGGAGTGGTGTCATCGTTACCGTCTGAGACACTTAACCAGATCTATTCGGTGCCCGACCCCACCTCAGCTTCATGAAGAAGCACCTGACCTGTGGATCTGGAAGGGCTCCAAAACAGGCGTTTATTATGTTGCTACGGCCTATGACTTCTTGACATCCGGCCAAGGGGAGGCTTCGAATTGGCAGTGGATGTGGCGTGCTCCAATTCCTGAAAAGTTTGGGCTTCTGGTTTGGCTTATCTCCCATGGTTCCCTTCCTGTGAATTCCCTTCGTTTCTACAGAAATATGGCGTCTTCCCCGTTATGCGTCCTCTGTGGAGTTCAGGAGGAGACATGGTGCCATTGCCTATTCTATTGCGATTGGACTAGAGTGATCTGGGAGATGGGTATCCCTATCCCCTTGGACTGCTCCAGCATTAACAGAGAGAAAATTCAGGAATTTCTTTGGGCATTGACATGACTCCACGGATCTCACTTTCTGTCTACATTATGGAACATCTGGCTCGAGCGCAATGCACGGATGTTTAGAAGTAATCAACGGACCCCATGGCTTTTGAAAAGAGAGATCCACAGACTGGCATGTGACCTTGATAAGGCCCGTTGTCCATCTCTTACTACAGCGGCTAGACCTTGTCGAGTTCTTTGGAATGAGAAGGAAGGAGAGGTGGTCATTCTTCACGTGGATGGAAGTGCAAAGGGTAACGCGGGTAGGGCGGGTTTGGCTTTGTTGTTCGGAGCAAGGAGGGGGCTTGGCTTGGTGGGGGCAGCGGCTACCTTGTTTGCCAATCTGGTTGCTTTGCGGAACTCTCGGCCTTGGAAAAGGGCATTCAGTTCGTGCTCAATCTGGAAGTCAGGAAAGTTTGCTGCTACACGGATTCGTTGCAAATCATTGAGCTGGTAAAATCTTGTCCTCCTTACCATGCTTATGCAGGTCTGATCCTCTCGATTCAAAGCTTCTGTAAGTCTTTTGATGTCTGGTCATTGTATCACATTTATCGGGAGGGAAATTGTGTGGCGGATTTCTTAGCTAGGCATGGTGCCTCGTCAGAGGATTTTTTCACGACTTGGGCCTTTCCCCCGGACTTCGTGCACGGTCTCCTTACAGTTGATGCTCCCGGGGCGTACTCCCCTCGAGATTAGTCTCTGCTTAGCTCCTCTTCCTCTTTTGTTAGCTTAATTCCGGTCTTTTTGTTTTCTTCTTTGCTTGCTTGTTATCCGATTTCGGCTCATCAAAAAATAAAAAAAATAAAAATATCAATTTATATAAATATTCGATTAAATATTTGAAATATATACAAATAACATTTATTTTCAGGGTTGTTAATGACCACAAATTTTTGAAACAAATAAGAGTATTAGGTTCAAAAAGATTATACTGTAGTCTGTAGTAGCTAACAAAATGAATTGAGTTGGTCAAGATGTTTGATGTCTCACAATGTCTTTTACTATATTCTTAGTAGTTTATTTTGAAGGTGTGGAAATAATAGATTTAAATCCAAAGAAAATATTAATTTTGAATATAAAATAATTTGAATCAAAATATTAAATACTCAAATAAATACTTGTAAGATACTAATAACAACAAGACAATATCTCCCCATTAGACACACAATCTTGTGTTGTCCTATATATACATACATACATACATACATACATACATACTTCTATATATGTAAATGGGTGTGGCTTGTGTGCTGTCAACAACACATATTGACAAAAATGAAATGATGGGTACGCATAGAAAAATAATGTCAGAGCAATGAAAAATGATGACTATGTGAAATAATATGTGCGCATGAAAAAATAATGAATATTATATTATAAAATAAGCAATATCATTTTTATGGAGCTAACATTATTTTTCATAGCGTGAACATCATTTAGCATGTACAGGCAAATTAAGCCAGTACAGGAACCGGACTGTGAGTATGTTTGGATGTTAGTATATTTGGTAGCATATAGCGGATTTGAAGAGTATATACTCTCAGAATTCTCTATCCGAATCTACTATCTGCTAGCGGATCCGCTGACTCCCAAACATCCATATAAATTCCACATTCTTCCACCCCAAAAGACCCCATTGACCATCAACCCATTATTATTATTAATAATAAAAAAAGTATTAGTAGGAAAGTAAAGGGAAGAGTATAACTGGAGATGAGAAGAAGCAGAGCAGCCCCACCAAATATGTTCCCCAAATTCCACCTCCAAAATCCCAATTCCAAGAATCCCTCCCCCCCACCCCATACTACCACTACCACCACCCCACCCCCTCCCTCCAATGCTCTTCCCATCCCTCCTCCTCCGCCGCCTACCACCACCGACGGCGCCTCCATCGAGGTCGTCCGACGCCCCCGGGGTCGCCCGCCGGGCTCCAAGAACAAGCCCAAACCCACGGTGGTCATTTCCCGGGAGCCCTCTGAGCCCATCATGAGTCCCTACGTCCTCGAGCTTCCGGCCGGCGTCGATATACTCGAATCAGCCGCCCGTTTCTGCCGCCGCCGCGCCATCGGCCTCTGCGTGCTCAGCGGCAACGGCGTGGTCACTAATGTCACCCTCAAGCAGCCATCCTCCATCGGCGCAACCGTCACCTTCCACGGCCGCTTCGATATCCTCTCCATCACCGGCACCATCCTCCCCGCCTCCGCCACCAGCGGCCTGGACCCACCCGCCGGGAACGGGGTCTTTACCCTGTCCCTCGCGGGCCACCAGGGGCATGTCGTCGGTGGGCTCGTCGTCGGCCCGCTGGTCTCGGCGGGGACGATTTATCTCATCGCCGCGACGTTCAACAACCCCTCGTATCACAGGCTGCAGTCGCCGGACCACGACCGGAACCCGGACTCCACGGCCGCCGGAGACGAGAGACGCGACTCCCCGAAAAGAGTGACCGCCGTAGCAACCGCGGCGGCTGCTCCTCCCATGTATAGCTTCCAGGCACCGGATGTGGTATGGGCACCCACCGCAAGACCGCCGCAGCAACCGCAACCGCCGGCGAGACCTTACTGACTCAAAATTTTGTCCGTAACCCGCAGGATGATGATGATGCTGATGATACCTAATTTCTGGCTTCCCGGGTTTGTCATCTTCTGCCGATTAAATTTTAAAACTCACTTTTTAGCAGTTGTAGTATTAGCTAGCTAGTTTCTTTTCTTTTCTTTTTTTTTTTTTTTTTTTTTGGGGGGGGGGCTAAAATTAGCTAGTTTCTTTTGGTTCTTGGGAAATTTTATTAAATCTTTGAATTGAACATTGATTCGGTATTTCTGATTGTAGGAGTTTATAGTTTAATTGATCATTCTTCGTGTGTTTTTTTGTCGTTTTCTTGAAAAGTAAATAGGTGAAATTAATGACAATTAGAGGGAAAGTCGGTCTCATTATATGCAAGACTTTAGAGATTGGGGTTTTTGATGAAGGATATGTATGTTATGCATATCTATATCTCATGCATATTGATATAAATGCCCAATTGGCAATGTATAGCCCAATCTAAATAGATGATATAGCCAAGAACCATTATCCATATATAGTATATATCCCTTATCTGATTGTAGGTAGACGTAGAATGCATTGCCATTGATAGTGACATGGGAGAGAGACAGTGACTGGACTTCCATCTGTATCTATCTTCTTAATTAGTTTGCTTTTCTCATCTCTATCTTCTCCATAGTCAGCAGTCAGCAATCAGAAGCCTGGCTCTGGCCTCCTATTTTATTAGGATCAGTAACCATGTAGCAGCTATTAGTGTTTGCACTTTGCATATATACATGAGGGGTGAGATCGAGTAGTTCTAGTAGTAGTATTTGCATAAATAGGGAATGAATCAATAAAATCCATGATGGAATGGATCATCCAATTATCCGTATCCAACCATGATCCATCATCTCCAGCATTAATTAGATTAGATTAGATTAGATTTAGCATACTAGTAGAATTTATTATTGTGGGGGTGAACTGGGAAGTGGTGAAAAAGATGAGAAGAAGGCGCCTTAGGTGGCAGGCAGATAAAGCTGCTGCTGCTGCCTTTGGTGAAATTAGGTGACGGGGGTTTGCTTTGAAGAAAGTGCAATTGCAGAATGTAATGGTGGATAGGATAGGGATATGAGGTAGCTAGGGGGAGGGTCAATATGTATGGTATGTAATGTAATGTCCGTTTGTTTGTTTGTGTAATGGCCGGGTGAGAAATCTAACCTGAATGTTGGAAGTATGGAGTTGCGACTAAACTAAGTCCTTATTTTCAAGGAGTATAATTTTATTTATTTATTTTTGGTGAAATCAAAGTCAGATAAGAGTATAAATTATTTGATCGCCCGCAAAATTAATACTTACTTCATTTTTTAAAAAATTGGAACGGATCCACGGTGCACGCAGTCCAATTCATATTTTAAATTATTAATAACACAAGTTCGGTATAAGTAAAAATTCTAAAAGTTCGATGAGACGAATCTAACAAGATCTCATTTGTCTATCTTTTAACTTATATAACTGATAAAATTTTAAAATAAAATGCATGGGTGAATAGTATCAAATTTTCAAATGTTATGATTTATAAAAAAAAGGGTTATAAAAAATTGGAGGGGGTATATTAAAATATCATAAATAAAAGTTATATAGAATATATATTTGAAATTATATCATTTAATAGTTTTGATAAAATTTTATTTTTTTATTTTTTTCATGATAAAAATAAAGTAAAATTTAATTATAAAATAACGGCTTACTTAACTGTATTTTATTTCTTTAAATTCATGATAAAATTAAATTAAAAAATAATAAATGGTCTTAATAGTTAAATGAATTATAAATATTTGGATCAAGGTATGTGTCCCATTTTATATACACTTAATTAAATATTTTTGCAGTAATTAACAATTAGTATAAATTGTGTATAAAAATTATATAGATGAAATATTTTATAATTTCGTGATGAGAGAATTCAACAATTTTATTTTATTATAATTTTTATACAATTAAATTAAAATATTGGATTAAAGTTATACTTCTGTTTTTTTTTTGGGGTTTTGAGAGTTAAATACCTACACAAAAAAGATATGTATGTTCAGTACCCGTATACTATTTATGTTATGTATTAGTACCTATATGTCAAATACATGCAGTTTCAGTACCTCAGCCATTAAATTAAAGGCAAAACATAATATAATTGGGAAATGTCTAAAATACCCCCACTTTTTGCAGGTGATGTGACAGGTGATGTGACAGGCGAAGTTGGCGGAAAACGCATAGGAGATGGCTAAAACATGTTCGAAAATCGAAAGTGGAAGGGGATTGGGCAAGCGGTGGAGACACACGGGTAGGGGGCAGGGCGATTCTTGGGGAAGCTTCGTCGGAGGTTTCCTCGTCGTCCGCGCGCGACTGTCCCTAGAAGCGAACACCGGCAGGGTTTCCTCATCGTCGGAGGGCTTCACTCCTCGTCGTTGGTTGCGGATTTTGGAAGAATCGAAGGGTTTCCGAGAAGGGCGACCGTGCGACGAGGAGGGTTTGTAGAGTTTAGGGTTCGGAGGTGTTTACGCTGGAGGGGACGACGAGAAGGTGAAGGGAAGGGTTTTGGGTAAAGGTTTGAAACTGGATTAGGGTTTTCAAACGCACAACGTCCGAAGGGAAGCGGAATGGCGAGCGGCATGGAAGGCGGAGGAAACGGGGCAGAGATGATGTTATTCTGTGAATACAACTCCGAGGTTCATCTTGTACGGGTAAGGACGACGACCTTGTGGCCGATTTATTTGCGAAGTTGGCGGAGAAATGGGCGGACGTATCTCCAACGACGGTGAGCTTGCTTTTTGAGGTGCCCGACGGGGACTGCACGATGGAGATCCTGTTCCCTGAAGATATAAGAAGAATGTTCTGTTTGAATCGAGCAAAGGGTCAAGCTTTCGGAAAGATGAGGTTGATGAATAGGGAAGCTGCCAACGAGGGACAGAGGTGAGTGTTGTGTTAAACAAGCTACACAATGGTATTAGAATGCTAGTAACTGGTATTTAGTATTTTTTATCGCACGTTGGTATTGTATTGATTAGCAGAAATAGGTTGTTATTGGCTCAATTATTATTTGTGCTGCGTATGCAAATGATAGGAGTGTTGGGACGTATGCAGTACATGAAACATGATTTGAGAAATGTGGTGGATCACAATCGAGGAATTACTACAATAGTGTACACCACTTATGCAATTTTTGTGTTGGCCATCTATATATTATGGTGTTTTGCATAGAGCAATGTAGTATTAGGTGCTGCAGGGAACGATCATGTATGTGTCCCATAATATTGCAATATCTGGTGTTGTTCATGCATAATATTGGTATTGTCTGTACGTGACGGTGGTGTTTTTGAGGGTTATTTAGTGTACCGCAGGTCGGACAACGAAGCGGAGGAGGAAATCGATGACGATATAGGGGAGGACAACGAAGATATGCGACTGCTATGGGCCGATGCAATAAAAGGAAAAGGACAGAGGTTTAAGGATGCGGAACAATTCCGCATGGTGCTGAAAAATCATTGTATTGCGGTCCGGCGCCAATACTACTATGTGATTAACCATACGAAGAAAATTCTTGTGAAATGTTCAATGGAAGGTTGTGGATAGCGGGTGTATGCATCACACCGCAAGTCGGACGAGTCCTTTGCCATCCGCACATGCACTTTGTCTCATTCATGTGGCGTGAATAATCTCCAGTCAAGGAAACATCCGAAGGCGAATGCTCCATGGGTTGCCGCATTCATAAAGGAGAAGTTGAGGCGGGATCCTAACTACGAACCGAATAGGGCGGTGGATCAAATACACGCAGCTTTCAAAGTCGAAATTAGCTACCGCACGGCCTGGAATGGAAGGGAGGTTGCAATGAAAGAATTGCATGGAGACGATTACTACTCTTTTGACAAGATTCGTGTATTTTGCAACAGGTTGGTAGCGTCGAACCCAGGCAACATCGCTGATTTGGAAGTGCACGAAGATACCGGAAAGTTTAGGAGGGTTTTTATAGCAATCGCAGCCTGCATCGATGGGTTTAAAAATGGATGTCGGCGGCTTATTGAGATGGATGGCACACATATTAAAAACAAGTGGAAGGGTTCAGTATTGGCAGCGGTTGGCAAAGACGGGAATGGTGGCTTTTTAACACTCGCATTTGCAGGTATGCAGTAGTTTGCGTATTAGTATGTTCTCTTTTATCGAATGGTGTTCATTCCATACATATCTTGCATAATTATTATGGAGCAACTGTATCAGTAACAAGGAAGTGACATTTTTGACTGCTTGCGTGATTGTGTACAGTTACGGATGGGGAGACGGATATCAATTGGGAGTGGTTTTGTTCAAAGCTGAGGTATGCTCTTGACCGAGAGAACGAACGCGACGATTGGAGCGAGTATACTTTTTACAGCGACCGCAACTCTGGGTTGATGAAAGGTATCCCAGGTGTTTTCAGGGGGAGTAATCATGCAGTGTGTCTACGACACCTCGTGGATAACTTCAAAACGCAGGTAACCTGTGTTCCGTTTTTCTAAACTCCACACTGGCCACATGTTTGGTATAATATTTCAGAGACATAGGTATTTGTTGAGTAACAGTACAGTATGACTTGCATAAATGACAGGTGCTGACGAAATACCCGTACAAAGATAAAACGAAATGGACAGGTGTGCTGAAGGCTGCTGCATATGCCGCAACGTATGACGAGATGGTCCAGCACCTAAACTCAATACTTCAAGCAATGCCCCTTTCATGGGCGTTCATTCAAAACTCGGAGCCATACACATGGGCGAACGCTGTGTTCCCGGGACAAAAGTGGGGCATGATGAACACCAACCTTATCGAGAGCTGGAACTCATGGGTGGTGAAACCGAGAGGAATGCATCCATGTTCAATGCTCGAAGCAATCCGTAAAATGATTATGAAGATGATGAACAACAAGAGAGAGGCCGGTGCAAAGATGGCCGGAGAGTTATGCCCGGAACCGGCGAAGGTGTTACACCGAAGTTACATGGAATCCGGTGCCCTGGAGCTGCAGCGCGCGGCCGGTTCATTGTTTGAGGTTGCCGATAGGGGCAGCATATATGCCGTGGACGTGGAGCGGCGGACTTGCACATGTGGTTATTGGCAACTATGGCGGCTGCCATGCAAGCACGGATGTGCTGCGATAGAGAAGATGCAGGGGAATATTTATAACTAATGTGATCCGTGTTACACGGTTGAATTATACAAGAAGACGTACGACGGAGTCGTCTATCCTCTCATGGGAGACAGCGGCAGCAGTGCCGTGGAGAATGAGGGAGAATTTGTCTTTCCTCCGGATGTGCGTGTGCAGCCCGGTCGACTGAAGAAAAAGCGAATACCATCCCAATGTCCGATAGGCAAGGGCAAGTGTACACGGTGCGGCATACGGGGGCACAACACACGCACGTGCAGGTTATCACACAGGTATGATCAGTGATCCCTGTATTTCAGCTGAACATAACATTTTGGTGCAGGTTGGTGTTTTGTTAATGTCTGCAGTGGTATAGTTTTTGCCATCTTTTGATGTTTTTGGTATACCAAACTGGTACACATGGCTCAGCCAAAAGAAAGGACTGAAAGTGTGTAATTTTTTGATATGGTTTCAGTATTCGAAACTCTCCTCGATAGGGTGGTTTCAATATCTGATACCATGTAATCGATAAACGATTGAAACTTTATGTTATGATATTATACCACAGTTCCTTTTTATGCATACGACACAAGTAGCTCAGGGTGTACTATTCTTACGGTGCATGATTAGCTTAGGGTGCATGATTCTCGAGCGTTTATAATATGATACGGAATGACTGTGCCAACAATTACACTTTCATTTGGACATTACATGAATAAGCCATGCAAATAGAATCACGAAAAAACAAATTGTCCAATTCAATTCCCCACCCCCACCTTCATTGGGGGCGTGCATCGGGCGCATTTCTTCCATTTCGGAGACGGTGGTTGAAGGCACACCTCTACCTGAATGTGATCTTCCTTCGGGCGGCAATCCAACGGACTCCGTTTGCATGTCTTCTTGTGTGGGATTTGGTGGCTGCACAATAGGTACGAAATGGCACGAGATTGGTGTTACCCAACCAACAAATACCCGTCTGTCGTGGCGCAGACAAGAGTAGTACAACCTCCCCTCATTCCCGTTACGCGGTGAATCGGTTACTCGAATCTCAGCCCTCTGACCGCATTCGCACCGTACGCCACGCGGAAATCGTAAATCCATGGTATCTAGCATGCGTTGGTCCGCCGCTACTCTCCCCGCGGTGTTTTGCGAACTCGAGCCACTGGTCTCCATTGCACAAAAGATTTAGGGTGAAGAGAGAAATATTGGGAGGTGTGGGTGGATATGGGGAGGGAATTGGCTAAATAATACATGGGAGGGTGTGAGGGATATGACAAGATGGGTCATTTACTTGGTCAATTAAGTACAAAAAAAAGCGTGCGGCAGATTTGGCAGATTTGACTGCAGGATGTTGCTTTTGTGTCAGAGATTCTTACTTACTTTGTCTTGGGGGGTGTGACCTTTATTTGTGTGGAAATCACTTGCCAGACATGTATCAGATCGGAATACCAATGTGTACACCTATCTATACGATTAACGAGGAACATGAACACCATACACGTCGAAAAGAAGTACCATTCATGGAGGGTTTTTGTATTGTTGTTTTCGTATTGGATGGTTTTCGTATTGTTGTTCATGCAAACAAACATCGATACCATACTCTGTCTTGGCGTGTACTGAACCAGTTCACAAATGTTACTTGACAAAAGTTGGGAGGTGGGGTGGGTGACAACACTTTTACTTGGGAAGTGGACAAAGTGGAGATAGCACACAAAATCCTTTTCAGAATAATTGCAGAGATTCTTATCAGTATTTCTTGTCAGTAGTATTCTGTGCATGCATTGATTGGTGTGGACCCCGCCGTTTTGTTTAAGGGGAAATGACTTACCAGACATGTATCAGATTTAGATACCAATTGTTAGCTATGCCAGCACCATACTGCTCGAAAAGCTATACTTCCTTAGTAGGCAAGCCGTTAGGGTAACGGTGTTCGTGCTATGCCATAATTCAGATTTAGACATAATTCTGTTCTATTCACTTCGTCAAAGAAGGGTTGTTCTATAAACACCACAAACGGTGTACAATTTTATTACACCACAATCTTATGCCATAATTCAGCAAGCCTGATACTTATGTTCACCTACCACTTACACCATACTATGTCCAGGTGTGTACTGAGCATCTTCCCACCCGTAGTATTATGCTAGTATGTGTTATATGGCCAATCAATGCATTGTATGCGTTCTTTGGGCAATCAATGCATTATTCGGTTCATTCTAAGACCTCCACTACCGTAGTATGTCTACTATTTATTCTGGAAATGTTGTTCCATAAACAACATGTTCTACTCACCACTAACACCACACATTGACTTGTTTGTTCCATAAACAACATGTTCTACTCACCACTAACACCACTCAATGACTTGTTTGGACATTTGAACGCGTTGTTCAATAAGTTGTAAGACTTCGAGTGCCTTAATTTGTCTACTATTGGTCTAGAAATGTTGTCTACCATTTGGATTATTATACGCGACGAGTTATGGTGTGGTCTTTTTATCCATTGATTCATTCTACGGGACGATGTAGCAACAAAAAGGCATTATATGCCCAAAAAACTGTCATGCATACCATTCACATTAAAACATTAGATCCATCCATACACAACACGTCATCCGATCAGCAAATTACCAGCTTGTAGCTCTACTACGCACAAGCCAACTAAATACTAATGTCCAACGTCAGAAACACCAAAATAGTTTGTCACCAACACTGGTCAGAGTACATAACCATAATAGTTTGTCACAAATACGGATAGTCGCCAACATTCCTTCTCACAAACCCAACCTCAATGTATAGCCGGTCCACCATCAGTTTCAGCAGACGGATCAGCAGGAGGGGGGTCGACTGCGGCAGGTGAGGGCTCGACGGAAGCCGGATGGGGGTCCACGGCGGCAGGTGGGGGCTCCACGACAGCCGGTGGGGGGTCGACGGCAGCAGGAGGGGGGTCTACGGTGGCAGCAGGAGGGGGGTCAACGGCGGCAGCAGGGGGGTCAACGGCAGCCGGTGGGGGGTCGATGGCAGCAGGAGGGGGGTCTACGGCGGCAGCAGGAGGGTCAACGGCGGCAGCAGGGGGGTCAACGGCAGCCGGTGGGGAGTCAACGGCAGCAGGAGGGGGGTCGACGCGCGGCAGCAGGAGGGGGGTTCACGGCGGCAGCAGGAGGGTCAACGGCGGTAGCAGGGGGGTCAACGGCAGCCGGTGGGGGGTCAACGGCAGCAGAAGGGGGGTCGACGGCGGCAGCAGGAGGGGGGTCCACGGCGGCAGCAGGAGGGTCAACGGCGGCAGCAGGGGGGTCAACGGCAGCCGGTGGGGGGTCGACGGCAGTAGAAGCGGGGTTGACGGCAGCAGGGGCGGGGTCGGCGACAGCCGGAGCTGGGTCGACGGCAGCAGGAGCGGGCTTATGTCGTGCGGCACGATGAATTTCAGGCACCTGCAGTCCTATGACAACTAAGTGTCTTGTGTCAAGCATTTGTAGCGGAACTGCATCAATTACCTCGTCATCCGGATGGGTAGGTCGAACTTCTTCAGATGGCGCGTCCTCATCTACTGCTCCATTCTACAGTTAATAAATATCATGTATGAAACACTAAAACGATTGGTATGAACTGAACTACAATATAGGTATTAGACGTCAGAACAGTGGTATTATACCTTGCCAGTCTGCGTGTGTACAGATGCTTCCTTCGCCAACTGGCCGGGGGGCAACGCTGCAGGTGTCTCCTCCCCAACATGTCCAGAATGTGGCTGCTCCTCCCCCACGGGTCCAGAATGTGGCTCCGACCCTACATCCGGGTGATGCGGCAATACAGGTGTCTCCTCGGCCGGTAACCCAGTCTGTGGCATTTCAGAAGACTCCATTTCGCTCTGTCCAGAGTGCGGCACCACAGGCTCCACCTCACCCACTACGCCAGTGTCTGGTATTTCATGCTGCACAATACCAGTATTCACGTAGTTTAGAATACGTATCCACTATGCAAATGATTAGTATTTGATAGTCTTAGTCATGTAGGAGATATTCTCTACTTACATCTACGGGCCTCGCATCCAACACCAACCTCAATGCCGCCTGTGCGCGATAAAGTTTAATATTGGCTGCCTTCTCCGTATCCCAGAAAACCTTGGTGTCCCGCACAAAGGCCTCGGCCCACCACATTACATGGACTCCGCAGTCCAAACTTGTACTCCCCTGCTGCCTGCACGTTTTTCGTGATACAATGCGATCGTTGAATTCAATGTTTACCCTCCTCATCATATACCACCGCATGAAATTCGCCTGAAAAAAAACCAGTACCATTCTCTAAGCATCATAATACCTAACATTAACCACAAAGTACAACTGCACAACATAAGTAACACCACACGGCGACCTGAAATTACTATACTTACCACTCTCGCTTGTGGCATCACATATTTTGCCGACCACGACGAATTGAAGATCAAGACTTCGTGCTGTGTCATGTCAAGCACAATGAGGAACCAGTGGAATTTGTATGTGACCGGGAGCAATACGTAGTCCAGTCCAGCCTCGGCATCCGCCTTCAGCTTTTCAAATTCCTCCTTCCTCGGTTGCCACAAATCCCGAAGACATCCCTCATACTCGTCTTCCGTCAGCAAGGATTTTTTTTGTTACAGCCGTTTCCATTTCCAAGATGCGTGTCTGTACAAATGACAGGACCTAATTATTGGCTGTTAAAAACATTATATAATCCACCAAACGGGACCACCAAACAAGTCAAAACACCATACCGTTGTATATGCACTGATATACCCAACCCTAGTGGGAATACCATCGACTCTCTTAAAACGATCACTATAAATCAGTGCAATGTAGCTTCCCACCAGATCATTGCATACAGTCTGGTCGAAAAGGAGAGATAACACGCTTGTAGGTAAAACAGCGTATATGCCCTAGGTCCATACAAAGCCCCTATTGGAATTATCAGTCAGTATACCACAAAGAAGGAAGAAAAATGCCACAGTCTTTCATGAAATATACCACATGGTATGAACATACCTCCCATCCACGTCGTCGATGAACTCCTCCAGCACCTCTCTCTCTGCTTCTGATAGAAGATCCTTGCCCCTGTAATCTCTTCGCCCCGCATACTTCATCCTTATTTCACGCTCCCTGTCGCGTACACCCTGCATGATACAACTGTTAAGCTTTGGTACACCACAAACAAACCTACAGAATACAACACTACCGAGGTGAGACATACCAGTTGTTTCTTTCCCACCAATGCTTTAGGCCTCATCTTTATGGTTTTTGAGCTTTTTTCAACAGGCTCAACTTCCGGATCCCCCAAGTCTGACTGTCGGTCTGTACGCTGTCGCACCACACGTGTGTCCTCCGACTTGCTGTCGGAATCCGGTTTGCGTTTTTTCCCTTGCACAGCTGTACACATCGTATTAATTGTAAGCGGATCATAGTGTGACGGTATAGTGTTCGAGAGGTATAACATTCCCTCGACCGCAATTGCCACCTCCTCATGAGATGGCCCAACAGTTGTTTCAACATCCGTACCTTTGCCTCGCTTGCCACCTTTTGTTGATTCCTCTCCTGGCCCAACATCCGCGGCCTCCCCTGATTCTATTCCTGACTCAGACCAATAAACATTCGGATCCCAATTGTCGGCGGCCCTCGCTGGGTACGGGACTCTATACTCTTCGTCGGAGGATGAGGCGGTTCTATCCTCAATCTGAACCCTCTCCTCGTCCTCCGACTCGGTGTCCTCGTCCTTAAACTCCTCCTCCTGCGCAGATTCAACAGACATATCCTGCTAAAATCAATGCCACAATATGCTTACTCCTATACAACTTCAATGAACTAGAAATACTAATCTAGTGCTCACAGAAAAAATGAGACCCAAGCCAGTAAATGCTTACCTCTTCATTCTTGTTCTCATCCTCGGTCAACATGTTCTTTGTCCCCTATAAATTGCAATGAGGCAACACTCCAACACCACATTACCATAATGCACTCGATAATAAAAAATCAGAGATAAACAAACATGCAAAACAGTTCCACCAACGTATCCTACGAATAATTTACCTCAACCTCCTCTTGCGTTGTCTTCTCCTCTTCATTGGTCTCTCTCTTGCTCCCTTCCTACATCAGTGTACCATCAAGCAATAAGACAACCGATATATCAATACCAATAGCATCTCAGATAAGGCATAAAAAATGTTCCTACGGATACCAAATGTATTCCGGTTGGCTACCAATGAGAATGTATCCATGTACCTTTTTGCCATACCGCTTCTCACGCTTTTTCTTATGAGGTAGTTTATCGAACTGTCTGTCGTCGTCTTCCATTATATCATCCAGTGGTGTGGCCACAACCGGAGTCACAAATTTCCGTTCCCTCTCCATCATGTGGAATTCGCGGATATCATGTTTCCTGATTGTCTGCAGGTCAGCAATACAGTCATCCAAGCCAGCGTGTTTGTCAGCCCATCTCGAAACGCGGGATAACTGGCTCGGAAAGTGGCCTGGCCAAATGCGGGAGTCTTTCGTAAAACCAGCCCTGCGCGCAAACACGTATACCCATCAATATAGAAATGGTTCTCAATAAAGACATGTCAAAGTATATCAGCAGTACAAGAGTGGTGTATTTAATGTTCAGTCAAGTATTGACACTTACCATGACCCCCACTGTGCACCCATCCACATAGACCTTACTCTCCACCACGCGTCTTCGAAATGAATCAACAACAAAATCATATGCCGCATTCCCCCAACTATACTCCCCTAGTCGGTTTAGGTTGTCCACGTGGTGGACAAGAAATTCTGGGAGTGAGTATGAGGACGTCGGGAAGAGGATGCAACCAAACACCGATAGGACGAATGCCCGAGCAAAATCTAGGTCATGTTCGGTTCCCGCAAGATTCGCCAGCAGCTCCAGCAACTCGCCCCTTCTCAAATTACCCGATCTTTTACCGAAATACTTCTCCTTAAACCTCGAGGCCGGCTCAAAGTCAAGGTGCACGTATATCCCCTTGTGTGGGAGGCCCAACACCACTGAAAATTCCCATGCTTTGAACGGCAGCGAAATCCCGTTTCCCAAAACGAATGCCAACCTCTCCGCGTTGAAAGTTTCAACAAGGGCCTGCAGCCTTGTCCTGCTGGAATAAGCACCTTCCACCTTCGCATAATGGTAAAAGGGTGTCCGCTTAATCGCATTCAGTTGTGCTTCCGTCATTCTGCCCTCCACCTCGCTCATCGCCTCCTGCAATACCGAAACGCTGCACCTAGTCGTAAACATTTGCGCGCCACATTCTTCACCCTTCGGTTCACTTCCCTCTTCACTTCCCTCTCTGCTTCCATCTTTTTTACTCGGTTTACTTCCCTTTTTACTTCCCTCTTTTTTACTCACTTTCCGACTACCTTTCGGAGGCATTTTTCTTTTCGTCACGCTGCAAAGCACATTATTTCACACTAATGTTCAGTATATTGAATACCAGACTCGTCAGTAAACAATACTACTAAACAAACCTGCCCAACATCGCACAGATTTCAACTTAATTTGGAACAAACAACTTCGGGGCCAACTGGTATAGTCTCAAACATACAATAGTATTATTCATAGGGACAAAGCTGTATACGCGACCCACCACAAAAATGTACTGATCAGCTCATCAATAGTGTTCGTAAGCTCTACACGGGTATAGCAAAATCGATTCCGAATAATGGACTACTTCACTAAACCCTACGCCCCTAACTTATAATTTCTTTCGCAAAGAACCCCAAAACCAGTGTCTGAAATAGCGAAACTAAGAGCAACATTACAAACTTCAATCTCATACATAAATGAGCAACATTACAAACTTTAATCTCATACAACCACAGAAATTCTGAGAAAAAATTAGCAAAACCGTCGCACTAAAAAATGCCCAAGCAACGAATCAAAACAGCAATAATATAACCCATTGAACGATGAACTCGGCATAATCACCATTTGCCTTACCTATTTCCCGTTGATCGCCGGGTTTTGCCCTTCTTCAACCTCCAAAATAGGAAACCCTTCGAACCACAAATGAAAATGGAGAACCCCAGCCTTCGAGCGTAATAACGGAAGCAAAACTTGCCCACAACCCTACCCAAGACCCCGGCTTCGTCGTCTCCGCAACAGCCGCGTAGTGGGGAGTTGGAAGCTCGAGTAACGGCCTGCGTAGTGGGGAAGATGGAGTGAGCTCGAGTGAGGGGGGTAGGGGGGTTTGGATTCCTTTCATCATTAATGGGTTGGAATTTTTTTTTTGAAAACTGATGTTTCGGCCTGCCACCTGCAGCTAAAGTGGAATTGGCAAAACTAACCTTACCTCTATTTCTTGGCACAAATATCAATTGGGGGCATATTAGTCATTTCCATTTTTTATTTTCATAAAGAAATGGTAAATTCGGGGATAGGTATCAAACCTGAAGTATTATGGTATGCTGGTACTGAAGTGAAAGTATTTTCTTGTTGGGGTACTAAAGTCACATTTGCCGTTTTTTTTTTTTTTTAAATTTTTGCTGTCGACACATTCATCGCGCAATCTAATGTATATTTTAAATCATTAATAGCTCGAGTTTGGTAAAAGTATTTTAAAAGTTCGATATTTAAAAACTATAAGACGAGGTGAATCTAATGATATTTTACTTGGCATATTTTAACTTGTATAACTATAATAAAAAATTTTTTAGGTAAATACCAGGGTATCCCAGGCCACATTGGGCCCAAGAGGGCAATTAAGGGCGCCTCAGTTTTTTGCATACACAAGGCTCGAACCCGAAACATTGCTTAAGCGACTAGAGCCCCCATCCACTCAAGCCAACTGCTGTTGGTAACTATAATAAAATTTTAAATTAAAGTATGTAATATTTCTATTTAAATGATTAATCTCACTTGGCTATATTATTTACTACTTATTTATTCAATAAATTGGATTGGTTAATACGAGTGGATTTTCGGTGACGATTCACTTTAGAAATTAAGCTAATAAGGCCTAAGGCTGAGCGAGCTTGAGATCTTTGAATAGAGGAATAAAGCATGAAAATCAAGCGAAGCAGATGATAAGCACACTATCGAGTGGTGTGAAAAAAAAATGGAGGAAGTATAATACTTCTTCTTTCTTCTCAAATTACTAATTTTTTTTTAATGTATATCCATGCTCCTATCTAATGTGAATATTTAAAATATGTATATAGTAAAAATTATATAAATTATATTTTAAAATTAAAAATTATATAAATTATATTTTAAAATTATGTATTAGATAAAATTAAAAAATTTTATTTAATTAATTTTGTTTAATTTTATAATTGCCATAATATTAGATTAAAGTTGAATAAGTAAATATCAAAAGTTAAAAGCTTTTAATGAATTGGAATGAAGGGAGTAGAGTATCCAATTTTATGTGTAAAAATATACTATCTCCCGTGAATCCAATAATATTTAACTCGAATATATATATTTTTAAAAAAAATTTAACTATATTTAAAAATGGGGATGTAATCAATTATTTAAGAAAAAGGAAATGGGCCGTCCTTCTAGGGTTTCTTCTAGGGCGACCAAGATTCCTTCTACGATCTCTCTGCCGGCAATCCACGATCCGAGGGGTACGTCTCCCACCGTCGACCACCTCTCTGATGCTCCGGCCCCCGTAGTCGCTTCGGTGAGTACAGGGGGCCCTCAAATTCCTTCGTTCCGTGATGCTGTTGTGAATCAGACGACTCAGGAGGAGCCGCTCGTGAGCCCTGCGTTTGTTCCCAGGGATTGGATTAAGGAGAGTCTTGCTACTATTGACGGCGAGGGTGCGCATGCTAGATGTCCTAAAATCCGATTCCAGCAATCGGTACTAGATGAACTTGGAGAGCCATAGAAAGATGTACTTGTGTTGAAAGTTTTAGGCTTGTCGGTAGGCTACATAGCCATGAAAGAGCGTCTAACCCGTGCATGGAAGCTTCAAAGTTCGTTCGATTTATTGGATATTGGCCATGGATGTTTTTTCGCCAAATTTCGGAATCTGGCGGATCGGGAAAAGGTATTAATGGGAGGGTCGTGGATGATTTTTGACCACTGCCTCGCGGTTATGCGATGGTCTGCTGGTTTCAACCCTAAGAAGTCCAAGGTTAATACTATCCAGACTTGGATCAGGTTACGGAACTTAATCAGATGTTCTATAATGAGAATGCCTTGCGGGTTATTACTGCGGCTCTGGGCACACTTATCAAAGTGGATAAGAACACAACGGCCATAGCTAGGGGTCGGTACGCGCGGGTCTGTGTTGAGATCAATCTGGACAAGCCCTTGTTGGGCATGCTCGATGTGGAAGGAGACACTGTTCACGTTGCATACGAGGGTTTACACCTGTTATGTATGCAATGTGCTAGATATGGGCATTTGCAAGGACGGTGCCCATTAGCTAACAGCCAAGCATGAGATAGTGATACTTCCGTCCCTGATCAGTTGCAATCTACGACAGTGACCCTTGTGGAGGAGGTTAGGAATTCTCCTACCAAGGTGGTGTAGGAGGAGAGGAATTCTCCAGTTGTGGAGGAAGGTGGCGCGGATGGACTAAGGGTGGGAGACTGGATGGTGATTAAAAGACGAAAGCCGCGTCCGTCAAAACCTATGGGTGCTACGGTCCCACATGATGATAGATTGAAAATTCAAGGGGAGCTAAGCAATGATGTGGTATCGCGAGAGGATGCTCAACAGGCTAAGGTGACTAGTGGACTGAAGGATGATGCGGTCACGGTGAATCAACATAAGGATGTGGCTGTGGTACCACTGGGCACGGCTCTTGAGGCACTACCAGTCACTGATGGTAATGCCAATAAGAACTCTACTAGGGTCAGAAAGCTCCTGCATGGTGTGAAGAGGACTGGACTAACTAAGAAACCGGGCAGGGGAGAGGAGACTCAAACTAATGGTAAGGTGGATGTGGAAAAGCTGTTTCCAGATAAATATCGTCACCTATTGAATGATGGCTCCAGGGTAGATACTTCTGTTACGTCTGGCCTAGGACGTAAATTGGAGATTATTCTGGCTAGCAAGGAGGCAGGGGCCATGGCACTCGAAGGGGATCAGGGAGGGCAGGTGCTTAGTGTGCCTGGCATGGAAGACGTTCCTAATGATAATTTGGCCTTAGTACCGCAATGATTGAGTTTAAAGATTTTACGGTGCTTGCATGGAATATCCGTGGAGCCATGCAAACTAGCACCCAACGCCATGTCACGAATGTTCTTCGGGTCTATAAACCCTCGGTTCTAATTTTGATGGAACCTAGGGGTGCTTTTGAGCGTCTCAGAGTGTTTCTTTACCGACTCAATTATGCGGCAATATGCATTGAGGAGTGTTGGGACGAGCTGGAGGAGTGTGGATTCTTTATTGTATTGGATCTCTCCAATCTCTCGTGGTTATGGATGTGAAGCCGAGGCTGATCACCTTAAAGGCCTCGTGTGGATTTGCATCGTGGTGTTTATCTTGTATTTATGCTAGCCCATGTGCGAGGGATAGATTACGTGATTGGGATCATATGAGGAGTATTAGCACCATGATCCAGGGCCCTTGGCTTGTGATGGGGGACTGGAATGACATAGCTTATTTATCGGAGTTCAGTGGGCATGAGTCCGAATATCCGTCAATGTGAGATTTTTCGGGATATGCTTAGTGATTGTGGTCTTAATGACATTCACTCGGTGGGGGACTCCTTCACTTGGCAACGGAATACAACGGGGGGTGCACTGGGCCGCAAGCGGTTGGATCGAGCAGTAGCCAATCTGGCTTGGGCCACGGCTTTCCCTCAGGGGTATGTGGAAGTTCTAGCACGGCGAGCATCGGACCACAATGCTCTGCTACTTCGGTGTTGCCAGCCTCCTGTAGTAATTGGGCCTCGTCCGTTTCGATGGGAGCATATGTGGACGGAGCATGCTCATTACCGCCATGTTCTGGAGGCTGCATGGCATGGAGGAGGTGAGTCCCTTCATCAACGCCTTAATCAGGTTCGTGAATCCTCTATTCATTTTAATGAATTCACATTTGGGAATATATACAAGAGGAAGCGTAGGCTGATAAAAATATTGGAGGGGATTCGAAGGTGCCTTGTTCGAGTGGACTCGGCCTGCATGGTCTGCTTGGAACAAAAGTTAATGCACGACTTGAAGGATCTTCTGAAGCAAGAAGAGATTTTATGGTATCAAAAATCTCGAGACAAATGGGTAACTCATGGGGATCGAAATACTCGTTATTTTCATTCTCAAACGGTTATTCGTCGTCAAAGGAGCAGAATCATGGGATTGGAGATTGATGGTAAATGGGTCATGGAGGAGAATAGGATGCAAATGCATGCGTTGATCCACTTCAGATGCCTCCTTGGCCACTCGCGTATTCAGGAGCGGCCAGTTGGGTGTTCGCTGCCTCCGCTGCCTCATATGAGATACGAGGATAGCTTAAGTGAGTCTGTCACCTTTGCCGAGGTCTCGGAGGCTGTCAAGGGTTTGAAAGGGTTTTTGGCACCAGGCCCGGATGGCTTTCCCGCTATGTTCTTTAAGCGGTATTGGGATTCAATTGGTTATGATGTATGGCAATTTGTTCGGCAGGCTGTTTTAGATGGTTGTTTTGAATCATCTCTGGCTTCTACATTTATCTGTCTCATCCCTAAATTGGAGATTCCTCGAGAGATCAGACAATATAGACCGATCAGTTTGTGCAATGTTGCTTACAAGATTTTAACTAAAGTGTTAGTTAATCGGTTAAGACCTTATCTTCAGGATTACATTGGTCCCTATCAATCAGCTTTCCTTTCTGGGCGAGGAACGTCAGGTAATTCTATTATTCTACAGGAAGTGGTGTCAACCTTCAGTAACAAAAATCGGAGGTCATGTGATTTTCTGTTGAAAGTTGATCTAGAAAAGGCGTATGATAATGCTGATTGGAACTTTCTGGAAGGTTGTTTAATTGAGATGAATCTTCCTACTTCATTGATCCGCATCATAATGTTCTGTGTCCGATCCCCCACTTATTCGATTTTATGGAATGGAGCGTCTTTAACACCCTTCACTTCAGCTAAGGGGGTTCGGCAGGGTGATCCTCTTTCTCCGTACTTGTTCTTGATTGTTATGGAGAAGCTGTCTCGGGCTATTCTGTCGAAGGTTGAGGAGGGTGCCTGGAAGCCGGTTAAGGTGGGTAGACATGCGACATCTCTATCTCACTTGATGTTTGCAGATGATCTTTTATTATTTTCCCAAGCTTCCTTGGGTAGTGTTCGGTGTATGGATGAGGTACTCTCTTATTTTGCTCGACATGCAGGCCTTAGCATGAATACCAACAAATCGTGAGCCTTTGCTTCTGCCGCGGTTCCTTCTAGACTTGAGCAGGATGTGGCCTCAATTTTAAACATCGAGTTTTGTGACGATTTGGGAAGATATATTGGATTCCCATTAATTCATGGTGCGGTGCATAGTAATAATCACTTTGATTTTTTGGTTGAGAATATTAATGCCAAACTTGGGAGCTGGAAACGCGGGCTGCTTAATAAAGCGGGATGGATGACTCTAGCATGTTCAGTCCTAGCTTCCATCCTTACTTATGTTATGCAGACAGCTTGGCTACCGGCTACTACTTGTTCTAGAATTGATCGTTGTATCCGAGATTTTGTTTGGAAGGATTCTACTGGACGAGGGTTGAATCTGGTTGCATGGGACAAAGCAGCCTTGCCTCGGAAGATGGGTGGTATAGGATCCGGAAAAGCAGGGATATGAACGTTACGATGCTTGGTAAAGTTCTTGTCGACTGCTTGCAATGCTCTCCCAAGCCTTGGAGCCGGCTGTTGCTTGCTAAATATGGCTGTGAGAATGGGCATTTCGTCCAACGTCCTGGTGCTTCTCCCATATATAGGGCTATGTGTAAGGCATCCCCCTTTCTTTTGGATGGATGTCGAGTGAGAATAGGAAATGGTACTAGCAGCCTGTGGTACTCTTCTTGGTTACAGGGAGGTCCAATTGCGCCGCGGGTGCCCTATGTACATTATAATGATGTTGATGTGTGCATAAAGGATATTTATTCACAGAGTCGTTGGTGCTGGGAATTATTCTACACGGCCATTATGGAAGTCATTAAATCGGAGGTCAGGGAGCATGGTCCGCTTCCCATTCATGAGCACATTGCGGATTCCTGGTGTTGGATGGGTACAGCGTCTGGGAACTATTCAGTGGCTTCAGGCTACGACTGGATCCTTACTCAGAGAGGATGTCAACGTGATCCGAGTCGGGCGCGGGTGTGGCGTGTCCGCTGCCCGGATAAAGTTAAGGTTCTCTTGTGGTTGATGGTGCACGCCTCCTTACTAACGAATGCTTTAAGATTCCGCAGGGGCCTGTCGACTTCAGCTAACTGCATGGTGTGTGATCGGGAAGAGGAAGATCTTTATCATTTATTTTTCGCTTATTCATGGGCTGCAGAGGTTTGGCGGAAACTTGGTATCAAGCATGGGAGGCAGTTGGAGTTGCTCCAGGCTGGTGCTGCTTCGGGCTTGCAAGAACTTTGCAGACAATGGAAAGGCATTCATTGGGCGGCTCTATGGAGCATATGGCGAGGCAGGAATGAGCGCTGCATGAGGGAGATGCCAATTCATGTGGAGGAGACTGTCAGGATGGCTTCTCGCTTCGGGCAAGCCATTGATCGAGCTTTTGCTACTCCTGGTCGTGTGGGGGGATATTCGCATGGTCCATTGGAATCCGTGAGGCCTTCAAGGTGTATTGCTACATGTGGATGGGAGCTCCTTAGGTAATCCGGGATTGGCGGGGTTTGGTTGTGTTATCCGTACTGGAGATGGGCAATAGGTTGAGGGGTATTCAGGTTTTGTTGGCTTTGCATCGAACATTGTGGCGGAACTCCATGGGATTTGGAATGGCATGAAACAACTCCATGTTATGGGGATTACTTGTGCTTATTGTTTTTCGGACTCATTGGTTGGTCTCCAACTGATGAACCAAGGGGTCAACAAAGATCACGTTCTGTTTCCATTGCTTCAACACATTGCGGAGTTAAGGGCGGAACACCTGGGATTTATGTGGCATCATATCCTTTGGGAGGGAAATTCGGTGGCAGATTCACTGGTTAAACGAGGGGCTCACTCGGAGGAGTTCTTTACTACATGGGCTTTCCCACCGGATGAGACTAGGGCTTGTCTAAAAGCTGACTATGAAGGTGTTTGGTTCCCGCGGCTCTAGTAGCTTAGCAGTTGTCTTCTTATTTTCTGTCTATTCTTTCCCTGGTTCTGTAGATTTTTCTTAGTATTTTCCCTTTGCCGACGCTTGTGCGTCACTGTTCACCAAAAAAAAAAATGGAATGTGGATTTCCTTTTACTTTCTTGTATTACTTTGCCGACGCTCTACGCGTCCTTGTTACCCCAAAAAAATGGGGATGTGAATTTGATTAATTGTCGTCAAGTTACTTGACTCCCAACCTTTTTAAAGTGGGACATTCAACTTCCTACTCAGCCCTTATTTTTGCATGGGTTCCCACCATATATTTTCTTAAAAAAAAACTATATTTAAAAACGGAATAATCATATGCATGCATGTATTTTAGGATTAGGACAGTGGGACAAATGGGCAATGGTTGTGGGAAGAGTGATTGCGAATATTCTGTAAGACTAGCACCATCCATGACCCCAAGTGGGGTCATAACAAAAAGACAAGGAAAAAATAAAAAAAATGTAAAAATAATATAACAAAAGGACAAATGGACAAAGTACTTCTAGGGTCGCCACTTTTTCCATTTTCTTCCATATGGGAAAAATGACCCAAATAATTCCATTACTTTGTTGCGTTTCTTAACTGGTCTCATAAAATTCCTATTAACCTAATCCATCCGCTGTATATGCTAATCTTCGCCAAAACAATCCCATAACCCCATAATCCGGGTTTAGTGCTGATGTGGCCAATAGATTAATAAGGTTAAATATTTTAACCCATATGTCTCCTTCTTTGGCATTATTGGACCCGCCACATTGGTTTTGGAGGGATCAAATGTCAAAAATACCCACCAATTCCCAAACTTAAATCAGTTTCCTCATCTCCTAACTCCCTCTACCATTTCTGCCTCCATTTGGGCACAGTTTCCTCATCTCCCTCCACCATTTCCTCTTCCATTTCCTCCATTTGGGCACGCGTATCCCAGCGACAGTGATCTTCCTGGCAGCGTCCTGCTCAATAGAAAGGAACTGCATTTGGGTGAACTCGACGGAGTATAAGATGGTGCAGAGCCAAATTGGGAGGAGACGAAGGATGCATTTGACTTCCTCTACTTGCATCACCGAGCACAGTCGCCATAGGCTACCGGACTTGTCGTCCCAGTCGCCAGTTGCACCATTTTTGAGAATTTTTCTTACCCAAATCCCCAAATTATCATACCCCAGCCCCGTCGTCCCAATTACCCTAAACCCGATCCGAACCACTTCCCAAAACCCACTAAAGTTCACCATTTCATTTCACACATCCCTTGAGAGAAGAATTAGGCATTTTGAGGGGAGCTAAATTGCGAGCTGGAAGATGAGAGGGGAATCCGCCACTGGTGAAGCTTAAAGGTAAGGATTGAGTTGTATTTTTTTCTTCTCCTTTCCCTTTTTTTCCCCAACTTCTTTTCCCCCTTTTCTGTGAAGTTGGGAGCTGCCGGTGCAGCAAACGGCGGCGTGGAGGGCCAAGGCGGAGCCGGAGGCATCGTCTTCGACTGGCGGACCGACCACAGCACACCACGCTGTGGAAGAGGCAGGCAACGCACACCTTCCGTTGCAATGGAGGCTGTTGTGCTGTTACCAGCGGCGGCCATGGAAGGGCTGGCGGTGGTGACGAATGCCGACGAACTCCAAGGCGGAAGTGGTGATGTGAACATTGACTGTGGTTGTAGGATGAATGGGATACCTTTATTTGTAATTTTTATACATGGGCATTTGTATAGCCAAAATTATTTTCTCAATAGTTTATTTTTATTTAACTGTGTTAGGCTCAATGGCACATTTTTTGGAACTTGAGATTAGAATATTGTTATTACCTCATTTTTCTCTGTTATTTTGTTTGCTTAACTTTGGGTAAATTTAATACATCAGGGAGCCGAGGGTGACAGAGAGGGTTGGGGAAATGGTTTCTGTTGAGCTGGGAAAAAGTAAGAAAATGGGAAATTGGGCAATATTTCTATTTGGGGTCTGGAAATGGAATTGAGTATTTCCCAAAAATAGGAAACAAAAGCCAATGTGGTTCCACTAACATCCCATGTAATCCTTTCTTCTGGTCAAACTTTAATTACCCCATGTTCATGCCACGCCAGCCAAGAATTAGATTAATAGTGGGTGGGATCATTTTGGCGATAATTAGCAAAGTTATTGGATGGATTTAGTTAATGGGAAATTTATGGGACCATTTAAGAAACAAGCCAAACTTCTGAGATTATTTGGGTTACTTTTCCCAGAAATATGTGTTGTTGTGTTTGTAAATGTACTAGTATAAGGGTAAATTAAAGGAAAAAAAAAAGATTTTTTTAGTGCGTTTTCTTTCAATTCGGTCCTAATTACGTAATTAGCCTGAAGTTGTTGACGTGACCGAAGTAAATCACATTTTACATCCACCGTGACCAATCTAGAGTCTTTATTAACACATCAGCTTAATAAATGTTTGAAGTAAATCTTTGAATGCTGTCATAACACATCACTACTCTAAAAAATGGCTTCATCGGGTCAATTGAACCCTTCTTCAGTAGGTTTAAGGACATAGTCTTCACTTGGTTCGCATTGAGCCGTCATTGGGTTACCAAGCCGCAAAGAACCAACCATCATTCATTTGCACACATTATATATCACAATTGGTCTTCATTTTCTTTAGAAACACCAAAAACCACCGAGACATAAAAGAAGATCCACTGCAGTAGCTGCTGAACAGAACTCCGATGGCATCCAACGAAGGCGCTACCCAATTCGATGCAAGAATGGGCTTCGTACAGAGGGAGGAGTCGCTTCACCTACGTTTACCAAGAACACTAATTTTTTCTTGTGGTAAAAGGTCTGAGATAAGAGTAATTGAGTCTATCCGGAATGGGAATGAATGTGAGTTCTGTTATTGTTGTGAGTGGTTGTTGTTTCTTTGTGGTTGAGTAACCCCAATAAGGGTTCAAAGCGAATCAAATGGAGACTATGTCATCCCAGTGAAAAAGTGCTCAATTTACACGCTAGAGTCATTTTTTAGAGTAGTTATGTGTTCTGACAACCTTCAAACATTTATTAAACTAATGTGTTATGTGTGGGAACTCCAGATTGGCCACGGTGGATGTAAAATGTGATTTATATCGGCCACATCAGCAACTTCAGACTAATTACGTAATTATGATCAAATTGAAAAAATTAGCAAACGTAGAGGATTATATGGGACAAAAAATTACTAAATGCCCGATTTGAATTTTTTGAAAAAAAACGAACAAAAAAAAAATCTTTTTTTTTTCCGTAAATTAAACTACTCCTCATTAATTAGTAGTTTATTTGATTTTTTAATGTTAATTATTATATAATTTTGATTTAATTTTATAAATTAGTTTAAAATTTAATACCCTTTAGCCTCCATCAGTTCCAGTGAAATTCCGGCACTTCCGGTAGTAATTTCGGTGATGGCTCCAACACCTGTGGCGGCCATTTCAGTCATCCAGTGCCCATTATTTTAGTAATATGTGTACCACATCATTTCTTAGTACTCCCTCCGTTTTGTTAGGTTTGCAACATATGTGTTTTTTGCACTGTTCACAGTTTAACTTTGTCTCAAGTTTTTATCATAGTTGCTGAAGAAAAAATACAGTCAAGTGAGATCTTGTTAGATTCGTCTAAACTTCTAGTTTTAAAATATCAACTTTCTATAATTTTTTATTGTATACAATATAAGTTATTAATCGTTGAAAATGTACATCGGCATGCGTGCGTGAGTCAAATGGTACAAACCTAAAAAAACGGAGGTAGTATAACGGATTATCAGTGATAAGTGTATGGACCTTTACTTTAAGGTGTATAAAACCTTTAAACGGCGACAACGACCCTATATTACGAGGTCATGTAATGAACCACGCGGTCTCCAGGAACGGTGCAACTATGTCCGTGATAGAATACTAAACATCAAATAATAGAGTACCAAAACTTAAGAAATAGAAATAGAGTACCACACATCTAGAAAATGACAGCGACAAGCAACCAACATTGCACGGTTCCGAAATAAACCATCCGATCTCCATGTACGAGTACCTAACCTTACCCTAAGCTAAGCAACAAATGTATACTATAAAAAAGAATGGACTTATAAGAAAATAGTCGTAGTAGTAGTTTATTTTTGTAAACTTGAATTAATTAGCATAAATGAGTGGAATAGAACTCCCTCCAATGGTTTATTCAATTCCACCAACTATTAGAGGAATGGCAATGGATTAATTTGTTGGTTCATAGTTTGAGGTCCATGTAGAATTCACATTGAACCCCCCATTAATCGATTGCCATTCCTATGTACATATACATCTTCCCAAATTTTCTACTACCATTTTATTTTCTACTTATGTAACTATAGAAAGCAGAAACTATCGTATAACCAGAGAAAGAAAAACAAGAACTCTACCACGACAAACTTCGCATATATGGATGGACTTATTGCTCATGTATCACTTGGTAAATTTAACCCATGTGAAAGTGATGAATTTAGAGCCGCAGGAGCAATAATAATTAATTTAACATATACATATATAATATAATATTAAATTAAAACATTAACGAGCTAAATGCAGTTATAAGTCTTCACCGAAGTTAATTAATCTATATGTAGATCAACTTCTAGTCTCATCCATTAAACCCAAAATCTCTCTAAATAATGAGTGTAGAGTCGGCATTGCCACCTAGTATGATTATGAATGTAGTGTTTAAACCTTAATTTGGCTGATAAATTCAGAGTGTCGTAGTCAGTGAAAGCTCAACACCAATAAGTATGGATGCTCCAGTTCAGCAACAAAGGTCTTGAGTTTCCAACAATTATGATTTATGAATACACTCTCTTAGCATGTACCTCCTAGTTCAAGCTGATCCGCTCAGAGATCTTTCGGATTCGCTTCAAGAATAATAGAAGAGTAAGGGGCCACGTTGTATGTTTCCTTGATGCCAGCAACACCTTCTGGAATAATGTCCATTGGGGATTCTAGATTGGTGTCCACCTGCAGTTTATACATACAAGCTTTCAGTACTTGTAGTTGCTACAAGTTGGACCTGGATTATTTTGCTTTTTTCCATTTGTCCAACGAGTGAGTATGCATACATATAAGAAGATAAAAAACACTTTTCTAATGTATATAGGACTAATGAAAACATTATTCTTCCAAACACAAACATACATATAAATATTTGTTCGAACAGATGTAGAGGGGAGGGTGTTTGGCAATTGGGAAACAGGAAAATATTCTCTCTTTGCATCCAGAATATCATACTGTATGAAGTACTGTTTTTTCAGGAGAAAAAAATTAGATTATTTTAACATTTCAATTTTCAATATAGAACATCATTAATATGTTAAGCCTTCAGTAAATTAAAACTTAGGCCCATTTGATTGGTCTTATTGGAGGCTATTATTAGCCTCTTATTTGGGCAATAATCAAAGGAGCGACTTTTTTAGCATTTTTTTTTTTTTATTTAACAATGTTCTAGAGAAATAATCAAGTTGTGAAGTAGTCCGACACGATGATGACAACTTACACAATAAAATAATAAATACGTTATAGCTGGCCAGATAAGAAGAATTTGGCAGAAAAGATTTAATAGCCAACACGGATTTAAATGAAGACAATTCCAAATGTCAGCGGATACACACACAGAGTTAAAAAAAAAACAAGGAAAATAATGGCGAGAATTCAAAAACAGCAGATGGGAGTTGAACGGGAAGTTGGAAGTAAATTCCTATTGTTTGTATGTACTTCAGGATATGTCCAAATGCAATATGTTATGCCTTCAGAAAGTTAGAAATAAAATTGAGTCCAGAGAACTAACCACTCGAAACCACTGTCTGCTTTGTGGTGGTGAGGGTATAACAGCTTTAACAAAGTAATCATGTGCATTGAATGCAATATATAAATCACCGCCTTTTTCTTCATGCAGCCTGCATTACATCTTATCCATTTAAATTCAGGAAAGAGAAAATTGAAATTTTCATGTGCAATGGCTATGCCAATTTGGTGTCCTGGAATATGCCATCTGAATTTGTGGTGTGATTTGGCATTAGATGCCACAATAGACAGGAAAAACCTAAAGAAAAGCATTGTTCCAGGAATACAGTAAACCAAAGGGTTCTTAACCATATAATTTCGAGTTTGCAAACTTCTTCAAACTTCCGCGACAAACGAACTGCAACTAGTTGTTCTATCAACAGAGTGCTTGCAACAGTTTCAAGTTTTTATTCAGTTTGCTAAAGCAATAAAAACTAATAACATAACAATTCCAGCAAATTAAGTTAATGCAAGCAGAATTCATCAATTCATGGTGGAACTTCTGCCAGAAATAAAAGCAGATTGCCACAATTTGAAGAAAAGAATACCCATTTCAAAGCAATGCATATAAAGTTTTTCTTACGTAAATGCAAGGAATTTGCTCTCGGAATTCTCCCAGTTGTCTTCATGCCATGTCACTTCATTCTGCACTCAAGGCAAATCAATAAAATCAATAAAAACAAGTACGGTTCATTTTTCAGGTTCTAATTCGGCAAAATGAAATTCTAGCATGCTAAGTTCACCGGAAACAGCAAATGGAGGAGTTTCAACCAATCAACCTCACAAACTTCTCTTGAAATGAAGGGATAAAGCAATTGATTTCCAATCTGTTGAACCCAACATCAGGGACATATAACATACTTTGGTACCTCTATCCTCTTGGGCTATCTATGCACCTCGCCTCACTTACAAAATAATGATATGCCCACATTACAAAAAGACTTAGATAAATACCTTATACCTGCATTTGTTTGTTATTTTATTCCTAAGATGTTTTCAGAAGTAAACTAAAGATTTTAATTTATTTTTAATGAGATCCAGAATACATAAAAGAGTGGAGACATGTATTTAGCGGGGTAAATTATTGTTTGATTAGATTTTAGGCAAAAGTTTAATAATTAGATTGTGAAAATAACGACAAAGAAATTTAAATTTTAAAAATTCTCAATTAATATTATATATTTTATATATGTATATATACTATGTTTAGAAATATAGAAAAGTAAGAAGATAAGCAAATAATGTTTGTGGAATGTATTTTGAATATTCCCTCCATATTGTATTATCTGCACCTTTTGCAAACATTTTAGCGTAGTTATATAAGGAAACATTACCAGCTGAGATATGGTTGAATTTTAGAATATCAAATTTTCATAATTTTTATTTGTCCACAATTCGAGTTACTAATGGTTAAAAATGTATATTAAATTGCGTGAAAAGTAGGAAATGTGCCTAGTACAAGTTTTAGATTAATGAAAACACCTATTTAGAAGCTTTTGCATTTCTTACTTCAAATTTATCTAACAAAATAGACGTGCATCAGCAACATTAAAACAAGAGTTAAAAAAGATAATCACTGAAAAACATGTCTAAACCTTTGTCCAAAGAAAAAAGAAAAACATGTCAAAGAAGATGTACACTTTACCTTCCCAATAAAATTCTCTCTTGTGAAAACATGGTGGCTGCGTCTAAATTTTATCATCTCCGAGAAGAACCTAAAAATATTTTCCTTTTTCTCCTTCAGCTGTAGCATCAAATTTCCGTCTCACATAAACTGAACAGAATTTTGAGGGTAAATAAAAAAAAAAAAAATCAAAGAGGCACATACTTGTCCCCACTGAAAATGATTAAGAGCATTGTCATGTCCATAGCTGTTGTTATTTCCAAGACGAGTATGGCCGTATTCATCTCCCATTAGCATCATTGGAGTTCCCTAATAACAAAGAACCAAATTCAAATATTTATGCCCTTTAATATTTTACAAAAAACCACTCTGATTTAAAAACAGTGCTCTTCTGTGCACCAGACCAGCATAGTTGATTTACAAATGTAATGGATAACTCTTTGCACCTAATGTTGGAGGAATGTAAGATTTCCTGTGGGAATCTTGGGTATGAAATTCAATATTCCCGTGTTTGCTTGGAGGGTCTAATAAATATGCCTTTAACTAATAAATTCAAGTGACGTATATGATATAATGCAAAATGAGATCCTCCCCATTTGATGCATGCTCATACATATGCAACAAATATTACAAATTTACAACAACAGAGAGGAAATCAAACATGGTATTTAGAAACAGCAAACACCATAGTTATTTACCTGGGACACCAAAAGTGCTACATGGAAGTTCTTCATTTGCCGCAACCGCAGTGCTTTAATATTGGCCTCAGTAGTCTCTCCTGATATTGTAACAATCAAATCAAACCACTTAAACATTACAACCTCCTAATGATGTAACAACATATGCTTGGTTGCATAAGGGCTTTCATATTTGGGAGCTGCGGGGTGCTAGAAAGAAAGCATTATTTGGAATGACTAATTAACCAACTCACCTAAAGCTCAATCACAACACATGAATCTCACATGCAAAGCGGGTTAACCTTGCGCATGGACACCGGTAGGAAAGGAAAAAAGTAACAAATGGTATATCCAAACATCATAAGGAAACCAACAATTTAATGCTAAAGCCTAAACCCTATATTTCTACAGAAATGCATGAATAACTCTTTTAAGCATAATTCAAAGTTCTAAACACACATTATATTGCCTGTTGAATTAAAAACGAAAAATGATTAAAAAAAGAAGAAGAAGAAGAAGAAGAAGAAGAAAGTTTCAACTTAGTTCGGGTATTAGATTTTTAGGAATTATTATCAATGAGTACATTCAACATAAATTCAGTTTTCATGATAATAAACATCAAGGGAATTCAATCATTTTTATTTCATATTAAAGCACCCATCGTCCATCAGAGAAACAGTGTTCACCTAGCCCTTGTGACTGTACCAACTTTATCAGTTGCCAAAAAATTAACCGAAATCAAATAGTTCAAGAAGGTAAGGATAAAACTTCAGATTTAGAAAGTGAGGGGAAACTCATTTGAAGAATGATTCTACAATCTAATAGCCAGTTTCTTAAACCAACAAAGATAAAAGCGAACCATCCTATATTTGAGATTCGGAAAAAAAAAAAAGAAATATTTGGGAGTTTAATTTCCTGCCTTCCATTTCTATAATCACAACTCTATTAAAATTTTAATGCAGTTTCAAATATTGGAACTCAAGCACATTCAAATGAAAAGTGGCAACAATTTTTAAATGCAGATCTCATAAACCCAATTCATCTTGCCAATAAAGATTCCTATTTGTTTTAATTGGCAATAGGTGGAGTGGCTCATATCCATATAAACAAGGGGGCATCCCAACATGTGGGACACATTTTAATACCCCTCCTCTAGATGATATTCATCTCAGAAACGACAAGATACCCAACTGGGTACCCACGGGCCACGGCTTTGATACCGTGTTAGAAAGATGATGTATATGAGGTTCCATCCATAGCCAATTGGTTTAGGTTGGACGTTGGAACCTCATATCCATCATCTTTATAATAGTATCATATGGCACAAATACAACTAGACAAAGAGTAGACTGTTTATGCAATCATGTGGTAAGTGAAAATAAACATTAGGGCCTCCCGATATGGGAAAACTATTCCTAATAAATTCACTTAGCCGTATTGGGGAAAGAAATAAAAACTAGGCCACATTCATGTTTACCTTCAAAACTATTCCTAATAAATTCACTTAGCCGTATTGGGGAAAGAAATAAAAACTAGGCCACATTCATATTTACCTTCAATCCCGCAGTTCCAGCTAAAGTTGTCATTGCACCCATCATTCCCACCTTCTCCATTGGCATCATTATGCTAATGTTTGAACAGAAAGAAGAGGGTCCTGAACACAGGTGATATTAAAGCTGACAAAATATATGGCAACCATGCAGCAAGGAATACCTTAAAATTGTATGAGACGAGATCATATAGCGTAAATCCATCATGTGCAATCACAAAATTGATACTGTGGCATGGTTTGCGTTTATTAACCTACAGGTGTTAAAAACATGGAAATGTTATTGCATGGTCATTGCACTAGAACATTTCAATACATAATTAAATTCACAATTTGGACAACTTTATATAATTTTACAAAATTCACTGCATATATTATCATCAAGAAGAAATAGAAAGATGAGTAAAAAATTAACTAATTACAGATGTCATTTTATGTGGACCTTGGTAAAAATGGGGAGAAGAATAGGCTAGGCAAATCATCAAGCCTCACATAAAACCATATATATAATGAAGTCATTACATAAGATCTGTGACTAAGGAAACAAATCATATAATATCCCATAAATAAATTCAATATATTCTATATACATTAACAGACCCAACAAAAGTGAAATAAAAATACTGGTAATTCCATATATTTGTTATCTGTTGCAACAATAACATTGGTGTATGCAATTGTTAGTAAAAAGCACAGGCATATATTTTATCACTCTTCCACACATCTCAAATAACCATAAACAGCACCAAACAAACAAAGAAACGCTTGCTTGCACAGTTAAAAAAAAATGAAGACTAACTATGAAAATCACATGTAAGAAAGATCCATTAACAGGACAATGCTTAGCCATTATTAATTTGCATATAATTAGGAGGAAAAAAAATTTACCAAAAGGAAATAGCAACTCTTACTCTGTACAAGTCAGCAGAACCAGCAATTCTTGTTGCAAAACTTCCTTTCATTCCACTATCACCCTGTATTCAAATTGACTTAAAAAGTGAGAAATTTTTATACGACAGTAGATTATTATGGGTACTTTTATTGATCAAATATTCTGTTTTTGTCTTTCTTTTTTTCCCCATAAGAACTTCTCGGTTGAACATTACCCTCCACTCCACAGTCCATTAACCATTAAGAAAACTCCTGCACTCATGAGGAAGAAAAATGATGGTTTATCCTATGGAGTTCAAACACACAAATATGCTGTACCAAGTTACAGTTTGTTTCTTTTTGTTCAGTTCAAGCTTATTTTTTTTATTAATTCCATTAATACTAATAGCATTTCATATATACTAAACTTTAGTACATTGTTAATAGTAGGAGTTATTTGACTTATTTCAATTGTAGTGGTATAAAACAGAAGACCTCATTTTCCATCAAAAAACCCTTTTACTTTATATGAATAAGTAATTCCTTTACTTGAGGATATGGGGTACCTGTGTTTTATACTAGTACAACTGAAATAGCTCCTACTATTAACAATGCACAGAATACTATATCAAAAACACCCTTTCAGCTTATATCAAGAAAGAATTCATTTATTTGAGGATATGAGGTACTAGTGAGTTTGAAATTTATAATCTTTATTCTGTGCAACACCTTTATAAATCTTCTAACATCATCACGGTATATCCCATTCCATTCAGCCCACCTGTAAGCCAAAAATTTCATGTGGTTAATTATGTGGTTATACATGCATTCACACGGAACAGATTGAATTAAAAAGAGTATCAGATGGCCACACAACTGAACCAGTGTTCGCATATCAAGGTTTTCAAAATAATTTGCATCAGAGTGGAGAAACATTAGGATAGAATAAGATATAATTCAACAATAAAAGAAAATAGGTGAAGTTCTGAAGAGTACATCACCAAGTTCTCTTCAATCAATTGACAAAGAAGAAGCTATCAAGATCAGTAACTGATGTGAACTTCTCGGCACCCAGAAGCCATACCAGTAGACTCGGGTGTGTCTATGTTGCAATATCAGCAACACTGACATCCATTAGGTTAGAATCCAACTGTTTTGGTTAAATTTGAACAAACTCTAAACAAAAAGATATTCAGCGAACTTGTTTATCATAAATGGAAAAAAGTATTTAATGATTTAAAGTGAAACAACCATGAACACATCCACTGTTGGATTTTCAGCAATGCTGATTTTATTTCATTTTTCCCAATCAATGCCTTAACAATGACATGTAGCCTCCATGTAAAGAAGTTTTTCAATGTTCAGTAATTATATCCAAAGGCTTCAAAATATGTTAAAATCTCAATGGCCACAACAAAAAATTAAAATGCAGGAGTGAACAGAGATTGGTTTAAAGTGCATTCTGGACCAGTAAATTCCAAACCAAATACTGTACAAGATATTCCAACATTTTGAAGTTGATCACATGTGCTTTTTGAATCCAAATACACAAGTAAAAGAACAGTTCAAGGTACCTATCCCAGTTTGGAAAATTTCCAACAAGATATAGGCCTCCACAATCCCAGGGTTCTGCAATGAGCTTACATCTTGAAAGTACACCATCGTTGGCAATTGCCTGCATCATTTAATCAACAAAGCTACTCATAAGTTTGCAGCCATTACTAATTGAAAAAACACACCAACTTACTTTGGTTAATTTGAAAGCTAAATTACAAGTTGAGCATATACATTAGAATCCATAAAAATAATAAATCACATGAAATAGCATCCATCTTATAGATGAGAATGTCAATAACAATGGCATCGTGTTTTCAAACAAGAAAGAATACAACAATGACATTATGACCATCCTAGTTCTTTTGGTAAAATGACTTAACAAAACACTCAGGCATAATGAAATTTATTGGCATTTCCTTCCAACATTCACATGGACGTGTATTATTATTAATTATTTAAAATTATAATTTAAATTCCTAGCATTTAACAGAATCAATTGGACTAGAAAAACTCAACTGAAATTGTAATAGGTGAAGTTTTCTTCTCAACCTTGTAGTTGATGCTCATCCATTTAGGTTTAAAAATCATAATACAACGATTAATCCGAACCCAAAGAAAACTGGCCAATTTTGCAGCAAGATCAAGATGACAATTTGCCACCCCCAATGTAACTCTAGAACTAAGACAGGCCAGTAGAACAAACGATGACAGGGAGTTTATAAATTTAATAAACAAAGAACTAAAATTAAGGGGGTGTTTGGCAAAAAAACTAAATTGAAATAGCTAATTTGTAAGACATTGTGAGGAGAAATAGATTTTTTTTAAGTCACAACAAAATTCCTTAAAACAATGTACAATCAGCTCTTTTTGAATCCGCTGCAAATAGCAGTATTTTGGCTTTCAGCTTGTTGTAGTAAAAAAATTGGTCTCGAAATTGCCAAACAACTAATTTTTGGCTAATTTATTACTACATAATCAGTTAACAACTAACAGCTAATTCCCAAACAAGCTCTAAGACATGTACACAATGCGTGACATTTAGATTGTCGCAACCCCAATATTCTCCATGACTTACCCTAATAATGGGGGGAGCATCGAGTGGAGAGCCGTCAGTTCCTCGACATAGCACACTAGCAAGATCAAAGCGAAACCCATCTACATGATATTCAGTGACCCTTCAATCAAATAGCAATAGGAGAAGGGGTTAGAATAGTTAATTAAAGATTCTATACAATAAAATGCAATTACATGTGAGAAATGAAAGCATTTTTCCATAAGAGAATGGCTTCAGACCATTATTTTCAGTACATCTACATCCATAGCATTCAGTAGCAGTAGTGTTAGTATACAGGAATGAAATTATCATACATGCACAAACAATGATAGTTTTATGGAAGAAAGATAAAAAACAGTTGTTGCCAATTTTAATACCATCAATTTCTTAATCCTAACTGCAGAGAGTAAAACTGGTAATAAATAAACATACAACACTTCTAACAATGTTAAAAGAAGAATGGCAAAAACATGATTATACCAGTGCCTCAAGCTGTCAAGTACTAACTTCTCGACGACAGGATGGTTACAATTGAATGTGTTACCTACAATCAAGATCACATATCATGGAAATTAACATGGTAACCAACTCCCCCCCAAAAAAGGCTTTTTGATAAGAAAAATAAGTAAGATATAAATCAAGGCAAGTGATCCGACGGCCTCTTTCAACTAACTGTCAAGTAACTAGAAAGATAAGAACTTTCTTCACTTTCGTTTTCTGTTATAAGGTAGAAAGTAAAGATGTTCATTGCAGATTCTAACTACCTTGTTATCATTTTCACTGTAATGAAACAATTATAGTCTAGCTGCTTCATCAGAATTGTAATTTCACCACCTTTGTGCAGGGCCGGAGAACAGCCAGTGCAAACTGGGCTGTTGAGCAGGGGCCCCCAAATATTGGGGGCCCCCATTTTTATAAAACTTATTATATATTATTATTAATATTATATTTTTTTAATGTATTTTCCTTTTTTTTAGATATATTATTTATTTCAAAATTTATATCCAGGATTATAAAACTGCTCCAATTTAGAAGTTTATTAGTTTATTAGTTTTTTTTTTTTTTTTCGGAACAGTCAATACAGGTTAGGGAAAGTTTTTTAGTTCAATTCTGCGGTCATGATTTTTTTTTTTTCCTTTGATATTTTCATTTACTCATTTGTAAAGAACTACTACAATTGATAAGCAGTTTTTTGGGTTAATTTTTTTTATCTTTTAAACTATTTTATTATAGTGATGTTTTATAAATAACTTAAAAGTTTATAGTTAATACTTCCTCCGTTTTTGTTTAATTGCTCCATTGGGGTTTTGAGTATTATTCACACATATTTTAACTTAAAGTTTTATCATAGTTATATATACAAGTTAAAATATAGTCAAGTGGGATCTTATTAGATTCGTCTCGTCGTGTAGTTTTTAAATATGGAACTTTTAGAATTTTTACATGTATCAAACTTGAGTTATTAATGATTTAAAATATGCATTAAACTGCGTGCTGAGTGAGTCTATAACAAATAATAAAAAGCGGAGAAAGTATTTTAGATATATTAAGTGGGGCCTATAATTTTTTTTAGAACAGGGCCAACTAAAATGTTTAGTTGGCCCTGCCTTTGTGAAATTTCTATCAAGAGAGTTGCATACCTTGGGTCAATTTCTATATTTGATAAATAATCAATTATTAAAAGCCAGCAAATAAAATCTTGTGATATATGATGGTCATCAAATAGCAAATGATGCTCATTAAACGTGGCACGAGTATTGTATGTGTAGAATTACCACAACCGGAGAAGTTCAACAACTTGGCATTGTTTTTAAAGTCCAACATGTAATAGACCTATATAACATGAATACACAAGTAATTAGTGGGAAAAACAGACCCAACTATTTTATGTCATGGCAGGATGTCCACAATTTTCACAGTTACAAACTTGAGACAAATCCAACAAAAATAGAATGCCACTATATTGCTGAGCAACAATATTCAAAGATCAGAAGCAATATGGAAGCAAGGACAATTTCAAGGATTTATGGGAAGTTGTTCTACCATCAATCTGGCACACACTAAGGAGGATGCGAATTCAGCCATGTCAATGTCATGAGCAAAAATTGCTAAAACAATTTCACTTGAAAAGTAAATTTGATTTCCCTTTATGTTGAGTTCGAAATTTTGTATGCAGGTAGTTCAGGCATGCATTACGTTTAGAAATGGATCCATATGCAAACAAACACTTTCTTCAATGATGAAAGCCTAAATGTAATGAAACCCCTTTGAAACATCAATTGAAGCAAGTTTTCCAGAGCAATTTCTAAAGTCAAACGATTCAATGTAAGACTATTAATAAAGATCATCCATTAAATGAAAAATGAAAATGCATGATGACAAGAAAGCATGTAATATCTCCCCCTTTTATGAATAAGAAGATTACCTTGTTGTCTATACCACGGAATGAAGTTGTATATGGATTTTCATCATCAGCCTCATTTGTGTGATTATAAACAACATCTAGAATGACCTGGAGAAATTAATGAGCTAAATGAACATCATATATCGTCTGAGAACACAATTCTTTAAATGGATAACATGAAAACATACCTCAATTCCAGCAGTGTGCAGTGCCTTCACCATTTCTTTAAACTCCCGAGAAGCATTAAGTGGCCCTCCACCAGTGCTTGCATACCGACTCATAGGGGCAAAGAAATTTATAGTGGAGTACCCCCATGTATTAACCTAGCATACAATCGAAGCCTTAAAGATCAGATAATTGTTCAGTGAATAGCTATGAGTAAAATAGATAGAAAAATTTTCAGAAATGCACAACAAGAACAAATGCATTCCCCCTTTTGAGGTACAAAGACACATAAATTCTTCCCCATAACTTTGGCATTATTCTAGATAGGTAGCCCATTCCATGAGCTAGCCGTACAGCCAGAGAGACTCATCATAAAACAAGGGCACTGGATTACAGTTTCTTGCATACAACCACAACACAACACAGTATCATGATATCATGAATAGCACTTGCTTCATGTCTGTGTAGAAAGTACCCATTAAAAATTCTTCATTTATTGGTCTTTTGCATATATTTTAAGCATGCACAGTTCCCGTTGCTTGAGGGCATATTGCATATATTCCAGCATAATGTACCACATTCAACTGACAAATAAATATATCATGAAACCAAACCATTCCATTTAGCTCATTATAGAAGCCGGAGTTCAGGAACTTTTACATAAATCTTAATTTGAGATAATTTCAAAAAATCCATAATTGCAAAACTAGGTTACACAATGCGCATTTCAGTCCTGCATACTATGGACTTCATAGAATATAAACTTACCCAATCCATCTTGCATCCCATAGCAAACAAATCTGACACCCCATGAACAAAGATTCAAGCCATAGATTCATCATATAGATAACACCAAAAATATTTCAAACATTTAAGAATGGCAATCACAAAACATCATATGTAATCTGAGCACACATAAGGTGATACTCAGGCAAAGATACTCATTTTTTTAAAAAAAAAAAAAAATGTACAGGGAATCATGTTCTTTTCATTACCATGTGATCTCTAGGATTCGGGCGCATTTGAAACTCCAATTCATCAAACTCAAACACAGGCAATAGTTCGACTGCATTGATGCCAAGCTCCAAAAGATGTGGTATCTTCACAGCAATTAGATTCAAATATTCAAAAGTATATAAAAATATAAACTTATCAAAATGTTAGTGCTCGACTTAAAAGTATAGTGTCAAAGAAGACAAAGCATATATTGCCTTCTATTTCCTTGTCTGAGGGGTTAACAACAGCCTACTTTGGCAAAGGACAAAAGGTAAGTATATATCAAAACCCCTGAACAAATGCGAAGAACATGCAAAGCAAAAAAGTCATCAGAGCAGCAGGCTGAAAAGACCCTGTTTTGTGAATCCATATTTACATTAGTAAGGCATCCCAAGTAGAATATAACGTTAAGAAGCACATAATGTAGAACGTTTATCTTTGTTTATCTAGTCAGTAACACATATCCCACAATTCCAATTTGATCAGCTAACACCTATGTTGCTCGGACTCGGGTGCGGGTGTCGGACACGGTGCGGAGATATGTGGCGGACTCTTGTTATTTTCAAAAATAGGATACGGGGACACGGAAAAGAAGGATCTGGAATTAGGACACGGGTACGGGGACACGTTTGAATTTATATATATATATTTATTATATGTACCAATACTAAATGAAAGACAATAATTTTTTTAGATTCTTTGTTTAGGAGGGAAAATGAATTTTTGCTTAATCTAAAAGTAAAATATCAGCCATATTTTTCAATTAATTATTCATTTTGTTCCCAAAAATAATTTATAATTCATTCTTTAAGAGTACAGCTATTGTACAGTTTTTCCCGAAATAATTGCCTTTAATAACTTTCTTCTGTTCTTCTTTTTATATTCCCAAAAAAATTTCCTCTTCCCAAAAGCTTTCCCCAAAACCCTATCCTCACCAAACGGCCTAAAACCACTGTCCCTCACCTAAGCCAATGTCGCCGGCTCCTCTTATCTGTTTCCCGCACTTCTTTGTTCTCCGCCGCCGGCTCTTCGCTGCCCGGCCAGCTGTTTCCATCTTCTTCCGCATTCTTCTCTATTAGAACACAGTTGAAGCTTTTTTGCAGTGGAGGGAGTAGGACAAAAAAAAAAAAAAGAGAGAGAGAGAAACTCAAACTGCCGAGTCCGCTCCGCCGCCTGAAGCACCCGCCTCAGATCCCGTACCGGTATCCGCGTCGTGTCCGGCGGACACCGGTACGACACCCTTTTTGCCGAGTCCGAGCATCATAGGCTAACACACACCCATATTTCTCTATCTAATACAAACTCTAGAAAGTTCATAATGAGAATATTTTCAGGACTTGCGATGTTTGGCAAAATTAGTCAGGAATTACCCTATGTCAACCACGGATCTCCAACTCTTTAATTATCAACATTGCATTGAAAGACCAAACTTATAAGTAAAATCACGATTCCCAGGTTATTTTGTTATATTTTTCACATGTACAATGTTAATATTTAGATCTCTTTGAAGCAACAACTCACATAAAAGGTTTTAGCTAATAAGATGTATGATTTTACATTTACTATCAATTCCTCCAAACATGTGGCCTCCCAATCTAATATCATATTTAACCTAAAAGCTCATAAGGAAATGCATCATTTTGTATTTAACAACAGAACTCACATAGATTCATGAGAACAGACAAGTGAGATGACAACTACTTTGCATTTTCAACATGAAATAGTAATTTGTCCAGTAATTCACTTGGATAAAGTTATATTATAGGCTGCCTCAGCAGTCAGTAACTGTTCTATTGGAGATCAGAAATCATAAGCTAGAGTTAACGGAAGGTGATATCTTCAACATGTACCACAAGCTGAAATAGTTTTTGTCCACACTCCTGAAATTCACATATTGTACCTTTTCTATCACACCAAGGTAGCTTCCACGAATATCTGAGTCCAGCCCACTAGATTCATCAGCGGTAAAGGCCCGAACGTTCATTTCATAAATAACAAGATCATCCTGCACAAAAAAGTACATAATGTTTTGCATCAACTGTCAACTTATGAAAACAAAAGGCAAAAAGAAACAAAATTTACAATGCACTCTAAAGAGAGAAACCCAAGAACACTCTTGTATGATATTTGGTTACTATTCTATAGAACGGAAATATTTCTCAAGTAATTGATACCTAGCTCAATAAAATTGACACTGCCAGGGACACCACCTGTGCAATGGCAGATCCAAGAACACGATTCAATTGAAAATTCATACCAATATGCTTATCAGTTATCATAGCATAAGTACAGTCCATCTTGCAGACAGAAGTTTCAAGGCTGTCACACTTTTAAGAAGTTATAAAAGAAAATAGCCGATTCAGAAGATTTTAGTTTGATAAGGCCCTTTATTCTGTTTCAAAGCAATAAAAACATCAACTGTGATTTTGAAGTTCTCAAAAGGTTTCTGGCTTGGAAACACTGAAAAAAATCATTTATGTCCACTTAATTCTAAAACATTAACATAAATAAACGGACACAAGAAAAGCTCCTGCAAGGATAGCCCCTCCATTTCTCACCCCTCTTACCCTAAGTTGTGAAGGTTTGCAACTAATTATAATAATAAATATATGAATTCATTCAGGATCAAATAGTCAATGAAAGAGAGTACGTCTGGTGCCATCCACGGGGCATAGATACAAAAATGAGGCATTTTAAATTAGACCAATGACAATTCATGCATGAACAACTGCTGCAATAAATAATCATTGCTTCCTTGGGAACATCTTACCTCAGGTATATTTGGAAGTTTATAATCTTCTCCCCAGTCAAAAGCCGAAGATTCAAAATCATATGTTCCGAAAAACTGAGACATCTTATAGTTAACATCACCAAATACTCGCCGTCCCTCAATCAACTTTGCATATGGATCAAGTAAAATATTTCCATAATCAAATCGATGCCCTTGATTCCAATCTTGTGGACCATTTACACGATAACCATACAAGACATTGCTGTGCGGCAAATCCTAAACAAAAGAGCATTTCTGAATCACTTCAGATCCATAGTGAATCATGTTCAAAATACGATGATATCTACAACATAGAAGAGAGCAACTGAGACAAAAAGTAGGGGGTAAAAAATTATATTTCTAAAAGTAGGAGACAAAAGAGCATTTCTGAATCACTTCAGATCCATACAAGACGATGATATCTACCATAATATTGGCAAAAAAGTAGGGGGTAGATATTAAAAAAATAAATGAACAAAAAATAGACGAGTTAAATATTTCTAAAACCAATCAAAATCCATCATAACAAACAGATTCACTATGACCCCTTACAACTACTGCCCCATCCTCTTCCAAGTCGAGAAACTTCGTCAGCATTTGGATAGTTAAGACAATTATTATTAGGATGGCACTCTAGTTGGATCAGAGAAAATGTTACAGGAAATAACACTTATTTCTGAGTGTCTATGCATAAAAGATTTTTAATAGAAAAATAAATAACAAAAGAAAATAGTTATATCATACCGTATAGATTTTTAATAAAAGATTTCTGAGTATACTGCTAATTGGTAGCAAATTGAATAGTACCAGATGGTTAAAATATTTATATAACACCGTATAGTCATTCAGCCACCTAACAATCAGTAGGATTACATAAGACATATACACAAGCAAATAAAAAAAGAGACAATTTCAGCAAGTACACTGGAAATTTTGTTATTATGCAATTATGCTGCCGTTCCGCAACCCCCCAGATCACAATAGCTGTATAACTTGAAGTTGGGAGCACGAAGAATAAACGTTTAGAAAATAGTCATGAAGATAATAAGCAGGTATGGAAAATGCCCAGTTCCCAAAGACACAGTAACAAACACTACTAAAGTATCAGAATGATATAATCAATTATCAAACATCATCTCTGGAATTTAACAGGCTGGTATTATGATGCTACTTTTATTAGCACAAGATCATGTTATGGACAAGTCAGTTTCTGGAGAACAGTGATATATTTTACATTGATTTCAGAATTCTGATTTAACACAGATTTTAAGGTGTCCACTTGTTTGATTAATTTCTTTTGCAACTTAAGATGGGGGCTCAATTTCAAACATGTATTCTATCTGGCAGAAAATCGGTTTGAATTACCACAAAAAATGAATAACAAGCCTACCTCAACACAGATGTGCCATATATTTCCAGTCTTATTTACTTGAGGATCAAGTGATAATTCAATCATCCCTTGACTAAGTTCATCATTTAATCTCCTGAAAATATATTATAATTCAAACGATTAGTATATCCTTAAGAAAAAAAAGAAGGGAAACCTAATATGCTGCCTTCTATGCACTAAGAATTATTGCCTTGGATGTCACGCCAATTATATATAGAAAATTTCTGCTTCTTACATCACCTTTCTGAAACTTCCAGAATTTGAGATGCACAGTGTTAACAAAGCAATGAAATTTATTATCCATAAACCAAGCAAGTTCTACAAATAACATCTCATTTGCTCAAATGGAACATATGATTGAAAACTAATCCTGCAGCTATTAAGCAAATGATCCCAAATTTAGCGATATTTTCAAACCTCTCTTGAAGAACTAAACAAAGGGTAACAGTGGTAGCATTTTGAGAGAAAATCGCAAAATTGATTCCTTGTTCAACCTCTGACACTCCTAAAGGATGTGCTTGACCAGGGAAAACATTCAATAGAGGACTTTCTTCCCCTTGAGATGCTTCTTCCTATAATAACAGGCAGTACAATGAGGAATTATGCATCTTTACAAACAGCAGCACATAGCATTATCGATAGAAAGAAATGCAGAAGATGGACTGTCTGTTAAAGCATAAAGCATATTATCAGTTTGATACACCATAAGATCTATAGTTCTTAGCAGTAACTGCACTTGAATATGACCTTTCAAAAGTGAGAAATTGATGAAGTGCTAGGAACTAAGGAACACTCCTCCTCGAACAAGTAAATTAGTTACATAACTTCACAGCTTGTTTCATGGAAGTTGGCAATCACCACTGCCATTTGTAGTAACCACAACGGGTCCACATATAACAAACAAATTCATTACACATGATCGCAGCCTTTGCCCGAAAACAGTGGCCTTAACTCAAAAGAACCAAATAGCTACCTTTCAAAAGGATATCCTCCTCATATTTCACCACATATCATAAAATACACTACGCAAGACGACTAGTGAAGCCAATTTCCGCAGCATATCAAATTTCAAGATTACCCCATACCTCCCGAGTCACTACGCTCTGTTCACCTGCTCGAGCTGCGCACTCAAACGAACCCATTTGATGACTTCCAGCAGAAATTTTTCCTATCTGAACCCAAAGTAATTCTAATTTAAAGAGAGGAAAAGAAACGAATAATACTTCAAAGAAAACGAAGAGGAAAGGCACTTACTACACCGAAAAATTCCTGCGTCGAAATCTTTCCCGATGATGCAATTTCATTCGATTTCAGTCTACAACTGCAAACTAAACTCTTAAAGAAAGGGAACACGAACCGAAACTCGACGACAATACAAAATCCCAAAAAAGGCGCGAAGAAGTTTACCGAGTGATGAAGGGGCGGGTAGCGAGCGCAGGAACTCCAGCGGAAAGGATGTTGCCCCTGAGCGTGGAACTCGAAAGTATCATATTACCAGAATAACCAATCAATCAATCACGTAGAGAAAATTTCCCAGATCAAGAGACGATTGTGGAATGCCCATTTGGGGGGGGGGTATGAGATCAGCAGCAGTGCATCTTTGAGCGTGGAGGAGATTAGCAGTAAGATTTGATGAATGATAGTGTGAGACGTACGGTAGACATTCATGTTCCCCACGTGAAATGAACGTTGGGAAAATATCCGGGCCGTCAACCAAGAGACACGTGTCGGGCTCGTCGGATGAATCATGGATATAATTAAAAATAATTTCCCCAAATGATGATTCACCATTTCCGAGATTCAAATGGGATATTGTCCCAACGGAAAATGGTGTTATAAAATGTGTCAATAGAAAATGCGAGCCGGGAATGGAATCCGGGTCTGCAATTACATGACGTCATCACGGCTCAAGGACAGTTACTGTTGCTCAACTACGGGAAAAGCAAGCCCAGGATGCCAAATTAAAGACAACCGCTTGCCCAACTGCAATTTTGCAAAATTGTACTGTAATAGATTTACCAGGATGCGAAAATTAAAGACCAATCCAGCCCCTACATAACGTACATCATTATTCTTCCGGCTCGGTTACGGAGGGTGCAATCAATAAAACCGCAGCACATCTATATACATCATTTCATTTAAATCCAACGATTCAAAATGAAAAAATGGTAAATTGTCCAAAAACTTATATAACATCAAGTGGATGATAAATACACACAAGCTTATCGCTGAAAAACACTATGGCATGTCGATGAAATATTATATAGTCTATCGCTGAACTACACACAACTTGTCGCTGAAATATATTAAGCCAAATTAATTGGGGTTTCAACGTTTATGAAATTGCTGAAATGCACATTATCAAGTCGCTGAAAAATACTATAGCATGTCGATGAAATATGCTATCATACATCTCTGGTATATACAGAAGCCATTGCTAACACTATATTTGTCGCTGAAATACTTCATCCGTTTTGAAAAAATCGTAACATTTGGTTAGTTGCAACTGTTCACGCGCACACTTTAACTTAAAGTTTTATCATAATTATACAAGTTAAAATATAGTCAAGTGAGATCTTGTTAGATTCGTCTCGTCTCGTAGTTTTTAAATATCGAACTTCTAAAATTTTTATTTATACCGAACTTGATTTATTAATGATTTAAAATGTGTATTGGACTGCGTGTATTGAACTTCTAAAATGTGTAGCAAAAAAAAAACGGATGAGGTATATTATGGCGCGTCGCTATTACTTAACATCGCTAAAATATAAATACGTTGTCGATGAAATGTACTAAAATATATTTTGGAGTAATATGACAATTACTTTTTTAACATTCGATTTAATCTCAACCGTTGATTTAAAAAGTTAATCAACAGTGCGAAGTCACCGCATCACATCAAGTCAAAACACTTGATCGCATCCTAACAAAATTGTTATTTTCATTAAGGAAAATTAGGTGATCTATGTTGTCAATTACTCAATTTGGCACATAGTATTTTTTATTTATTTTTAAATTTTAATGCTAGCTAAGTATACTTTTAAACTACAAGAGGCCTATACCATTCAGAAATGCAAAATTAGTATTGAATAATTTTGATTAAAAATCTAATATATTAATTATTTTTATTATAAATATGTGTATATATAATACATATATATGGATTTGTACATTTTATTTTAAGGGATTAATTCTAAGTTTAGCAAAACTTTGGCTTTGGCTTATCCACAAAAGTTTAGCTAAACTTAGGACTGAATACTTCAGTACGGGGACGAAATAAACCCACACTGAATTGAGTGGATGGAAGATATATGTCTTCATGACTTTTATTATACTCTCTTCGTTTTTAAAAAATTGAAACGGACTCACAGTGCACGCAGTTCAATGCATGTTTTAAATCATGAATAACTTAATTTTGGTACAAGTAGAAATTCTAAAAGTTTGATATTTAAAAACTACTCGACGAGACGAATCTAATAAGATCTCACTTGGCTATATTTTAACTTGTATAACTATGATAAAACTTTAAATCAATGTACATGTGTGAACCAAAATTAAATATTTACTTCACCGAATAAACTTTCATATCCGACATCGTCGTCGCCAGCAATTTCTCTTAAAGGTGGACCTTGAGAAAGCTTATGACAATGTTCGCTGGACTACTCTTGAAATTTTGTATCTAGCCGAGAGATGGGGTTACCGCTTGCTCTACAGCAACTTATTATGTTTTGTGTCTGCTCTCCATCGTATTCGATTCTCTGAATGGGTCTGCGCTCTTCCCCGCAATCACCCCGGCTAAAAGGGCTCCGCCAAGGTGATCCCTTGTCGCCATATCTCTTTATTATTATCATGGAGAAATTGTCCAAAACTATTGTCTCTTGGTCGAAAGTCAGGGAAGGACTTGGAGGCCTGTGGTTCTAGGCAGGGGTTTTTCCCTCCAATCTCCCATCTTATGTTCGCCGATGACCTTCTTCTTTTCTCTGAGGCTAACTACTCTTGATAGCGCCCGTTGCATGGACGAGGTGCTAAGCAATTTCGCTAGCCAGTCAGGACTAACGGATCAACCCCGTAAATCCCAAGCTTTGGCTTCGGCAGCTGGTCACGACTGATACTTGTCAATTGATTTCTAATATCTTGAATGTTGAGTTCACCAATGACCTTGGGAAGTATCTGGGGTTTCCAGTGTTTCATGGTGCGGCCCGTAGCCAACACTTTTCATTTTCTTCTTGAAGGCTACAGGTTAAAATATAGTCAATTGAGATCTTGTTAGATTCGTCTCGTCTTGTAGTTTTTAAATATCGAACTTTTAGAATTTTTACTTGTACCGAACTTGAGTTATTACTGATTTAAAATGTTCATTAGACTGCGTGCTGTGTGGGTCCGTAGCAAACAAAAAAAACGGAGGGATTATCACACAAAACATCTCTCACATCACACATTTTTCCATTATTTCCGTCACATAAAACATTTATCATCACAAACACATCACCTGTACATACAGGTAAGATCCACTTCCGACAATTTAGAACCCGTCAGGTGCAATAAGATCGATTAGGAGGGGATGGATAAATTTCAGATAGAAAATATACCTAATTTATATCTTGTGTATATGTGTGGGCCCGGCTCATATATTTTAAAAAAAAATTATCATTTCTACCCCCTGACACCTAAAATACTTTATGCCTTTTAAACAAGAAGTAATAGTGTTTGTTGCCCTGTTAGGGATAGTAAAAAAAACTTTTCTACACCCACTGCTTAAAAGATAACTTTTCTACCCGAAATGACAAAAAATCCTTCGGTCGGAGCCTTCGATCGGACCGATCGAAGCATTAAAGGCCGACCGAAGTGAGTATTACTTAAGCATGATTAGTTGAGCTTCCGTCGTGAGAAAAACCTTCGGTCGGCCAATGTGATGGCTTCGATCAAGCCGATCGATACTCTAATAATTGCTATTTTTTATTGAAAATTTATTTTGTTTTTGTTTTCATTACTATATATTATATTATTTGAAATTGTATATATTATTATTATTATTATTTATTTCACTAGTGTATATATTATATTTAAATTATATTATATTATTTGAAATTTTATATATTATTATTGAATTTATATATGTCATTTATTATATTTTTGTAAATTTATTAAAGTAGTAATTATATTTATTATTAAATTATTATTTTATTATTATTACATTTACTATATTTTATTCTATTTGAAATTGTATATAATATTATTTCTAATATTAATTAGTATTATGGAAATAATTATTGTTATTTTTGATGTATTTATTATATAATTATTATTATTTAAATTATATATTATATTTATTATATTTTTGGTGTATGTGGACATTTTAAAGTATTGATTATATTTATTATACCAATAATGATATTATTGGTATTATTATATGATTATTATTTAAATTATTATTTTAGTATTATTATATTTACTATATTTTATTCTATTTGAAATTGTATATATTATTATTTCTAATATTAATTAGTATCATGGAAATCATTATTATTATTTTGGATATATTTATTATATAATAATTATTATTTAAATTATATATTATATTTAATATATTTTTGGTATATTTGGATATTTAAAAATATTAATTATATTTATTATACCAATAATGATATTATTGGTATTATTATTATTATTATTATTTAAATTATTATTTTTAATTATTATATTTACTATATAATATATTATTTGAAATTATATATAGTATTATTTCTAATATTTATTAGTATTATGAAAATCGTTATTATTATTTTTGATGTATTTATTATATAATTATTATTATTTAAATTATATATTATATTTATTAATGGATAATAACGATATTTATTATTAATAAACAGGATTAGTTGAGTTTTGGTCGGATAAAACCCTTTCGGTCGGTAAATGAGAATACTTCGATCAAGCCGATCGAAGTTGTAATAATTGCTATTTTTTATTTTTATTTAAATATTAATTTATTTTTTGTTTTCTATTTATATAAATTACTATTATTATTATTATTATTATTATTATTATTATTATTTTATTATTATTATAATGGATAATAATGATATTTATTATTAATAAACAGGATTAGTTGAATTTAGATCGGATAAAACCCTTTCGGTCGATAAATGGGAATGCTTCGATCAAGCCGAGCGAAGTTGTAATAATTGCTATTTTATATTTTATTTAGATATTAATTTAGTTTTTATTTTTCGTTTATATAAATTACTATTATTATTATTAGTATTATTAAAATGGATAATAATGATATTTATTATTAATAAACAGGATTAGTTGAGTTTTGGTCGGATAAAACCCTTTCGGTCGGTAAATAAGAATGCTTCGATCAAGCCGATCAAAGTTGTAATAATTGCTATTTTTTTTATTTTTATTTAAATATTAATTTATTTTTCATTTCCGTTTATATAAATTACTATTATTATAATGGATAATAATGATATTTATTATTAATAAACAGGATTAGTTGAGTTTAGGTCGGATAAAACTCTTTCGGTCGGTAAATGATAATGCTTCGATCAAGCCGAGCGAGTTGTAATAATCGCTATTTTATATTTTATTTAAATATTAATTTATTTTTTATTTTCCGTTTATATAAATTACTATTATTATTAGTATTATTATAATTGATAATAATGATATTTATAATAAACAGGATTAGTTGAGTTTAGGTCGGATAAAACCCTTTCGGTCGGAATAGGAGAATGCTTCGATCAAGCCGATCGAAGTTGTAATAATTGCTATTTTTATTTTTATTTAAATATTAATTTATTTTTTATTTTTCGTTTATATAAATTACTATTATTATTATTAGTATTATTATAATGGATAATAATGATATTTATTATTAATAAATAGGATTAGTTGAGTTTTGGTCGGATAAAACCCTTTCGGTCGGTAAATGGGAATGCTTCGATCAAGCCGATCGAAGTTGTAATAATTGCTATTTTATATTTTATTTAAATATTAATTTAATTTTTATTTTTCATTTATATAAATTACTATTATTATTATTATTATTATTATTATTAGTATTATTAAAATGGATAATAATGATATTTATTATTAATAAACAGGATTAGTTGAGTTTTGGTCGGATAAAACCCTTTCGGTCGGTAAATGAGAATGCTTCGATCAAGCAGATCGAAGTTGTAATAATTGCTATTTTTATTTTTATTTAAATATTAATTTATTTTTCATTTTTCGTTTATATAAATTACTATTATTATTATTAGTATTATTATAATGGATAATAATGATATTTACTATTAATAAACATGAATAGTTGAGTTTAGATCGGATAAAACCCTTTCGATCGGTAAATGAGAATGCTTCGATCAAGCCGAGCGAAGTTGTAATAATTGCTATTTTATAAACATGAATAGAGGAGTATTTTATTTAAATATTAATTTATTTTTTATTTTTCGTTTATATAAATTACTATTATTATTATTAGTCTTATTATAATGAATAATAATGATATTTATTATTAATAAACAGGATTACTTGAGTTTAGGTCGGATAAAACCCTTTCGGTCGGATTAGGAGAATGCTTCGATCAAGCCGATCGAAGTTGTAATAATTGCTATTTTTTATTTTTATTTAAATATTTATTTATTTTTCATTTTCCGTTTATATAAATTACTATTATTATTATTAGTATTGTTATAATGGATAATAATGATATTTATTATTAATAAATAGAGCTGTAAATAGAACAAACAGTTCGTGAGCTGAGCTCGTTTCGATTCGTGTTCGTTCGTTAACAGCTCATTCGATAAGTTAAACGAACCGAGCTCAAACACATAATTTATTTTGTGTGTTCGTTCGTTAAGTTCGCGAACAGTTCGGAATTCTTTTTTAATGAAATATATATTATAAAAAATAAAAAATTTATCTAGTTGTTCTTTTCATTTTTCATTTTTATTAATTTCACATTTCTCTCATAAATTATATTACAATATATATTATATTTTCACAATTAATTTAATTCTAAAATAAATAAATTTATTAATAAAATAAATGGTTCGTTAACTGAGCTCGACTAGGCTCGTGTTCGTTCGTTATTAGCCCGTTCGAAAGGTTAAACGAACAGAGCTCAAACATAAAAATTGGCTCGTTAAGATTTTTGGCTCGGTTCGTGTTCGTTCGTTAGGCCGAACGAACAGAGCTCAAACACTTGAAGCTCGGTTCGGTTCGGCTCGTTTACAGTTCTATTAATAAACAGGATTAGTTGAGTTTTGGTCGGATAAAACCCTTTCGGTCGGTAAATGAGAATGCTTCGATCAAGCCGATCGAAGTTGTAATAATTGTTATTTTTTATTTTTATTTAAATATTAATTTTTTTTTCATTTTCCGTTTATATAAATTACTATTATTATTATTATTAGTATTATTATAATAGATAATAATGAATTTATTATTAATAAACAGGATTAGTTGAGTTTTGGTCGGATAAAACTCTTTCGGTCGATAAATGAGATGGCTTCGATCAAGCCGATCGAAGCTGTAATAATTGCTATTTTATATTATTTATTGAAATATTATTTTATTTTATTATTGTCCGTTTATATAAATTACTATTATTATTATTATTAGTATTGTTATAATGGATAATAATGATATTTATTATTATAAGTGAAAATATTTTTATTAAAATTGTGTTATTATACTATTATTCTTACTATTAATAATATTAATTATAAATTAGTTATAATCATAAAAATATTAATCATATTAGAAGAGTTTCCAAGAAGAAGAAGAAGAAGAAGAAGAAGAAGAAGAAGAAGAAGAAGAAGAAGTAGAAGAACAAGAAGAAGAAGAAGAAGATATGCTTTAGGTTTAATGATGTATGATTTAAAAATAAAATTATGATCAAAAATATTTATTATGAATTATAGTTATAAATTAATTGAAGGGTTTAGGTTTTAGGGTTTAGGATTTAGGGTTTAAGGGTTTAGGGTTTAGGTTTTAAGGGTTTAGGGTTGTAAAAGCTGATTATTAATAAATTATTTAGGGTTTAAGGGGCCAGGGTTAATGGCTTTAGGGTTTAGGGTTTAGTTTTAGGGTTTAAGGGTTTAGGTTCTAGGGTTTAGGTTTTAGAATTTCATAAAAAAATTATTTAGGGTTTCATGGGTTCAGGGTCTAAGGGTTCAGGGTTTGAAGGGTTTAGGGTTTAAGGGTTAGGGTTTAGGGATTTAAAGTAATTTATTAAATTACAGGCTTCGATCGGCCTTTTGACCCTTTGGTCGGACCGATCGAAACGTTTAAAAGCCGACCGAAGGGTTGATTTAAAACACAAGCTGGGCCCTTCCTCATTTCCACTTTCCCTTTCCCATTCTCGACTGAAACCCCCCAAACCCCGATCGAAATTTTCCCATTCCCCTTTCGAAATTATTATCGTTTTCCGGCCAATAAACCACCGGAGATGGAAGATCCGACGGCGGAGGAGATGGGAGACGCGGTGATTGACGACGGATCGGCTCTAGTGCTCGTCGTGGAAGGGAGTGCAGCGGCGCCGCCCTCGCCACGGCCGTCGCCACCTCCGCACGCCGATCCTGCGGCTGCCCGCCGGCAGCCCCGCCCCACTTCCGGCAACGACGCGGTTCGGGTGAGTCTTTCCCATCCCCACCCCTGATGCGCCATCCCCACCCCCAACCCTCGATCTGCTCTGCTCTGCTTTTTATTTTTTTAATTTTTTTTTAAAAGTTATATGGCTATGTTTAAATTTAGTAGAGTTTTTAATTTGCAATTATGAAATAGAGATGATTATTGTGCTAATTAAAGATGATTATTGTGAGTATTTAAATTTTGTTAGGTTGTGAATTGTTAAATTTGGAATCAAAATTGCGAATTGTTAGGGTTGTAGACTTACGGGTATATAATTTGTTGTGTTGAATTTTCGAATTTATTTGATAATTTGATGTATATGAATTTAATTGCTCATTTCTTGTAGTTGGGTATAATAAGTTAGGGTTCAGGGTTGTGGGATTAGGGTTTAGGGTTATAGAACTTATTCATAAATAGATAATAAGAATTATAAATTTGAAATAATATTTATTTCAAAGTTTTTAAAAAATTAAATTTTATAGGGTTAATGGGTTTAGGGTTTAGGGTTGTGGGATTAGGGTTTATAGAACGTATCCATAAAGTTACAATAAGTATTATAAATTAAATATACTATTTATTTTAAAGTTTTAAAAAATTAAATTTTATAGGATTTAGGGTTTAGGGTTTAGGGTTGTAGGGTTGTGGGATTAGGGTTTAGGTTTATAGAACTTATCCATAAATAGATAATAAGAATTATAAATTAAAAATACTATTTATTTTAAAGTTTTAAAAAATTAAATTTTATAGGGTTTAGGGTTTAGGGTTGTAGGGTTGTGGGATAGGGTTTAGGGTTATAGAACTTATTCATAAATAGATAATAAGAATTATAAATTAAAAATAATATTTTTTTTTAAAGTTGTTAAAAATTAAATTTTATAGGGTTAATGGGTTTAGGGTTTAGGGTTGTAGAAATTATCCTTAAAGTTATAATAAGAATTATAAATTAAAAATACTATTTATTTTAAGTTTTTTAAAATTAAAATTTTATAGGGTTTAGGGTTGTGGGTTGTGGGATTAGGGTTTATTTAGGGTTATAGAACGTATCCATAAAGTTATAATAAGTATTATAAATTAAATATACTATTTATTTTGAAGTTTTAAAAATTAAATTTTATAGGTTTAGGGTTTAGGGTTTAGGGTTGTAGGGTTGTGGGATTAGGGTTTTGGGTTATAGAACTTATCCATAAATAGATAATAAGAATTATAAATTAAAAATACTATTTATTTTAAAGTTTTAAAAAATTAAATTTTATAGGGTTTAGGGTTGTAGGGTGTGGGATAGGGTTTAGGGTTATAGAACTTATTCATAAATAGATAATAAGCCTAAGAATTATAAATTAAAAATAATATTTATTTTAAAGTTGTTAAAAATTAAATTTTATAGGGTTAATGGGTTTAGGGTTTAAGGTTGTGGGATTAGGGTTTAGGGTTGTAGAAATTATCTGTAAAGTTATAATAAGAATTATAAATTAAAAATACTATTTATTTTAAAGTTTTTAAAAATTTAAATTTTATAAGGTTTAGGGTTTAAAGTTTTTAAAAAATTAATTAGACCTTATTTATTTTGAAACCGCAGGGAGATTGGTGGTATGTTCGCCCCGAGGGACAGGGGTGCGCTCCGCACCTTATTATGTACTTTAGGAGCCTAGTTCTCCCGATCATAGTGCGTGAGTTGCAGGAGACAGACCCGGATGGATTAGCGGAGTTGAGGGCTTCATGTTTCTCATATCTAGACTATGCTTATTCAAAACTGCTGGGACGAGGTGGCTAACTAGCCATGTTTTGATGATAAGTCTGTTGCTCAGTTTCGGATGTATATTACGGGGCAGAAGCCCGCATGGGGTAGTCCTGCACGGCCCTGGTGGAGTATTGACGAGGTTCGTGTTAATAATAGCTGAACTTAATTATTCTTTCAATTTAGAGTATATATCGACCATCTAATTGTTGTGGTATGGGCTTTTTAACCCACGTGTTGATTTTTAATCAGTTGGTGTGCCCGTGGAACATACGAGGCCACTGGGCTATGATTCGATTTTTGCTAAAGGAGCAGTGTTTCTACTTACACGATACTCTTCTACCGCCGAGGGCCCTGACAGATCCGATTAAGGAGTCGTTAAAAGATACACGTTCGCGGGAGCTCCAGCGATACAGGACACTATTTCCAGCGCTACTGCATGTTACCGGCTACCACGAGCATAGAGGAGATATGCCTATTGTACATCAGTGGAAAATAGCTCGGCCGAAGGACCACACAGTTTTCTTCCAGGATGATAGGTATTTTATTGGATTTTTATTTTATGCCTTCATGTGTATAATTATTATTTTAAAGATTTGTTGAACTTAAAGACTAACTGCAACAGCACCTCTTGCGGTCCGCTGGTTCTTCACACTGCATATTGTCTCCGCATGGGGACCTTCCCGTCATCGGCCAAGAAGTTGCATATCAAGGCACTTCGTTTCGATCAAGCGTGTTCAGTTTGGCGTTTCAGCATTGATGCTGATCCAGACGAGTTCTTCCCACAGTTATTGTGATTGAGTTATTGTACGGACTACTACACATTTTCTTATTATTATGATCTGATCTACATATATCCATATTGTTGGTATTTTGTGATTATCGGCAGGATCTCATCTTACATTATGTTTCATGGTATGATATGATCTATATAGTGTCATATGATAACACAGATAAATAACAACTGCATTATATCCAATATTCAAATAGATCAATATCCACCCGTCAATAGGTTCGACATTCCCAATGCTGACTGGGATAACACAAAGTTCCAAACTATATTTTCAATTATTCAGATAGGTCAGAATATTCCCACTCCTCATTGGCATCATTCAGATTGGGGATTTCCTCAACACTGGGCAATTGACACCGTTTCACCGTGTGCCCTTCCTCACTGCAACGACTACACCTCTTCTTCCTGCGTTGACGTAATTCAGATGGTTCATGTGGATCCACTGGTGCAGTGCACCTCCTCTCTTTGTGCCCGAACTTACCACACCTACGACATCGCTGACGCCTTCCGGCACGAGAAGCTTTCTCGGTGGCGGATGGAATCCTGCTCTGTCTCGGTCGTCCTGCTTGCCTTGGGCATTTTGGTGTACCGCATTTGACGTCTGCTATTTCTCTAGGTATTTGCCAAACATCGGGGTGTTCCATTGGAAAGACTCGCTCACCCCACGCAGCAAGTAGTGTATCACGCGTGTAAAAGGATGGCATGTAGTAGTTCAACTCCCCTCTAAAGGACCTGTACATAAAAAAATTGATAATTCGAAGTCAACATCGGACTAATCAAGCAAATAAAAAGTTGTAATATCTAACACATACTTGATTGCGGCAACAGCGTGGGCGCACGGGATGAGCATGGTCTGGAACAAAATGCACGTACACGTCCGATCAATGCCAAGGTCCACGGTGTACGTCTTATTGTTTTGTTTCACGTGATACACATTTGGTTGGTTCGTTGCCCTGACAGGTAGCTTATCCCCACTTCCCTTGCTTTTAATAAACATACGTTCGCCCATTCTGTAAGAGGACCGGTGGTAAGTGCTGCCTCATTGTGTCTCTGTGTTAACCATTCACTCAGAACGGCACGGATAACCTCGAATAGGGAGCAAATTGGTAGCCTCCTTGCCCACCGGAGCCGGCGGTTCATGCTCTCTACGATGTTCGTCGTCATCATGTCGTAGCGACGAACGACGCAACGCACCTTAGCCCACTTCTCCGGTCCGATAACGTCCACAAGGTAGTGATACGCGCCAGGATAATGATCTTGCAACTTCTTCATATGTGGCTCGTACTCGGAGTTCTTAAAGGCATAGGCAGCTGCGGTGAATGAGTCAACCGCTGACTTCCCTCCGCTTTAATATTTTCGCTGAGAGGTGCACACAACACAGAACGTGATGCACCGTCGGCATGGCTTCATAAACTGCTCTCCTTATTGCCGGAGAACCATCGGAAACTATAAGCACATCGTTAGGAATGTCAAGGGCCCGTCTCAACTGTAGAAGAAACCATGTCCAGGATGGGACCGACTCGACTGCCCCTACACCGAAAGCCAGTGGGTATATCATATTGTTGCCATCCTTCGTCACGGCCGCAAATAAGATACCCTTGTAAGATCCTTTCAAGTGTGTGCCGTCTATTACAATGAACGGCGCATATGATTCCATCCTTTAATGGAAGCACCAAGCGTGAAGAAAGCATATTTGAAACGACCCTTTCTGTCCAACATGTAATCCGTAACAGTACCCGGGTTCTGCTGCTCCAGCATGTATAGGAATGATGTAACCATCTGGAACGAGGTATCGTGGTCCCCGAACAGCGATGCTATTATGTGTGCCCTAATTTTCCTAGCTAGGGCTACTAACACAGTGACACCCCTCTTCTTCAACGTAGCCTGAACGTGTACAGGTGTCAGTGTGCTCTCATCGAGCACTATTTCATCTCCGAGGAAGCGACCCAAATGTCTGGATGGGAGTGTGTTGGGTGGAGGACGGTCTGGATTCACCGTGCAGGTATGTGGAATTAACTTGTACACAACCCACGTCGATCCACTGCCTCGCGCACGCAGCATAAATTTACAATCTTCCTCACGACAACACACCCAATACCTGTGCGTGTCTGACTTAACCGTCTTCATGCCAGCTTTCTGTTCCACCAAATATTCAACAAGCTTCTTCTGTAGTCTCGCTTTATCCCGAAGACTGACCCACGCGCTAGGATTCTATCAACTGAATCGTCCATGTACGGATCCACGTCTCGCTCGGGCAGATCAAAATGCGGTCGCGGAAGATTCCACATTCCGCTGGTCATGTCGGGGACCACGAACGCTTCTTCAGTATTTTGCCAAAACGAATTCTGATCTCCATGCAACCCCCGCCCTCCACGCGTGTTTCGACCACGATTTTTGTTTTGTATGTCCCAAAAAAATTTGGCATATTTCTCGATCTTTCTCGTAATGACCGAAACCCTTCTTCTTCGCCGTAGTCTGGGTCGTCCGACTCGTCCGACTCATCGTCCATCGAAGATCGCCATTCTTCCTCTTCACTCTCCTCTACCTGATCCTCCTCTTCGGCGCCATCTTCTCCGATGCGCTCCCTTTCATTGGACTCCGGAGGTGGGATGTTTTCTGCTTGCCCTGCATTCCCCTACCCGTATTCATCTCCATACATGTTACTCCATCCTGCGTGCCCACTCGTATATCCGGGTACATTTCCCATGTTGCTTGCACCGTACGCATTCTCCCCTCCGTTCAAAAACTCGCTGTTGTTTGCACCAACATTCGGATAATTGTAAAAGTTATGCATCGGTTGTTGCCCGAATATCGCCTCTGTCCAGCTTCCCGGCTGGATCGTGGGCACGAATGGATAATGGAATTGTTCGTTATAATTTGTAGACGGTTGTGGAACGTCTGTACCTAAAAAAAATTATTTAACATGTAACGATGACACGTATTAATATTCATTAACATGTAATGGCACCTCCCAAATAATCGAAATTAAGACTTATAGAAAAGCTTACGGTTCATGTCTTCCGGATCTCTATTACCAATGGTGAAATCGCCTTCGAACCAATTGGAACCGAACCAAGACGTTCCGTCTAAAATAATACACCTGTCATCAATTTGATTCACAAAACTACCTTTAATAACAATAATCTAACAATAACTGTATACATTTGTTATTTTATTATACCCAAAATTTTTAATATAACGAAATATGCTTATAATTACTTTAACATTTATAATTATAAATAACAATAATTTCAAATTAATTACAAACTAAATTAATCACCGTTTAATTTACTAAATTTAAACTTAATTAATCTACAAATTAAATTAAAATGCAAACAGAAAACTTTACTAACATTTGTGGTACATATATCATCGCATGTACACTTCTTAAAACAAAATCTTTAGAGTATATTTCAAAACATAAACAAAAATAAACATTTCTTAATTATAAAAATAATTCGACCATAACTTACGCAATAGAAACTTAGAAACTTACGAGTTATCCAAAATGACACAGGATCCGGGCCTTTAAAGAATCACAGTAGCAATTCCAAGAAGCACAAAATATATTACCTAAATGCAACTTGAAGAAAGTAGTGGAGCAAAGAAAGAGATGAAGTTTCGTTTGTGAATCTAGATCTGAGATGCAACTTGAAGTATATTATTTGAGCTGTCCACCAATAATTGAGTTGTCCCCAGCTGTCCACCAATAATTGAGCTTCGATCGACTATTTAACATTTCGATCGGCCCGATCTATATAAAATGGATGACCGAAGTTCTATTCTCATTTCTAGCTTCGGTCGGCCATTTATGCTTCGGTCGGCTATTTTAAACACGGACCGAAGGCCAATATAGCTGACCGAAGTCTCCTTAATTATGTTTAATTACGTTAATCAGCTACCCACTTCGGTTGGCCTTTAAGGTTTCGATCGGTCCGATCGAAGGCTTCGATCGAAGGATTTTTTTGACATTTCGGGCAGAAAAATTATCTTTTAAGCGGTGGGTGTATAAAAGTTTTTTACTAAATTTGACAGGGTACTGCGGTTTGCTTCCCTTAAACAAATGACAGTAGTACAAAAAACATTCATTACAAAAAAAAAAAAAACATTCATTTTCTGTCCAATCACAATACCAATAAGTGAAAATCAGTAAACATAATAACAAAAAGTGCATTTTTCCCTTAATGGACATGAGTCTGACTCCCACAAAAAAAAAGGGTTGAGTAACATATAAAGGAATAATAAACTGCAGATGAATATTTAGGCTAAAAACCTTACTGAAAATTTGTAGAAGGATACAATTATTAGTAAAGACAATTCAAACACCTATATCAATTGATCGTGTAATTATGTGTCCCAAATCTCAATTAAAAGAACAAAACAACAACAAATGCGCGCTTGGACCATATCTCATACGACTAATTTTTATAGAAATATAACCTAAAACTGCAAGAGACTACACGCAATCTGGGCTTTACCTCACCCGCCACATAGAAATATAACCTAAAACTGCAAGAGACAACACACAATCTGCGTTTTACCTCACCCACCACATCAGTCGCTCAACTAGTCCATCGATCATTGATTCACGACTTTATATGCAGCAGAAACTGCAGAAGCCAGCATACTGAATGACACCTCATATACATATGTGAATATGAAGTATTGAGCATATGATGTATTGTGAAATCGGATTCATGTTTTTTGTTTTCCTGCCAAAGCTGCGGATGCAGCAGAAGCCTCGGCTATTAATGATACAGGCTGTCGAGCCTGGAGGCAAGCGCCAATCTCAAAAGGGCGCAACTCAGATCCATCGAACAGCAGGTTAACTCCAGGAAGAACTACCTCTTTGCTGTCAGCATCATCAGGATCGCCTCTTGTACTTCCTGTAGAATCATCAGACCTTGTGGCAACCTCATGAAGTGAACTAAGAGAGTATGATCTGTGGAATGATGTCAACCAAATGTCAATATATTGAGTTAATGGTGCATTTTTTAGAACTATAAACAAGCCAAATTTTAAAAATAAACGATGATGACTTGCAACATTTTGTTGAAACTATAGCAGATGCATCGTAAGTTATTCAGGTCAGAAGAATTTATTTCATGTTTCTACGTTGCCCACAAACCCTCAAAGCCATTCATCAAAACACCAATGACCTGCAGCCGCAAGATAATTTTCGGGTAATGAGAGGGCCAACTATTTCTTCATGCTCATCAAAGGAACCTCAAGTTAAGACAAGATTTGGCTTATCCTGTATGCGACACCTAATTGTTAAATCTCTATACTGATGGGAACAGTCTCCATTGAGAGAACAGAAACCATGTAACTCAAGGTCTTCAAGATCTTTGTTCATACCTTCTTATATTTGGGTTCAGTCCTTACATTGAAGGCTCTACATGGTTATTTCTTCCATACACACTCACTTAAATAACTAAACTACATGTCATTAATAAAATATCTTAACATTTACGACATTTGAGTTTTCAAAGAACTGAAAGGCAAAATATTTTGAAAAAAGCATTAGAAAGACATGAACAGAGATGGTAAACCAACTAAGACACACCTTAAGACACTACCGTCAAAGCTCAAAACTTCAATTCGACTTCTCTGCCTGTTAGCAAGTTTTAACCTTTGGTTCTCACTTAAGGCTCCTGATATAGGAGACGAAGGATCTGCAAGTGGGTTCCATCTTCCACTTGCATAGGTCATTAGATGTCGGGATGAAATTCTTTCCTTTGTATGCTCTTTCTGGTAAAGAAGTCTTGCAGTCGGACCAGTTGCTTGGTAGTCTGCACAGATTTCGCGCAACCTTCTTCTTAAGTCCTGCATTGCTTCCTGGTGCTCATTCAATATGTCACTTTGAAGTAACTTTGAAGAAATCACCCTTGTACATATACTTCTGCATAATTTAGGACTAAAAAGTGGAACGCCAAACTCTGCACTCAGCGGAACCCATTCATATTTCTCGTCATCAGGTGAAAATATCTCCGAGTCTCTCTCTTTAAACAACCTTAGTAGCCGAATATAACCAACTGTCCATAAATTCATTTTGTTTGAAATATCATGCAAAAGTGAATTTAACTTGGAACATTCCTGTCCACGTATTCCTAGTTCCTCCCCAATACATGCCATTGAACCATCACTGTTCTTCAAGGGCAGTGGAACATCCAAAGTTACAACATTCCCATCATCATCAAGATCATGTCTGCTTAGAGGTTGAACCAACACAGAGGAGTATTTGAGAAGAGAATTTAAACAATGTAACAGTATGTTTCCTTTAACTAAATTTCCTTCCAGTTTTCCACCCAAACCCCCAATAGAAGACCCATCCCATGACCATATAAGGGCTTTCTCACAACCAGCTAACGGTGCGGGAAGCAATCTTAAACATTGCCCTTTTATCAGAACAACAGAAAGAGGTCCAATAGACAGAGCAGAATACATAACCAACTTCATCCATGGGGTCATAGCTGAATGAGATGGAGGACCAAAATGAATAGGACCCTTAGGGCCGGGCAACACAGAAGAATGAGGGAGCGGAATCATGGATACAATAATGTCATAATCACGGTGAAATAGACGATCCAAGGTAGCTGGAGCCAGAGCAGCCAAGCTTTCACAGCGAAGAATATCAACCCTATACTTCCTTTGCTTCTTCACTCCCTTTTCTCCTAATCCTTCAACAGAGTCCGGTTTTTCATCAATCTTGAAAATTACGCCTAATTTAGGATCATTGTATTTAGAATTGGATTCCTCAGATAAGGGCGTAGAGGAATTCTCATCAGCCATATTCCCAGTTTGAGGCTCGGCAGCACCATCCCCCAGATGATCTGATTGATCATAATCCCCATTTAATTCAGATTTACTCAATCCAGAATCTCTAGGTTTATCATCATAAGACACGTCATCAATAGCTAAAGAATTGGCCTCCTCTTTGTTAGTTGATATTGATCCATTTCCAATGCTTTCATCAGCAGCAATCCCACCTGACGTTATGCATTCCAGGATACACCTCAGGCTGAAGGCATGATTAGCAAATTCCTGTAACTCTCCTTCAAATTTGGCCCCTTCAAGGGTGATAAGATCTTTGCAAAGATCTGCAATGCTTCCATGACCTAGTTTTCCAGCTTCATAGAGCGTGACAGCATGGAATTTCAGACCTGTGATTTTGCATTTGTGAGAATAGAAGTCAATCCAGAGGACATACATATAAGTTACAAACAGAAGCTACATTAATCACTTAAAACCAATCCCAAATAATAATACTGCATTCTGAGTCTGAAAATTCCCCACCAGAACCCCATAATGCTTAAGCACGACATTAGATAATTTTACCCACCAGCTGCTCTTATAAAAGATTCTGCTAGATGAACGGTTGTATCAAAGGAATGTTACAGAACTTTTGAAGTATATCACGTACAACAAAAACAAAAAGGTTCCCTTGTCTGCAGAATCATGTACTACCACCTCCAGTATCAGTGCTTCAACTCCACTTAGCACTAGCAGATTGATAAATATGATTATAATCAAATTATTGATATTTTTCCCTATTCATAGGCATAAGAAAAATTATAGATTAAGAAAAAGTATTAAATTCAAAAGTCAATTCTTAAGTTATCATAATTTGAAAGGCAGATATTATGTAAAAATTTAAGGGGTTTTATATTTGATCCTTTACACAAACAAGGAAATTAAGTTGGTGTAAATCAAATGAACATTAAAAAACACATAATCAAACATATCTCAGATATACATTTGCTAGTGAAACATAAATACATTTTAACCATAATTTTTCTTAATTGAAATTCATAACTTAATAATTCAAACTTTCAAGTCATCTACCAACGCTAAATTCAGACCACCCTATGGTAACAACATAACATAGCCTAGATATGAGTATTGCAAAACACAAATTATAATAACAACCAATGAAAGGACTGACACTAGCAAAACCAGCTCACACAATTCCCTATGCCTAGTGAAACATATTCTCAATAAAACAGTTTAAGGCCCTTCCCAGCATCAGACAAATCCAAGGGATAACACAAGAAGAATTCAAAAGGCTCCCTTCAGCCGCACCCCACACCACCACAAGAAATTCTTTTTAACCTCAGTATCTTCAAGAATCAGTGAACAAATAACCATCACCTATATAGTTACTTTTTCAGAAGAAATATATAAAGAAAAGGCTATATATGACACAAACACATGCAGAACTGGATAGACATACATACAAGAGATGTAGGGCATATTTACAAATCATTTAAAAAAAAAAAAAGAAAAGAAAAGTTACAGAACTCAAACCTGGTGAAACAGATCCCATCATCAGGTAAGACGTTATATTCGCATCCACAACAAATGCAACACGAGAACAATCTGCATCGGCACTAGAATTTTCTGACCACAATGCATCACCAGGTTGGAAAGCAGAGCCATCACCAGCCAAATTTGTAGAGCCTACCGTAGCATTGGAACCATCTGCTTCATCGATTAGCATACTCCTGGGAATTATAGGAGCAAATGATTCTTGAAGGATAGAGGCAGGATCAATAAGCTTTAACGCCCATCCCAATCGACATGTAAACGACGCAGCAGCTTGTAGCTGAGAGATATCAGCTTGTAAAGTTGCCGCTAATTCTGCCACAGTTGAATTCTCACTTAACACCACAAACACAGCATAAAGCAACCTGGATTATGCAATCCGTATAATCCTTAAATTCTCAGCATTACTCTTGAGAGATGTAATCCAAAATGATAAAAGCATTGGATAGGAGTCTTACTCCTCAATTGGATCTTCATACATCTGCTCCCTGTTTGAAACAAATCCTTCAAGCCTAGAAACTGAGACACACATATAAAATCTCAATGATCTAAAGCCTTTAATAAACAGATACAATAGTTGCCACCAGAAATTCCTGACACAATCTACTATTATGGAATAGAAGGAAGATCTTTTTAGTACTTGCAAATTGAATTTGATGTCAGAACCATAGGATGCAGTCTATTAATTTGATTTGTACGTAACATACCCTTCACTAATATTCATTATTTATGCTATCACATTAACTATTTAGAGAACTTCACATATGTATCACAATCATTGTCAATAACAATCAAATTGTATCATCCAAACTTTCACACAGTATGGAAGTGCAAAGTACATTTCAAAAGGAAAAATAAAAACAAATATCATCTATCTGATTTAATACAGAATAAAGGTGGCAGCAATGCCTCCATGACCATGCAATTTTATCATCCCTTCAAAGGTGTTAAATACCATGTTGTACCATGGATAAGAGGTTCTAACCCAAAACCAATTAGCAATCAGTGGAGTAGCACGTACACCCTCGAGATGAAACTCATCTCAAAATCTAATCCCACATCCAAGATCTAAGATATAACCATCACGGACACCCATGGGCCTGATACCATGTTGAACCATGGATAGGAGGTTCCAAGTAAAAGTAATTGGCAATGGGTGGAGTAGGACTATCCATATAAACTAGGGGGAGTCCCACTCTACCAATGTGCTGAGAGAAAAGTTTTATTTGATAAGAGCCGCCATTTGATGACATTGACTTGTATCCCTAAACAAATTACAACCTATGTATCACACTGCTGTCCTGTGGTGTATCATGACACACAGCTCTCATTTAAATGTGTCCAAGGAATTTTGAGGGTGGAAAATAGAAAATAAAAAGTAGTAGCTCAATGCACGCTAATCAGTGAACATATCTTGCCTTTAGTAAATCTGATAATACTGAAATAATCATCACCTCCAGTCCTAGATTACAATAATATGGATTTCCACGTAGTTATTGGGTCATCACTCTAGGGAATGGAAAATAAGGTTAAATATACATTACAAGCAATATGCATGTTTTGATATAATATCTGTTATAGCTTTCACAAACAAATTATTCGAAATAAACACCATATCCATTGCCAATTGGTTTTGCCTCGGAACCTCATATTCATCGCCTATCATGATAGCAAAGCCATGGGTACCAGTTGGATATCTCGTCATTTCCGAGATGAATATCATCTTGAGGAGGGGTGTTAAGTGTCCCACATCGTATATATGATGGGATTCCCCCTTTGCTTACATAGTTATATGGATATGGACTACTCCACCCATTGGCAATTGATTGTGGGTTGGAACCTCATATCCATCGTCTATCAAAAATAATTACCTGTGGTCCTCTTTCCTAAGTCATTTTATGATCTTATGTTTAAACTTTGCTACAGTGAGGGGAATGATTTCAGAGCATATTTGAAAAAAAAAATTATAAATTTATAAATAAAATGCTTATTAAGTCACCTTTAAAGCGATCATCAGGATAAACAGGGACATCAAAGTAGACAAGTCCCCGGCGATAAAGTCCCTTAACAATTTCAGGGTCAAAGAGGATAAATGAATTTGCTTCCTCCTTACAGATTTTATCGATGGTTGCCATTTCTTCTTCTGAGAGTTTCTGTAGAAGTAGTCAAAAGATAGGGAGGATGTGGAAGGAAAAACTTATCATCAGCCAGAAGAAATCTCTACTCATGGGTAGAGCCAATCAAAAGACCACTAACCTTGAATTCTTCCAAAGTAAAGTTGACTAGACAGATTCCCCACCATGGCTCAATTATGAAATCCACAGGTTCAACAGGCAAGAGTTCTTTAGCTATTGACTTATTCAGCTTCCACATTATTTTCTGGAATTCTCCACAAGGTTAAATACAAATTAGCTGAGTAAGGTCAGAAACTTTCGGAAAGAAGCACATCATGTCATACAAATACGTAATGCCTAACATAGTGCCGATAGAATTTTGGTGCATTCAAATCCGGAATTTTCTGATATAGACTACCTTAGTTCTAGTACCACCTGGAAAGGTGAAATTCAAGCAATGTCGAATTTTATCCTGACACCCCTTTTTCAATTAGGGATGCTTACCATACCGTTTACCTCCTTATTGAAAATTGATATCATTATGTGATATCTGGCCAGTCTCACATAAAAAGATTACACAGACTATCAATTTTCAGTGTATGATAGAGTTAACAGACGAAAGACATGAGCCAATTGGAAATAAACAGCTTATACTGACCCTTTCCTTCACTCGCTCATGAGACTGAACTATAGTGCTTCAAGAAGTTAATTAGTAAAAAAAAAAATGTAAAACTTGGAAAGGTGATGTCACTAGCTACATGCAATTCAAAACTAGATTTCTCATATATATGAAAAAATGTGAATATACATATATCAACTATCAGGGTGCTATAAGAGTTGTTATGATCATTAAAAATTGTATAGAACCCACCTTAGATCTGCATTTGTTCATGATGTCAATAAATTCATTTCTTCCGATCCCTGTTAGCCGCAAGGCGTCTGCAGCACTAAAATTAGGGATGCTGTCGTAGGGTTGCTCTGCATAGCATAGCAAGGATGTGAGTCCCATTATAATGCAACAAAAAAAATAAAAATGTGTCCATTAAGATAAAACCAAACTACAATCAACTAAATACTTAAAGAAGTAAGCCTTCTAAGGACACAATCTACCAGTTGATGCCTACCAAACTCATCAAAAAGAGTCAAGTCTAAAACCAGCCAAACAAGTCTAGAGGAGATGAGAAAAATTGTTGTGACATACAAGATCACCACAGGACATCATATACGTTGGTCACTTTGTCACCTAAACAAGATACAACACAAAGAAGCAACTGATGTAACTATTCATTCTGGTGCTCAGCCAAGTACTTTGACTAAATGAGGAAGGAAGGGCAGGCGGCAAGGAGCCATTCATTAATATCAAGCATTGAAAAAGAGGAAAATCTAAGGTGGGATTGAGATACTGCATGTGTAAATTGTTCCTTCAGCCATGATGAAAATGTACACTACAAAGGAAGTCGCTTCATCAGAATTAAGAATTAGCAGTGAGCTGTAGCCTGTGATCATTAATGCAGACAAAAACCTGAAACGTGGAACAGGCAGCTTAGTACTGAAGATTAGAAACTGCTTAAGTAACAAATCCATCAAAGTAGGGGGAACATCCCAATCAATTATCAAATTTATATAGCTCCATTTGGGTAGGGAGCATATTCGGAGTTGAGCATTAAGCAGAATAATCATTATCTCGTAATATTGCAAGTGCTGATCCTTACTGATGGAGAGACTTTTCAAGGAAGGTTGCAGAATGATGAGCAGATTGTGAGCTTTGCTAGGGTTTGGAAATTGCAATATTCTAAGAATGAATCAGAGAACTACAGTAAGACAAAAAGCAGAGCAAGCAATTCCTGGGTAGGAGATGGAGCCAAAAAAGTGTCTAAACAAATTGGTATCCAGAAAGCAACAATCATGCCAAAGCAATGAGTGTAATTTTCAATTTTGAGCAATAATTATTAATATGTAAACAAAATAATGTCTTGATGTTGATGGTAACAATCCTGAACAAAGAGCAGCTATTTAAAACAAGTAAATTATTTTTCCATCTTACCATTTTTCATAACTTCAAATATCATATCACAGTAATATTTGAAAGGCGAAACTCTCATAACACGGCAAACATACTCCGCAAGATGGTAGGGATACAACTGCAAAAGTAGTGAGCCAGAATAAAATACCCTTCCTACAAAACCAATAACAAATAAGACTACTCCGTTATGTTTCTCAATGGAACCCATTTAAAACACCAAGATGCAAGCAAAAAAATAAGATTTTAACTTGCTCTGAGATCCCAAAGTAGTAACAACATATAGTTGTTGCATAACCTACCTTCCAGAAAATTTTCCCAATTGATTGCGAACTCAAGCAAAATGATACTAGTTTTTAACCATAGTTCGAGAGCCTACATGATGCAACCTGCCTTTGTTCGACCAAAACATTATTCATTTTCATCTGTGTTATTTCATTTCATGGGTGAAAATTTATCTCTTCTAAACCAATGTATTTCTTGTCAAATATTTGAAATTGTGTTTCTTGGTTATCCTGCTATTTCAGTTCAAATTCTCCTTGCATCAGCAGCAAGACCCAGTCAATCAGTTGTATCATTCAATAATCATTCTACTTGAAAAGTAATTCAGTAGGAGCTTGACCACTATGAACAGCGACTGCTTAATAAACCAACAGAGGAAGGGACTTATTTAAACACACCGCTAGGTTTCGTCGTAGATAACGCATCAATTCTTCATAGTATTCACCTTCTTTGCACACTTTCCGAGCAAAACATTTATTCCATGGGAGCCTTTTTTTGATGCAGTGTTCAATTATCCTGCATGATAGGATTATCCATAAAGCAAATTGATGCAATTCACTAGTAACATAATAGAAGAAAACACTGTTTGAAACTAGATGTATGTCAGTATGTGTAACATCAGAGGTACAATATTAATTAACTAGAAAATGTGAACCGTCAATACACCATTAGATCATTTTAAAGTAAAACCCAGTCTCTTGACCCAGAAACAGCGAGATGATTAGGGAAGACCTACATGTTTTTTTTCCTAAATATTTTTGGAACAACAAAAATGATTTACGAATTAAAAAAAAGATACCACCGCATCAGAAAAATATGACATGTTGACTTAAAAAACATGTCTTAATCACCACCACTGCAGTGAGAGAAGATATTGTAATACATTGTATGAAGTGACAGCACTCCAGGGTTCTGAAAGACACTGTTTGCGAATACATAACTCAACTGAAGTCATACTGATGAGAGTTATGTATCAACGTGCGTAAAAAGTTATATTTATCCTCAAACTTCAATAGGACTCTGTCATGTGCACCAAAAACATTAAGAAAACCTCAAGGTCAATGGCAAAAGAGGTCCCTGTATGACAACTACTCCCAAATGTCCGAAAGAACTTCTACACATTTATTTCTGTCACTAGATAAGTGAATAAGGTTCAGCATCTACCTGATAGATCATACAAAATCATAACAGGAATAACTATATTCAATCAAGGAGTTTAGAATGAAATGTCACTTAAAAACACACAGGAGAAGTGTGTCAAGAAATGTCTAATCTAACATAGGATCTGGAAGTAAACCTCAGAATTAGAATAGAAAAAGCAAATAGAACAGAAACAATGCCAAAACGAAATACCCTAGATACACATACAAAATGTATATCATCACAACGAACACCAAAGCAAGTAAGCAAACTTGTATACAGAATAAGTATAATTAGAGAAACCTTCGATGCCATTCTTCCTTGGAATTCAAGGTTGATTGGAGGCGCTTCGGGAGGTTCTCCCAAGGACATTCTTCTGAAATTGCTTTCAGCACCAATTGCTCCTCGATCGTCGTCGGTGCTCGCTGCATTTCGAATCCCCACCCGAATCCCTGAGAAATCACACCTTGCTTCGCAGTCAGGAACTAACTTTAAGTCAATCTAAAATGAAATCCCTCCAAACGGTAGTGAAAACAACCGACCTCCAATAGGATTTAGATTAAATCGCCAGAATTCAGTTGCAAGGACTCTGGAATGAAGAATTGAGCTAGGGCTTCCCAGAATAGCATCGGCGAAGAATTGGAACGCGAATAGGGGGCGACGAAGGGCCGATTAAACCTGGCTGAAGGATGGGTGAAATGCTGCGATCTACCTACTCTGGAAACATGCTTGGCACAGACTCGGAATTCAGATTTGAATTGCAGAATGCGGGGCTAGGGCCACTGGGACTTCAATATTCCAACTTCCAGCTCTTTCACCGTTAGTGTAACTATTTCGATCGGTTTCGCATTATATTGTACTAGTAAAATCCATTGATAAATGAGAAATTGAATCGGCTTGGTCTTCCTCATTTTGTAGTAGCCATGAAAATTGATGATTAAAGTCTATGATTAATTTAGTAATTATATAATCTATTTGATGGGATTAATCCCATTAGTTTAATCGAAGATTAATTTTATATCATGGTTTGGACGGGTTAGTTTCGGGGCTGATTAAACCCCTTGCTTAAATGCTAGGTTTATTAATGTATGCTAATTCTGCATTTTAGGCAATACTTATCTATATATATATATTAAAGCATTAGTGAACAACCCATCCTAAAATTAATCCGATGTCTCCATTCTCAATTTCTAATTTTTATAGATTTTTGTATTTTTTCATTTATTAATTTTATATTTTCACATCTATTTATTTATTTATTATAGATTTTCAGTTTTTGAAATATATGGAATTCCTAAAATATTTACTTTTAAAAAGATTTTAAAGATTTGAAATTTAAAATTTTGCATATCTTATTTTATCTATATATTATTTTGCATTTGTTAATTTACTAATTTTAGATTTTTTTATTCAATTATTTATTCATTATAGATTTTAGTCTATCGTATATAAAATCTATTATTTACTTATAAATTCTCACTCTATCATCATATCGTGTCACTAAATATTCACTTCTAAAAAGATTTGAAGATAAAATTTGAAATTTTGTATTTTTTTTTATCTATGTTGGATTTTATTATTTTGTATTTTTTATTTTAAATTTTATTATTCTGCATTTTTTATTTTATTTATTTTAGATTTTACTGTTGTATTTAGTATTTATTTATATATTTTTATTTTTGACACCAAGGGATTATTATGACGAGGTTTTGCACTGGCAACTAAAAATTGTGTTGCGTTTATGTTTCAATATGGTGAACATACTGTAATGCCGGAAATTTTATGTAGGTTTATTCTTCATTTTGGTTATATTTTTTGTGTGGTGAATAATGTAATCAAAATATACATTGCATATCATATTTATTTATTCATGTTAAAGATGTGTATATGGAAATCCCAATTTTTAGTTTTAAAAAATATTTAATTTCTAATTTATATGGAGTTCCCACAATTTTCAGTTTTTAAAAAAATTATGATTTCAAATTTAAATGGAATTCGCAGTGTATATATTTATATTATTAAAAGATACATTAATGAAGTAATGTACAAGTAATATGTCACAAAAATATTTTAAAATATGTCACTTCTCTTAAAAGTAATACTATACAATTATATAGTTGCGAATAGATCCATTAGTAAATAAAGATTGAAAATTTAATTTTTTTTAAAAATTAATCAACATGTCCCATTATTTCTGTCTCCAAACTTTTGGACACGTCGTCCAATACAGTTGTTTAACACTTAATATTTTAAAATGTATATATGTAAAAATTATGTAAAATATATATATTCTAAAACTACATGATTAAACGTATCTAACAAGACCGAACTTGACTAACATTATGTCAAAGTTGATCAATAAACAGTATTAAAAGTCAAAATAAGACACTTTGAGTGCGACGGAGATACTCCCTCCATTTTATAATAGTGTAACACTAGAAAATGACACAGGATTTAAGATAAGTTAATAAAATTGATTAATTTGAAGAATTACAATAATTAAATAAATAAAATAAGTCACATTTTGACTTTATTCCTTGTGAGTTTTATTTTAATAAATATAAAAAAATTAATAATTTAAGTATAATTAGTAAAAATTATTAACCTTCAAAATATTCAAATATGGTAATGTAACACTTATTTCCAAACATCCAAAAAGTGAAAGTGTAACTCTTTAAAATCGGATGACGTAATTTATTAATATATATTTAACAGATTTGCAATTGACGAAAAAACAAATATAAATCTAGCTTTGTTAGAAAATTGTGATTGTGAATTATCAAAGTAAGTTCATATTGAATGGCTAATTGCTCCAAATTCTATAAGTTCGAAAATTTTCTCTGGAATGCCGGTACTGAATTGAGTTTTAACGTCTGAGACAAATCATCTATTGATACTAGAAGAGACATATTATAATAAGGAAGAAATGAAAGCGGATAATGCTAAGTTATTACCTTTGTTGATTGATGAGCATAAGAATGTTTATAATAAAATAATGTCTGGAGTTGATAGTGATGCGTGTTGATTATTTTTCTTTACGTGGTGGAACAGACAAGACATTTATCGATAATTTATCTAGAAAACATTAAGTTTAGCCCTTCATGGTAGATGAGATATTGTGATGCCTGTAACATCCAATGACATAGTACCCCTACTCATTCCAAGAGGTAGGACTGCACATTCTAGATTTGGTATTCTACTAGATTGTGACAAGAATTCTACCTGCAAAAAACTTACCCCAGAAAATTATTTAACCTCTCTTCTCATTAAAACAAAACTCAATATTTGAGATGAAAATTCTTGATTGGTAGAATGATAATGAACCCGTCTAAATTAACCAAATTCTCCATTCGATTTCAGAGGAAAAATTAAAATTCCACTTGCAGTTTGTTTTACTATGACTATTAAAAAGTCAATGTCAACCATTCGATTGGTAGAATGTAAACCTTTAAAGATGGTTGGACTCTATCTTCAAAAACCAATTTTTACCCATGTCAGTGATATGTTGCAATATCTCGTGTCATTGAAAAGAGGGGACTCGAAGTATTAATATGTAATTAAGATGGATTAACTTAAGATACTATAAGAAATGTTATTTATAATGAAATATATATATATATGGCAAAATTTGTGCAATGAATACTTCATTTAGGTGATGGTTATTGATAAAGCTGGTATTGATTTTGAAGATGTACAATTAGATGTGACATTTCCAGATGATAATTTTATAAACTCTACGGGGGATTTATAGCGGAAATTATTGAGTACTTATACAAATATAAATTGTGCCACTTCAAATCCAAATATTTTTACTATATATTAACCCCTACCAATGAACATGTTGATATCATCAATAATTACATCAAATATGGAACGTATGTCTGCAAATGAAAATGTATATATATATATATATATCAGTTCTAACAATATTTGTCAAAAATGTGAAAGAATAGATAATGCCAATGAATTATTTTCACTGGAATATCTAAACACGATCAACTGTTCTGGATTACAGAATCATAAAATATAGTTGAATGGGAATTGTATAGTCATGCTTCTTAGGAATATATATTCATCAAATAATTATGTAATGGAAGTAGGTTGATGGTAACCAAGATGCGGAACTAGAAAGAAAATTCTTGATTGGTACAATGATTATGAGTCTATTTGATTTAACCAAAATTTTCATTCTATTTGAGATGAGAAAATTCTCACCCACAGTTTGTTTTGCTATGATTAGAAACAAAAGTCAATATCAATTTTTAAATAATGCCGGATTTTATCTTCCAAAACCAGTTTTTAGCCATGAACAGTTATGTTGCAATATTTCGTGTCACTAGCAAGATGTGGCTAAAAGTATTAATATGTAATTAAAAATGATTAACTCAAGATACCACGAGAAATGTTGTTTACAATGAAATTTATATATGAATTGATAGTTGATGTAGGGGATGGTAAAACTGGTATTAATTTTGGAGATATACAATTAAATGTGATATGTTCGGATGATATTCTTATAAACTCTATGGGTGATCCTGTAACGGTAATTTTTTAAACTACATATACAAATATAAACTGCATCACTTCAAATTCAGACGTTTCTAAAGATAGTGTTATACTAGCCCTTATCAATAAGATTTTCACCAATAAAATTTTCAGCAAATTGTGAGGAAAAATTTCATATAATACTTAATACTTATTTTTAAATTTTATTTTAACTTAATATAAATTTCAAATTAAATAAAAGTAGTATTTTAATAATTATTTTATTGATCTGTTAGGTTTGTATTGGACAAGCCATATAAACTAAAGAATACGGTATAATATGATTTTTTTGTTTGTTTTAAAAATTATTAAATTATATTATCATATACATCATCTTTTGAATATATAAAAAAATCATTACACATTTTTCATTACTCAAAATACAATTCATTATTACTTTATATAATATAAGTATATACTATATAAAATATATAGTTATGTCCGTCGAGTTTCGACGGGTTACTTACTAGTTTAATTAATAAGGAAAGCTTTAATCAAATTTTATATTTATGGATGAATGATCTGTCTAATTAATTGCATTCAATAATTATACTCCCTCCGTCCCATTATTTACAAATCCGTTAGGGTGCAATCACCTTTTTTGACTTGATGTGCTGTGGGAATTTACGGCCGTTGATTGTCTTTAAAAATCGACGATTGAGATTAACTCTAAGGGTAGAAAAGTAATTTCGTATATTTGCCATATTGTTCGCCGTTGGACGTCGTCTTCTTCGGATTTCTGAGTTTTCTTCTGTTTTTTGTTTGCTCTGTACGTGTTGCGGCGGTGTGAGGAAGTTGCTGGCAATTATGAATGCGATTAGCATGTCGTTGAATGCGTCGGCAACGTTTTCAGATTCGAGTTCTGCGTTCAATGGTACTTTTTAGAATTTTCGAATTTTGAGTAGTTTTATCGCAGATCGTCGTTTTTGATTTTTATGTATGTTTTTTGAGTTTTCGAGTTCTGCTTTGATATGTTTCTCTTTTTTTGTGTTTTCTGAAGTTTGATATCTATATGTTCATTTAAGCGTCAAAACGTTTGTACATGTGATTATGAGGGACAGAACCATTATATTTTCATCGATGCAAGCTTAGCATTTTCAGCGATGCAAGTGCATTGTTTTCAGCGATGAACATTAAGCATTTTAAGCGATGGTTTATGTCAGCTACATATATTTATTATTTTAATGTGAATTCTTTGTTTATTTCTTCATAGGTAATATAAATTGGAGTGAGTTAAGTTTTGTTACAGCTGATGATGCGTTTAGGTTTTTATTGTGATTATGCTCATAGTTTAGGTTTCTCGGTAAGGAAAATGTATGAGAGACCGAAGCGACATGAAGTTTGATAGATTGTTCTATTTACAATATGAGTTCGTCTATGCGTTTAGTTTTTATTGTGATTATGCTCATAGTTTAGGTTTCTGAAGTTTGATATCTATATGTTCATTTAAGCGTCAAAACGTTTGTACATGTGATTATGACGGACAGAACCATCATATTTTCAGCGATGCATGCTTAGCATTTTCAGCGATGCATGTGAATTGTTTTCAGCGATGAACATTAAGCATTTGAAGCGATGGTTTATGTCAGATACATGTATTTATTATTTTAATGGGAATTCTTTGTTTATTTCTTCACAGGTAATATAAATTGGAGTGAGTTAAGGTTTGTTACAGCTGATGATGCGTTTAGGTTTTATTGTGATTATGCTCATAGTTTAGTTTTCTCGGTAAGGAAAATGTATGAGAGACCGAAGAGACATGAAGTTTGATAGATTGTTCTATTTACAATACGAGTTCGTCGATGCGTTTAGTTTTTATTGTGATTATGCTCATAGTTTAGGTTTATGAAGTTTGATATCTATATGTTCGTTTGTACATGTGATTATGAGGGACAGAACCATTATATTTTCAGCGATGAATGCTTAGCATTTTCAGCGATGCAAGTGCATTGTTTTCAGCGATGGACATTAAGCATTTTAAGCGATGGTTTATGTCAGCTACATGTATTTATTATTTTAATGTGAATTCTTTGTTTATTTCTTCACAGGTAATATAAATTGGAGTGAGTTAAGTTTTGTTACAGCTGATGATGCGTTTAGGTTTTATTGTGATTATGCTCATAGTTTAGGTTTCTCGGTAAGGAAAATGTATGAGAGACCGAAGCGACATGAACTTTGATAGATTGTTCTATTTATAATATGAGTTCGTCTATGCGTTTAGTTTTTATTGTGATTATGCTCATAGTTTAGTTTTCTCGGTAAGGAAAATGTATGAGAGACCGAAGCGACATGAAGTTTGATAGATTGTTCTATTTACAATATGAGTTCGTCGATGCGTTTAGTTTTTATTGTGATTATGCTCATAGTTTAGGTTTCTGAAGTTTGATATCTATATGTTCGTTTGTACATGTGATTATGATGGACAGAACCACCATATTTTCAGCGATGAATGCTTAGCATTTTCAGCGATGTATGTGAATTGTTTTCAGCGATGAACATTAAGCATTTTAAGCGATGGTTTATGTCAGCTACATGTATTTATTATTTTAATGGGAATTCTTTGTTTATTTCTTCACAGGTAATATAAATTGGAGTGAGTTAAGTTTTGTTACAGCTGATGATGCATTTAGGTTTTATTGTGATTATGCTCATAGTTTAGGTTTCTCGGTAAGGAAAGTGTATGAGAGACCGAAGCGACATGAAGTTGATAGATTGTTCTATTTACAATATGCGTGCAATAAGGAAGGATTTCGTCGTGGTTGTTTGTTGGATAGTGATTCATCTTGTCGTTCTAAGAGTCTGAAATTTCGTAGGAGTGATGAAACCTGAACTGGTTATGAAGCAAAGGTTAGGTTACATTATAAAACTGATGAAAAAGTTTATAGAGTTGTGTTTTTCTGTGGTGATCATAATCACGCTCTGCATGGACCATCAAGGAAGCATATGTTGAAATCGAATAGAAGAGTTGATGAGTTACACAGTGTTGTTGCTGGTATACATGAAGAAGTTGGATTGTCATTGAAGTCATCATATGACTTGTTGAGTATGGGCGCTGGAGGTAGTGGACTTGTAGGATTTTTAAAGGACGATTTGAAGAATGCACTCGTTAGAAGGCGGCAAAGAAATTTAAAAGTAGGGGATGCTGGTGTTGTATTTGAAGTATTTCTCTGAGAAATGTGTCAGTAATCCATTTTTCTTCCATGAATATGATCTGGATGATGATGAGAGAATTACAAATATCTTTTGGTCAGATGCTGAAATGAGGATGGATTATCAAGCTTTTGGTGATAGTGTGACCTTTGATACAACGTATCGGACAAATAAAAATTACAGACCATTAGTTGTTTTTGTTGGATTCAATCATCACCGACAGACTTCTATTTTTGGACCTGCATTGATGCTTGATGAAACTCAAAGATCATTTGAGTGGCTATTTAAAACATTTTTGAAGTGTATGGGGGATAAGGCACCTCAAACGATTTTCACAGATCAAGATTGTGCGATGGCACCGGCAATTAGGAAAATTTTGCCTAATACCTATCATGCTTTATGTAGTTGGCACATTATAGAAAATGCGAAAAAAAATTTGAGTCAACTGTACACACCAAGGTAAATATTTAGTTATTTTTACTTTCAATTGTTTTTTCGATTGGATATTGATATGTACATGTTGAACTCGTTTTTTTAGGTTTGATAAGCTATTTCATCATTTGGTATATGATGTGAGGACAGAGATGGAATTTGAGGTGGAATGGGAATACATGCTATCAACTTGTTTCTCACAGTCTGAACATAGGTGGTTGTCGACTACTTATAATTTGAGAAGGCAATGGTCCGCTGCTTGGGTTAAAAATCATTTTACTGCAGGAATGAGGACTACTCAGCTAAGTGAATCTTTTAACTCAGTTGTGAAACAGTATGAACAAATTTCATTTTTAGTGATAGTTGAATAGTTATTTTCAGCGAGGGTGTTCTGGAGGGTGATCTATTTATTTCAGCGATGTGTTTTTGCTTTATGTAGTTGAGAATTTGATTTTCACATTCCCATATGTGTTGACATTTCACAGGTTCTTAAGGCCAGTTGATAACTATGTTGAGTTCTTTGCACATTTTGAAAGGTTTGTGGAGTCAAGGAGGGATTATGAACGGATGGAAGATTTTAAGGCAGATGATAGACAAGTTTCTGCCAGGTTTATTATGAATCCACTATTGAAATATATTGCTGAGAAGTATACACCAAATGTGTTCAATATTTTCCAAAATGAGTATGATCTGTCATTTGGGTATGTCGTTGAGGTTCAACCAGATGCATTATTTTATCGTGTTTGCAAGAGAGAAGATGCAGATTCAAAGATGATTGGTGATCATGTCAATGTTAACATTGATGATGGTACAATTGGATGCACTTGCAATATGTTTGAGAATATGGGGATTTTATGTTGTCATGCTTTGAGGGTGATGGATGTTCTGTCAGGAAGTGGAGCAAAAGTGTTTCATATTATTCCAGATAAATATATTTTGCAGCGGTGGTCAAGGAATGCAAAATGTGATCTCAGTTATGTTGATGTTGGTGTTGGAAAAGAAACAAATGTGGTCAATGCAGCATCTAGATACCGGAAATTGTGCGGCTTGTTTTTTAAGTCAGCAATTGTGTTGTCACGAAATGAGGATGCTTGTGAATCGTTTATGTATGATTTTGAGACATTGATGAAAACAAAGTATGACAATTTTGATATTAACAAAGAGTCGGGTAATTTCTAATCAAAGACATATTTATGTTTTTGCTTTTTTGAAATTAGTGTTTCTCAATGTTTTTGTTTTTTTTGCAGAGATTGGAAGTACATCAGATTACTCAAATTTGCATTTAAGGGAAAGAGAAACGTGTAAAGGGCGGAAGAAATCGAACAAGAGAATGGTCTCTATTTCTGAAGCTGTTCGGAAAAAGAAAGAGTTAGAACATCGTAAACGGATGCAGAAATGAAGATTTTTTATTTTTTAGAAATGACATGATGTGTATTGATCATTAATATTGTATTGATCGACTTAGTTCAGTGCTAACTAATGCAATTCAGCGATGATACTTATATTGCGAAAGCGATGATCATTATGCAATTCAGCGATGGAAGTTAGTTTTAATAAAAAAAAATAACCGTGTAGTATTTAATAAAATTTTACAATGTTTCAGAAATCGCGTAACTAATGCAATTCAGCGAGATATACATATATAAGAAAGCGATGGTCATAATGCAATTCAGCGATAGAGATTTGTTAATAAAAAATAACCGTCTAGTAACGCGATTAATAAAAAGTTTACAATGTTTCAGAATTCGCGTAACCGTTGAAACTTTAGAACTTTAGTTCATTAACACGAGTGTATTTTTATAAAATATATCAGGTTCTAATTTATAAAAAAAAGAAAAGAGTTATGATTCGTGGGGAAGGGGTTTAAGGATATATTTCACTTTTTATTACTCATGTGGGGTATTCTGAATTCAAACGGCGATGCATCCTTTCCAGCATGAGACTTTTGACAACTTTCACGGTGCAGCCGGGATAGATAATTCAATCTTGACCTTCAGCCTGTCACACTGAAGATCCCCAGCATTTAGCATCATGAAACTTGTCATAGTTTCATGTCATAAAGATCCTTGCCATGAAACACACTCCCACTGTATGAGTATTTTCTGAAAAATCATAATCCTGGTTTTCAATTTTATTTAGTGAAACCAATTTATGAAGATGGAGTTGGGATTAGGGATATATTATAGGTTGCCACGTTTTTATTGCTCGTGTTAAGAAACTGTGCTCCCGAAAGCGCACGGTGTCTAAAGTTGCAGTAATTTATAGTAAGACCGGATTGTTCACTGGAGGATGTGCGATAGAAGCAGGGCCCACGTCGTTTACTAAGATTTTCCACTCGGTTACTCGATTCAAGTTTTGCAATGGTTTCTAACAACTACTTGACAATAATTTAAAATAGATTATGAAAGCAATTAAATTATTCTACAAAGCATGATAAATTAGTCTAGAAAGCGATTAAATCTATTCTAAGAAAGCGATAAATATTATGCTAGGAAAGCGAGTAAAATTATTCTACGAAAGTGAATTAAAATGTGACAGAAGGGACATGGAGAAAGTAATAAAGATTGGACAAGATTCAGATGAAACACAATTAAACTTCCATTTAATTACACAGATCTTTGTTTGGGATAATCCATCAATTAGCTAACTCTCATGCTCTCCATACCATGTTCCCTTTAGCAGACAGGTACTTATGGTAAGAGTTTACATGCTCTTAAGACCTCAACTTCTAAGATACCACAGATTAATAACCTCCCTTGCAATGCCTTGCAAGAGAATGTTAGTCATATGTGGTGGACAAGCAACACCTAACATATCATTAGTTGATATGCCAAGTACTCCTATCGTCCCCCTTGTCACACCCAAAGTCCAAATCTAACCCCAAACTAATCCATAACTCTTAAACCTTACAACCGGCAGATGCATCTCTGCTTCCGAGTGACCTCTATGAAAGCATTTTAAAGAAAGCGGTAAAGAAAGCAGTAAAGAAAGCATTTAAAAACCTATCGCTCGGAAGTCTTAAAAGATCGTCACAATCCGTTAGTATAAAAGAGCCCCTGGTCTTGGTGACCAGATGCAGATTTAGAACTTCCCAAATATTAGTAAGCCACAGGGCTTATAACATTCGGTTAGTTATGAGATACAAACATGAGTGGACAGACCTATGAAGATCTATTCCGAATGTACTCACTCAAGACTCAATTTTAGGCTTTGGTGGGAGAAGATAGTAGTTGAAAGAATACTCAACCCTACCATAGAAATTAACCAAGGCCTATATGTTGTTCCTCTAGTATTAATTATCACATTTTATCCGAATCCAAGTGGAAACGGATTCGATGCAACACTTAATACAAGATTTCCAACACACAGTAGTTTTGAGAAACAAATAGATGTTTGAAAATCATTCCCTAAACAGGTACTAAACTCTCAATTAAAACACAGATCCTCTCATTCTAGATGAGACCTAATCGCTGACTCTGCTTCTAAGTTCTCAAAATCAACCCCCAGTAGAAGATTAATTAGTCATAACTGTCGAATTTATCCCTTACTCAGATCCGGATTTTATAAAGTGATTTTTGTGGAAATTTATTATGCAACATCTGATTTAATTCAAGACTTCTATGTCCAAGGAGAAGGATCTCCAAAATATAATAGACCACAATATTTACATAATAATATCATGCATACATGTATATGAGAAGTAAAATAAAGTACCCCAAAATATATGGCGGGGTTAGACAGAATTTGGTACACAAAGATGAATTAGCCTGAGGTAAGAAGAATTTGGCTAAAAAGAGTGCCAGAAATAATTGGGGTCATCCGGATTGCAAACATCTGCTATCCGGGTCCCAAGTATTCCAGATGGAATGATCTGTAGACAAGTGAATGCCTTAAGTGACAGTTGCCGCCGTCACCTTCGACTTCACTATCTGTGAATTTGGATGAAAACCCACATGTTCTATTACTGTAATAATTATTAGATAACATTGGCATATATTATCTATCATTACTACAATTCTAGATTCAGGTTTGAAATTAAGATAAAGAGAAGAAAACTGTATCCGGATAGGAGTCAGCTGAGCAGCTATTATGATCCCGGATGGACGAACCGCCAAGGCTTCCACCGACCTCTACCCGAACCATGCAAAATAACAACTAGTAATTGATACTCAGAATACGAGCTAATTATCCGTGTGGGAATATCCGCCAACATTAGTCTGATGTATTTCTTACTAGTTGTTCATGCACACAATGAAAGGGAAAATAAACAAAATCAAGAAAATGTTTTTGGTATTGTGTGAGTGTTAATCACACAATAATTAAGACACTAATGGGTTGAGATGTGTAATGGATAAAATTTGATGTCGTGGGCCTAGGCCCAATACACCCATGCAACTTACACAACTCTTGAAATAAAATATTTTTGGAGTTTTAAAATAGAAGGAAGAAAGCAATTCGGTCTATTGGGCAAAATGAAAAAGAGACCGAATTGAGGATGCATGAGGTATGAAGTAACACCATACCCAATTAATCCTTGTAAAGTCATGAAGCATCCTCTAATTCGAATTGTCAAGCAATTCGGTCTAAACCGAATTGGACAATTCGAATTGATGAAGTCATTCCTTCACTCAAATTTGGCTAAGGCATTTACCCCAAAAATGAAGGTGATTCGAATTGCCAATTGAATTCGGTCTAGACCGAACTTGGACAGTTCGAATTGGTGGAACAGAGAAAATAAACTAAGGCATGAGGGGATGGAATGCATACAATGTAGTCTCCTAAGTCAATTCGGTCTATATGGGCAATTCGGTCTATAGACCTAATTGCATAGGCCGAATTGCATGGAGATCACATGAAGACAACTCTTTTTGCTATGCAATTCGATCTCATGGGCAATTCGGTCTATAGACCTAATTGCATAGACCGAATTGCCTAAATCGAATTGCATATAAATTTTTCAAGTGAAGCAATTAACAATTATTTTTGCCATGCAATTCCATTTTCATGAGTAATTCGGCCCAGACCGAACTACCTCAGATCGAATTGCATGTCTTTCTCTCATAAGTGTGGGTTTGGTTTACATTGTGTGGTTTATGATGGATAAGATTTACCTAATCCTTCATTTCACATCAATGTCACTTCACAGCCACACTAATGAGTATTTTAAGGAGAATAGACCTAGGTTATGTGGCTAACAGGCATTGGCTTGAACCAAACCTCAAAACTACAAACAAGCAATCAAGATTAAAGATTCAAGCATAAACTGAACAAACTAAGAACACATGCTCAAAAACAAGAACACCTACATAATCTAAGGCAACATTAAGCTAAAGAAAGCGAGTAAAACAGCAACTAAAAAGCAAGAAAAATTAATTCTAGCAAGCCTAAGATTATCTAAAATCTAAGAACACTTATTTGAGTCTCTAAGGTGTAAGGTCAAGCCACAAACCACTTAGCACACATTTATTGAGAATGCAAGTCAACTAGGGCATAATAAATATAACCTAGTTGAAACAAACAAACATTCTACCATTATTGCTAAGGAAAGCATTAAATAGATGCCAAACACTTGAAATGAAAACCCATTTCTGGATTCTTTCTTGTATTGACATCGGAAAGCAGTAAATAACCCTAAAACCATTCATTAGCTTGAAGGTAGGGTTCATTCTAACTACAAAGCAATTAAGGTTTATGGAAATTGCTACACTAAGGGTGGTCACCAGCTTCTATGAGGCAAAAACTAAGCTCAAAAGCAATGAAACTACACTACAAGCATGAGAAATAAACTAACTAAACTACACTACCTACCTAACCCTTAAGGGGTGAAGAACCTTCTGCTCCTTTTTGTCTCCCAGCAACTGTCCAAGAGTTTCTGTGTGTCCAAGGATATTTCTTGTGTTGAGGAAGGTCAGCTTTTATACTTGTTTTCGAAACCCTAGGCCCATCATGCATTTCTCACGTGCTCAGCTGTACTTTTGAATGTGATTCGGTCTCCTCATGCAATTCGGTTTAGATCGAATTGATGCAATTCGAATTGCATGAGGTCTTCCTTCTTGCTCTTGAGCTGGAATGTGGTAGTCATCCATCAATTCGGTCTATGGGTAGACCGAATTGACCTTGTCGAATTGGAGATGGTTCCTGCTTGGCTTCTTTGCTTTAAGGCAATTCGGTCTATGCAGTCAATTCGGCCTAGACCGAATTGCATAGATCGAACCTCTTGTTTCTGCTCTCTCCAAGTCTTCTTTCTTCATGGTGCAATTCGGTTTATGGGTCAATTCGGTTTAGACCGAATTGCATAGACCGAATTGGTTGCTCTTCTCTTCCTCAACACCTCTTTTTCTTCTTTCTTTCAGCAATTCGGTCTAATGAGCAATTCGATTTAGGTCGAATTGCCTATAGACCGAATTGGTCTTCAACACTTAACCAAAATTTCAGATTGTGGGATTTTCATTCTTTTACCCATCTTTTTGATTTTTGTGAGCTATCTTATTCTTTTGCCCATCTTTTCATTCCTTTTTCTTTTCTTTTTCTCTTTTTTCATGTTTTTGGATTTTTCTAACACAAATGCAATTAAAATTGCATGTTTTGTGTCTTTCATTACCAGCTTAATATTTTTACAAATTTGCATCAATCTGTCGAAATCAACTGCTTTCCTTTTGAAATAAGATGGGATTTCGATCAAAATGTCCGTCTCAGACACGGAAATGGATTGGAAGTAATGGACAATTTTGGCCATTATCAACCGTCTAGTAACGCTATTAATAAAAATTCACCGTCTAGTAATTAATAAAAAATAACTGTCGAGATTTCACCGTGTAGTATTTAACATCAATTTAACCGCCAAATTTAATTTATCACTGTCGATACTTTCTCTAGGGCTTTTTCAACGATTTAGCGATTGAGCATCTACGGCGAACGGCGATTGTTTTTCCGATCAGTGAAATGGTGAACGGTGATACTTTTCTTTTTTCTTCTGAAGAATGGCTGAAAAAGTGCATACTCAGGTCTGTTGCGTTCCATCTAGCATTTGTCTTTTAAATAAAATCCTGAACGAGAGTGACGGAGATGGGAAGAAAGAGTTTATTCACGAAACTTGCTTTAGTTGTCTGCTTATGTTCAATATGTGCATGCTCAAGGTTGATCATGTTATTACTTTGATTAATCAGTGGAGCATTCAGGAGGAATGTTTTATTATTGATAAAAACCGTCGATGGAGGTTTTCAGATGAAGACATTCATAAAGTATATGGTTTGCCATGGGGAGTCGATAAGTTTATAATAGATTTGAAGAATAATGAGATTGGGTATGATTTTGCTGATCAATTTTGTGACAAGTATTCTCTTATTAAGAATAAGAAGGAGCCTAATCGAATACCTGTTAAGGATCTTAGAGCTATTTAGAGAATACGGATAATACTGAAATTCCATTGGACGACTACTGGAGGATGTATGTATTGTTTGCTCTGCAGAAAGTCTTTACTCCTAACTCAGGGAGGGTTGTAAACAAAAGGTATCTTCAGTTTCTTAGATCTCCGGAAGAAGCTTTAAGGTACAATTGGTGTCTTCATATTAGAAAATTTTTGATCAAATCTCTGAATGAGTATAAGGCAAAATTGGATAAGGGAACCAGTGCTCAAGCACGCCCCTGTGGAGACCTGTTTTGCTTAATAGTAATTTTAATTTTGTGTTTGTTATGCAATGTATATTTGTTATGTGATTTATATTGTTGATTATGGTCATTGTTTGTTGATTATATATCTTGTTTGTTTTTGTTTTTTCAGCACATGTTTTTTGATTTCTATGAGCGTGAAGAGCTTCATTTGGTTGGATTTACATGTAAAAATGATCGATACTTGGAGATGGTTGATATTTGGAAGGTTTTCCCTAATGTAAAGTATCCAGATATTGACTTTAAGAAGAAATCGAAGGCTGTGAAAAGGAATGTGGAAGATGACGATCGAATAATACTTTTGTTTCTGATCTAAAGAAGAAAAGGAGGGGTGGAAAAGAAGTGGAAGTTGAGCGTGTGAATTCTAGTGCAAATGAACCAACTGCCAATCTTTCTAGGAGTGTGGATGGAGGAGGAGATGAGCAGTTAGGAGAAAATGAGGATTTGAATGCTAGTGGAAATGAACAAGCTGCCAATCTTACTAGCTTACACTCTATGTATTCACCCGTGCATGAAGCTAATGCAAATGAGACAACTGATTCTGAACCAGTTGTCCATCTTTCTGATCACACAATGGACTCTATTGTGAACATTGCTTGCCAATATAGGGATGCTGATGCTTCAGACAATGTTGATCCTCTCATAGAAGCATCCATAGATGATGTTGAAGCTTTGGTGATCCTCTTCAAGCTTCCCCACCCCCCTTGTGATCAAGATGCAGGTGAACAGTTGATTAATGTGGGTCGACGTCGTGAAGGAGAACAGTCAAATAATCTTGATATAACTGCAAGTGAAGGAGAACTCTTGATGGGTATATTAGCAGGAGCTGGAAATGTTGTGATGAGTCAAGGGGGTCCGGAGGTGACAAGTTTGCGGGAAGGAGGTGATGTAGATGCTGGGAATGTACAAGACAAAACTGAAGAGAGAGTTGCCCCGGAGACTGAAAATTTACCTGAAAATGTACCGAAGGTAGTTTTATAAATTTTTTACTTCATAATATTTTTTGAAGGTAGTTTCTGACATTCTTGTTTCTTTTTTGCTTTTTCTGTGTTGTTTATTTTTATTGCAGAGATCTTTATTTCGATTCCGAATCCATTTCAGTTTCGATTCTTTGAATGTATGTACAGTAACAAAATGTTTGCTATAGGGATTACAGTAACAAAATGTTTTTGATATGTTTTCTTGTGTGATTTTTAGTTAGCACATGATGGGGCTAAGAAAGATGTAGCACATGATGGGGCTGAGAATCCAGAGGTATTTTAATAGTTTCCAGCGATTGTTCTTTTGTATTTCAGCGATGATTTGTGGCACATTTCAGCGACGATATGATGCACTTTTCAGCGATGATATGATGATTGGTTTGCATTAACTGTTTTAATAGTTTTTAGCTATATCACTTGTGACGTATATAGAGGTATTTTTTCTAACTTACTATAGTATGTTTGATATATTTTCTTGTGTAATTTTAGTTAGCACATGATGGCGCTGAGAAAGATGTATCGAATGTATTGGAGAATCCAGAGGTATTTTAATAGTTTTCAGCGATGGTTTGTTATGTTTTAAAGCGATGGTCTGTAGTTTTTTTTCTAACTTACTCTAGTATGCGTGTAGATGCCTGCAAAAGTTGTGCCAACCTTTTCTTTGGGCATATCTGAGAATGAGAATGTTGTATCAGATGAGAATCCAGAGGTATGTTAATAGTTTTCAGCGATGGTTTTTATGTTTTTCAGCGATGGTTTTGATGTTTTTCAGCGATGATACAATGCATATTTCAGCGATGATTGATATATTATACTGTGTGAGAAATATTAATAGTTTTCAGCTATATCATCTGTAATTTTCAGGAACAAGCTAAGACAGTTGATAGAGCTAAGACAATCGAGAAATTGAAGGAGAAGTATATGCCTCGTAGAGTGATGATGATTGATCTCCAGCCTATAGAAAAATGCAATAAGTTTACATTCATGGACATGACTTATACCCGATTTAAAGACTATCCAGAATTTGAGGCGTCATATAAATGTACTCCAGAAGAGTTGAATGTGGCTGTTTGGGCTATCATTACAAATATTCTAGGAAAGGTTGAAGCGAAAAATATGATTGTTTATAATGATAAAGAAATGAACTTGTCCAAGCTTGACATTGAAACACTGAGGGTTGATAGTGATATTGCGGATGTTGTTATAAACTGTTATGCGAAAGTGATCAACCATCGTGAATTCGAAAGAGCCAACGGGAAACCAATGATGAAATATTGTTTTTCATCATTATTTGCTGTGAGTCTGATATATACATACATATATATATATATTTAACTTCTTTTTTGATGCATGAAATGTTGTATCTTTTGAAACAGACATTTGCAGAGGCAGAGGTGGATGCAGATTTACCATTAAAAGATGGTGCAGAAATTGTTGATACATTTGTGAAAGAATTCAAGTTTTTCCCTGAAGAAATGATTGATGTGGTGTTGAATGCAGAGAATGTAAGATATATTTTTGTTTTGAAATTTTGTTTATATAGGTGATCATTATTAGATTCTAATTATATGTTTACTCAATGTTCCAGTTCTTCTTCCCATATTGTCGTCAAAACCATTGGGTTGCTTTTTCTGTTGATATGAGAAAGAGAAGAATTTTTTACTTCAACAACAAGAATGCTGAATGCGGGTGGACAGCTAATTATAACGTTTTGAATAGGATATGATATAACTTCAGGATGCTGGGAAATACACTGATGAATTCTGAAAAATGGTTTGCATCATATTGTATGCTTTTCTCGCCGTTGGCAGAGCAGAAAGATGAGCACAGCTGTGGTGTTTTTGTCATGTCATATATGGATTATTGGGAAGGATTAATTATGGATGACATGTTGGCAGAAATGAAGAACAAAAGGTACAATCTGGCAAAAAGAGCCAAGGTCTGCGCTCAAATATTGATGTCCGGTGTCAATCAAAAGAAAGATTTTGTGCTTGGAGAAGTGAGTAGAGAGATGCAGTTGGTTGCCCAGCATAGTCAGTCATTTGAGGTAAAGAAACCAACACCACCTAAGTCAAAAAAGGGTCGGAAAAAGAAACAATGATGAATGAAGTGTTTTTTGATGAATGAATGAACTGTTTTTTTGATCGCTGAAATGTACAATTTGTGATCGCTGAAATGTACAGATTTTGATCGCTGAAATGTACACCTTTTCATCGCTTAAATGTACATTGTTTCATCGCTTAAATGTCTATTGTTTAATCGCTTATATATATTGCACTTTTTTTGATTGCTTAAATGTACATCTCTCTATTCTTACATGGGCTTTGTAAATTATGGAGTATTATTCTCTATTTGGCTGATTTGAAGCGATTCGGTCAGGTTGGGATAGCTGAAAAAGGAACTGATGTGGATGTGGATATGGATGTGGATCCTGAATTTCCTGAGCACATCAGAAATCTAAGGGAAAAAGTGCTACATGAGATAAGGAATAAGAACTGGCCAGTGCTGAGAAAGAATGCAAGACATTACAGATTGATGAACAAGGCTGAGGCAGAGGAGTATCTGAAATATGATCTGGCACAAGATATGTCTTATTTAAAGGAAGCCCTGGAAAGAGACATGGTGTCCGCCATGATGGAGCGTTACAGAACTTCTTATCTCGAACTCCTCATGGAATTGGATCAGAAGGCCCTGGAGCATTGTAACACAGGAAATAAAAACAAGATCATGCATTATGACTACAAAGTCAGAAGTCTAATCTGCAAACGGATCAAAGGAGCATGGGAACTGAAGCTGGTGAGGATCACCCATCGAGAATTTGTGAGAGATTACTTGAGGATTGCACATAAACAGTTTGGCCAAAAGTAGAACAAAAGTTCTGAGTTCTGTTTGTGATATGTTTTTCTTTTTCTGAGTTTTCTGAAATTTCATATTTATACATTCATTTTAAGCGACAAATGTTTGTACATGTGATTATCGGCGAAGACAGAATCAATTTTTCAGCGATAATGATATAGCATTTTAAGCGATGGTTAGATATTGTTTTCAGCGATGGACATGAAGCATTTTAAGCGATGGTGATTGATCGTCGTTTTGATTTTATGTATGTTTCCGAGTTCTGAGTTCTGTTGTGATATGTTTCTCTTTTTCTGAGTTTTCTGAAATTTCATATTTATACATTCATTTAAGCGACAAAATGTTTGTACATGTGAATATAGCATTTTAAGCGATGGTCTATATTGTTTTCAGCGATAGACAGTAAGCATTTTAAGCGATGCGTATATGTTGTTTTCAGCGATGGAAGGAAATATATTTCATTTTTATGGAGTGGCCTAAATGAAATGGGCCTAAACAAAATTAAATGGGCCTCGGAAATTTTTTTAAACTGTGAGCCTTATAAATGGAATCACATTCATTTCTCGAATCTTCATTTCTAAACCCTAATTTCTCAAAACCGTAATCGGAATCACCTTCATTTCTCAGAAATGTCGTCCAAAAGAAGATGCACGGGAGAGAGTTCCAGTCGCACATCCGACTTGTTCACACAATGCTGGGAGATGTTCGAGAATTATCTGAAGGATACACATCCGACGTGTGACAATGCGCGCGGACTGAACGATTTAATAGAAAAAATGTTAAACGCTGGGTATGTGCCGAAGAAGCATCGAGATATTCTTATTGAAACACAGGTATTTCTTATTGAAATTACAACTGAGTATGCTTAGGAACCTTTTGATTAATGGTTTGAATTGTTTTCTGGTTTTAATGGTTAGAATGGTTTTGGTTGGAATTGTTTTGAATTGATTTATGGTTTTTAATGCTGTTTTGAACTGATTATGGTTGTTCTAGGGTTACGAATTGTTTCAGTGTTTTATGTTTGAACTGTTTGAACTTATTATGGTTGTTCTAGGGTTATGAGTTGTTTAAGTGTTTATTGTTGTTTTAGTTATTAATTGTTTTGTACTGATTATTGTTGTTTTAGTGATTTGTTTTGAACTGATCATGGTTGTTTATGTACTGATTATGGTTGTTTCAAAAAATTATTTCAGTGCTATGAATTGCTTTGTACTGATTATGGTTGTTTCAAAAAATGGTTATGAATTGCTTATATTTACATCTTATATGTTAATAAGCTATCTTTCTTATATGTTGAAACACAGGAATTTCTGTTGAAAATTATAACTGAGTATCCTGATATTGAGGCTGCTGAAAGATCTTATAACATCATGTATCCCCATTTCGAAGATCTGGATATTCATATTGGTGTCCTCCAAAATGAAGGCAGATCTAATGGTGTTGATGTGAACAGACGTTCATTTGATCCCACACAGCTGCGTGAAATGTCAAATCATTATCGCAGCGTTAAAGTCTCATTTGAAAATACTCCAGGGCAGTTGAGAGAACCCAAAAAGGCTTTTACAAATATGTGGGAAGATCTGATTCATAGGCTTAGGGTGATGCATCAAGCCATCTCTGATCCAGCTCATATCCCTGCTGTTTAATATGTTTGGAATGTTTTTGAATGACTCTTGAATGGTGGTGTTTTTGGAATGACTTGTTTTTGTGAAGTTTTTGTGATGTTTTTATGACTTTTTTGAATGGTGGTGTTGAATGTGTTTTATGACTTTTGTGATTGAATGAAATGTTGAATGTTGAATGTTTGATTTATGGTTTGATTTATGGTGTTGAATGTTTTATGACTTTGAATGGATTTAACTGATTTAGTGTTATGAATTGTTTCAGTGATTATGGTTTTTATGATGTATCGCTGAAAAGTATATAGTGAACTCGCTTAAAAGAATAGTTGTTCATCGCTGAAAAGTTGTAACATCTCTGCAAAGCGTATTAGTATCTCGCTTAAAGGAATTTCAAGTCATCGCTGAAAATAATAGTACAATCTCGATGAAATGAAGCACATACCATCGCTGAAAAGTATAATGTTCTGTCGCTGAAAATAATGATACAAATTAATATGTTTTAATTAGGAATTAATAATTTCGTTAAAAATAAAAACTTATGATGTATCGCTGAAAAGAATATTGTGATCTCGCTTAAAGAAATATTAGTTCATCGCTGAAAGGAATACTTATACATCGCTGAAAAGATATATCATCTATGCAAAGTGTATTAGTATCTCGATGAAAACTGTTCCACATCTTGGGGGCAATGAATTGTAAGTCATCGCTGAAAATAATAGTACGACCTCGATGAAATGAAGCACTCTTCATCGCTGAATAGTATTATGTTCTCTCGTTGAAAATAATGATGCAAATTAATATGTTTTATTTAGGAATTAATAATTTCGTTAAAAATAAAAACATATGATGTATCGCTGAAAAGAATATTGTGATCTCGCTTAAAGAAATAGTTTTTCATCGCTGAAAAGATATAATATCTCTGCAAAGTGTATTAGAATTGTAAGTCATCGCTGAAAATAATAGTATAAACTCGATGAAATGAAGGTCCTTTTATCGTTGAAAAGTATTACATTCCCTCGCTAAAAATGAAGGTCCTTTTATCGCTGAAAAGTATTACGTTCCCTCGCTGAAAATAATGATATAAATTAATATGTTTTAGTTAGGAATTAATAATTTCGTTAAAAATAAAAACAAATGAAGCACATGCCATCGCTGAAAAGTATAACTTGATATCGCTGAAAATAATGATACAAATTAATATAATATGTGTCAGTAATACGCTTTAGTGAATTTTAGTGAATTTTTCTGTTGTAAGATATTTTAGGATACAAATCCGTTTAAGATATGAAGTAAATCCGTTAAAGATACGTACTAATCCGTTAATTTCGTAATTAAATAAAACCGTTTCATATTTTTATTGGACAACTTTACCCTTTTGCATTTACAACCCTTGGATTTTAATTGGACGCTCAAGATTTTGGCCTTGATGTGCTGCGATTTGATGCAATCGCACCTTAACCGGACCCCCATTATTTATGTCTCACTTTTCGTTTTGTCCGTTCTAACTAGGGTGATATCGAGTCGAGTCGAGCCCGAGTAGTGAACTACTTGAGCTTGACTTGATGGGAAAAAATCACTACTCAAGCTCGAGCTCGACTCGAGATTGATTCTCGAGCTCGAACTTGAGCTCGAGTAGCTTGGTTTTTTTTTTTCTCCAAAAAAAATCCCTGCTGGATTAGGCTAGCTAAAATGTAAGAAGGAATTTGTGTTTTCCTTAGTTTTCCATCACCAGCCACCACCATGAATTTGGAATTAAAGTGTACATACAATACCGACCCCTACAGACATGGGCAATAAGATTGCATTTTATCATAAACAATTAACCACCAAGTGGATTATCATGCATAGTTACACGGTTGATCACTTGATCCTAATCTCCATAACAAGTTGATCCCCTGGTCCTGTTGGTGCCTGGAAAATACAAGCAATGTTAACCATTAGCACCTACAGAATGCCATAACTACTCATAAGGCATATCAATTTACAGTATATTCAAAATTAAAAATTTTTAAAGTCATGTGCACCAAATATGTATAAACAAGTAAATATAAACTATGGAGGACTCCAAGCACAGAAGAAAATTGCAGTTTCAAGGAAGATAATACCCACATGGTCTAAATTAGTGACCGAAAGGAAACAAATCTGGTAGGGGGTCCTACCTTCTCTATTATATCAAGCACTTCAAACCCGTGAATCACTTTGCCAAACTAAACTAAAAGTGTCGATGCCAGATAGGACACCACAGCAGAAGAAACCTTGAGCAGATGCAACAACGATATGCTGTAACCCATGTTGACAATGACAAATAGTATTGGCAATAAAGGCGCAACTTCACATCCTGTGGCCAAATACTTGAAAATCAGTTAATTGGTGGAAGTCACTTTCATGTGAGAACTCAAAATACATACTCTCCTCGGCATGACTTTGTTTATGCTTAACATCACAATACCAATTTCATATAATTTTGTAGATTCATGAAGAATTAATTTTCCAAGGAATCCCAAGAGCCATCAATTGTCAGAGATCAATGAATCGCTAATCCAGAATGTTCACTAATAAGACATGGATTTTACATTATTTTGATGTTAGTATCCACAACACAAGCAGGCTACTTATATGGAATTCACAAAAAAGAAAATAAAAAATAACCGACGGTCTAAAGAATATATGAAACGATGGCTTACCACTTATCATTGTCCCGACATTCAAAAAGCAGGCAGCACCATCCTTAAGATATATTAGTAGTTGATTGAATAGAACATCCCATAGATTCGACAAAAATGGGAGGAGGCCTATGAAAATAGCGTGTTTGTGCATGGAGGTGGTTCATGAATGTAATAAAATTGAATCTTTATGCAGAAGCACAAAATTAAACCATAAAGTCTTAAAGACTAACCTGATATGCAGGCCCATAAGGAGCAGAACAAAAAGAATGAGAAAATCAATAATGTATACAAGGGAGTAAACATCATATAATTACAATCATGTTTTATTATAAGATAACAAGATGCTACCCTAGGTCAACAAATACAGATATAGATGATACAGGATCAATTTTTATTGCAAGTCCTCTCATTGCTGTACTGAAAGTAAAAAATAAGTAAATAAATAAATCACTTTATCCACCTTTAATTAGAAGCAGCAGCCTTTCCAGATCCCCCTTATCCAAAATATGTAGCAGAAAATTCACTCAACACAGCATCATATTCAGCAGATGGTGATGACAAAAGATGACAAAAGATGTTCTTGAATCTTGAAAAGACAAATTCAATTCAAAAAAGATTAGGAATAAACTAAGAATAATCTATAATTCTACTCAAATGTACAATTTTAGTTAAAATATAATTCTACTCACATGTGCATAAAGGAGGTGGAAGCTCAAATTCATTTGGACCGACCAGTTTCTATAATGAAAATATCAATTAAAGCAAAGGAAAATATTCAATAAATCTTAAATTTTATATTAACTATATATGTAACAAAAAAAGAAGAAGAATACAAATAATAAAAAATATTTACCTTTTCCTTCTTTTTAATCCCATATTTTTTCCTATACCAATCACTTCCGCATATTAGCATCTGAACTGTTTCACATTTAAGCGTGGATCGATAATTGTCAATCACTCTAGTTCCAGCCGAAAATGTAGACTCAGATGCTACTGTGGTGATAGGAATAGCTAAAATATCAGCTGCCATTTGAGATAAAATTGGATATGCCGTCCGATTTAACTTCCACCAAGCCAAACAATCAAACTCAAGTCCATCTGATCCTGATCCATTAGGCTGTAAAGGTTTGCTCAAATAGTCAATCAATTCTGAATGATTTTGAGAAATTGAATCTTCTTCATTAAAGTCATCAAAATCACCCTAATCCTCAGATGGTTGCTGCTTTGTACTCTGAGTAGATGATGCAGCGGTTGATATAGATTCAGAATTTGCACTAATAACGACATAATCCTCGTAAAGGTCAGAAAGCAAGGAGTGAACCAACTCCAAACGTCTAGATACTTCCAAAGGCAAAAGCATAATCGAAAACGTAAATTTCAGCCATTTCATTTTTCGTCTGGGATCCAATACTGAAGCAATTTCCATCGACAGATTGCATTCACCCCAATATTTATCAAACTTCGGCTTCATTTTTGTTACCATTTCTTTGACAAACACATCATCATTTTTTATTTGAGCATCCAACATCTTTTTTATTTTGAACACTTGAGGAAGGAGTAAGTTACTGGTTGGATAATCACTTCTAGATAAGACTTGAGTGGCTTTTGAAAATAGCTTCAAGACAATACAGACTTCTTCAACATTATTCCAATCTTGTTCAGATGGGCACATATCGAAAATACCATCCTTTTCTTGGAATCTTAAGAAAGCAGCCCGGAATTTCAGTGCATACTTTAGCATCTCAAAGGTTGAATTCCATCTTGTTCGACAATCATGAATTAATTTTCTCCATGGTACATGAAGTTGTTGAGCAAGATCAGCAAACATCAACATTCTTCCATCTGTACGATTTATATAATCAACAGAATCTCTGATCTTTTCACATATATCCCGAATCTCACTTAATCCGTCTTGAACCATAAGATTCATAATATGGGCAGCACAACGAACGTGAAATAATTTTCCATCTCCCAATAGCCTCTTTGCCCTTCCAATGTCCTCTTTCAAGATCCGAATTGCCACATCATTGTTTGAGGCATTATCTACGGATATTGTGTGAATCTTATGCTCAATGCCCCACTCTTTTGCACACTTGAAAATGGATGATGCAATCTCAATTCCACGTCTAGGGGGTGGAATGTCGATAAAGTTTAGAACCCTCTTTTTAAGATTTCAATTTTCATCAATCCAATGGCTTGTCACAACCATCTCAATTTTTCGATTCTTTGATTTCCATAAATCTGTAGTGATGCTTATTTTCCTTACTTTCTTCAATAGGTTCTTCAAACATGATTTCTCTGCTTCATACATTTGTGCACAGTCTTCCTTTACTGTAAATCTCGAAATAGGATTCCATTCAGACGAAAATCCCTTTAACATCATATTAGATGAATCCGATTCCACAACAGCAAATGGATTTTCATCAGTTAAGATCCAATTTGCTACTAACATCCTTGCCTTTACTTGATCAAATGCCCCACTATAAAGGTTGTTTGCTTTGATTTTCCCATAGTCAGCTTGGTTTTGCAATGCTTGCAAATTGCAAAACTAATACTATCAAAAATATTATGCTCAAAGTCTTCCCAAACCTTCGATGTTTTTCGTTTTTTGGCCTCGAGATTGAATATTATTCCTGACATCATTTTCCTCTTCTGATTCCTGTCTTAAATCATCAATACCAGTATTTTTACATGGACTTTCCGGTTCATTAGCACTGGGATTCACATCATCAGTTAGCATAAGTGCTGGAGCAGTAGAATCGACCATTGATGCATTTGTAGACATTCATAAGGTATCTTAAGAAACTACATAAATAAAATAAATTAAATTTTAATGTCTTCATAACTGAAGTGCCAACTGTTATGGTATTATGTTGAATTTCATGCGTAAATAAGAATTAACATTCTGGATGAATGATGAAATCTAGAATTATTGCTAGCATAATGTGAATGAAATTCGAAATTCTAAGCAAAACATAAAGAATCAAATTACCAGTTTACAACCAAACTTCGTCTCTTGGCTCAGCTACCAAACTTCTGGCATCAATCTATTAGGTCACCCCTCATCCGTTGTCCGCTCTAGACATCACCTAAATACCATTCATATACAACTCTATTAAGCCATTATCCCATAACAGCATTGTTGCAGCTAATCAAAATTAAAGCACTAAAGAACTACCTCCTTATGGATTGTCAAACTTGCTGAGATTTTGAGCACAACAGACATTTGCCTCAAATGCCTCAAATAGTTGACTAGTCCCTGCCGTCATTAAAATCTCTAATCATTAATCATTAAATTCACTAATTCAAAAAATGAAGATAGATCGGGAGAAATACAGTCCCTACCGTCATGTTCAATGATTATTGAAAACTGAAAAAGGATAGATATGGAGAAAGAAAGAGAGCAAACCTGAGAGTCGAAGCAAGAGTCGGATTTAGCACAGGGAAGGAAGTGATGTGCAACAGAGCAAGGCGATGGAACGGCGGCGGAGCAAGGGCCTGGCGCCGAGCAACTGACGAGAAATGAGATGGAGGGGCTGGAGTAGTGGAGATGTGGAAGGGCGGCGGAGCAACGGCCACAACGAGAGGACAGAGAGAAATGGCGGTGGCGACTGGCGAGTTCTCGACTTCTCGTCACAAATACACAAAATAAAGCGCGGGCGGCGCCCGATGGAGTGGTGGTTGGCGCTGGGCGCTGGCGATTCGATGGAGACAGGAAGGGCTTCGGTTTCTATGGCAATCGATGGATTTTCAAGCTTAATTTCCACTCAATTTGATCTTTTACAGCGTGCCCTAGTGCTAGTGCCCTAATTGCTTGCTGGGAGCGGGAGAACAGAATAGCTTATAATCTGGGACGAGGGGAGAGAAAATTAGGCATTATGGATATTGGAGTTGGGCTTTTGGGCCAGTGAGATTGTAAATTTATAACCAAATACCTAAATATTAAATAAAATATAATAAAATTATTTAACAAACGAGTACTCGACTCGACTCGACTACTCGACGAGTACTCGATACTCGATGAGTATCATATTCTTCTACTCGGGCTTGAACTCGATACTCGATTACAATACTCGATACTCGACTCGACTCGAATTTTTCGAGTACGAATCGAGCTTTTTCCGATTCAAGTGCCGAGTCGAGTTCGAGTAGCTCTACTCGTTAATGACCCCTAGTTCCAACACCTTTGTCTCATTTCCATTTTAGGAAATAATTAAATATTAATCACCCACCTACACCCATCACATCACATCAATAAATAAATATAATAAATTTTAAACCCACTATCATTAATAAATTTCAACTCATAACCATCACATCACACATAAATAAATTAATTAAATATTCAAACACATTACAATCACATCACATAAATTACTAATTTACTCCTTACTTTAAATAATAATCTACCCATACATTAAGGGTTTGTTCTGTACGCAGCTTTTAGGAGCTTTTGGGAGCTTTAGATTTTATTTTAAAATAAAAGCCCCGTTCTGCACACTAGCTTTTGGGAGCTTGTGAGAGATTTCGGAAGCTTCTTTTTAGAAGCTACCTGTAGTATCTATAAAAAATAAGCTAGTAGCTTATTGTTGAGCAATTACAACTTTAACACAATAACCAATTCACTACCCAATAGTCTACATAAATGTTTGTCCTTTTATGTCATTTCATACATTTTTTGACAGCTACAGCTAGTTGTACAGAACACTTAAATAAAACTGACAGCTACAGCTCCCACAACTCCCTACAGCTCTAGCTCGCAGCTACAACTCACAGATACAACTCTGCGTGCAGAATAGACCCTAAATACTAACTATCTCCAACTCTGCGTGTTAGACCCTAAATACTAACTATCTCCACATAAAATACCGTGCCCAAAAGTTTTGGGACACTTATAGTGGGACGGAGGGAGTATTTCATTCTTTTGCTTTATCCATTATTGGAATTGGAATAAAAATTAACAGATCAATGAGAAATAAAAACCCTAATACATCGGAGGTAAAACGGCGACGATTGAGTTGCAATACACATCGTAATCAAAATTGGTGAGCGGAATGCCCTGCGGCACGGATGCTTTGAAGCTTTGCATTATTTACTTTTAAGCACAGAAGAAATCGGAAGAGGTGGGGAACGAGAAGCAAAAATGGCAGCCCAAAAAAGGTGGAAAATCAAAGTGTAGAGACGGATCGGATAGCATATCAAAGTGTATTTGCTTTTCTCCATTAAAAACATTCGGTACGATGCCTATCTATTTTTCATTATTGCATCTGCCTTCCTCTTCCAGCATCCAGACGCCCCTGTCGCCCCACCCCCGGTCTCACGGGACCACCTTGCTCTTCACTTCTTCCACTTCCTCCTCCAAGTTCAAAGAAAGAACCCCTTGGAAAATTTTCCATTAATCTGTTCTCATTATCAAAACTCAGAGATAAGTTAATGACTATGGACTATATTCCGGCGGGTCCTCAGGATATGGACATAATAGGTTTTCTGATCAACAATGTAAAATTATTGTGGCTGTGTGATTCTATTTTTTTTATTTATTTATTTCTTGTTTGGTTCTTAAGAGATGGTGAGTTCATTCAGATGATGGGATGTGACGTTAAATTTGGTTAGGAATGGATAATTATTGTATGTTGAACTGTTGGGGATTGAATATTTTTTTTTCTATTAGATGGGGATTTATTGAGGGTATTTGAAGAAATCTTGAAGATTGATTGAATTTTGAACAAATGTGGCTAATAAAGGTGTGCTAAAATTTTATAACTAGCACATATATTGATATAATCTCACACATTAAATATAACCAAAGTCGCCACAGATTTCCAACGAAGGTTGCCGCTTGCAAGGTTAGGGTTCCTATTTGAAATGCAAATGTTTTTTTTTAGGTTTTTATTATTTGTTTGGGTTGGGTATTAAAAGCAGTGATCACATCGCCTTTTTTCTTTTTAATGGATTTTGGTGTATTCCATGTAAAGTTATGGGTGTTACGGTCCGACTATTGTAATTTGTTTTTTTAGCCATTGCCTTTATACTCCCTCCGTTTTTTTTGGGTTTGCACAATTGGAAACAAGCACGCATGCCGATGCACATTTTTAGTGATTAATAACTTAAATTGTATACAACTAAAAATTATAAAAATTTAATATTCTAAAACTACAAGTTTAGACAAATCTAACAAGATCTCACTTGACTATGTTTTTTCTTCAATAACTATGATAAAAATTTGAAATAAAGTTTTTGGATGAATAGTGACGCTAACGAGCATCGGCTAAAAAACAAAAAACACTAAAACAAAACAAAAAAGAACCAACCAAGGGTAATGAAAAACAAGGAGATCACACAGAGATTAAATCCTCGAAAGGCAAACCCCCATCATATCATTCACAAGAATCTGCTTAATCTCATTCGGTGGAAACACCCAAGTGTTGAGAAGTCAAGAGAGTTCACCCCCCGCTTAGCCAAAGCATCCGCAATAAAATTGCCTTCATGAAATAGATGAAACCAATGAAATCTAGGGTTTTGCACCAATATTTGAAACAAAGTTAAACTGTGAATAGTGCAAAAAAACATGAATGTTGCAAAGCTGTAGAAACGCAGGGAGTATATATTAGTTGATTTTTCTTGTTGACATTGCCTATTTGGTTAAGAGGGATTCTATATTTTTATGTTAATTTATTTTTTTCAGAATGGAATCCCACCCACTGAAGGATAAATTATCCAATTTGCATATTTGAGTTTATAATTGTGCTGCTATTGTGGTTGTATGTGCATATATGAATTTATAACTGTGTTGTTGTAGTGATCTATATATGCATGATTTCCTTGTATAAATATTCGAGTGTACTGGAAGGTATGTGTTTGATTTTCTTCGTAATTGTGCTAGTGTAGAGTTATTTTATAACTATGCTGGTGTAATGGTTTGTCTGTGCATGCCTTAAATATATATATATATATATATATAATATGTGCTTTTGTTTATTGGTCTATCTATGCATGATTTCATTCATACATGTGCTGGCGTAGTGCTGGCGTAGTGATATGTTTGTGCTTGTTTTAACTCATAAATGTGCTGGTGTGCTGTTGATGCCGTGTTGGTTCGATGTTGTGTTGTTGGTGTGTTGGTGTGTTGTCGGTGTTGTGCTGGTCGGAGGGAATAAATGTGCTGGTGTGCTGTTGGTGTTGTGCTAATAGGGGTTGCATACATGTGTTCATTACATTCTATTGTGCTGGAGTCTTATTGGGTTGTTTATAATTTGATTATGCTACTCATCTTATGCATAGTGTTACTTTTTTAATTTTTATACATAAAACCACTGGCGAACAAAATGGCTCTATTCGTTGACATCTATGACATCCAACAAGATAAGGTGTTTCTATTCATTTTTCAAAACACCCATTTAAGCATGATTTGACTTCAACACGTTTTCATCGATGCATTGCAGATGGGATGGTTGCACCGTAATCAGATTGGTGAAAAAGTGCATATAAATATAGAGTCTATATTGTTCTCAATATAACTTTTGAAGTGCATTAAAACCCATAATGACAATAGGGTAAAGTAATTAAGCCAAGAATTTCACCTACATTAAAAACAATCATTAGCTAGATTATAAGATAGAGTCATTATAAGTAATAATAGTAATTTGTTCTTATTTTTATTTGGTGTAAAAACAAGCATGCAATGTCACAATGTTCTTAATTCATTGCTTTGCATTGATTGATTATTTCTTCGTTAATTTAGGTACGCATTCAACTCATGTGGTTTATTTCGAAGTTTTTACTTTTTTGGGCTGGTTAGTAAAAATATAGAAACAAAACAAGCTAGGGGCCTCGGAAGAAGCTACACCATGAATTATCTTTTTTAAACCATAGTATATTGGAAGCAGTGGCGGACCCAGAATTTTACCACAGGTGGGACTCACTTTTATGAATTAACCTTAAATATGTAAAAACGTAATCACTACAAGAATTTTTTGCTCTAACAACAGATAATTTTTAGTATAATTCAGTCACTAAAGAGGTCAGTGACCGAATTTGTGACCAAAATTCGTTAAATACCATAATTTTAATGTCTGGAATTCGTTATGTACCACAATTTTAGCGATCCGATCCATTATTTTTTTCCCCAAATATATAATAACAATACTATTGAGTTAAAGTTGAACAATGAATAGTGATAAAAAGTCAAACCAAACATTTTACATATGAAGGATGGAGTATATAATTATTAAAAGATATTAGTATATTCTAAATAAAAACATAAACTACTTACAAGTTACAACACACTAATTGAGGTGGGCGCATAAATAATTACTCCATAAGAAATGAAATAAGCTATGCTTAGTAAACCTATATACATAATTTAACTTTATATATATATATATATATATATATACACTATATATATAATTAAAAAAAAAGAAGAAATTGAGGTAGGACTCAAGCCTAACTTTGGGTCTGCACCTGATTGGAAGGATATTGATTGAGCTTGTAACAACTCATTTTAAACCACCATTTTATCTTTTTTAAGGGTGTAGTTTTTTCATCGTTTTAAAAATCATGAGTCTAGAAACCCACTCTATATTAGACTCCAAGGACCAAGATTGTCTCCAATTCGACGATTTATTTGTGGTGGCTCTATGAAACCAAATAACCTATACATACATAAAATAGTTGTCATGTTTTAATTTGTGAAGGAAAATTAATTGAGGCAACTGGTGGGTTGGATGAGACAGGAAATGGATCCGACGGGAGTAATTCTGGTCAATGACAATGGGATAACGACATTAAACATGGTGGCATGTTGGAACACCACTTCTCGTACAAACCCTGCGTCTCCCCCATGTCTTGATCCTCACCCCATTCTGCGTCTCCCTCAATACCACATTCTCAACCCTAACATTTTCCACTCATTCTTCTTGGTAAAATAGCCAAAATAGTCCATTTTGTTTTTCAATTATTCGAATCTGTCCTTTACTAATTTTTATATATAGTCCTCTACTTTTCTTAATTAAATCCAAAATGATCCATTTTTTAGTTAAGATCTAAATGAGCTGAGTTGGTATTTCTAATATATTTTCTAGCAGATGTGGATGGCCCAACTCATCGGGTCTTAAGCGAACCCAATATTTTGGGTTTAGGTTGAAACAGGACTCCATTCCCCTACCCTGGAGAGAAAATTTACGGTATTGCAGATTTGCTTCCTTCTTCCAGATTTGCACACTAAAAACGCCATTTCTGACCTCCATTTGGCACGCCACTCCCCCAACCTCCATTTCAGAAAGCTAAATCATCTGTAATCCCTAAGCAGCACGCCGAGAAGTACTTCCCACTGGATTCGTTATTGAACGATAAGGGTCTCCTCAATTTCGAGGATCGGAACGGGAAGTCGTGGCGGTTCAGGTACTCGTACTAAAGCAACAGCAAGAGCAACGTCATGACCAAAGGCTGGAGTCGATTTTTCAAGGAGAAAAAGCTCGACGCCGCGACGTTGTCCTTCCAGAGTGGCCTCGGAGACGCTGTTGTCAAAGGCCGCCTCTTTATTGACTGGCTGCACAACCCCGACCTCCTGGAAATCCCCCCGCCCTCAATTCCCCACCAATTCTCGTTCCACCAGTACTCAATCTACCCCTGGAGCCCCCTCTTTACTCCGCCGGCGCCGCCACACTTCTTCCAAACCCCCCGAACCATTCCACTCACCCCTAATCAATCCTAATTTCCTGTCCATCACGCCCTCACCGCAAAATACGCCGTCACAAAAGGAAACCCTTCATCACCGGCGTAATAATGTATCTGAGATCTGCTCCGGCAACAGGAGGCCACAACCACTAACTATTGGGCAAACGATGCTGGGAATGTTAAACGTCGTGCTGGTGGTCCAAGGGAAAGCTACACCAAAGCGATGAGGATGTGCGTTTGAATTGTATAGTGAAAATCTGGAAGAAAGAAGCGATGTCGGCGTGCCAAATGGGGGTCGGGAATGGCGTTTCAATTGTAGAGTGGAAATCGGGAAAAAGGAAGCGGAACTGGAATTGCTGTGCATATTTGCTCTCAAGGTTAGGGATGAGTCGCGTTTCAACCTAAACCCAAAATATTGGGTTAACTTTAAGACCCGATGAGTTGGACCATCCACATCTGCTAGAAAACAGATTAGAAATGCCAACTCAGCTCATTTAGATCTTAATTCAAAAAGGGATCATTTTTTATTTAATTAAGAAAGGTAGATGATTATATAGGCCAAAAATTAGTAAAGGACGGATTCGAACAATTGGAAAACAAAACGGATTATTTTGGCTATTTTACCCCTCCTTCTTCATAGCTCTTTCCCAGGCTTTCAATACTGCATATGCATGATATAACCAAACCCCAAATTATTAGCTCAAATTATGAAAACTCAATTGTTTTTATTAATTCATGAAATATGTAATTAATTTCCTGATGCCATGGCTAGGACCACATGCGACGTGATTGATCCACAAATAGGACGTGACGGGGCCAACGGAGACGCAGTCGTCGCTGGTGCTGATTATGGAATTGAGAATGGACACACGGGAGGACAGCTGGACGTGGATTCTGTCGGTGTTGGGACTGTCTCCGGTGGCCCAGATGGCGATGCCCTGGAGCTTCACGACCTAGCAACGGTGGATGACGATGTGGTACATTTGGCTGTTTAAGGATGTCACCGGATACCGTTACATTCTTCGAATTGGATATTCCTAAGGTCTGGAATAATTAAGACAATTGGGTCACTATTTACAATTCACAACCTTGAATAGTATGCATTGCACACATCACATATAATATTTCTCTTATCACATAGGACATCCCTCAAAATATCTCCCATCACACACACACGCAATATTCTTTCTTCACATAAAACATCTCACCCAACACATATGCAGGTGCACCAAAGCCACACCCCACTATTTAATTTCATCCCAATACATAAACATGCTATGATATGATAAAGAATGTGCCTTTAACTTTTACATGAGGCAATTTAATTTAATTATTACCGTGGCGCCAATAGGACAATTATTTCCTCCTTTCTTGCATGCCCACAAGGGCGAGCCCTGTCCATCCAGGGCGCCCCCAAATATCGAGAGACCATCGACCCCTTCAAATTGCAGCCAGTTCCCTTTATTCCCAATAACATTGTAGTCCTCTGGGGCCACGAGGGTTCCAAGTATTCGGATAGCTACAACACTATTCGTACAAGGGCCTTTAAAAAGAACACTATCCCTGACCAGGAATCGGCCAGGTAGAACAAACACAGTGGAGGGTTTTGTAGAGGCACTGCAGGCAGAGGACAGCCTTGGAAAGGGCTGTGGAGGAGTCGGTTATGGCATCAGGGTGGGCTCCGAAGTCCCTGATATTGAACAGGTTGGCTGATGTTTGTGTGAAGATTAAGGTTGTAAGAAGGATGAGGAAATGGGAGAGGATTGATGAGGTGGGCATAACTGCAGGGAATTGGAGGAGTGTGGAGAGTGTGGTGGGGAAGTTGAGGAGGGTTTTTGTGGGGTATTTATAGTGAGAGTTGAATGGAGAATAATATAAGAGGGTGTTCGTTTGTGCATTTTGGGACAGATTATCTGATTATTGCGTTTGCAAAACACAATAATCAATTAGTCCTATTTGTGTACTAACTTCCAATAATCTATTATTTGTATTTTCAGGGAATGAAAACGCTATTTTCTTGCAGCTACATTTTGGTGCTGCAAGAAAATTGCATTTAGCAAAAATAGATTTTGCCATATTATTGCCTTTTGAGGTAATGACAAACGCAAATCCAAACACTTTTTAATAATTATCTGATTATTGCGATTTGAAACAGCATAAGCTCATCCAAACACTTAATTTTCTACAACATGTTTTGTTACAACAATTATCTGATTATCCGTTTTCTAAACGCTGCAGCACTTTTTAAAACGCACATCCAAACATCCCGTAAGAAAAATGATGATTTGTGGGATGAAGGGATGTTTTTGGACAACAGATTTTTAAAGTAAAGGGATGTGGCAAATTTAGGCAAAAATGAGAAATTTGCATTGTCATGTAATTAACGGAAATGAAAAACACTTTGCTTAAGACATAATAAATCATTCTTAATAAAGATATATACAGTGCTTTTTTGTATGATACTCCCTCCGTTTTTTTTAAGTTCACCATTAGCATAGTAGATACTATTCATTGAGTAACTCTAATTTAACTTTTTCATATAGTTATATAAGATAAAACATAGTCAAGTGAGATCTTGTTGGATTCGTCTAATCACGTAGTTTTAGAATATCAAACTTTTATAATTTTTACTTATATATAATATGAGAAATTGATGATTGAAAATGTGCATTGGATTGCGTGCAGTGCAGGATGGGTGAAGTAAAAAAAAAAAACGGAGGGAGTATGTATAATGTATTATAGTATAAAATATTAGTAGTATATTATACCACATAGATTATAAGCATTTCCTTTTCACTTTTGATTTAATTAACCCAAGTGGTTTGATTTCCAATCTGAAAGTTGGAGGTTCGATTCCCCATCGGCCCTTATCCCTCTCCTTGATTCCCGTTGAAATTTGTGTGTCATGGGTTCCCACAACCCATTTCCTAACGTGTTTGTTGAAAAAAAAAATTAGTCAGTGCAAGAAAATAGAATTAGCTTAAATTGCGATTATTACACTTTTATCTATTTGATCATCACTCTTTTATGTGGTCAATTGTGTTAGAATAAAAAAATAATATAAAACGTTAGAAGAATAAATTGAAAATCCATTGGAACGTACAAAATTATACTCCTCTCAACTAACTTGTCCTGTTGGACTTCTGCACACAATCCAATGCACTTTTTTAGCCGTTAATATCTCAAAATATATACAACTAAAAATTATGTAAAATATGTATTCTAAAACTATAAGATTAGACGAATCTAACAAGACCCAACTCGACTATTTTTTCCAAATATATATTTGCAATAAAATTGAGTCAAAGTTATACAATTAACAGTGTCAAAAAGTCAAACCAGACCATTTGGTGGGACGGAGGGAGTATATCACACATTTTGTCAAAACAAAAAAGAATAGTGACTTTTTGGATTGCACTATTTTTATTCCCTTTTATTTTCATTAGTCTTAATTCATTTTGCTTAAAAAATTGGTGCAAATTCATAGTACTATTAATTATTATACAGATTACCAAGGAAATGAGATCAGATAACGGAAAATAGAAATGCAGAAGCAGAACCCCATCCTTAAGATTGATGAGAGTTAAAGCCTTTGCCCTTTTCTGGATGAAATTTAAAAAACTTGTTAATATCCTCTATTATATTTGCAATTCGTATTATAATGGTCAATTTTCAAATTTAATATTACTATAGAATGAAAATTATGAGACAAAATTAATGTTAATTAATAGTACATTATTTTTCTGGTTGAGAAACCCAAGCAATAAACTAAATTAGAACTACGGTCACTTTATATTCCAAGATCAAAATGATAATTTTATTTTGGCATCCTTAAAAATGGAATTTTGGCATCCTAAATAGTAGTCTTTTTATAGATGAAAAAGTGTTCTACAATAGTTGCCATTTTTATGTAGTTTTAGATAGTTATGTTAGGTTTTTACTACTATTGTCATTTACTTTACATAAATGTTATTTCTTGACATTTATTACGAAATAATTTAGTTGAAGGGTAAAAATAAAAATTTATGAGTTAATTAATGCATATCTTGGTTATTGAAAGAGACAACTACTTAGGAAGGGAGAGAGTACGAATTATGCACCGTCAGAAGTTCAAAAGATTGGGACTGTGCTTTCATTAGACTTTACAATAGATAATAATGTAATATATAAAAACAACATAGCCTAACCCACACACACTTTCCCTCCAACCCTTCTTTGTTTCACAATTCAACAATTGAAAATCTCTCTTTCACACACCAAAATATTTTCGAAAATGCCATTTTCAATTAAAAAAAAAATCTGAAAATAGTCTATTAATTATTATTTTTACATTTTCCATGCACATTTTTTCATTTTCCATGCATAGTTAATGTCCACCATTTAATCCCCTCTCATTTCCTCCTTTGTTTGGTAGTATAAATATGCCATATTGTGTTCATTATTTTTCATTGTTTACATTTTCATCATCTCTTGGTACTCCTTTTTCATCATCCCTCTCTTCTCTCCTTTGTATTAGTATCATGTAATACATTTTATATATATATATACATATATATCCGAGGGTAACGGTCCTTATGGGAAGGGAAAGTGCTAGCAGACAAGTGAAATATAGTAGTGCAGTGGGGGAGGATTGGGCTGAGGTATGGTTAAACTTTGGACAGGTGGCCGCCGTGGATACAGAACGGTAGAGACGACTATTAGTGTCATAGAGTTATCAAAGATTGCTTGCGATAAATATGCTTACCTGTTTTTAATGGTTTTATGTCCTGAAGTTGGCTTTGTGGAGTGAGAAAAGTGGTAAAGCATTGTGCATTGACGCAATTTGTTTTGTGTATATGAGCGCGGCACAATTTGTATTGTAAGAGGCCGCTGTTTGTATAAGTTAGATGATTATGAGATTTATAAAATTCAACTTTCTCCTCAAAAAAAAAAAAAAAATAATATCCGGTTATTCTAATTGTTGTGTTATCTTCATTTTTTGTTCTTTTCATGAGTATGATAGTGTTTCCGCAGCAATGCCAAGGAAATTGGCTTCATCAAGGTCCACCTTGATTTGTTCCTCCCCTCCTTTTTTTTTTTACAACAATATATATAATATAATGTTAATGTTTTGTTTTTAGTCCATCTCTAATCCAATTCTCTAATTTTTCTTTTTGATTTATTTTGCAGGATAATGTTTTGCTCCATTATTTGGATGTGAACAATCTTCCTTCCAGTGAGGTTACATGAATGAACCAATCGTTTGAGGTGAGTTCTATTGTCAAATAATTATTTATAGATTTTCTTTTTCCATTTTTTTGTTTTCTTAGCAGGTTGCATATATATTCATAGAGATTCATGGCATTTTCTTTTGATGTTTATAGTTCTGTACACAATGTATATTTCTGTTCTCATTTAATACCATTTTTTTGGTCCATTAATTAATTTTTCATGATTCTTATTGTATTTTCTTCATGGCATCTTCAATGAAGATGGACGTGTGCATGAAGCATTATGTTGAAGGTTCTCCAGGATCCGATCATCTATTTTAATTGAATTCCATAGGACGATGATCTTTTTGGCCCTTATAAGCAGGTTGGCGATGGTTAAAGACAATTGTTTCAGTTTTGGCAAAGATATTGATATGGAAGTGTGCTATCTCGCTCAAGTGTTGTGTAAACAAGTGTTTGAACAAGTGTTGTTGTTCTTCCTGAATTAATAAATCGTGATTTCAGTTTTAGTGTTTGAATATTGTACATCAATTGTTTCAAGTGCATTTCATTTTGCAACAAATTTGCAATAAGTATTTCACCTTTTTTTGAAAGGTGAAATAAATAAGAAAAGCCACACCTATGAAATAGTAATACTTTTAAAAGAATTACTATTACATAGCTGGATATTCAAAATTGTTTCAATATTTCTATTTCTTTTGTGTTTTATATTTTACTACATACAAAGAAATTAAACTTTATTCTAAATTAAACTTACAATATAATCAGATTAAAATGTAAAAGACAAAATATTTATTCAAGTTGAAATATATTTCAAAATTAATTGTTATACATTTCTAATTAAATATTATGATAATTTTTCAAAAACACTTAAATTAATCAATTATGATCATTTTCAAAAACTCTTCCATTTAATGCATATTCCGAAGAGTATGATAATAAGTCTTGGAAGCCAACTTAGAAATACGAAGTATTTGGTATAACGTAATTCTTCCTAATAAATAGTTAATTTAACCTAACACTTTCAATTAAATACATTCAGCTCAGAAAAAAATTTTAAATATATTCAGAATTTAAATACATTAACCAAAATTCAATTAATAGATCTTGGAAGTCACACTGTAAATATTTATTGTAATACATTTTCCAATTAAGTATATTCAGAATTTAAATACGTTAACCAAAGTTCAACTAACAGATCTTGGAAGTCACATTGTAAATATTTATTGTAATACATTTTCCAATTAAATATATTCAGAATTTAAATACATTAACCAAAGGTCAACTAATAAATCTTGGAAGTCACACTGTAAATATTTATTGTAATGCATTTTCCAATTAAGATATCATTTCACTTGCACAACGCTTTCAATGAATACTAAAATATACTATACAATTTTATTGGATACTATATTTTTTATAACCTACTTTTATTTTATTTTATTTCTTATTATTATAATTAAATAAATATTATGGATACTTAACATTAAAAAAAAATTATGGAATGCAAGTGTGAGTTTCGAGAAGATCGTATATATACTATTAATATCTTTCTTATTTATAAATCTTTTATAATCAATTTCTTACTTCCCACCCAAGCAAAAAAAAAATTTCTTACTTCCCAACTATTGTTATAGATGGGAAAGTTAATCGGCTATTTTTTTTTTTTTTTTGGAGCCGATATCAGATAAAGATTAGTAGAAGCACATGTCATAAATTAAACTGTGTCTTTAGTGATTTTTGTTATATTTTTGTGTTTTTATATTTCGGAATACATGCCGATCGAGGGGTGCACAATAAACGTCCTGGACGGGTAGGAAAATTATGTGGTTGTACAAACCTATGTCTATAAATATTCCTTTGTGAACACTTAACACTCTATAAATAATTTAATGGGAAGTGTAAATTTTTTAAAGGAAATTATTATTAATATTTAATTTCTGAAGAGTACCTAAGTTCAAGTAAATCTTAGGATAACAAATAATTTTTTATGCACTGTATAGTTTTAATCTTTTATTTATTGTAGACAAGTATCACATACTTTGAACTGAACCACATCCATTAGTATATAATGCTTAGTCATTTAAATCATTTAAATGGAGTTTATAGAAATTCTGAATTAATAGTTTATTGGCTTATAAATTTTGAATGACTTAAATGGATCAACAGACGCATAACTAATACATTTATTGGATACGTAAATGGTTTCGAGTACCCATATCATTATTACACTGTAATCACATAAGTATATCCGAAACATTCAATTTTGACTTTATACTACTATAATTTTTGTTCATTTTGGTTTGACGAGTATATTTTTTTACTCTTAGTCTCATACTCATATAGCATTACACTTTACTGCATGCTAGGGTGAAATTTTAATTATTATTCTAAATTTAGTTCTATATATAAAATAAATAATTATTTTTAAAAAATAATTAGAATTCACTTATTTTTTTAAGGATTCGAACCAGATAAAGGATGATGGGAACCCATACCAATCTACTTATTTGGAAATTGTAATCCATTGTGTTTTGCTTATTAAATACTTATTCGCCAATTTTTACACAAAGTAAATGTTAGAATGTTAAACTTAATTTTGTAATAGATAATTCTAGAAGAAGACTTTAAGATAATAGTATGAAAATTCTAGAAGAATAAAGAGGAAGAGAATATGATAGAAATTGATAGAGAATTCTAGAGATGTGTAGGAATGATCAAGAAAATATTTAAGAATTATTGTAATGTAATATTTGCTAGATTTATCTAGAATTATCCATGCCTAGTATAAATAGGTGGTGGCATGGATCATTTTGTAACAACAACACAACAAGAAGAACAAGTGAGTTGAGTTGTAATAAAACTTTCTCAAGCATCCTTCTCTTCTTTCAAACCTTTCAAGCTCCATATTAACACTTAACCTCTAACCTCTCAAATATAAAACCATACGTCCACAAATATTTACACACCAAAATATCCCTTCCTCCATATTTTTATCCTCCAACAAAGTGGTATCAGAGCCATAAGGTCCTCCTCCTGTGAAAGATGGCTAACAACCTACAATCTTTCCAAGTCCCTTTACTTAATAAGATCAACTTTGATAATTGGAGTATCAAGATGAAGGCACTTTTAGGTGCTCATGATGTTTGGGAGATTGTAGAGAGTGGTTACGAACAACCACAAGATGAGGCATCACTATCCCAACAACAAAAGGATCGGCTACGAGATGTAAAGAAGAGGGACAAGAAGGCTCTCTATCTCATCTACCAAGCATTGGGAGAAGATGATTTTGAGAAGATCTCAAGTGCAACCACCGCTAAGGAAGCATGGGAGAAGCTTCAAGTATCATGCAAAGGAGCCGATCAAGTTAAGAAGGTACGCCTCCAAACTTTGCGTGGTGAATTTGAGTCCCTACAAATGAAAGAGTCCGAGTCCCTTTCGGATTATTTTACTAGAGTTTTGACGGTATCAAACCAAATGAAAAGAAATGGTGAAAAATTGGAGGATGTTAGAATAATGGAAAAGATATTGCGTTCACTAACTCCCAAATTTGAGCATATTGTGGTGACTATTGAAGAAACTAAAAATTTGGAGGAGATGACTATTGATCTCTTGATGGGGTCACTACAAGCATATGAAGAAAAACATAAAAGAAAGCAAGACATAGTTGAGCAATTATTAAAATTGCAAGTGAGGCCAAAACAGAATGATGAAGGCCCAAGTGATGATCGTTTTGGGAGAGGTCGTGGACAAAGTCGAGAACGTGGACGTGGACGAGGAAGAGGACGAGGACAAGCAAGAGGGGGCTATGCAAATAGTGGAGAAAGAAAAGAATTTGGTCATGGAAGGAGTAACCCGAAGTCGAGGTATGATAAATCTTCTATAAAATGCTATAATTGTAATAGATTTGGGCATTATGCTTCCGAGTGTTGGAAAGAAAAACAAAAGGTTCAAGAGAAGGCCAACTTCGTTGAGAGCAAGAAGGAAGAAAATGCAAGTGTGCTCTTGGCATACAAAGGAGAAAATGAAAGGCAAGATGATACTTGGTACCTCGATACGGGAGCAAGCAACCACATGTGCGGCAAAAGGAGCATGTTCGTGGAGTTGGATGAATCGGTAAGTGGCAATGTCTCCTTTGGTGATGAATCAAAAATTCCAGTTCAAGGAAAAGGAAAAATTTTGATTCGCTTAAAAAATGGTGGTCATGATTTCATCTCGAATGTCTATTATGTGCCCAACATGAAAAATAATATATTGAGTTTGGGACAACTCTTAGAGAAAGGTTATGATATTCACTTGAAGGATTATAACCTTTCAATAAGAGATAAGGAAAATAATTTGATAGCGAAGGTGCCAATGTCGAAGAATAGGATGTTTCTACTAAATATTCGGAATGATGTAGCAAAATGCCTTAAAGCTTGCGTTAAGGATAAGTCTTGGTTATGGCATCTACGGTTTGGGCACTTAAATTTTGGAGGATTAGAGTTGTTATCAAGGAAGGAAATGGTAAGAGGATTACCATCCATCAAGCATCCCGACCAACTATGCGAAGGATGTATACTTGGGAAGCAAGCTAGAAGGCCATTCCCAAAGGAGTCAACCTTGCGAGCTAAAAAGCCATTGGAGTTAATCCACGCCGATGTTTGTGGACCGATCAAGCCAAGTTCTCTAGGTAACAACAATTATTTCCTGCTCTTCATTGATGATTTCTCTAGAAAAACATGGGTGTATTTCTTGAAGCATAAATCAGAAGTATTTGAAGCCTTCAAGAAATTTAAAGCTGCCGTTGAAAATGAGAGCGGACTAGAAATCAAATCCATGAGAACCGACCGAGGTGGTGAATTCACATCCAATGAGTTCATGGCGTATTGTGAAGCAAACGGGATCCGGAGGCCTCTCACTGTTCCAAGATCTCCTCAACAAAATGGTGTAGCAGAGAGGAAGAATAGAACCATAGTGGAGATGGCGCGCAGCATGTTGAAGACGAAGAATCTTCCAAAAGAATTTTGGGCAGAAGCAGTGGCATGCGCGGTGTACCTATCCAATCGATCTCCAACTCGAAGTGTATGGGGAAAGACTCCACAAGAAGCATGGAGTGGGAGAAAGCCCGGAATCGCTCATCTAAGAGTATTCGGGAGCAAAGCATATGCTCACGTGGCAGACGAGACAAGAAGAAAGCTCGACGACAAGAGTGAGCCATACATATTCATCGGGTATGACTCTAACTCTAAAGGCTACAAGTTATTTAATCCTGATACAAAGAAAACTGTCATAAGTCGAGATGTGGAGTTTGATGAGGAAGGAGCATGGGATTTTGGATCCAACATCAATAATTACAATTTCATTATTCCACAACTCGGAGACCAAGAAGAAGTTGAGCAAGTAGAAGAAGTTCAGGAAGAGCCAGTGACTCCACCTGCTTCACCAACGCAAGAAGCTGGAGACTCGCCACCATCGTTTTTGAATGAGAGAACTACATCACGAGTGAGGAGCCTCAATGAGATCTATGATGACACTGAAAGGTTAGAAGATCTCACACTTTTCTGCTTATTTGCTGATTGTGAACCATTAACCTTTGATGAGGCAGCACAAAGCAAAAAGTGGAGAAAGGCAATGGATGAGGAGATCAAATCCATAGAGAAGAATAATACATGGGAGCTAGCAACATTGCCAAGAAATCACAAAGCAATTGGAGTCAAATGGGTGTTTAAGGCAAAAAAGAACTCTAAGGGAGAAATTGAGAGATACAAAGCAAGGCTCGTTGCTAAAGGATATAGTCAAAGAGCCGGAATTGACTATGATGAGGTATTTGCTCCCGTGGCTCGCCTTGAAACTATAAGACTAATAATTTCTCTTGCAGCCCAAAATAGATGGAAAATCTACCAGATGGATGTCAAGTCAGCCTTCTTGAATGGAGTGATTGACAAAGAGATCTACATCAAGCAGCCTCCAGGCTATGAGGTGAAAGGGCAAGAAGACAAAGTCTTGAAGTTGAAAAAAGCTCTATACGGGTTAAAGCAAGCACCAAGGGCATGGAACAGCAGAATTGACAAGTATTTGGAGGATAATGGTTTCACAAAATGCCCACATGAGCATGCCCTTTACGTCAAAGTTAAAGGTGATGATATCTTAATTGTTTGTTTGTATGTAGACGATCTTATCTTCACCGGAAACAACCCAAAGTTGTTTGAAGAATTCAAGAAGGCTATGACCAAAGAATTTGATATGACTGACATCGGGCTGATGGCGTACTACCTCGGTGTGGAGGTTAAGCAACTTGAGCATGGAGTCTTCCTTGCACAAGAAGGCTATACGAAGGAGATTCTTAAGAAGTTCAAGATGGAGAACTGCAAGCCAACACACACTCCAATGGTCAGTGGAAATAAATTATCCAAGCATGATGAAGGAGAAAAGATAGATCCAACAATGTTCAAGAGCTTGGTTGGAAGCTTAAGGTACTTAACCTGCACAAGGCCAGATATTCTATATGCTACAGGGTTTGTGAGTCGCTTTATGGAAAATCCAACCACTACACACTTGAAGGCAGCAAAAAGAATTCTCAGATATCTCAAAGGTACACTCAACTATGGCCTACTTTATTCAAGTACTAATAATTATCAGCTTGTTGGCTATAGTGATAGCGATTGGGCTGGAGACAATGATGATCGAAAGAGTACAAGTGGGTTCGTATTCTTCATGGGAGGTACTGCATTCACTTGGATGTCAAAGAAGCAACCAATTGTGACATTATCTACGTGTGAAGCTGAGTATGTAGCTGCCACTTCGAGTGTTTGTCATGCTATCTGGCTAAGGAGTTTATTAAAAGAGCTTGGATGGCCACAAGAGGAGCCCACAAGGATTTATGTGGACAATAAGTCAGCGATTGCATTAGCAAAGAATCCAGTATTTCATAATCGGAGTAAGCACATTGACACTCGGTTCCACTACATTAGAGACTGCATTGCGAAGAAAGAAGTCCAAGTGGAGTATGTGAAGTCAAAAGATCAAGTCGCCGACATTTTCAGTAAACCCCTCAAGTATGAAGTGTTTGCAAGACTCAGGAGCTCGCTTGGAATGCAAAATCAAGTTTAAGAGGGGGTGTTAGAATGTTAAACTTAATTTTGTAATAGATAATTCTAGAAGAAGACTTTAAGATAATAGTATGAAAATTCTAGAAGAATAAAGAGGAAGAGAATATGATAGAAATTGATAGAGAATTCTAGAGATGTGTAGGAATGATCAAGAAAATATTTAAGAATTATTGTAATGTAATATTTGCTAGATTTATCTAGAATTATCCATGCCTAGTATAAATAGGTGGTGGCATGGATCATTTTGTAACAACAACACAACAAGAAGAACAAGTGAGTTGAGTTGTAATAAAACTTTCTCAAGCATCCTTCTCTTCTTTCAAACCTTTCAAGCTCCATATTAACACTTAGCCTCTAACCTCTCAAATATAAAACCATACGTCCACAAATATTTACACACCAAAATATCCCTTCCTCCATATTTTTATCCTCCAACAGTAAAATTATTGGCTATGTGCGCGTTGTCTTTATTGGAATTATGAATTTTTATTCTTCATTATTTCATTCAATTATACATTGCAAATCTTGCCAGATATGTGATTAAGATTTTTTTGGTAAACTAACAGGTATTCGTATGGCACATTGGACCCAAGACTAAACTCTCCATAATTTTCATAAGAATGAAGGACACATCTTCCAAAGCAGTTTTTTGTATACATAATGCTCGAACTTGAGAGATTGCTTAAGTGACTAGAGTCATAATCTACTCAAACCAAATATATGTAATTAAGTTGATACATCTATATTTTTAATTTTACATGTTTTTAGTAAAACAATATGTTTTTGAAGAATATATTTATATAATGTCTATTATCAATACTTTCTTTGGTTTTTTTAAAATTTTTAACTTTTTTCTGTTATTGGTAATTTTAGTCTACTAAGTACAGGGATGGAAATAACACCCTACCCACCCGGATGGGATATACAAACACTTCAGCCATACACATCTTAATGGCATCTGCCCTAAATACATAATACATTATATAAGTTATTTTTTTATAATTAATTTGATTTTATTTATTTGTTTGAATTGTCTGGCGCCATTACTTATTCAATGCATGGATTCTATATTTGCTAATTTAGACTTTGAAGAAGTTAATTGGTGGAGTGTAACTTTTTGGCGTGTACGGGCCGGTATCTCCATGATATATTGGACCCAACATTAATCATCGAGGATATGGTGGAGTGTAATTGATGAATTAGTCTCATCTCACCCATATAATAATAACTATAATCTAATGATTTAAGTTCTAATAATACTGGATTCATGATTTATCATGAGACCTAATTAATCATTGTAAGTCAACATAAGATTAAGTAATTTCATTATCCAACTAAATTCTTCAAAGTAAATACATTTCATATTAATTGTAATTTAAGATATATTTTATTATAATGATTGGTTGAAAATTTTGTGAGTATTAAACTGAAACTATTTGAATCCCTGATAATTAAATTACTTATACTCCTAATGACTGTAGGCAGTATTCTTTATACACAACATAATACGTAGTAAAAGAAAAAGTAAATTCGGTATTTGATTATTAATAATTCTGAATTTCGTGATGGCAAAAGCGGGCTATTTTATTATGGTTTTTATTTTATTTTTTTTGAACTATGACTTCATATAAAGTGGTTTGCAGAGAAACACTAAATAGCTTTTAATTCATTTCACTTACTCTGTTGTACTCCCTTTGAGAGTGAAAAAAACGTCATGAAGTGTGAAGCATTAACTGGCAGTACATTAGTTCCGATGAGAGTAAGAAAAAATACCTTGGAGGTGAAATATATTGACTGGCAGTACATTAGTTCCGACGAGAGTGGGAAAAAATACCTTGGAGGGTGAAGTACATTGGTTCCGACTGACAGTACATTGGTTCCGACAAGAATGCGAAAAAATGTCTTTGGGGGTGAAATATTGACTGGCAATATACATTGGTTCCGACAAGAATGAGAAAAAATATCTTTGGGGGTGAAATATTGACTGGCAATACATTGCTTCGGACGAGAGTGGGAAAAAATGTCTTGGAGGGTGAAATATTGACTAGCAGTACATTGATTCCGACAAGAACGAGAAAAAGTGTCTTGGGGGTGAAGAATTGACTGGCAGTACATTGGTTCCAATAATAGTGTAAAAAAATATTCTGAGGGGTGAAGTATTGGCTGGCATTACATTGGTTCCGACAATAATGAGAAAAAATATCCTGCGGGGTGAAGTATTGACTCGAGAAAGCAGTGTACAAAGAGTGTTTATTCACAAATGAGTTTGACATCTTCTGATCATAGAATACCGTTTAAATTTTAAAAACATCAGTTTTCACTAATTATTTGTTATGCTATGAGTATCAAAAAGAGTCAATTGTCAATCTCTAAAGCATGTTGGAATGTTCCTATCAAGTTTTAGATTTAGGCCTGCATATAATATAAACATTTTACAGTAATTTCCCAAAATAAGCATAAGAAATTGAACTTCACGCAATATAATCTTTTAGTGGTTTTACTTTTTAATAACATACAATTTTGTGCTTATTTTTTTCATCTTTAACTTCAAAATTGTGAGGAGAACAATATTCTTTATTGTTTATTTTATAATTTTTTTTAAACTTCACATCCACGCGCACCGTGCGGGCGGGTGTGCTAGCACAAAATTGGGAATTATTTTAAATTTACATGATGAAATAATAATAATAATAATAATAATAATAATAATAATAATAATAATACAGTTCCTTACATATAAATTTATATTATATGTTTTTAAAATTCATATTATTGTAAAGGGCTCGAGCACGGGAAACAAACTGATATTGTTTTTTTATAATTATAAAATGACCATTTTAAAAACTTATTTGGTCAAACATTAAATATACACACGACAAAAACTGTTTGCTCCAAATTATTTTGTTTTTATTTTAATTTTAACCTTCTAAAGTTATTTTTAAAGAATAGACTTCATTAAAATTTATAGATGAATTTATTTAAATGGATTGTGCATATCAATATTATACATTAGAGTAAATGGTGAATTGTGTTATACGAGATATCATTGGGCCTCTGCATATATTTTAAGAAATCCCTTTGTTTATATTCAGCCGTCATGTTTCGTAACTTCTCCCGGAGATCTTTGGAAAAGTGTTTGCAGTACATGTCTAATGATAGACATTGGAGGGTGGATGATTGACCCGCGAAAAAACGGAAAAAATATCCTGGAGGGTGAAGCATTGATTGGCAGTACATTGGTTCCGACAAAATGTCCTGGAGGGTGAAGTATTGACTGGCAGTACATTGGTTCAGACAATAATGGGAAAAAGTTCCGGGGGATGAAGTATTGACTGGCAGTACTGGCTCCGACAAGAATGGGTAAAATGTCCTGGGTGAAGAATTGACTCACAAGAGTAGTGGAGTATGAGTGATTATTCCCCGAATGGGTTTGACCTCATCTGATCATAGAATATCGCTTAAATTTTCAAGACGTCAATTTTTACTAATTATTTGTTATACTATGACTATCAACATGAGTCAGGGTCAATCTCTAAAGCATGTTGGAGTGTTCATGAATAATCCAGTTTTTAGACACAGTCAGTTATATATTGTTTCATCATGTGTAATAAGTCGTTAAGGTAAAGGGTCAATTGTGTTATATGAGATACCATTGGGGTTCTGCACCTATTTTGAGGAATCCATTTGTTTCTATTCAGCTATCATGTATCATAACTTCTCCTGATGATCTGTGGAAAATTGTTGGCAGTACATATATAATGATAGAGTATTGGAGGGTGAAGTATTGACTCGCGAAAAAATAAGGAAAAAATTTCCTGAAGGGTGAAACATTGACTGAAAGTATATTGGTTCTAATGAGAGTGGGAAAAAATATCTTTGAAGGTGAAGTATTAACTGGTAGTACATTGGTTCTGACAAGAATGGGAAAAAATATCCCGGTTGGTGAAGTATTGACTGACAGTACATTGATTCCGACAATAGTGTGAAAAAATATCTTGGAGAAGTATTGACTTGCATTACATTAGTTCCGGCAAGAATGGAAAAAAAATGTCCCTGGGGTGAAGTATTGACTGTCAATACATTCGTTCCGACAATATTGTGAAAAAATATTTTGGAGGGTGAAGTATTGACTGTCATTACATTGGTTTCGACAAGAATGAGAAAAATGGCATGGGGTGAAGTATTGACTGACAGTACATTGGTTCCGACAATTGTGTGAAAATGTCTTGGAGGGTGAAGTATTGACTGACATTATATTGGTTATGATAAGAATGGGAAAAAATATCCTGGGGTTGAAATATTATTGGGAGTATAAGTCAATTATTCGAACTATATTAATGAAGGTTGAAATATTGTTGAATTGTGATAATTAAGTTATTTCCAATTGGAAATAGAAATTATTATATTTTCATTATATTTATCCGTCTCAGCATCTTTTATATCTATGTCACTTACGATATCAAAGTATAATATATTTTTTGAAATAAAAAAATTATTTCTACAATATTTTAATATTCAAATTCTTAAGAGAAATTATGTTTTCGTGTTTGATTAAAACATCAAATTTTTACACAAAGTTTTTTTATATGTTGCGGTGTCACGTCGAATAAGACATTTGAATTTTGAAATTTTTTCTGCTAAAAAATAATAAGCGTCATACAAACAAATCAACATTTAATGTTTCATTGTAGAAACACTATAAATATTTTTAATTTAATAAAGTTTTATCTTAATTATTATAATTAAAATTATAATTATAAGTACTTTAAAATTATAGTTAAAATTTTATAATAATTATTGTGTGATGTAATAATAATATTAATTATATAATAAATATAAATTTAATAGAAATTTATTATTTTTTAAAATTCATATCCCGCGGGTACCGCGGGCGGGTTAGGCTAGTTAAGGTGATACCTATATACTTCCTCCATTTTTGAATATTTTTTACGGCCCACTTTTCACGCAGTTCAATGCACATTTTAAACCATTAATAATTCAAGTTCGGTATAAGTAAAAATTTTAAAAGTTTGATAGTTAAAAACTACACAACGTCAAAAACATTCGAGAACGGAGATACTCCGTATTTATCTTTCATGGTCAGGTGAAAACTCTATATTAACCCCTAATCTATAATTTGATTAATTATAATTGTCAAATAGTACATTTTAAACACACCATTATAATTTATAAGTTATGCAATTTAAAAGTAATTACTACAGCCAATTTTAATTAGCATATGTACACACTAATGAGCATGGCATAAAAATTAACCCCCACAAACAAAAAATTATTTATAGGTGTTTAGCAAAACAACTATTTTGAATTAGCTCATCTATGAGACAAAATAGTTTCCTTTTTCAAAGTAACAAAATAACTTAAAAACAGTATACGACAATCAACTTTTTTGAATCTGCTATAAGGAGTTATATAATATTTGAATTTCAGCTTATTGTACTCAAAAAGTTGATCTCAAAATATTCACGTAATCAGTTAACAGTTGATTTGATTAATTTATTACTCACCTGATGAATTAACAGTTAATTGCCAAATAGTCCCAATATATACGTGTTTTCTTAACTAATAACGTGACGATATAATGGAGCAAGGAAATAAAACAATGACGATATAATGTGAATCGCTTCAGAATTTTGATTAGGACCGTAGCTGTAGTCGTGCATATGTGCTATATACAACGAACATTAGAAACTTTTATCTACTGTAAACGGCAGTATATCAAAATAAAGAAAAATTGAAAAGAAAAACAAAAATTTGATTTATATGTATGCATCATGTAAGAAGAGAATCAGACTTTTGATTCAGTCTGCGTTGTTTAAGCTGTTCATTTGATCTCAATACTCATGCATCATGTTCTTGATCTCATCAATACTCCATATATACCAAATACGTATGTATCTTTCACTAGAGAAAATCATATGATGTTTTTACTTTTTAGATGCTGAAGCATTACACACGCAGCTGAGTTCTCCGCCGCCTCCACTCGTAACCTTTCCCTCCCCCGCAGACAGCAGAGTTTGCCGCCCACTTCAATTGTAACTTCAACTGAGCACATAAACCTCTTCTCATTAGCTGCAGGCCCAACAACCTCTCTCTCGACGATTCTGCACATATTTTAATTACACTGGCAGGCATCAGAGATTGTTTAGGTACCAAAACCAAATTCAAAGGAAATAAATAGCAGGATGTCGAAAAAGTCAGGTGACATATAATTGTAGCCCTCCACTCTAACAAGGCAAACAAATTCTCAGTAAAATGATTAAGGGACTACCTAAAGCATCAAACAAATTCGGATTGCATGACGAAGATATGGGAGCAATAAATACTACAAAATTAGATTTTTTTTCCATGGAAAAGACTTACTTGTAAATAGGTTCGGACCACCTCCTTTCGCAACACAACTCATGCAGCTTTTGTTTTGAATCAACCTCAAACCCATTGAGTTCACTAACTATGTCAACTTCTCTTTTTTCGTACGCCAGCTTCTCAAGAGCATACATTGCAGCATGACGCTTGGCGTTCTCTTCATGCTCGGAACAAACAGAAACCACAAACTGCCCATCAACACAAACACTCGCAATTTTTCTTTCTTTCTTCGTACATGAGTTGATATCACATTGTTGGCCATTCTTTTGGCATACTTCATATAGTAATGCTACCGGATGTGGTTGCTCTTCCAGAATATCTACCATAATTATTGGCTTCAAAAACTCTCCGATCACCTAAAAGCCAAACAGAAGGAAACACATGCATGAGCAAACTAATTAAAAAGATTTAACATTTTTCACAAACAATATATATGAAAGAGCTATAACATCATATTTATAGACAATTGAGGAAAATGAATGGAAGCTAACCATCCACATAGCCTTCAAATCAAAGTCGCAATCAACATATACAGATGCTGCGATTGACTGGGTAATGTCTGCAAGAACTTTCGGTGCTTTCAACAAAACCCCATATACCTGAATTTCATCCTCTTCGTGGACTGCCACTACAAAATCTCTAACCTAAACAAAACCATTAAAATGGGCATGATTTGGATAGAAGATTAATAAGGTGGCAATGTTGGTTCAATTTCTAATTAACAAACAATAAATACTTAGTCAAAAAGCAAAAAAACGATATAGTACCTCCTTAACAAGTGAAGGGGCATTATGGCGGAAATACTTATAAAACTTGTGGTGTACAGCAACGCGCGCTAGCTTCTCCGTGCAAATGTTGGCTGACCGAAGCAGGGAGAGTTTTCCAGGGCCAGCACCTGGGCAGCGAAGGTAGACATAGTTGGATATGACCAAACCAATGGCAGCATCCCCTACAAATTGAAGGCGCTGGTAGGAGGCGGAATCAGTATAGGAGGGATGAGTCAATGCTGCTTCGAGAAGCTTCCTGTCATTAAACACGTACTTTAGGAGTCTCTCTACAGCTACCACCGCTGCATCAAAATCTGTAATTTCTTGAAAGATACTCTGCATCTCTGAATAAAGAAAACGGGTTTAACTCACCAGATGGAAACAACTAAAATTCTCATAAAAACAAGTATGAGAAACCAAAATTCCAAGGGTGACCCCCACAAGTACAAACTTCCAATCAAGAAAAGGCAAAAACACTGTGGTTGAAAACTTGAATGGTTGAGACTACAGAAGATAACGGTGCGTTTGGTTGGAGGGATCTTAGATTACCAGTGGGAATGTGATTGCTGGGAATGTAAGATTACTGGGAATATGAGATTGCTGGGAATCTTATTTTTTGATGTTTTAAGATTATTGCGTTTGGTTAGATTGGGAATCTCGGATTTCTAGTTCTAATAAATTTACCATAATGTCCCTGAATTTCAATTGAAGAATGTTATAATTGTGTCATTTTGCTATACAATAGAAATATTTAAGCCGATTTATTTTTCAAATATTAAAAATTCTTTACATGTAATTTATTGTATGATAATTACTTATTTAATGTCTCTAAATCCTTATTATTTTTATTTTATATATAGAAGAAAAGTAAATTTTAAGAAAATATAAAAATATATATTAAAATATGAGAATATATATATTTAAAAAATATGTTTAAATAATTTTCAAAATTTTTCAATTTATTTTTTAAAATTAAATTTCATATATTTATCATTTTAGAATACAAATATCTAAATTTATAAAATAAAATAAGTATAAAAAGTGAGGGTATAAAAGTCAAATTAATATAAACGTAGGTAAAATGGAGGTGGTAATCTAAGATTACCTGCCCTCCAGGTGGGAATGTGATTCCCACCTAAAACACCCAACATTCCCACCTCGGTGGGAATGTGACATTCCCACATGAAACATGCCCCGAACGAAACATGGGCATGTTTCATTCCCTACCCAAGATTCCCAGTGGGAATCTCAGATACTCCGAACCAAACGCCCCGTAAGTCTTTTCTGATAGCCAATCCAAAATTTTGCTAGATGTTTACTAGTTTGAAACCTTAAGTATTAAGTTATTCATATCAGATTTTGGGGTGAGTCTTGCGTCGGGTTGATTGAGTATAAAAAAAATGCCATCCTCACTACAAGAAAATGGAACACGAGTGGCCAGTTTTTAGACTCTAATAGGCATTTTTACGTTACTCAACTAAAGGCATTCGCAACCAATTAAACCATATCAAACTGCTTAAAAATAATATGAAAAACGAAGAGAGACATAACAAGAACTAGTTACCAAGAAGCCTGAATAGAGTTCTTATAATGTTATTCAAGTTACGAATACAATACGGAAAAAAAACCCAATTCGTCCCATAATTTTCCAAAATTTCCAAAATCGTCCCATAATAATTGAATTAGCTTAATCCGTCCCATAATTTTGTTAATCCTAGCCTAATCGGTCCCAAATGCATCTTAATTACCCTGGGAGCTGACGTGGCACTCCATTAGTGTGGTCAAGGGCGGATTAGCCCGGTCAACATTTTTTGGACCCGGTTCGATGCCCCTACTTGCCACTTGGACCATCCACGTCGGTTTTGGGGTTAACGAATGTGGGTAAATTGACACCACCGAACCCTAAATTACTTTCATCGTTCCCAAATTCCCTTTGAGCGTAGAACACCCTTTCATCCGTTTCTGAAGGATTTCTCCAAGCATCCGTATCCCCATATACGAACAAGAGAAGAGAAGAGTTGGGTGGGAGTTGTTCAATGGAGCGACGAAACCAAGGAAGGCAGGCGATGGAAGTGCGATTTCCGCCGGCTCCGTTTTGCAAATGTGGCGTGAAATTGATGATGCGAGTTGTGGAGAGTCCGGAGAAGGCTAGCTACGGAAGGGTGTATTACAGTTGCCGTACCTGTGGGTTCTTCAAATGGGCATACCCTGTTGAACCACTTTGGGCAGACGATGGAAGCCCCATCCAATGCCCTGCTGCGTCGGCCAACAGGAGTGAACATATGGGAAGCTTTGGTGCGCCGGAGGATATGACTGAAGTGTCATCGCCAATGCCCCATTGTAAACGGGAGATGAACCATTGTAAACATGAGATGCTGCTGATTAAGTTGTTGGTGGTGATATGTTGCATTCTTGTGTTCATTGTTGTTTGTATGTTGGTTTGGAAATGATTTCTGTGGAGATGGGATGGTGTAGGGAATGTATGATGTTTGAATGGTGGTGGTGTTATGTTGCAAACTTGTGTTCATTGTTGTTTGTATTTTGGGTTGGAATTGATTGCTGTGGAGATGGGAATGGAGTAGGAAATGGAGCAAGGAATGTTGTAGGGAATGATTGTTGACTCTGTAATTTGGTGTTTATGTCAAATGAATGAAGAATGTTGTCTCTTGCTTTGATTTTGTAAGTTGTGGCTGTGTAGATCTATGTCTTCAATATATAGAATTCATCAACATGTAAAATGCCAAAAAATGACATTCAAGTTGCAATATATGTGAGCACCAACAGTGTATTGACATGTAGAACTATGTGTTCAATTGGAGATTATGTAAAATTCTATGAGCACCAATAGTAAAGTGAGATGCAATATATATAGAATTCATCAACTTCAGTAAAAACCGGTTACATGTAGAACTCCATTCAAGACCACCAAAATGACATTAAGAGTTCTAATAGCAACAACCATATAAAGCATCCTAGACGAGTGCATAATGCTTACAAATCAGCTAAAGCATGGTTTAATGAGTACGGTTATCAAGTTCCCACGCATTTGCAAAATAAAGATGACACTATTGTGTTCAACAATTACAAGCCAAAAAATGTGCCATATGCACAGCCACACAGGGCTTAAATATCTTCAAGTCTTCTTGAGACGGTCTTGGTCAGCTTTCTTGAGAAGGTTGGCAATAGTCATAAATTTCTTGCCATCCTTGATAATGGCTGGAACTGGCCTTGTCATGGCTCTTGTGTTGTCATCGGTGTCCTTTAATGCTGCCGGGACAATCAATTGAAGGCCTCTTGGCGAAGTCGGCACTTGTGATTCAGCTTGTGTCATACACTCCACCATATTTTCCTCTTGCATTGCTCCTCCATCCCCTGCCACCATTGCTCCTTCACCCCCTGCCATGCCTTCATTTGCAAGTTCTTGCTACAAGATCCATTTGGTTCATACAAGAAAACAATAAAACATAACAGCCATATGCACTAGAAAATGATATCAAAACTTAAGATTTGAATTTGTAAATGAAACTTACAATTTCCATTTGGTTCGTGTTGGTGGCAGTTGACTTGCACCTCCTTATGTTGTGTCCACGAACTCCACATTTACCACATGTCACACTATCCTGTTGTCTCCTCATCTTGGTGCCACCAGGAAGAATTTGTGGCCTACCAGCTTTTCTTTTCTTGGTCTTGTTGATCTCTTCACCAGCCTCTTTCCTTCTTTCAGTGACCGGTCTCCCAGCTTTTTTTGCAACAAACTCAGGTGGAATGATGGCCAACTGATTCGTTTTTGGCCATTCCTCAATGCTATTCATTGGAAGAACAGGTAATGCATATGCATTCTTATATGAAGCAACCTCATAGCACTTATGAATGTACTTCTCTAGTGGATATCTCATGTGATTAATTGAGACATAAGCATGTATACATGGTATTCCACTAATCTGCCACTTTCTACAGCCACACAATCCACTATCCAAATCCACACTAAACTGCTCAAAGTCATTATAGATAGAGTTAACCTGAAAGTTGTTGGCATTGGACTTTGTTGGAACATAATCAAGTACCTTGCTGTGATAGACATCAAGTATGCTTTGAATCCTCGGGCATAGCATATCTCTCCATCTTTTAGACCTGTCTGCCATGTCCCTATTCCTTTGAAATCTTGACATCAAATAGGTATGTAGCTCCATAAGCATGTTTAGCAATGGCATCTTCCTAGCTTCAAGAATGTTACCATTGAAATTCTCACAAGCATTGTTAGTGAGTATGTCACACTTGGGGAAGGGGCTGAAGAAAGCCCTACACCATTGATTTGGAGGTTTCCCTCTTAGCCATTCCTCGGCCTTTGGATCAGCTTTGTGGAGTTCATTCATCACCTTCTCAAATGAATTGACCGTAGTGCATTTTGCTGCCTTCCAAAACAACTTCTTGTGCATCCACCCCTTGAAGCCTGCTGCCTGGAAATTAACCATTAAATGCCTTGCACAAAATCTGATTTCAGCACCCGGAAATATCTCTTGCTCAGCTTGGATTAAACCTATGTTAATGCAAATTAAAAGTTAAATGTTTGAACATCAAATTCATACAAAATCATACAGCAAATTAAAAGTTAAAGTGATACCTTTTTGCTTGTCACTCATAATGGTAAACTTTGTAGTGTCTTGTATCTTCAAATCTGACTTCAAATGTGCCATGAACCAGCTCCATGTCTCGGTTGTCTCTTTCTTGACCACAGCCCATGCTACAGGTAGATAGCTATTATTCCCATCAACCCCACAAGCAACCAAGAGAACACCACCATATGGTCCCTTCAACCAACATCCATCAAGACATATTAATGGCCTACAACCTCTAATAAACCCCTCTTTCAAAGCATGAACACAAACATAGATTCTGTCAAATCTGTTCCGTCCAGTTGAACCATCAGTTTCAATCACAACTGTCGAGCCCGGATTGCTTCTCTTTACTTCCTCTGCAAAACTCCATAGCTTCTCATACTGTTCAGGACCCGGACCATCTATCAATTTCTTAGCTTTTGCTCTTGCCTTATATGCTTGGTGGGAAGTCACTTGAACTTTTAAGTTTTTCACAGTCTCTAACCTGAATGCCTTAATGTTCCTTTTAGGATCGTTCACAAACGTATCCTTGAACTTAGAAGCAAGCCATGTTGAGCTTACATTTGCCACATCAGAACTCACCTTGCAAGTATGTTTATCCTTGAACTCCCTAATCCTCCAACTTGACTGGGATGACACTGGCAGCCCCCTTAGTATCCAAGGGCATTCCTCCTCTGCACATCTTGCAACTAGTCTCCTCTTATCATTCTTGGGGAACCTAACACTTCTCTTCACATTTATGGCGTATGATTGCACTGCCAACTTCAGTTCTTTTTTGGTGCTAAAGATCATGCCAACCTTGAACTTTGGATTGAAGATCTCACTCGTGTCAAACAAAGGAAATTCAGTCTTCTCACATTCATCTTCATCCGATCCCTGTGGACTTTTGAGCTCATCACCACTTACAATAACATCGTCATTATCATCTGAATCCTCTGCCGGATGGTCACTCCCCACATCACTAACCACTTGCTTCTCTTTACCTTTGTTCTTGGTTGCCAACACCATCTCATCACTCCTTGCCTGTGCTCTCTCAAAAACATTTTCCACATCTTCATCAGTGTCGGTCTCCTCCTCCCTCATATCATACTCATATGGTTCGTCAGAATCTTCAAAACCACTGAAATTTGCCAAATCATCTTCCTCAGAAAGAACATCTTCCTCCGGACACTCATCATCTTCAACCTTGTCTACCACATACATGTATATTTCTCTTATGTTTGTTAACACCTCACAAGCTGCATCGATGACTCCTTGCTCCTTCACCAGCTTGATTTCACTCCCAACAGCCATGTAAATGCTAAATGAATCCCCGGAATGCAGATATTCAGCAAATTTCCTTAAAGCTTTAAGTTTGAGGTCTTTGACAAATACATTATCATACTTATATGTAATTGTCTGTGAGGAAATAGTCGATACCCAAACACCATTCTGAATTTTTCCACCACAGCCAATACTAAGTGTTACCCTATCCGCGTCGGGCTCTACAAATACAAAGTTCAAGGCAAGTCAGACCCAATAAATTATTTAACATCTACTCAACACTAAATACTAACAAATACAAGATTCCAAGCTGCAAGAAAGACATTTTTTTACTTCAATTTGCAATTGTATGTGTGCAATATTTTCCAGTTTTCTTTATTCCCCACATGGGTCCATTGTCGGTACCACACACGACATAAATGAAATCACCTACCATAAAGTTAATTTAAGTAAACACATATGGGGTAAGGACCACACGAAAACCACTTTTTCCCAGCAAGAATACCCTACACGAAGCCACTAACTGTCAAAACCATAAATCACCATAAAAAGCTTACCATAGTCAGGCGGTGGGTATTCGTGCTCGTTTTCCGGCCTCAAAGTCGCTGCCTTGTTGCCCATTTTGATGTCGTCGCCCACCAAGCCCGCAAGCCCTAGCCCTAATTGTCGCACCAACACTGAAATCCACTCGCCGGCACGAATTTGGAAAGAGGGCGACAATTGCGTGCGTCTGTAATGGGCAAAAGAAATAATTTTAGGGAACTTGAGGAACGAGGGAGAAATCGACGCGAGAGAATGAACGGGGATGTTTCGATGGTGAAAATGGCGCCGGTAGAGTAATTTTGGGGATTTTACCCACGTATCCACATGGAGCTCCAAATAGATGAACCGCCGGCCCAACCCCGCCAGGTAAGCATGGAACCGGGTCCAAAAAATGTTGACCGGGCTAATCCGCCCTTGACCACACTAATGGAGTGCCATGTCAGCTCCCAGGGTAATTAAGATGCATTTGGGACCGATTAGGCTAGGATTAACAAAATTATGGGACGGATTAAGCTAATTCAATTATTATGGGACGATTTTGGAAATTTTGGAAAATTATGGGACGAATTGGGTTTTTTTTCCAATACAATACCCGATGAACACAGTGAATTAAATCCAACAATGGACCTGTGCTTCTCTGTTAGTACTATAAGTCAAACAAAATATTGGAAATTGCACAATATATATGCGCCAAGCCCAGAGTTTCTACGGTCTATAGAGCAACATGCAAACGCAGTATCCAAGGTTTCTCGGAGACGAAGTGTTAAAAAAAAGTTAACATTACACTCAAGAAAGAACCATAAAGAGAAACAAATTTAAGCAGCCACCAAGACTAAAATTGCAATAAAATCACAAGAATGTACACTTGAAAATCATTACAATCAACCAAGGTATTCAAGAAATTAAGCAGTATATTTTCACCTGTACTTTGAATTCGGAGTCAATCAGCGACGATGCTAGCGGCTAACCCTAGGTGGTCGGAGGAGGTTGTGTACGCTCTGAAAACACAAAGTAGTATTTACTTTAACAATAATATACTACAGTACATACAAAAACATACATCATGCTTGCTTCCTTTTCTATTTGAATAAAAAGAGACAAAGAAACTAAATGAAAGGTTACCTAGCAAACAGTAATGGCGGCCGGAAAACACCGAAAACGTAGTGAGAATGTTGAGGCGTAGGAGACGTGAGGGAGGGATTGAGACTTGAGAGTGCAGAGTCGGTGTGAGTCCACCAGAGCTGCAAGCAAGAATGTCAGACGGTTTTCAAACTCCTCACTTCTTTTTTCAACTTCTCAACTCATATACACTCCGCGCCTATATTGAATGCAAACAGTTAAACTGTATTTTCTTATAAAGTACTCCCTCCGTCCCATTAAAAGTGGCCACTATTCCTTTTTGGGGTGTCTCATTAAAAATAGCCACTTTCCATTTTAAATAAATTAGATTAACATAAATATGATTAAAAACCCCACAATAATGACAATTGTACTTTCTGCACAAAGTCCCTATATATGTTTAACCATTAATATCTCAAAATGGGTATAAATAAAAATTATATAAAATATATATTCTAAAACTATACGATTAGACGATTCCAACAAGATCACACTTGACTATTTTTGTCTTTCTACATCATTACGATAATATTAAGTGAAAGTTAAATAATAAATATGGTTAAAAGTCAAATGTAACCATTATAAATTAGATGGATGAATTAGTCAAATTTACTCACACCACTTTAACTACTAAATCCCACTACCTAAATTCCCGTGCCCAAAAGAAAGGGGCCACTTATATTGGGACGGAGGGAGTACTGTAGAAGTTAAAACTATACTTAAAATTTGAATAAAAATTAATAAATAAATAGTACACCCTCCGTCCCATTAAAAGTGGCCACTATTCCTTTTTGGGGTGTCCCATTAAAAGTGGCCACTTTCCCTTTTAAGTAAATTAAATTAACATAAACATGATTAAAAACCCCACAATAATGACAATTGTACTTTCTGCACAAAGTCCCTATATATGTTTAACCATTAATATCTCAAAATGGGTATAAATAAAAATTGTATAAAATATATATTCTAAAACTATACGATTAGACGATTCCAACAAGTTCACACTTGACCATTTTTGTCTTTCTACATCATTACGATAACATTAAGTCAAAGTTAAATAATAAATATGGTTAAAAGTCAAATGTAACCATTATAAATTAGATGGATGAATTAGTCAAATTTACTCACACCACTTTATCTACTAAATTCCACTACCTAAATTCCCGTGCCCAAAAGAAAGGGGCCACTTATATTGGGACGGAGGGAGTATAACTATTCAAAGTTAATGATATTTTCTTTGGCTGTTTAGCTAAAAATAAATAAATGTTAATGATATTAAAAAACAAAGGGAGTATGATGCGACAATATTTGGCTCTGACTAATTCTTTTATACACGTACGTCAAAAAATATAATTTCTTTGCCCGAAAACACAATCTTTGGTTTCATGGCATTAGTTCATGCACAAACCAGAAAAGTATCACGAACCAAGTGATTAATTAATTAAGGAGTGTTAGTTATTGGTTTGTGTAGGAACTAACATGCAAATATTGATCTTTTTTGAGTGTTGAATGTTGTAGGAATATATTATTACCAAATTAAGCATATACTCTATATCATTACCAAATAAAAATAATATAGTGGAAGAGTAGAATTATGTGATGCGAAAGTGGCCACACAAAACCATACATTACCATTGCCATCACCTCATAAACATCACTTTCTCACCTATACCATAACAAAAAGTGAAGATTATGCAATTTGCACCCAAACAATTTCCTCATAAGCTTTAACTTTTACATGAGGCAGTTTAATTTAATTATTACCGTGACACCATTAGAACAATTATTTCCTCCTTTCTTGCACGCCCACAAGGGGGAGCCCTGTCCATCCAGGGTGCCCCCAAATATCGAGAGACCATCGACCCCTTCAAATTGCATCCAGTTCCCTTTATTGCCAATAGCATTGTAGTCCTCCGGGGCCACGAGTTTCCAAGTATTCGGACAGCTACAACAGTGTTCTTACAAGGACCATTAAAAAGAACACTATCCCTGACCAGGAATCGGCCAGGTGGAACAAACACAGTGGTGGGTTTTGTATAGGCACTGCAGGCTGAGGACCAAGCCTTGAAAAGGGCTGTGGAGGAGTCGGTTGTGGCATGATCAGGGTGGGCTCCGAAATCCCTGATTGAACATGTTGGCTGATGTTTGTGGGGAGATTAAGGTTGTAAGAAGGATGAGGAAAGGGAAGAGGATTGAAGAGGGCATAACTGCAGGGAATTGGAGGAGTGTAGTAAGTGTGATGGGGAAGTTGAGGAGTGTTTTGTGAGATATTTATAGTGTGAGTTGAATGGAGAATATTTTATGAAGAAAAATGATGATTTGTGGGATGAAGGGATGTTTTTTGGACAAAAGATTTAAAGTAAAGGGATATATGTGGCAAATTTAGGCAAAAATGAGGAATTTGCATTGTCATGTAATTAACGGAAATGAAAAACACTTTGCTTTGAGCCATAATAAATCATTCTTAATAATGATATATATGCTTTTTGTATGATATGTACAATGCATTATAATATAAACTATTAGTAGTATACTATACCACATAGATTATAAGCATTTCCTTTTCACTTTTGATTTAATTAGCCCAAGTGGTTTGATTTCCAATCTGAAGATTGGATGTTAGATTCCCCATCGGCCCCTATTCCCTCCTTTATGCCCTTTGAAATGTGTGTGACATGGGCTCCCATAGCCCATTTCTTAACATATATAGGTTCCTGAGAAATTTAAGTTTTTCAAGTACATGGTTGGAAGCAGTGGCGGACGCAGAGTCTTCGGGGTCGGGGGGCGGGGATTTTTTTTTTGAAGGAAAGGAAATTTTATTCAAAGTTGATTAGGGCACGCCCTACTTCTCCAAACCATTACAACTACTACACCTGCTTCAAGTTCCAGCAGCTCAGAGCAATAAAAATCTGTGACAATATGCCCGACTAGCATCTATAGAAGCTTACAAATTGGACAAGCAAACAATACCGAATTCTGGACTACCTACAAGATCACCACAGCCATGTAACAAATAGCATATCACACCTATGCCAATCCTCCCCAAGCAGACTTCCCTAGCAGCATACCAAAGTTTTGTAGCTATACTCACTTCATCCAAGCAGATTCAGGTGTTTTCCAAACTCATATCTCTTCAATTTATATTTTTCACCGCCATCTCGTTAATACATCAACTTCAGAAATATCAGCGTCATTGAGATTAGTGAATCAAGAGGTAGAACTCATACCCTTGCTACTAGATCACACCTTCCCCTACATTAAATTCAAACCAGTGTATCGCAAGAGTAAAGGGACTATGGACAGGTTTAAAATCGGTGGCCAAAGGTAAAGAGAATAAACAGGCTAGAATGGGTAAGGGCCTTCGACCAAAAATAAGAAACATCCAGCAAAACTTCGAGTTGCGAAACCACTCACAGAATCATCTAACTATATATGTGCATACCAATCCCATTTCTCCCAGCAGAACCAGTGTTACAAAAAATCAACTCAACTCTTATTTCTAAACCACCCCCCAAGCGAATCACAGTCATCTCTTATGCCTTTTCTATTTTTTTTTCTTTTCTTTTCTTTTCTTTTTTTTTCCTTTTTTTTTTTGACTCAACTATTTCAACCAATATCACTCAAAAAATCTCCAACCAATACTCCACATGTTCACAACCTATAAGGGGCACTTCCACATTTCATTCAAAAATACCAACCCCTTAAACTCTCTAACATCCGACTGCCAACATCGCTATGATATATGGAATATCGTTTCGTGTGTAATTCCTGGTCCTCCCTCAACCCATCAAGATTTTATGACAAAACAGTAGACAAGATAGGGGTAAGAAAGATAAGGTGTGTGTTGAATCAAGATGGGATCACGATGGGATCAAGATGGGATTTTTCTTAACTAACAAAGTAAGGTTCTCAAATGATGTAAAGGTAATGTTGGGTTGAGAAACGGCAACCAGCAAACAAGATGGTCATGGTGTCCCTTTACTTTCTGATCCACCGCAAATGAAAAAAAAAATGTAGGCTCAATGTGAATCTAAAAGCAAGATCTAGAGTGTCTACCTGATCATCTCAAGTCTTTCATTTAAGGAATCATCATCCCATATACGGCTCACTCCACCATCATCAGCTTCTCACTATGTGACACCTGCCAGTCCTGATTTATTGCTCTTCAATACACCCCAACAGTAGCCGCCTCATCCTGCTTCACGGAGAAAATATGACATTTGCAACATCCCTTGGCTCTCAAGATCATCAGCAACTAGTATTTCCATCGTCTATCACAGTGGATTTCCCAAGTTGTTTCAACAAACATATCTCGATCAAGCCCAAGATGTATGTTCCACCTGTAAAATAAAAAGAAAAGAAGAGAAAAGAGATAGAGGAGGAGATTAGAAGCAAAAAATGTTAGTCGGTCGGAACAAGCCAATTTTGTGTCTCCTCCTTTTCCACCCAAAATCTTGCCACACCCCCAGCAAATATTAATTCTCTTCATCAGTTCATCTCCACTAGGCCATAATCGCTGCCTTATCAAGCATCAGCTCTGGGAAAGAATCTACCCTCCACACATTTAACAATATGCAGATTATCTCCTCGCTCATCCTGCCATCTTACCAATACACCTTAGTACATCCATCTTTCAATCTTGTCCTCTCCACTAGCTCCACACCTAGCCCACTGATCCGCCTCCGTGTTCCGTTCTCTAAGTATGTGTTGAAATCTAACCTCCCCTGCAAAATTCAGCACCTCCACAATCGGGCCAATGAGTTTACAAAATCGCCATGGAACCATCTCCGGATCATGTATCCAACTTACCACATTATAAGAATCGTACTCAAAAATTAATTTTGGGAGAGGGAAGCCTTGATCCCGGATCAAAGCCCGACATATCCAATTTATGGCCATAATCTCTGCCTCAGACGAATCCGTAATGCCAATGTATTCCGAAAGTATGTATATTACCTCCCCCTTGTCATCTCTAATGACTCCACCTATGCCCGCCGGGCCGGGATTCCCAAACGATGATCCGTCAGAATTAATCTTCCACCATCCTGACTTTGGTCTCTCCCAGACCAGCCCTTTTCTAGTCGTACCTGTTCGTCCTCCCGATGGCAGCCTCATCCCCTCAGGAAAGCTCAGCTGCACATTTCCAAGATACATGTCATGTACCTTGTTCCCTGCCATCCACCAAGAACAGCTCCTCCATCTAACTTCGTCTACCATTGGCTGTAAATAAACTTGTTGTCCCTTGAAGATTAGATCGTTCCGGTGTTTCCACACAGTCCATAATATGGCCTATCCTGTTGTAACCCACAATTCTCTATCTCCCCTCATTGGATTAGTTGTCCACCACCAAACCAGCAACTCTTCCACTCTACCCGGAGCTGCCCACCTCACCCCAAACCAACCCACTCCTTGATACCACAGGTGTGAGGCCACCTCACATTTGCAAAACAAATGGTTCACCGACTCATTTTCCTTACCACACAGCTTACATAAAATGTCAACACCTTGAACACACCCTCTATTTGCCAATATTTCTCTAACCGGGAGTGCATTATTTATCACTTTCCAAACAAACAATTTAACTTTCATTGGTGCTTTAACTTTCCATATCCCCTTCCACATCGCCCGAGAATCAGCTTCGGCCCCTCCATCCAAACGTTTCCAGCACAATCTAGTAGAGAAAACTCCCTTACTTTCCTTTGCCCAAACCACCCTGTCATTCAGGTACCTGTTTAGACATACTCCAGTTTTTAATCCCATGAGATTATCCCAAATTTCCCTCTCCCAATCAAAAAGAGGACGCCTCAACTGAATATTCCACTCCCACTCAAAACCTACCCATTTACCAAATTCGTTAACCAACCCCTCTTTGTTAGTTGCCAACACGAATATTCTAGGGAATAAGTCTCTCAATGACCGCCCCCCCTCCACCCATCGGTCATACCAGAATCGAGCTCTTCTACCATTTTCCACCTTGATTACAAATTCATCCACTGGCCCCTCGCCTTCTCTATTATCCCAAGTACTACATATTCTACCCCAAGTAGATCGGCCCACTTTAGCTACCGGAACCAAAGGATTTAATTTCCCATGGTACTTGGCATCTATAACTTGTTTCCATAAAGAATGTTCCACTCCAAACCGCCACTTCCACTTTAACAGTAACGCCTCATTGAAATTCTGCGTATCCCGAATACCCAGACCGCCATCTTCCTTATGACGACAAATCTTTTCCCAACTAATAGTATGCAATTTTCTCCTGCCTTCCCAATCATTCCAGAAAAATCTTCTCTTCAAAACTTCTAATCTCTCGGCCACCCCCCTCGGAATTTTAAATATCGAAAGAAAGAACATTGGAAGGCTATTCAACATTGACCGGATTAAACACCATCTCCCTGCTTGTGACAAAATTCGTCCTTTCCAGCCTGCTAATCGCCGATCAATCTTGTCTAATACTGGCTGCCACAAACTTGTGCTATTTAATCTTCCTCCAATCGGTATACCAAGATACGTCATAGGCCAACATCCAACGCCACATCCAAGGTATGCAGCCGCCTCCCTGACTTCCTCTTCCATACAATTTATGCCATAGACGCAGCTTTTATTATAGTTGATTCTCAATCCTGTTGTAAGTGCCAAACACGTCAGAATTCTCTTAATCATAATAATCTGACCGAATTCCCCCTCGCAAAATAGTAAGGTGTCGTCTGCGTATTGGAGGTGTGTAATAATTGGACCTCCCCCTCCTGATGTCAGTCCCTTGAGTATTCCCAATTCAGCCGCTTTGGACATCAAATTGTTTAATACTTCTGCCACGAGTACGAACAAGTATGGCGACATCGGGTCTCCTTGTCTCACACCCCTTTGCAAGTCAAAGAATTTCGTTGGAGATCCGTTTACTAGTACAGCCGCTGACGCGGAGGATACGCACTCCATGATCCATCCCAACATCTTATCCCCGAACCCCATGCTTCTCATGATACTAGATAAAACCTCCCAAGGCACATTATCATATGCCTTTGCTACATCCAACTTGATCACAAAACCCCTCTTTCCGGAAGAAGTAGTGGAATGAATCACCTCCGATGCTACAAGTACCCCATCCAACAATTGACGGCCCTTGATGAAAGCCATTTGTGACTGGCCTACCAGATTACTGATCACTTCTTGAAGTCTACGCGCCAGCACTTTAGCCACTATCTTATATATGCTATTACAATGATATCGGGCGATAATCTTTAAAATCCTCCAGGCACTCCACCTTCGGGATTAACACAATGAACGAACTCCCAGCCGCCCGTGGTAGCTTGCCTCATGTCTGTAGATTTCGAAATATCTGTAAAACCTCCACTTTGATCATCTCCCAGTATCGCTTGTAGAAATTAAGTGTAAACCCATCCGGCCCTGGTGCCCGACTGCCCGCGCAACTCCAAACCGCTGCCCGGACTTCTTCCTCCGTGAATTCCCTTTCTAACCAGTCTTTCTCCTCATCCTTTAACCTAGGCATACCGATACCTTCCACATCAAAGACCATTTCTTCCTGTTTGTGAAATATTTCCTTGAAATATTCAAAAGCCAGGTCCTTAATTATTTTCACTCCCTCGAACAGACATCCATCTCTTTTGATCACCCCCAGGTATCCCCTACGTCTATGTGGGTTGTGATAGCGTGGAAGAATCGGGTGTTTTGATCGCCCTCCTTCAACCACCGAACCCGTGATTTCTGAGCCCACCTCCTCTCCTCCGCTAGCATCAAGCTCTTAAGTTCCCCATTCTTCTTCACCCACGTCATCCTCGTCTCTGAATTTTCTCCTGTGCCCTGAAATAGGTCCTCCAACTCCCCGATCTCAACCATCAGCTTTTGAATTCTGCCCTCCAAATCCCCTGCCCCATACCCGTCCCAATTCCGAATTCTATTTTTTAAATTACGGAGCTTTACAAGCATTTGCCCCCCCCCCCCCCCAACAGACCCACTATCACTCACATCCTCCCCCCACACCTCCTTAACAATACCATCAAAGCCTTTCATGTCCATCCAATAGTCATAGAATCTAAATGGTTTTGGTCCCCACGATCGATCCCCAAACTCCAAACAAATCGGATAGTGATCCGAAAGAATTGACTCACATCTCCTCTGCGTCAGTCCCTCCCTCAAGCACAACCACTCCGATGAAACCAAAAATCTGTCTAGTCTACTACAAGCCCTCCCACCCCTCCCAAACCATGTGAATTGCCCCCCTTCCATAGGTAAGTCAACCAATCCAGTTTGATCTATAAACTCACGAAATTCTCGCATAGATCCAACGTCCACGCTCTCACCCACTCTCTCCCCCTCCGACACGACCGCATTTAAATCACCTGCAATACACCACATCTCACCATTTCCAGCGATACAATAATTCTTAAGGAAATCCCAGAACTCTCCCCTTGTCCTCCTATCATTCGGGGCGTGAACGCCTATGAGATTTACCACCCCTTCTACTCCCCTGAAGTTTCCTTTGACCCAAAGAAAATGGTGGCCCCGATCAATAACCTCGAACGAACAACTGCTCGGATCCCATACTATCATTATTCCCCCCGAATTCCCAATCGCCGGTTGACATACAAATTTGCACTCTCCCGAACCTCATACCCGGTGAACCAATCTCTCATTTATCTCCCTCATTTTTGTCTCCTGAGCACATAAATATCTTCACCTTATTTCATTTTTAATTTCTATACTATAACTATCAGTTGATTTTCATTTTTTTGGGTCGCCAATAACTTTTCTCTCTTCATCTAACTCTACTCTGGCCTTCTTACTAATATTGCTAACATCATTGAAATTCAAATTTATAGAGCTGCCCAGACTTTCAATGTAAACAAATATATTTTGTATAAAATGGCTCTGGCCCTCCATTACCCCAAAAAAAGAAACATGCTGCCTTCTTTTTCCTTTTCTTCCCCATAAATTACTGAAAAATTATTTATACTATAATAAAAAAAAATTTACACGACTATGTAAAATATTAATTCCAAAATTTGATTTTTCACAAATCCGCCACTGGTCGGAAGTTGGATCCCGAATAAGCTAAATTCATTATATAGGCATGCGTTGCTTTTTTTTTTTTTTTTTTGGATATATGAGTATATGCGTTTGATGTTTAGTTCTAAGTTAATACTACTATTACTATTTAATTTTGATATTGTTAAGTGCAAATGATTGGAATTTGGTTCATTCACCAATATTTAACTTTTAAATTTTAAGCTTAATGTTTCAGCCTTAACCTTCAGATTTTTATTTATTTATTTATTTATTTTTGCTATGGCGTCTTCATATTCCTGAAAATTTTAAGTTTTCCAAGTCCCTCGTTGGAAGGTGGTTCCTGTCTCGTACAAAATCTAATAAAGTGTACTCACTTTTGGCTTTGGGAAAACTAGGGTCCGGTACCCATGGACAAAATATATAAGAGTCAAAGCCCCTCCATTTTAAACATTGTGTTTTAGGCCCTATGTAATAATTTGGTAAATCACATACCAAGAACTTGGTAAAGCACATACCAATAATTTGGTAAACACTATAAGGTAATCGCGGTAAAGCACATATTAAAAACTTGGTAAAGCACATATGGTATATGTGGAATAACTTGGTAAACATCATAAGATATTTGTGGTAAAGTGCATACCAATAACCTGGTAAACACCATAAGATATTTGTGGTAAAGTACATACCAAGACTTGGTAAATACGATATGGTATATGTGGAATAACTTGGTAAACACCATAAGGTATTTGTGGTAAAGTACATACTAAAAACTTGGTAAATACCATATAGTATATTTGGTAAACCACGTACCAGTAACTTGGTAAGTACTAATATATGGTAGCTATGGTAAAGCACATACTAATAGTGTGGTAAATCACATATCATTAACCTGGTAAATACCATATAGTATCTAGGTAAGGCACATACAAATGACGTGGTAAACTAAGTCAAACATGTGATGGGGTGCAAAGTGTAATAAAATTGGAATGGGGCCTAAAAAAATGGAAATATTTTTAAAGGGTCTAGGCCCTAATTTACCGTTTGGCATTTCTATGAAATCCGTTTATTTACTTATCTAAAAACATACTCCCTTTATTTTGCTACATTATACTACCTCCGTTTTTGTGATAGTGCAACAAAACACTATTTACTACTATTTATTGTTCGAGTTTGACTCTAATTTTTATCATAGTTATACAAGGAAAAACATAGTCAAGTGAGATCTTGTTGGATTCATCTCGTCATGTAGTTTTTAAATATCAAAATTTTAAAATTTTTACTTATACCGAACTTAAGTTATTAATGATTCAAAATATGCATTGGACTGCGTGCATTGGTTGTTTGTTGCACTATCACAAAAACGGAGGAAGTAATTGTTTCTTTCAACTAACTAATTTTTTACCAACAGCAGTTGGCTTGAGTGGATGAGGGCTCTAGTCGCTTAAGCAATGTCTCGGGTTCGAGCCTTGTGTATGCAAAAAACTGCTTTGGGAGAGGCGCCCTTAATTGCCCTTGCATATCCTCGAGGGATTAGTCTTGGGTCCAATTTGGCCTGGGGATACCCTGGTATTCACAAAGAAAAAAAAAACTAACTAATTTTGAAGCTTTATTTTATTAGGTTATAAAATAATTTTAAAAGTTAAGCCCAACATGAGTTTTATAAGCTAGTTGAACATAATAATTTCAATGTAGCAATTAAGAAAAGAGTTTTGTATGCTAGTTGAACGCAATAATTTTAATGTAGCAATTAAAAAGGGGACCGGTTAGCATGCTTCAAAGTTCTTTTTGAAGCACATGCTTCAATGTGATAACATTCAGCACACAATGTGATATTTTATATTTTTATTATAAAGATTCCATAATTAAGTAAAATTTTATTAAGGTAATGACATATTCTCTTACCATCACATGTAACCGACTAATTTGGAAAATTAATACCTTCCAAAATTTAATTAATGAGTACTATTATTCACTTTCTAAATGAGGCTTGTGCAAAAATATGAAAAACCCTAATTGCTATCCATCTCTAATGATCTTCCGGCCCAACCAAATGTTGTGCTAATTTGTGTGGAAGAAATTACAAGCATCATTTCTCCATAACACATGATAGTGTTATTAGTTGTGTGTGCTAATATTCTGTATTAGTAATGATGAGTTTATTTATGTTCTATGTTATTACTTTATGTTCTTTTAATTTTTAGTTTAACATATTAATCGAAATTATAATTGTAATTTGTGTTAACTTATTCATTGTGCATATTTTATTTGCAATTGATGCTGATTTTAATTGTGTACCTCGCTAATTTAATTATAACATGTACTTACGTATTTCATATGTGATGAATATATTATTAATTGGTGCTGATTTTAGTTGTTTACTGTGTTAATTTAATTTGTAATTGGTGCTGATTTCAGTTGTATATTGTGCTAATTTAATTATAACATGTACCGACTTAATTCATATGTGATGATTTTATTTTTAATTAGTGCTGACTTTATCCAATGATTTCATTCATTCCCAATGATACCTATTAATCCGGCAGTTTCCTATCCAAAGATATTGGATGTGTATAAATCATGGCATCTATTAGGGTGCGATCATCAAATTTGACTTGATGTACTGCGGTACATCACAACCCTTAATTCAAATTATAAATTGATGGTTGAGATTAACTTGAAGGTTAAAATAGTAAATTTGCTATTAGTTTGTACAAACATTTGTTTGTCGCTGAAAACGTACATATATGTTCTTCAGCTCTACTTTTCTTCTACGCATTTTCAATATAATCATTCGATCTTATCTTACTCTCCAATTTGCTTATTTTAGGTGCTATATACATATATGTTCATGAAAACATACCTAAAATGATCCTATTTTGAGTTGCCGAATTGTTAATGAAAACGTCGCTGCATTGTTCATGAAAAGATTGTTGAATTGTTTCTGGTTTCGTCGCTGAATTGTTCATGAAAACGTCGCTGAATTGTTTTTGATGGCATCGCTGAATTGTATAAGGTAGCATCGCTGAATTGTTCTTGATAGTGTCGCTGAATTCTTCTTGGTGTAGTCGCTGAATTCTTTTAGGTAGGCTCACTGAAATATTTTTTGGTAGCATCACTGAATAATTTTTGGTAACATCGCTGAATTGTATGTGGCAGCATCGCTGAATTATTCTTGAGAGTGTCGCTGAATTCTTCTTGGTGTAGTCGCTGAATTCTTTTAGGTAGGCTCACTGAAATATTTTTGGTAATATTAGTGAATTATTTTTGGTAACATCGCTGAATTGTATGTGGTAGCATCGCTGAATTCTACAAGGTAGTGTCGCTGAATTATTCTTGGTGTAGTACCTGAATTCTTTTAAGTAGGGTCACTGAAATATTTTTTAGTAGCATTACTGAAGTAATTTTGGTAACATCGCTGAATTGTATTTAGTTGTGTAGCTGAATTATTCAATGTAGTGTCGCTGAATTCTTCAATGTTGAATTGCTTGCAACATTTTTGATAGCATTACAGAATTATTTTTGGTAACATCATTGAAATGCTATACATAATAAATTTGTTGCGTTATTTAATAAATATTGTTGATCATAAATATAGATTACCAAATATTTGATATGATTTTACCAAATATTTGATATGATTTACCAAATATGAGATTGATACCATACTAAATATAGAGTTATATCTTCCGCTACCTATATTGTTGGACAATTTTACCCTTTTTCATTTACAACCCTTGGATTTGAAATCAACGCTTCAGATTTGTGCCTTGATGTACTGCGGAATCTTCCGCAGCACCCTAACTGAACCCATAAATCATAGTCTCAAATACACAATTTCCAATTAATACGGGCCCACAAAAATTAATAAAAATCTACGTTCTGGAATTAGAAAGTCAATAATTCTCATTAATTACATTGTGGAAGGTATTAATTATCCAAATTAGTGGGTTATATATAATGGTAATAAAATTATGTTTGATATGGAATCTTTATAATTAACGTACACCCTAGCACAATATGAACATAATATTAACATAATATTAGTACATTGATGCATGTGCCTCAAAATGGACTTTGAGGGATGCTAACTAATCCCAAAAAAAATAATGTAGTAAGTATAAATTGATTAAATTCTAAATTTGAAAGTGCTTTGCAAAAACTAATCGTGTGTCCAAGTCAGCAGCTAATCGCTGACGTGGCGGAAACGAACTAAACAGTTACTCGTGGCGTCGGATAAAAGGATAATGCGAAATCGCATTCTCCTTCTCTCTATCGCTTATTCTCTCTCGTCACAGTCAGTCCTTGTAGAAAGCGCAAGCGATCCTATTCGCGGTTGGGGATGGTTTCCTTCGTCTCAACCTTCCCTTCTGCACTTCGGCTGCTTCCATCACCCTCCAGCGCTGCTCCCAGATTCTCCCCTAGCCAATGCCATTCCGTAAGTTTCTATTTGTTTTGCGTTCGCAACTACCACCGTTTGTTTTCGCTTTAATTGTTCGGTGAGAGCTGCAGACGACGATCCACTGCAAAATTCGAGCTGAAATTGATAATGCGGATGGCTTATCACGACGCGATATTCTGCATTGCTTTGGCCTCACCGTGGGTGCGGTGAGAATTTTAGACTATATATATATTTTTTTTTCATTCGATTGACTTCGGTTGTACGGCATTACTGGTAATTCATGCTCGCGGATGCATGTGGATAATATAATGTTGTGATTTTTTAGTTTTAGTCACTTTTTGATGGGAAGCATTGGCGTCAATAGGGATGGGTGAGGCTTTTTTATAGTACTAGTTAAGATGGATGAGGTTTTCTTATGGATACGTATAGACTTTGTTAAATGAACTAATTCGAGTGAAGTTTTACATTGAAGTTTTTAGACACGTTATGATTTTAGTTGTGTTTCTCATATCCTTTTTTGGTTCTATGTCCACTTGCAAATGCATTAGATCACACCTCTTCTTTACCAGTTACCACATTGAATTGTTATTGCTTCCTGCGAAATGAAGGAAGCAATAATAATTCAATAACAAAAATATATTTGTTTTTCCAGTTTCCATCATTATCCTTTCCGAACTGAAGTAGTTGTATTTGTCCAATATCATTTAGCAACAAATATCTTCGTTTTTATAGGTGTAAGGGCCATTTGGAAAGGATAATGAACTGCAGCTTTGGTAGTGTCTACCGTGCTTCATACAAATAGGACAAATTGCAATTTACAATATTGGCACTTCTTTCAAGTAAAAGATTTTCAAGGACATGAAAAATAATTCCATGGATGAAAGACTTTTCTCCTACTTTAAAATTGTATTCTCTAACATTCTCTGAGATCAAGATAGGTCTATTGTGTTATGACTTGCTGCCTGGCTGTTTTCAGGACTTGATAGCAAGATCCAGTTCATTGACCGAAGTAGCTCATGCTGCTGACTTGATACAACGCAAGCAGCGTTCCGAATTTCAATGTAAAACTCAGCTTCTTTATTACAAAATTTAAGTGGTGTCTCTTTTTTTTTAAAAAAAAAAAATCTGCTTCAATGAATTGATCCGTCTACTATATTACAGCACAAGTTAAGGCGACCCTTGCTACAGCACTAAAGGTAGAAACCTTGTCCTGCATGTACTTTGGACTAAATTACATGACTATTGGTAACTCTTTCTATGCTCATGCAGGGAAGTCCAGAACTTATTTCGCCCATATTAACTTTATCTCTCAATGATGCAATAACTTATGATAAGGTATGACACACTCCTGCATGATACATATATAATTAGTTAAATATTTCAAAAGAAAAACCTTACATACTAGCATATTAACTTTGCAGGCAACAAAGTCAGGAGGTCCCAATGGATCAATACGATTTAGGTAACTTGAAAACCATTTGACATTTTGCAAGAATATCATCACAAAATTTTGCAGAAAATTTCATTAAGCACTTATAGCTTACAAGTATAAAATAGTTTCTGCAATTTGTCAAAAGTCTTCTGAATCACTGTCTATTGACGGTATAAAAGGCTTCTTTAAATGATCTGTAAAATGACAGAGTTAGAATTGATTGATGTTGATGCTGGAGCTTGTGCTAAATGATAGAGTGAATGTATTGAATGTGAATGAATATGTATATGTGTGTATATATATTTGTAAGCAATCTACACTTTGCTCCACATTACCTCATTTTTATCTTCTATATGTTTCAATGTTTGTTTCCTGAAGTTCAGAGATTAGCCGACCTGAAAATAAAAATCTCGCTGTTGCTTTAAATTTTTTGGAAGAAGCAAAGAAGGAAATTGATTCATATTCCAAAGCTGGACCTATAGCATATGCGGATCTCATACAATTTGCAGGTTAGACATTGAAAATCAAAAGAACTATATAAGATAAGTTGCTATGGATTGTGATAAGATAAGAGATAAATGAAAATCATCACCATCTTCGGAATCTTTGAGTAGTTTTAAATTTTTGAAATGTAATTCTACATTCTAACCAAATGATACTTTGTTACGATGTGTATCTCTAATTGACGTACATAACAAATTATCTCAAATAATAATTCTTGGTCTTCCTGTGAAGGCCCATGTAACGTGCTCAAGTTTTTTCCTTGTCTATGTAGGTCAAATTGCAACCAAAGCCACCTTTCTGGCTGCAGCCATTCGAAAATGTGGTGGCAATGAAGAAAAAGGAACCTTTCTGTATGGTGTCTATGGTTCAAGTGGGCAGGTTAGTTACTGCGCAGTGATAGTAATTAAGCATATTGAATTATAAATCTTTTAATTACTTTACAGTTTTCCACCATTCTCCTTGCAAAAAAATAAATAAATAAATAAAAGTAATAATAAAAAAAAATAAATAAATAAAAGGGAATAGGGGAAGAGAAAATTTAAAAGGTGGGAAATGAATCAGAGTACTAGTAAATAAACGAAATCAAAGAATAGAAGCATTTCTTTCCCATGAGAAGTGTTGTCTTCAGTTCTTTTAAAAGCATCTGATTCTATCATAATCCAAGGCTATAGTTGAGCATTCACATAATGCCATTAAGTCATCAGAATGGTAGTGACATTTTACACAAGTGTTCTGTGTCAAGCACCCAGTGTCCTCGTTTTGTTCCAAGATCTTTGTATCATTCTTGAATGACTGTTTAAAAAGGGCTGTCTTGACAGTAATATACTACCTCTTTTTTGGGGCTTTGGGCATGTGTGTGAGTAAGTATTATGGACTTTACTCAATACTTGGTACTCGCAGACACAATTTATATAATAAAGCAAGGTTAGCATGCATAAGTATGAGAAACCATGGTAGTCAACCCACAGAGCAAACTAATAGAGTTCAAAACCTAACAGCGTGAAACAAAGGCATACACATGCCATTCGGCACGAATGACTATTTTGACTAAGATTTACCCTTGGCAGATAAAGACTTGCACACACCTATACAAAACATATAGATGGGTATGGATTCTTAACAGATGTCTATATAGAGTGAAACAGTTCTCAATGTATATAGGGAGGGTGAACACATCTTACAAATATACAGACTGGGTGAGCTGGCACTCAACAAAAAAGCACTCACAAAAACAGAATGAGATAGCAGGTTGTTCATAAGTAAAAATCAGAGCCGAAGACAAGCAGCCAACTTAAACTAAGGCACAACACAATAAATCGATCCACATGGCCAAAAGATCAATGAAGTTGAGAACTAAAAAGAGGCTGCATACTTTTACCACTGCCATCAGAAGGAAAATACAGATATGAACATAAACATAAAATGGACCAACACATGGAAAAAAATCAGTGTTTCTGCTCAGAGTTTCCTTACTGGGTGGGATGATTACTTTGCAAAATAGAGTGGTGAACAATGGCAACAGAAATAGGAGTTCATGCAAATGGCGGTGTTAGACACCGAGGATTCTGCCTAGATAAATCAAAGGATGGTTTTGCACCAGCATGCCGGAGGTGATATTCATGTTTGATCACTTGCACCTGGTTTTGTATGCAAACCATCCAAATAAGATAAAAGGCAGTGACATGATTTTCAATTACTTGTTACAGCAGCCTCTTAGAATGTGTTGAATGACAGGACATATTTGCTTATATAGCTTAATTCATAAGTATGGCTAGCGGCAGTGAATTTGTTCGATATGGAAATCGGTTATTTGACTCTTTCTAAAATTTCTTTTACTCGTGCAGTGGGGACTGTTCGATCGGCAGTTTGGTAGGACAGATGCTGAACAACCAGATCCAGAGGGCAGGGTCCCCCAGTGGGACAAAGGTTCTGTTGCTGATATGAAAAGCAAATTTTCTGCCATTGGCTTCGGTCCACGCCAGGTAAGAACCAACCCTCCAACATTCTCCTCGTGTATTATGTTCCTAGAGTTACACATCTATTGAAATAGCATACAGCATATCTTGACAATGATATTGTTATTTTTCACTCTGTTCCTTGAGCTCATCAAATGAAATTAGCATACACCATCATATGTTGTGACGTTGTGTGTCTACCATGCTTCAGAGCTTGTTGACCATCATTCACCTTTGCTCTTCAAAATTTCAAATACATCAAAATTAACATGCTATCAGAAAACATAACCATTTGCTCCCATATATTCGCGTATTTTTGTTCTCTTTTTTTTCTTTCTTATTGCTTGTTCTTTATCACACAAAACTTCCTTTTCTATTGCAGCTAGCGGTCATGTCAGCATTCTTGGGTCCCGATCAAGCTGCAACAGAGCAATTACTCGCCTCAGATCCAGAAGTGTTGCCGTGGGTTGAGAAGTACCAACGTAGCCGTGAAACAGTATCACAAACTGATTATGAGGTGAGCATCTTTTTGTTATTTCTAATTCTGAAGCTCTGGAAAGGTGAAGTATATAGATCAACTGCAACCATTGAAGAGTTCTGGAATAAATTCAGTACTCAAATCTTACCTGCTTAATTCAACAGTAATTCTCAACAATATTATCACGAAACTTGCAAAACGATAAAGATATAATGCCAAATGATTTTTCAAACAAAAGATTGGCATGGTTGTGATTGATTTCAGGTTGATCTGATCAACACGCTGACGAAGCTGGGTTCGTTGGGGCAGAACATCAATTACGAGGCATATACATATCCTGTGCAGAAAGTTGATTTCCGCAAGATGAAGTTGTAGGTTCTCATGATGTTGAGGGAGGGAGCATCATTTGTGCTTGTGCAAATCTCAGTTTTGGACTTTCTGTAAGTATATATATATAAATATACATTTCTCAAGTCTTGGCTTGGAAGCTCTTACCATTATTATGTTGGTCGTCCGAATCTTCTGACATCATTCTAGCTAGTGTTGGAGGATAACAGTTTCTATACACTCAATTATAAAATAGCAATTAATTCCCAAATGCACAATATTAATTAATAAAATCAACTACTCACCACCATCACCATTCTTTCTTTCTTTCTTTCTTATTTTGTTAAAGATACGGAATTTATACTCTATGAACTTTATTTACGGAGAGGCTAATGTTCTTGGTTTTGACGCTGTAGGCAAAGGTGTTGATGGCACTTGTGATTGATTACATGTACTACTACTATTTAGTTTTTTTGCAATCATTTTTAAGTAAAAAGGGTAGCGCAAAGCGACAGGCTAATTAAGAAGAAAAAAAGGGCAACAGGAATGGGGTAGGGAATTAAGCGGGGGTACATGAGATGAGAGGCTGCTATATATATGTCCGCAAAACAGGATGTAGCTACTAGCTAGCACTTCGACAAGCAAGGCAATCAACAATTGATCGATCAGTTACCTCCTCTGCACGTACCCCACCTTAATCTTTGGATGAAGCAAGCTTCGATCCAATTAAATTAAAAACCTCATAAGTCATAATATTATTATTCCCAATGAGAAATTTAATATATATATATATATATATATATACTAGAACTCTCTTGGAGGCGCGCGCTACGCTGCGCGCGCCCGATGAGGAAAAAAACATTATGAAAATAAAAGCAAAATTAATAAGAACAAGGAAAAAGAAAAATGGGGGAAAAAAACATATGAATTCTTGGTTTCTTTATACATGTGTAGCCAAAGTAGTCATATAAAAGGGGGTTGGGGACTTACCCTAGCGGTCAAGTCCCCCTTCTTCCAACCATAGGTAGGGGTTCGATCCTCACCCGGCCCCCTATCCCTCCCCTTTATCCCCCTTTGTAATTTGTGTGGTTTGGGCTCCCACACACCTTTGCCGTGTCACTGTTTACAAAAAAAAAAGTAGTCATATAAAAGACTATCAAAATGCTCTAAGGTTACATTTGATCAGTGCAGAAAGCTGATGCAAACTAACAGAATAAGCATATGGTACATTATACATATAGATATAGACATAAAGGCGAGAACTGTAAATGTAAAGAGCACATTCAAAATATTGCAAGGAACCATAATGAAGAACGTACTACCATTGTTTCTTTAGTTGTAAGCCTATCCTGATTGTCAAGAAAATCAATCGCATGTTCATTAAATAGAAAATCCTAATAAACTAAATAGTGATGCTAGGCATATATTTTTGTAAAAGAAGTAAAGATGTAATCTTTGAGGGAGCATAGAAATGCAATATATATAACATCTGGCGAAACAAGATGTTGTCATGTTGATGGTCTGAAGTAAACAAATCTTTACCATGCTTCCGTAGTTTGGCCGAGGAGCAATACTAAGAAATCAGAAACAGAAAATCGGGTTTGAAAACATACTCATAGCTCTACACATGACAATATGGATTCATACATTCCAAGTAATGAAAATAATGTGTGTTATAGAAGGTGATATGAAAATAATAATAATAATATAATAAAAAAATAAAGACAAAGAAGAAAGAAGAACCAAAGCTAATTATTCAAATAAATGGGAACCAGAAGACAAATCTCTAGTCTCTCGTAGCATTTCATGAGAGTGGACAGCAAACAGTTATACGACTGCAAATTGAAGTACTATTTTGACATGCCAAATATACCTTGGCTATTTTTGAGTCTTGATGATCTTGACCATAGAAGAACGCTTCTTTATGAAAATCTTCATCTGCAGGATAGAAGATATGGTAGAGAAATTTCAATATCTAAAGAAAAGCAAAAAAAAGCAAGTTGAGAAAAATGATTCTCACCATTCCAACAAGTTCAGAGAATAGTCATAATCATGCAAGTCTACAAGCAGAGAGAGCAGGTCAGGCTCCTTAATCAATGTATCTGAAAACAGAGTTTGGATTGCAAAATCAAATGGAAGTCCATTTCATTTGGAATCTATTTTGAAATGACAAGTAGCAATAGTATAATAAGGACACATATGTTGCTATTGGAATCCGTCAAATAGCATTGAACCCTGTATTACAAATAGTGTGTTAAAGAGGCAATGAATCATAGATTATCAAGAACCACGAAATCCTTTTTCTTACCACTGTATCAGCTAATAAACTTCACAATTTCAACTCCATTTTCTACACTGCCAACTTCCACATGTGCAGCACTTATTGCTCTTGGAGCCTCCTTTATAGATATGTCGTAGCGAAAGAATTTGTCGATTGCCAAAAAAATTCTCTACTGTGTAAACATGTAACTAACACCCGACAACTTCCTTAACCCCCTTCCAATTGACACAACAAGAATTTAAGAACTTCATAAACATCTAACAAGAAAATCCCTTAAACTTGCACCTCATAAATCCATGGATCAAACCCACTTATCTAAATAAGCAAACCTATCTCAACATATAAACTCAAAATTCAATCAAGTTTTAATGCACTTAAATAAGAACAATACAACATCAATCGATCACCACCACCACTGACGCCTGGTCCAGCCACCCCCACCACGGTACCACAACCAACACTACCAGGCCGCCACCGCCAGTAGAAGCTGCCGGCAGCAGCTGCTGTGGCACCGCAGCAGCCTTCATAGCGCGCCACAGAGCGTTGTGGTGTCTCCACGAGCTGGAGGCGGTGCCTCCACCTCCCCAGCGATGGCCACGGCCCAACCACTATCCTCGCCTCCTTAATAGCGGCGGCATCACCCCGCAGCCCAAAACGAAATCCCGACAGAGACCGGAGGAACAAAAGAAAAAGGGAAAAATGGGGAGCATAAGGAGAAAAAGGGAAGGGAAGAAGAACCATTACGTAGCCCACTCGGCAGATTTCTTCTCCTCCCCAACCTCGCCATTTCATCTTCTCCAAGAATCCTAAATTGCTCCATCTCTCTCTTCTCAATTACGGCAAGATTTGGGACAGGAATTAGGGCTAAGCAGGAAGGTAATTCCTTTTCGTACCAACAAATAGGTCATCGGCATCGGCAACGGCGTGGATCTGCCCGGCGGTGCAGCGGCGATGCAAAGTAAGCAGTGGCGACACCTTGAGGCACGAACACAGGAGGGTTTCAGCTTCACGCAGAAGTGGCAAATGGAGGGTATGGCCTGCGCCGCACAACCCAGAGGCACGCGGAGCAGGCGATTTCTGGAAGAGGACCATGATTGGCGAGTCGAATTTGGGGGAATTTGCAATGGAAGGAGCCGATTGATATAGCGGGTCAAGGGTTTAGGGAGCGGGTCGGGCAAGATCCGCAACTGTAGTACTGTAGAAAGAGATTACTGTAACTATTGCAGTACTGTTCACATCGGTAAGGCGTTTATATATACTCCCTCCGTCCCATTAAAGTGGCCACTTTTTTTTGGGCACGGGAATTTAGGTTGTGGTGTTTAGTAGTTAAAGTAGTGTGATTAAATTTGACTAATCCATCCATATAATTTATAATGGTTACATTTGACTTTTAACCATATTTATTATATTTAACTTTGACTTAATGTTATCGTAATGATGTAGAAAGAAAAAAATAGTCAAATATGATCTTGTTGGAATCGTCTAATCGTATAGTTTTAAAATATATATTTTATATAATTTTTATTTATACCCATTTTGAGATATTAATGGTTAAACATATATAGGGACTTTGTGCAGAAAGTACAATTGTTATTATTGTGGGGTTTTTAATCATGTTTATGTTAATCTAAATTGCTTAAAAAGAAAAGTGGCCAACCTTATTGGGACACCCAAAAAAGTAATAGTGGCCAATTTTAATGGGACGGAGGGAGTATTAGATATATGTGTGTCCTCCAAACCCTAGCTAAATTAAATTAAACCCCCAAGGAAACTACTAGTACTACTATATACTATCCCCATGCATGCATGACGTACTCACAACAATAACCATAAGGATTCATCAGGCCACTCCACCGTACCACGCCAATACCCACTCCCCACTCTCCTCTCCCATCCTCGGTGTTTAATTACCAATCAATTTTATATTACAACAACACTTTACAAATTAGTTTTCAACTACCTTTTTTTTTTTTTTTTCTTTTTTCTTTTTTCTTTTTTCCATTTTCAGTATTTCTTAGTGATTAGTAATTTAATTTGTGCAGTTATATATATACAATATAAAGAATTGTTAAAGAATCAATATTACACAATAATATATATATGTATTCATTATAATCCAAAAAATATAATAAAAATATGTATCCATGTATGTAATTCAACAATATTTTATATTCAATTTAACAATAAAATTCGGAATTAATTTAAAATCTATAATAAAGAATAAATGACATGACAGACATGCTCATTTTTAAAGTTGCAGTGTCATGCATGGCACATTAAATATCAATTATCGGCAAATCCCCCACTTATTATATGCAGTTTTTCTGGATTCCTGAAGGCATTTGTGAAATGATCGATAGAAAAGTGAGAAATTTCCTATGGAAGGATAGGGAGGGAAAAGGCTTGAATCTGGTGAACTGGAATGTGGTGGTTTCACCAAGAAAGGCTGGCGGCCTGGGCTTGAGGAAGGCTCGGCCCTTGAACATTGCGTTACTTGGTAAATTGGTATGGGGTTGCTACACCATGCCAATAAACCATGGGTGCAATTGCTCCAGGGGAAATACTCAGGGACTGATCTCTACTTCCCCCGCCCACTGGACTCCCGCTCTCCCCTGCTCAACATCATTCAAAAAATCCTCCCCCACCTGTATGAAGGTTTCCAACTTCGAGTTGGCAGAGGAGAATTGTCGCTATGGTCTTCCAAATGGTGGAAGGGTAAGCAACTTGGCCCGTCCATCCCTTATGTAGGGATCCAAGACACCAATCTGAACATCAAGGATGTGATTCACAACGGGGAATGGGATTGGAGTAAGGTTTACACACCTCTGCCGCAACCTCTTCTCCAGGAGATTTGTTCTACCCCTCCTCCCTTACTTCATGACCATGTGCCAGATACGTGGATATGGAAACTCCAACCTAATGGGATTTACTCTGTCCGCTCTGCCTATATGCAAATTCTTCCCTGGGATAGTAATTCTAAAGATTGGTCTTAGTAATTCTAAAGATTGGTCTTGGATGTGGCAGGTGGGTTTCCCGAAAAAAATGGGCTTCTTTTTATGGTTAATCTGCCATAACTCGCTTCCTATCAACGCCCTCAGGTTTCATAGGAATTTGGCTTCCTCCCCGCTCTGCTCCCTTTGTGGCATGACTAGCGAGACTTGGGATCACTGCCTTTTTTATTGTGGATGGACTAAACTGTTGTGGATTAAACTGGGCATTTTCATCCCTGCAGACTACCACTTAATCCCAAAGGCAGATATTACAAGGTTCCTGAGGGTTATGGTGAAACATCTTGGAGTGATTTTTGTTGCAGCTCTCTGGGAAATATGGTTGGAAAGGAATGTGAGAATCTTTCGGGGGGAAAGAGAAACCGATATTTGTTATTCAAAAAAATGTTCACAGACTACGCCTTGCCTTGGAAGCGGTCAAGCCTCACTCCCAAGAGTTTGTCGATCCTGTGCGCATGGTTCATTGGAACATGTTGGGATTGGAAGGCACTATTTTAAATGTGGATGGCAGCGTGAGTGGTCAGCCTCCTCGAGCGGGTTTCGGCTTTGTTCTCCGTAATGAAGCAGGAGATTGGCAGGGGGAGGGTGCGGATTTTTGGGTGAGTCGTCAAGCACCTATGCAGAACTTGCGGGGATTGCTTATGGCCTTCAACATGCACTTAAGATGGGCTTTCTCCATCTGTACTGCATCTGTGATTCTTCAGTGGCTTTGGGCCTTTTGGAAACTCTGGATGTGTCTCACCCTTTGGCTCCTATTTTATTCAAGATCAACAACCTGAGGCAGTCTCTTATTTCTTGCTCGTTTCACCATGTGTTGCGGGAAGGGAATAGGGTGGCGGATGGTTTGGCTCGGCATGGCGCGCAGAAGGAGGAGTTTTTCACCACGTGGGCCTTTCCACCGGACTTCATTATGAGGGACCTAGCTTTGGACGCATCCGGTGCTTGGTTCCCGCGGCATTAGCCTCCTTGTTTGTTCTGCTTCTTCGTGGCGGTGTTTCTGTTGTTTCTTTCTTTTTCTTCCTTTTTCGGTTGTACCCCTTTTCAGGCCTTCGATGGCTTCGCCAAAAAAAAAATTTAATTATTTCTTAAATTTACTTAAACTACTAGCTAATATAGTATTCCCAATACAAATACAGTACTCAAGCCACGGTAAATATCCATTAATTTAATATTGGCTTTACATTTGACAAAAAATAAAAAGTAGAAGAAATAAAAATAAATAAAGAAGGAATTAAGGTATAATATGGTTGATGTAAAATTAATGGTTTGACAGTAGAGTAGGCAGTTGAGTAGGCGGCGATTCCCCAGCCTTCGCCTCACTATTCTCTAGTATTTTTCTCCGATAATCCCTCGCTTCATATCATTCCAATAATAATCTTCCCATTTAAATTATTATTCCTCTTCTTCCTTTTTCCATTTCTCAAATCCCTAATTAATCATCATCTCCATCTCCATCTCCATCTCCATCTCCATCTCCATGGCGCCCCGCGACGAGAGCGTTTACATGGCCAAGCTCGCCGAGCAGGCCGAGCGCTACGAGGAGATGGTCGAATTCATGGAGAATGTCTGCCACGCTCTCTCCGACTCCGAGGAGCTCTCCGTCGAGGAGCGCAACCTCCTCTCCGTCGCCTACAAGAACGTCATCGGCGCCCGCAGGGCCTCCTGGCGGATCATCTCCTCCATCGAGCAGAAGGAGGAGTCTCGGGGGAACGACGACCACGTCTCCACCATCAGGGACTACAGATCCAAGATCGAGACCGAGCTCTCCAAAATCTGCGACGGTATCCTCAAGCTGCTCGACGATCGCCTCATTCCTTCCGCCTCCAACGGAGATTCCAAGGTGTTCTACCTCAAGATGAAGGGCGATTACCATCGGTACTTGGCGGAGTTCAAGACCGCCGCCGAGAGGAAAGAGGCTGCTGAGAGCACGCTCACCGCCTACAAGTCTGCGCAGGTTTGCTTCTCAATCCTTCCATCATACTACTATACAGTATCAACATAGACGATATATATAAGAACTGTTTGAGAAAGTTTCTAGGGAAGAGTTTTCCCCTTCTGAGCAATTGATGGCTGTGTTGCAACGCATGCATGCTGCTCATTTTGGTTTCTGTATTAACGTCCGGCTTACGTTTCCATTGTGGATTCACTTCTTGTTTTTGATGAAGTATATTTCAATTTGGTTACTGTATTCGAACATGTTAAATTACTCGAGCAAAAACATTTTTTGGGTCTGGTGGTTATTAGAATCAAATCAAATCTGACAGATGAAGTTATGGCTGACACTTCTGATTTTCGGTTAAGCTAGATCTTGTCATCTTTCGAATATTAAGTTTTAGAATATTTTCAAGATACAGTTGTTCCAATTGAATTGATTGCATTCTTTATCCACTAAAAGGGCATCTGTTGCTTATGCAGGACATAGCGGCGACAGAACTTGCACCAACACACCCAATTCGACTTGGACTTGCATTGAACTTCTCTGTTTTTTACTATGAGATTCTGAACTCTCCTGATCGTGCCTGTAATCTTGCAAAACAGGTACATTTTTTAAAATACTTGAGCTTAGTTTTGCTTTTGGCTCACAAGAATGCAAACTTGTATCCGTGACCACTTTTTGGGTGATGTTTCCTTTATAAAAAGGTTTCACATGCAATTCAGTTATGTTTCCCTGTCAGTGATTAATGATTGGTTTTTATGAATTGGTAGGCCTTTGATGAGGCAATTGCCGAGTTGGATACACTAGGCGAGGAGTCCTACAAAGATAGCACATTAATTATGCAACTTCTTCGTGATAACCTTACTTTATGGACCTCAGACATGCAGGTATCAGTGTATCATGTTCTCGACCTTGTTACTCAAAATATGCCAGATTTTTTCACATCTCGTTTAATTCATGAATTATTTCACTGTTACTGAAATTATAGGACAAACAAGACCACCTAACGAAAACCCTCAAGAACTTAAAATAGAGAGCCTGATTGGTTTTTTAGGCCTTGTGTGGAAATAGAGCCATCTGCATTTACAAGAACTTCACTATTGTCCACAAATTTTTAAATTCCACTCATGTTTTGACCTGCAAGTAAACTTTAAACCTTGTGCAGGATGATGCAGCCGATGAGGTCAAAGAAGCTCCGAAGCCTGAAGATGCACAACAGTGAGGCTCAAGGACTCAAGTCGTCAGATCTCCATCCATGGGCATCTTTAATTAGGAAGATTTCCTTTCCTTCTCCTCCATTTACCTCGTATTTTTTTTTTACTTCATTATTATTATTGGATGTTGCTAGGATTTAATGCCATTGCGCAGCATCCCTTTGATATAACTATATATCATGAAACTTTCTCATGTGCCATTTTTGTTTTTTTTACATGATTTCTTCGTACATCGTGATGGATTTGTGATGCTCAACCCATGTGTGTCTTTTATTGTAGACGGAGATTTGCACAATTTGCACATCTTCAATTTCTGTTTGAACTCCGAAGATTAAAAAGGGGAACTGTTTGTACTTTTGTCTCCTTGGTCTATCTGACATGTGCGTGATTGTATCAAAGAAGAATTAAACTGTGAGCAACTTCAAATTCATAGAATGCCTTGAACATTTGCTTAAGTAGAATTCTGATTCCTTGAGCATTATTATGTCAATTTGTAGTAGTTTATTGGATACTTTATTGCATCTAAGGGTGGACATAGGGTCAGATAACTGGGACCGAATACCTGAAGTTTTTGCATTCATTAATCACTACCCAACATCCGAACCAACGGTGGTCGGCACCTTCTTTTGAGTACCTGATGTACTCATGTGGGGTACCCATCTTTCTTTTTCTTTAATTTTTGTTGTAAATTTTAAATTTTTTTTTTATAACATGCATAGATGTCGATATAATAAAATGAAACGACTTTGATGCCCGCCCAAAACCAAATTAGTAGGTGAAAAAGCCGAAAAATAGTGAATCTTTTCCAAAAAAAAAAACACCTATACGTGATTGAGTACTCCGAACCCCACGCACCCCCAAAGGAAAAAAACGAAAAGAAAAATAAAATTTTTAAACATGAATTTTCATTCGGGCAGAGTAGTTGAACAACCCGAACCGAATGCCCATGCACCCTAATTGCATGGTTCCATTTGTGTCATAATTGACCCTAATACACTCGAATAAAAAGACCCATCACGCATGCATGTTTACACACAACATAAATGATTGAGTTCACCTGTCCTCGTCGATTAAACTAAGGAGAAGGGCCTTCAAAACGAATGTAGTCATACATGATGCCCTGAAAAGGGCTCTTAGCCTGCGTCTGTGTCAAATATATGGTATTCTCCCCCTCCTTTAGTTCCTCGCCTCCTACCTCCACATTAAACAGCCAATAGATCCCATGGATTCCATGCCTGGCTATTGCGTTGTCTGCCCCGATCACGCCCGTTGAAAGTACTGGAGGATCTGCATCAGCATTGTTCACCCGGACCTGCCAAAATTAGAGTCCCCCAAATCTATTATTATTCAGTTCTAGTAAGAAATGGAGGAACGGAAGAAGGGCATCAGTGTTCGTGTTTTTATGTTTTAGAACCTGTAGTTCTGCCATATGGACAGATGCAAGCGCCAATCGCAATCTGTAGGTTCCACATTCATCAAAATTGTCGAGATTGAATTTCACTTGCCATGTTGTGCCCTTGTATGAATTGTCACTGATTTTCCTGCAGATGAAAACAAGACATGAGTAATTGTAGGGCACCATTGAAATGACTGCTCACAGAGGAAAGTAGGAAACAGATGATTCCATGACTCCATGTAGTTTATTTTTCTAGAATCTATTGTGCATAATCTTTCTATGAAAGAGGTTGAACCGCATGAGGCCCTGTTTGAGAGTTTCTACCAGAGTACATGCCCTTACAAGATAGTGAAATTGGACCTCAACCAAGACAACTCCATAATAACTCAAGCCATCACCGTTTGGTAATTATTTATTACCATGATGATGAGGCATTAGAATTAAAGTCGAATACATCACCTTGTGACTTGAGCATAGAACCAATCTGTCGAATAGTCACTTACACCAACAGTGTAGACTAGATCATCATCTGGATACAACTCCGTGTATCTTTCCCACAACCCATATTGTCTAAATCTGGCAAGCAAAAGGGTAAATCGTGAATAGATCCAGTTGTTTAAAATTATGCCAGGATCAATAAATTATTTCCAGATCACCATGAAGCAGGGGATTAGGTGAAGGCACTATAGTATCTTCCTTGAGAAGCTCAACTGATTCTTCAGGTTGCGATATATACCATGATAGTTTCAAATGCTACCAACACTAACCTGTCTGGATGATTTACATATAGTTCATTGATGTATTTTGGGTTCGGATCTGGAACATAAAATTCAGCTGCAGTACGGTCTGGAATGCCGATTTCCCACAATGTGGGACCATCTCTTGGAGGCTCATATGTTATCTCACCAACATCAAAATCACAACCTATAGTTTGAAACCCGGTTTATAAAAATCTTAAGACACTAAAAAGTAACTAATACTTTAAAAATCAAACGTAGACAACAAGACCTTGAGTCATCGTCAATGCAGTTTCACACTTGAAATCACCGATATATCCAGGCACCCATGCATATAGATTGTAGTCACCAGTACGTATGTTGGTAATAGTAAAGCAGCCTTTCTCATCAGCAGTGGTCCAAAATTGATACCCCTGGTAAGTAAAGAAACTAGCTCGTCATGATTGAGAAAAGCAGAGTAATTTCCTTCTCTTTCTAAACTTGCAATAGAATCACAATAATAACCTTAGATTCCCTTTGCCAAGACCCAGCTTCCCCCGGTGGTGCCAGCCCGACATATGCTGCTTTTGCAGGTAGGGAATCTTGGCTTATGAACCTGTGAGATTCATAAATACAATTTGAGAACTGGAAACTATCAAGAAATAGTGTATGCAATGAAAGTGAAGAGTAAAAATATCTTTTATAAAGTATGCTGTTTGTGCTTTATTTCATGAATTTAAAATATTTTAATAGTTTCTAGGATCACGTATTGATATACATGAGCTAAACTTTGCCAGGTATTCAGAAACATAAATTTACGAAAGCTAACAAGAACACAATGAAAATGAGAGCCAGATAGAGTAGACCTGTCAAGAACGAGCAATTTACCACGCACTGTGCCCCTCTCACAAGACTTCTGATAATCATCTGAGGCTGCAAAACTGTAGGGCCATGATTCGACTTCTTTGCTCATCTGCATAAGCAAGCAATCATCAGGATTTGTATTAATGAAACAGTGATTTTCTTCTCGTGATGGCACACTGTACCAACTTCATACATAAATGCCAAGTTACCTGTTCCTTAGCATTATCCCAAAGGGAGAGTGCATCTTTTCTGTTGGGTACAGAATTGAGATACAAAAAAACTGGACCAAAAACTTTCTTCCATATCTCTCCAGGTTGAAATTTTAGTACAAGATCTTTCCCCGCATAATGTGATGTAACAAATATCTGACATGAAATTAGATCAAAATTGACAACTCACCTCTCCATAGTCCAAAAAGACGCATCTTCAATTTCGTATATGCTTCATGCAAAAGCAGTGAATATGAACACAAAAATGGTAGGATGTGGTTTATCGGGTACTCACTGCAAGGGTAGTAGGGTTCACATGAGATGTCAAGTCTTGTTTAAAAGGTCCACCATTTCGATATTCATTGCTAGGCGCAATTTGCCAAAACCCCACTGGTGGATCAAAACTAATCCATCCATGCACCTTATTATCTTTATTCTCCAATGTGTACTGATACTTATCATCCACCTGGACATTACAGATCATTAAAAACACAGTAAGCGATGTACAATTCATATTTCATACTGGCATCACATAAAGAATAAACGGCCTTTAGCATTAATCACTGGGCAACGGGAATAACTTGACTGTACTTCTCCTTTAAATTCAGGCTCAATAGGGTCAACAAGAAGAACAGCTTCTGGATACGCTAGTTCTTGACCTCGGGGAGGCAATCGATCTTCTGCCATGGGCATGTATCTTTGCCTATTATCTGCAACTGCCATGTAACGAAACCTGAGAAGTCAATCCCAAAGTCAGCTCCATGTCTTCATATTATAGAATCAGGTGCAATTATATAATGCTCCCTCCCAAGATGACAGGCAAATGCCAGTGGCATGATATCCAGCAGTTTGCCCATGAGGCATACCATATGGGAATGTGTGTGTAGTAAAGAAAAGAGAAGGAAAATGATAAAATGTTCTTGATGGATTGAGTATAACGGAGAAAAGGTAATGCATTTCAATTTTTAACCACTGATCCTGTGAATTTGTGTAGTACATTTCATGGAAGAACTCATAAGTCCTAGTCATATAATATTGTATGTGTTATGATGACGTACACAATATATTCTTAAGCAAAGAAATTCTTACTGGTCTTTATTGAGCATGCATGCAATCCTTGTAGTGTTGAGGTTGAAACCAGGAAAGTCCTCCAGATGTTCAAAAATAGCATAAGAATAGAATCCAGGGGAACCATGCAGCATAACAAACCTAAACATTGAACATGGCAAGTTTATTTTTTTAAGCAAAAAACACATGTAAGGGTAAGGCAAAACCTTCTGTCAATTCGTAAAGGAGATTGTTTTCCTTCGACTGAGGGATCCCATGTTCTAGTGAATGAGAGCTCCACTTGTTCCTCATTTTCCACAATAATTCTCATGCTTGTTCCTTCAATCCTACATACATAGGATAAAGTTTCCACATTAGGGCCAAACACATTTTCTTTCTTTCCTGAAAATACCATTAGACTATTGAAGGAACTGAAATACGTTTAGTTAGCCCTGACCACTCTTCATTTTCAACCCTTGTATCTAATGGTGTTCTTGTACGGTCAATTAATCCAACTTCTTTTTGTGAATTAAACACTGAGCATCCATACCGAGAAAAATTATTACATCACATTTATTCAACCACCATCAGAACAATTACATCATTACTTGGACTGAACCAAGGTTTTTATTCCTACGCTGACGAACTCACATAGGTATATGTAGAAACACAAGATATAAAATGGAACATCAAAGACATACACATCAAACTGCCCCCTTGTTTTACTAGCTCCAGCTTCACTCCAGTTAAGGTCCCAAAATCTGTAAATTAGAACCATGATAAGAGAACATTGACATCCTATTTAATCCCACAACATAGGTGCTGCTGTAATGTAAACAAAGAATAAAGAGATATAGCTAAAATGAGTTCAAGATTGAACGAACTGATATAGCTAACAATTCATCATTCTGATATAGTAAATGAATCAAAGAGGAGGAATTAGCTTCCAACATCATTCGTTTGTTCATTCATGAACACATATAAACATTAAATTAAGAGGAGCAAAACAGTTTGCATACCGTTTGTGGATTATTTTTATTTAGAATTTTTTTTGTGTATGATGTTTTATTCAATGCTTATGGAAACATCATGCATCTAATACAGATAAAATCCATTGTACATGCAAATATTACAAACATTATATATATATATAGACCAATTCGGTCTGACTTGGTTAGGTTGATGAACACTCCAAATTCAGTAACCCCACATATACTATTGACTATTTCAGCGTCTTTGGCAGACACACAATAGTCAATAGTGTATCTGGGGTTTAATTTCTAGTGATCCATATTTGAATATGCTTCTTTTGTCTTTATTTTGGTCATGCTTTTATTACAATTAGAGAACACATCACATGTAACATTTCTCTAATCACATAGAACATTCCTCACATCACACATTCATCATCACAGGAAAAATCTCTCCCATTACACACCTACAAAATATTCTTTTATCACATGAAACGTCTCTATCATCACATGAAACACCTCTCCCATCACATACATAAAGTATGCATGTGTAGGTGTATCAATGTTTGCACCAAAGCCACACCCGATTTTTTTGACATTTGCTAAATTGTTTTTTGTAGGTGCAATAATGACTAAAAATTATTTCTAAAAAAAAGTTGTTGAGGGTAAAACCTTATATAATAGATTTCAAAATCATGGAACTTTGCCAATCCTTGATATTTATCAATATCAACATATGTTATATATATACTTATATATATATACTTTATATATGAAACTCCTACTCCAGTTTATTCAATCATAAGTGTTATATGTATAAGGTTGTCAACCTTATGTAATTACCCAATTATTCTCTACTACAATTTCTTTTTCTGAAAAACTCTTAAAGTCCACAACACAACCTCACAAAAATATTAATTTTTCATGATTGCATTTGAAAAATGTTTATGTTTTGATGATTTTAGGCATGGAATCTACATGTCATTCAAAATACATAATATCTTGAAACAAAGTTAAACAAAAACTCCACAATAACTTTTTTTTTTTTTTTCCATGCAAAACACCACAACAAATTAAATTTTCATGATTGCATTTTAAATATGTTTATGTTTTGATATAACTTCAAACTAAGTCGAACAAAAAAACCACAAAAAATACCTAAAACAGTGCATCCAAACACCACCAACGCTTCCTCCGTATCAAATAATTTTATCTATAAGCAGAAGACTCAAAACGGATATTTGTGTATTCTTTGGTTCGTTTGTTTTCTAATGTGCCCAGACCTACTTTTGGGATACTGATTGCGAAATAGTGATTGAAATGAGCACATGTTTCCATTCTTCCCAATACTTACATGGCAGTTACATACCAAACAGCCCCTAAGGTAGATGGAATTCAGCTTTGTTTCTTCCTAATAATCACTGCACATATCAATTGATAGCAGCATCTCTGAGACACTGACACGAATTGTTGATTAGGATTTTTACGGAATTCTCATTGCATATTCGTTGTTTTCAAGGACATTTAAATCGAAGAATCATCATAGGCATGAACTCACAGAACAGATTGAAATAATCTACTTACGCGCCGTTCAGAGTTGTGTTATGAAGCTCCAGCAAATTTTCAATCCCACCGTACCGTATCCCCCGGATAATCCCTCCCGGATTCGTCAGTGTGAGCTGCAGCACTCCATTATCAATCACAACCTGAGAGGACACAAATTTCGCACAAACCACAAAAATCAATACTCGTTTCATCTAACGATTGCTATACATAACCATGAAAATCGCACGCATATTTCCAGCACAACAAAAAATCATCCACGCGACAATTATTTTTTTTAGAAAAAAGAGAACAACGGAAACAACTTAAAACTCCATTACTTCAGCCACAATCACGAACTCGAACTCGTATACATACGAGCATTTCATCCCATTTTCAACGAAAAAGATACAGAAAATCATATACTTAGTTTTGGGAGAAAATACCAAATCTTCGAGCTCCGCGGCGACAATGCTGGTTGTTACCATCCTTGATACGTTAAGCTTGGGAAGATCGCAGCAGTTAATCCATCGTAATAGCAAACCTCCGGCTGGCGGGGCGGCGAATGCTCTCTAACTGTTCGACCAAATGTGTTGCTCAAGATCAAAGAAAAGCAAAGAAACAACTCTCCATTCACCAACGGAGGCGGCGCCCACTTATATAGTGACACGTAATGTACGGTCATTTGCGGGAAGATATGTATTTTCTTTTAACCTTTTTTCTTTTTTTCTTTTTAAGTTCTACACTCACAGTGGTGACTGGCTGACTGCTGAATAAAAAGGTGGTGCAATTTTTTTTTTTTTTTGGAAAAGCAAAAGGTGGGTGCAAATTTGTGTGCCCTTAACGCAAAATTCAATATTTTTTTAATTATTAATAATTCAAATTATATTATAAAAATTTGATCTAAAACTAACTAAGGCCCATTCTCTAGAACTAATTTTTAGGCCTCATTACTTACTCGCTCCGTTTCTTTTTAAATGTTACGTGTTGACTTTTTTTACTGTTCATTGTAGTACTTTGACTTCAATTTTTGTTATAGTTATAAAAGACAAAATATAACCAAGTGAGATCTTGTTGGATTCGTCTCATCTTCTAATTTTTAAATCTCAAATTTTAAAATTTTTATTTGTACCGAATTTGAGTTATTAATCATTGGAAATGTACATTAGCATACGTCTAAATGAGAAATGTAACCTTTAAAAAGAAACGAATGAAGTATCTTTTATAAAAATCAGATCATATCAGATAAGAAACATTAAGATCAGATCAGATCAGATTAAATAAGATCAGATCAAATCATTATAATACTATATACTATAAAATAAGATCAGATCAGACCAGACCAGACCAGATCAGACCAGATGGAATCAGACCAGACCAGATCGGACCAGATGGAATCAGACCAGACCAGAAACATTTAGACCAGACTAGACAAATTCAGATCAGACCAGACCAGATCTTATAAATTCAGATCAGATCAAAAAAATTAAGACCGGGCCTTAAGTAATTAGATGAGATGATGACTTGCCCAATCAGCCATGTACATTTATTCCAACTCTAGGGTTGGGTTCTATTTTTTTATAGCATGTATACACATATGCGTGTGCTAAAATTGCTTGGAAGTATGAAAAATTGAAAATATATATAACATGGCTTGAAAGTTCAGTTCTCGGTTGCAGTTTGTAATGTTAAAAAATTGCTTTCCTTAGAAATTACTCTACAGTGTATACCATACATTTACAGTTTTACTTTGGATATTATTGTTTTGCTTTCGCTAACCTTACTTCCAAATTTCCCAATTCTACATACATTTTTAAAATTTTCAAGATCATTCATACTCATACATAAATAAATAAATAAATAAATATATAAATAAAGGGTAATTTTAATCGCACACATCACATTAATAACCTACACCTATCCAAAATATATAAAGACTCTTTGACCTTTAAAATATACATAAAAATATAGTCCCTGAACAAAATGAATATTTTTGCCTGGCTCTGGCAGCTTAAGCAAAGGTCTCGGGTTCGAGCCTTTGTGTATGCAGAATTCTGCTTTGGGAGAGGCAATCCTTAAATGCCCACCCGATCCTCGAGGGATTAGTCTTGGGTTCAATGTGGCCTGAGGATACCCTGGTATTCACCTAAAAAAATGAATATTTTTGCCTCAGATGATCTAAACTATAATGTTCATACATGTATGTATGTGTGATATGTGTATTCTATATATTGAACTAATAAAAGGTACAAATAATCATAATTTCTTGGAGAAGTAACCAAATACAAGATCAGCACCTTAACTGGGCTGCTGCTGCTAAGAACACAATCCAGAATTGCTAAACTCAGAAATTAAATCTCCCTTTCCGATCCAATTTTCTTGCCATTAAAAGAAACCACATAAGCTGTTAAACGCCTTCTTTTGCTGGAGCTTCAAGTCGAATGTAATCATACATGAGTCCCTGGAAAGGGCTCTGATTCCTGGGTTGAGTCAAGTATATGGTATTGACCCCTGGCTGAAGCAGGCTGCTCTGTATATCAATATGGTACAGCCAATACAAGCCGTGAATGCCATGCCTTGCGATTGAGTTCTCCCTCCCGATCAAGCCACTTGTGAACAAAGGTCGATTTGTGGTTGGGTCGTTTACTCGAATCTATGAAAGAATATCAATGAATCTCACTCTGATCCGTTTCAAAGGAACTAACTGAGTGTGTGGGGATGCATTTTTACCTGCAGTTCAGCTAGGGATGCAGAAGCAAGGGCCACCCGTAATTTGTAAGGTCCGGTTTGATCCACAGTGTCCAGTGAGAATTTGATCTGCCATGTTGTCCCTTGATAAGTGTTATCTTCTTTTTTCCTTCATTAACAAGATGAGAGAATTCAGAATAATGATGCAGCAGAATTTACATGGAAGAGAATATGAGTATGTGAAGATAGATACCTGTTAACTTGTGCGAAGAACCAATCTTTTCTGTAGTCACTTTCGCCTACTGTGTAAACTAGGTCCTCTTTAGGATATAGTTCGGTGTACCTATCCCAAAGTCCGTACTGCCTAAATCTGTTTGTGAAATGGATTTCATAACAAGACTCAGCAGCATTTTCCCAGGCACATACACTAATAGAAATATGAGAAACAGAGATGTAAAATACCTGTCAGGGTGATTGATGAAGAGTCTGTTAACATATTTTGGGTCGGGATCAGGAACATAAAACTCTGCAGCAGTGCGGTCAGGGGTGCCTATTTCCCATAGTGTCGGGCCATCTCTGGGAGGTGCAAATACTATACTTCCCATGTCAATCTGACAACCTATCATCATCATATTGCTCAGGCATTAGAACCTAGATTATCTTTGACATGTAATAGAACAGAAGATGTGTAAAACAGACCTGGAGTAATGGAAATGTCAGCTTCATTTCGATAATCTCCAATGAAGCCAGGAACCCATGCGTAAAGGTTGTAGTCGCCTGTGCGGACATTGTTGATGGAAAAATTGCCCATCTCATCTGCTCTAGTCCAAAACTGGTAATCCTGATAGGATTAAGTAATGTAGTCATAAGTTTCCAGCAACTCAACTTGGTTTGTTTTTCATTAAGGAAGTAATATTACAGGAAACCGGAGAGGAACTCATCATACAGCAGAGGAATAGTAAATGTATTGGAGAAGAAGAAACCAACGAGAAGTATATATTTCAATATATAGAAATTGAAGAAAATACCTTGCATTCTCTCTGCCAGGATCCAACAGCTCCACGAGGTGCTAGTCCCACATATGCGCCATTTGCTGGAATATTATCTCCATTAACATACCTAAGGAACTAAAATTTTCAAGTTATTCTAATGATAAAAGAAGTAAATATAACTATATAAGTTCCAATCACTGAGGGGGGAGACCACACCTGTCTGAGATCAATAATGTACCGTTGGCGTTACCCCTCTGATCTGCTGTAGGGAAGTCCTCTGATACTGGAAAAGTGTAAGGCCAGCTTTGAGTTTCCACCAGCATCTGAATTAAAAAAGGATCACCCAGCACATAATTAAACAGTTTCAGGCATGCATGTATATGCTAAATTAGTTTGTAAACTCAGTCTTAGACAGCCTAACCTGCTGTTTTGCATCATCCCAGAGTGTCAATGGATCCTGTCCAGTCATCACGGAGTTAACATAGATGAAAACTGGACCAAAAACTTTCTTCCAAGGCTCACCCTGGCCAAATTTTGGAACCAAATCATCTCCTGCATAGTGGGCACCGAGAAAAACCTGAAAAGTTTGCGGCAAAAATTATGCAGTCAATGAAATAGATGTGTTCTAGAAGGAATCTAACATTGCTGAATCAAATAGAGGAGCCAATGAAGAATATTCATTTAAATTGTTTAAAACTAGATAGTCACAGCTTACAGCCATTGTTGTGGGACCAACATGGGAGGTTAGATTTTGTTTGAGCGGTCCGCCAGAGCGGAATTCATCGCTAGGTGTTATTTGCCAGAATCCAACTGCTGGGTCCATAGAAATCCATCCATGGACCTTGAGATCTTTGTTAGCACATGAATATTGGTACTTGTCATCAACCTATAACATTGAATCCAAAATTAAGTTCATGATATTCTCTACTCAGAGGAAACATCGAGGGAAATGCAATTCTAGCTATCTTGAAATCTGCAATGAGTCTGACTTATTGGAGTAAGAAAATGTTTAAAGTAGACATGGACTCACTTCTCCCTTGAGCTGAGGATCCACTGGATTAACTAGAAGGACTGCTTCTTGAAATGCAAGAGGTTGGCCTCTTCCTGGTAAACGGTCATCTGGTAAGGGCATATATCTTTTTCTGTTGTCTGCAACAGCCATGTAGCGGAACCTACACATTTTGATTCATCATATTATCTTTTATCTTTCAAACAATAGATTTCTTTTTAGATGACTTTTATCATGCCTGTATCATTTATCAGAACAACATGTAATTGATTATGGGTGCAAAAATTAAAAAAAATAAAAGAATGAAGAAGAATTACTTGTCTTTTCGAAGTTTGAATGCAATCCTAGTTTCACCAAGGCTGAATGCAGGCCAATCCAGTGAACCAACATGTTCGTAGATTGCATACGTGTAGAATCCTGAGCAACCACGAAGCAGAACAAACCTACAAAACTATAAATTCTCATACGAAGAATAGTTTTAGTGATTATGCACATGGTTAAGCAATTAAGAAAACCAACCTCTTATCAATATTCAAGGGTACAAGCTTTTGAAGAGAAGGATCCCATGGCCTGGAGAACGAAACCTCCACTTGTTCCTCACTTTCCTTTATGACTTTAAAGTTTGTACCTCTGATACTGTTACATTGCCAGAATACTGGTATAAATAACTTGCATTTTAGCATTACAAAATACCTGATTCATTAACTGAATAGAAACAAATTTGGAAACATACATTTCAAAGACTCCTGCCTTGCTACTTCCATCCATTGAATTCCACACAACATCCCAATACCTGCATAATCATTTCAAAACAGCCGAGGCTTGATAGCTTATTCCTGGATCTGAATAATTTTTTCTTTTATGCTATTTCCAACCAATAGCATATTCAATTTTTAGATTTTGATCATCTAGATGTAAACCACAAGTCATGTGTTTGGTCATATCAAAACCACAGTTATGCAACAAAAGATGCTATTAGCATTCTATAGATATTGCATAAAGAGGTAATCACCCTCTATTGTTCTCATTGTTGAGAACTTCTAGCAAATTGTCAACTCCATAGTAACGAACTCCAGTAACAAGTCCATCTGGATTTGATAATGTCACTTGGAGAATGCCATTATCTATTACCACCTGAAAACCATTAAAAAGGTGAAAATCCTTCTTAATAAATTACCCTCATACAATAAATTATCAGTATTTAAGATGCAAACAGTGAGTATTACTATATTAGCTATTGAAATATGCCACAGTACAGTATAATGCACAAACAAAAAAGGGTGAATCAGTTTACATATTGATCTTGGATGTACAAACGAACTCCAATAGGTGCCATGCCTCCAGACTCACTGACAACTCCTGCACAAAAAGGTTACGACCTTATATTATAACATAGATCATGTGCTGGATAGCATTCTTCAAGCTTGTAACTACACAAATAACAATATTTGCTCATACATTTCGTACCTGTAAGCAATTAATTTTGAAAACAAAGATGTAGAGCTATGCATATTTTCTCAAGGTAAGTATTGCACACATATATAAGTCTTGGAGCTCCAACTTCAAAGGAGATTTTCTTCACTTGACAAGAAAGTAAGCACTTTCGCATTTACTAATTGAATAACCTTTAACTTTAGTAATGCTCTTTCTTATCTTTCAAGGCTTGCTAACTTCTTATCATTATGGCTATTGACTGAAAGTTGTTGAAAAATTTAGTCTTCTAAACATTGTCCAACACATTTTGCAATCTTTTTCCGGAAACAAATAAAAATAAGTACAAAAGTAAAGTAAGATTTTTTTTAAAAAAATAAAAATAAAAATCATGTTATCTGAAGTATAAACAGATTCTTGTAAGGTTGGCCTTTTGACCATTCTGATCACCTCAATCTTTCTCAGCTAAACCTTTATACAAAGCAATGTAAAATGCCGAAAGCATTTAAGGAAAAGTGCCACATTTCTGAAATTTTCAAATTGAAGAGGATCCAATTAACTCACTATTTCTTGGCGTATTAGACAATTTTGATTTCCAGTGCAATCCCATTTCGCCCATTCAGCTTGGAAAATTAAAAAAGATTTCGTGTAAATTTTTGTTTTGATGTAATAGACTGGTTTCATCAAGAAGATGGGCTAATATTCCAGTTTGCTACATAACTGTTTGAAGCAATTCAGAACGCCAAGAAAATTGTCCAAACAATTACGCAAAGTTAAATCACCTAAATACTACATTGAACAAATTCAAAGTTAATTGGCCCTGAATAACTGAATTCCAGCAGAGAAGAGCTGCCGTATACAACAGAGCCGAAGCAAAAAAAAAAAAAAAAAAAAATTTAATCAAAATTTTTGGCACCAATATTAAAAAGATTCCAACATTTTAACCCACAAATAATAAGCGATTTAGAGGCATACTCAAAAGGGGGGAAAGTAATTCTCGAAATTGAACGTAGAAGTAAAGTAGAATCAGCAGTGGATAGGGCAATCGGAGGATTACCTGTCAAATCCCCACACAAACAGCTCAAAAATTTCTCAACTTTCCGGCCCATCAATAAACGCAAGGAAAGGACGTTTACAATCTCACCCCATCATCTCCAATTCCTCTTTCAAATTTCAAAAACTGAAGAAACTGGTTGATCGCGCATGGATTGAACAGCCGAAAAAAGTAAACAATAGTATCGCGAATTCAATTAAAAGAAAAGGAAGAAATCATTCACCAGAGACGAAATCGCCTCTTGGAAATGGGGGTGGTTTTGAATTTCTTTTCGGAGTGCGACAAGACGCCGCTCACTTCCCGGCGTTTTTTCCTTAAAAATTGTCGATTAAGATCGCTCAAACCGCCACCGTATGCGAATTTGAAACTTCCGGATCGATCAAAATCGCGTAACTGATTCATGCAGGCACGTTTCACCTGTAAAATTCTGGTAGTATTCTTTCGTTCATTCCGAAATGCCGTTGGCATGTCGCCAACCGAGGTTTAAAAATACCGTATATCATGAAAATGAAAAGTGAATTTTGTGGTCAGTTCCATGGTTGTGTTTAGGTTCATACTAGTACTGATTATTTGTAGTGCATTGAGACAACTAATTTAGGCAATTAAAAATAATCAAATTGCTAGAATATAAGAAAAAATATATTAACAAATCTATAACATATTCATTTCCATTTAATAATAACACATCATTAGATATGTCAATCGTTGAAATGCACATATTCAGTCGTTGAAAATATACTTGGAACGTATACATTTTATACAAAAAATCGCAATATGTTACGTTAAAGAATTGAGATTTCAGCTTTCAAAAATCCTTTTGAGCGTATATATTAACCACATACTTAGATCGTTAAAATGAATATTATGGAATCACTGAAATTCGCATTATCGAATCACTGAAATACACGCAAGTTGTCGCTGAAACATACTATACCCTTCAATGAAATATATTATAACGCGTACCTATTAAACAAGTTGCTGAAAACGTCTACCTTATCAAGACATTCAAACCTTGGATTTCAAGCACCATTCACCCTAATCCTAATAACAACCATTAAACTAATACCTAGGAACATATTTTTACATACTTCTGTTCATTAGTCACCTAGTAGACCAAAATAAGCAGCCCCGTTGCCATATTCCAAAGGAAAATAATAAATATGACCATTTATTTCACTTCACAGTCCAAAAGTAATTTAATGTGGGCATCCTTCTTTAAACATACAACATATCTACTATTTTACTATAGAAAATAAAATGTCTCTTCCACGACAAAAAAGGTTCATGTGAATAACCGTTCTACTAACTAAAAACATGAAAAGGCACAGACGGAGTTAAGACACAATAGAACATCGAGAGTGAATGTAATAAGCGGTAAGCATATAAGTGCAACAAGAATGGATTCTCCTGATATTAGTTCACTTGACTGGTTTCTGGCTTCCTCTGGAAGAAGAGCGAACCTAACAGCACAGCAATACCAGTTATTGCAATTGTGAACATCAGGCGTCTCGAGGAGAATTCCCGTTGTGGCGGTTGCCTTCTTGCTGGTGGATCGCGGGGTCTCTCAGGTGCCCTTGCATTCCTTCAAAGAAATTAATCAAATTATATTGTTTGTCAACAAAGTTCTTCAATTGTAGTCAAGGCCAAATGGAAATAAGCAGAATGACAAAAATCAGAAATGAACTCAATATGCTAACAAATCCAATGTAAATCAGATCCAAGTTATTCGAATCAGTTTAAACATCTCACCTAATAACAAAGCACTACACTACACAGATGATACCACCAAGACAGACAAGGTGACCAGAGAGTATGTTGATTAACTTTGTTCGTACACAATCTTACTGGATAGAACACAGGAACGTGTAAACAAATGGAATAGAGGATATTATCTCATTATGCTAAATGGGTTGATGTTGACAGGGTGCGTGGCTGAGCTTAAGCTCCTTAAACGGTCTTATAATTTATACTAGGAGTTATAATACAGAAATATACGTTGTTCAGGAACTTATAAACCGCAAAAATATGTCTCCTCCATTTTTTCCCTTGCATGTTCTGATTGCAAAAAGTCGTAAGTATCCTTGATTTTCTTAAAAATAAAAAGTTCCTTTAATTTTTCTACAAAAATTCTCCAGAACTTCCCTACTAGGCCAACATGATCATGTAAATAATTTATGTCATTTTAGTTCATTTTATCACTGAAGTTGCATGGACACTTTTTAAGAAAAAAAAACACTTATGAATCACTTAATAATATTACTGCTGTCGTGGCTATTTTAGCAACCTAAATATAGCTCACATTTTAATGTTCTCAACATTAGAGCAAACTGTGAAGTATTACATTGAGTGCTAGATGGCCAGTCTTAAACTAAAGCCATACATAATGACTGGTAGAATCAAGAGTTTCACATGCATATCAAATGGAGAACAAGCAGATTTTGCTTATCACAGCACAGTAGTTACATCTAAGCAAACAAAACAGGGAGGTCTAATTTTTTAAAGAGGTGAAAAGAAGAAATCCCACAAACTATTTCTGGTTCTTTCCATGATGATTTAGAAAAAAATACTATGGAAAAGAACCTGATGAAAGATGACATTGAAGACTTAAAACTTGATATTAAAGAGAAAAGCCAATTCACTTCTATTTCCTTTCAAAAACTTTTGATAACACTATTGCGGTCATCCACTTGCTTTTTTCCTCAAAAAAATAAATAAATAAAGTTTGAGGGTTAACTTATTATTTCTGTTTTCTAATCTCCTCCCTTCAACAAAATATGTAAAAGAAACAAAGAATTTCATTTTTTCATCTGTCTTTTACTGACAATTTCTTTTTTACTAAAATCATTATAATCCTCATCTCAAATCAAGCATCATACTGATATTCTATAAAATTGTAACTAGTGATTCTACTTACCTTGAAGATTCTGCAATGTTACTATTGACAACACCACTGCATCTGCTTTCATGGCCATTCCGCTCTCGGAGTCTTATATATTTATGACACATAACACATAACTCTGTTCGATTCCCGCATACTTCCTAGAACAAATAATGAAAGCACATCTTCAAGTGGAAAATGACTACACTGTCATATCAAATTACTAATATCAATCAAGTGAAAAATACCCACACTATCATATCAAATTACTACCTGGTGTTCCAATAAATCAATAGCAGGTAGTGGAAACTCGCAATATTCACATGTTACAATCCTTTGAGGACAATTTTCTCCTTTGTGTACATCTAAAATATTACGGTCCATTGTTTCACTGCACAGAGAACAAGACACCTGCAAAGCAATCATAAAGAAAGAATTCAAACCTGGCTCAATTTATTATTTTTGCTTTCTATTCATCGTAGAGATAAGTAAAACACACATATAATTGCATATCATGTTCTGTAGGTTTGCTTCACTCCAAAAATACAATTTTGTGTAGATTTGAACTAGGAACGGAATCATAATTCTTATCTTATAGCTAGAATGATTAAGGGAAAGTAACCAACACTAATTATGGAATTACCATTCCCAAAATGTAGATTAACCATTCCCTTTACTCTCACGGTTTTATCAATTTATAACATACGGGAAAACGATTTTTGTCTGTAAAAGTATCATTCAATTGTATTAAGAAATATGTAAATATTCTAAATTCAATAATGTGTGTGCGCAAGCATAACTATATGTAAAAATAGAAACATATTAATTGCAAATTGATTCAGATTTTTGGATGCGAGGGATGGGGGCCCGAAATATTAAATCCTAGTATAGCTAAGGATTTTCTTTGCATTTTTGGCACCCATATTTTGTAATTCCACACCTGCCTTATGCCACTATTTTCACCACCTCTTGCATAAATCTTACGTTTTTACATAACATTAAAGTTTATCACTTCTAGATTTTTGTTGTATATGTAGTTTAATTTAAAAATATAATGTTTATAACATCATAAATTTAAAATATATTTATTCATACATATAATTAACTAACCAAAAATTGTTACCAACAACAGTTGTCTTGAGCTATATGGGGCTCAAGTCAGTAAGTCACTTAAGCAAGGTCATTGAGAATACTAAAACTGCTTTGTGAAGGTCTACTAACTAAGGCCACTAGTACCTCAAAGTCAATTTTGGGCTCAAGGAGGTCTAGGAAATTCCTTTGAATTCAACCACACCCCCCCCCAAAAAAAAAAAAAAAAAAAAAAAAAAAATCCTAACCAAAAATTGTTGAAACAAAGTAACTTTTACGTACATATTTAAAATATACTACCTCTACCTCAATGTTGAAATATAAGGAACAATTGGTGTTTGCATTTTGAGTTAAAATATACTACTAATAAAATAAAATGTATTCATGTTTTTTCCTATATGAAAGTGTAAAGTTTTTTTTTTATTATTGTTAGAACTAATTGGAATAATTTTAGGGGAATAAAAAAGCATATAACTAAAAAGTTCGACTAGAGGTGATTAATGATATATTGCTGTTTCTTTGATATGATGACTATAAAGTAGTAGTTGAAAGTTGAGAATCTAATTTATGCTTCAAGTTGTAGCTCTTTGATCTTTCTTTGTCAACTTCTATTTTCTCGAAAAAAAAATGATTATATTGCTGTTCCTATGATTTATCAAAACTTTTTGAGGGATACATGCATTCCTGGAAGTTACTTTTAGTTGCTTGAGTAAAAACGTGGTTTGCATGCATTCCTGGAAGTCTTAATACATTATAGAAATTTCTGTAACAAAAAAATAACAGCACCACATGGATTAGGAACATAGTTTAGAAATACTAATTTATTATTCCGAAGGAATTCATATGCTTGTCTTTCCATTTTAAGCAGTTTACAGTATATATGTTAGCATACCGGAGCATGAGTGCTTAGAAAATGTTCCTCGGCATACTTTTTGGGAATCATATCACCACATACTTTACATCTCTCTAAATTCCGGGAGCAGTGAGCAAAATGCAAATCAAAATTGGAAGAAGGTATTTCTCTGTCACTGCAGACAACAATCGAGCATATCAAAGACAATTAGACAATAACACCATACCGTGTAACACAGTTATATTTCTAGTTAGTTTCAAAATCATTCATCAATTCTAAGGATGGACCAAGTCAAAAACTGGAACGGTATGTAAACAAGTTCTAAAAACGGAAAAGTTTGGTAAATGAATATGCATACAACAAGAGCTTACAGGAACTCCCACAAAAATGGAAACAGAATCATTTGTGTGCACTAGCACAGATATATGCATGAGATTCAAGAGCACTACCAACAAAGACAACCAACAGTAAGCATAAGGAGATCATAATTATGTCCTCCATCCATATAAGAATTAATCAAGCACAGAATGGTGGCTTACTTCATAAAACAGCAGCATCATACAAGCATACAACAGTCATAAATAAAATTGTCCAACTTTTGCAATGAATATATAAGGCACAAACTTAATTCACACACTTTCTTTAATTTATAATCTAGACAACTGTATACATGAACAAGATAAGTGAACAGATGAAATGACCCTTGAGCATCATTTACCACAGTCAAATAGTCCATGCCAAGACCCGTAGAGATTCCTAGTAGAATGCTATGACCATGGGTGGATCTACCTTATGGTTCGTGGGTGCACTGAAATGGATGAAAATGATTTTGAAGCTAAAAAAAATTATGTTTGGCTTGGTTGACCCACTCAATTTTTGTAGTGAAGCCAGTATTTCCAATTACAGCCTAGCTCCCATCAATTCTTTTGTGTTGCCACCACTATCCCCATCCCAACCCAGATTCCCTAAACTTTGTGTTTCTGGATCTGCCACTGGCTAGGACTACAAAAAAATTATTTACATCACGAATGGAACTATTGCAGCATAACATTAATGCAAAGTATCAGCATACATGTATGCAACACACCAAGTTCCTGTTCCCACCACAGCATAACAAAGATATTCCACAGTTGCATTCGGTATCAAATATAAAAAATTCAGAAGAATTCTTCTGATTGAAGCTAGATGCTTTGCACTTTAGAAAACATCAGAACACGGTATCACAAAACAGGTTCAGCATATGCTCGAAGCACTCTCAACCCATCAAACTCGCTATTTCTGCTTTCCTATAGCTTTTTAGCCGCACCAAATTCACCACACAATTTCTTGAAAATAAAAATGATGGTTCCTAACCCCATCTCGGAAAATTCGACCCTCTTCCCATGCCTTCAAGAGAATAATTCACCAACAATATACACCGCTACACACAAAAAAGAAAGGAGGGGCAGAGATGAACCACCTACCAGTTTCTGCAGAGATTTGTGGTCTGATCATCAGAAGCTCCAGCCATTTTCACCCCTCTTTAACAAAGCCTTGCCTACACATGAAATTGAAATAAAATTGCAGAGCGAAAACACAGCAAAGGGTGAACAAACATTGAGAAACGGTGTTGGGCAACACCAATCAGGAATACAGAGAAGGGAGGGATGGGTATCAAATCAAATAAAATAAAAAGATCCCCAATACTCATGAAAACGGTAACAACCTTGAATTGCAGGCGGTGGGACGACGAAGAGATCGAGGAGATCGCAAACAGTGGTGAATCTGTATTGACGACACACAAGAATTAATTGTATTAGGTAAGGAATTTAGGTTTTACGAATACGCCAATACGTATGTGTATTGTATAGACTTTCGGGGGACCTGTCCTGAAAGACTATGGATAGAGAGCGGTACTTTATAAAATGAAAAATGGGACAGTGGTCAGTGAGCAGACACATAGCAAAGGACGATCGGTCGAAGCATTAGCAATTTAGAAATCAGTATACACACAGCAATTACATCATCTAAGCATGATGGGAATTCCAGACAAGGATACGGATTTACATTTACAATTATATTGTGTATAGAGATAAACATTTAATGAACGTGTTTCAATAGTTTCCCATAGCAATTAGATCTTATATCTTGATGCAATTAGATCTTGTATCTTGATGCTCCTAGATGGTTTTGGTTGGGGTGCGATCAAGTCATTTGACTTGATGTGCTGCGGAAAATTCTCAACATTGATTAACTTTGTAAATCAACGGTTGAGATTAATTTGAAGGTTAAAATAGTAAATTTGTTATATTATTGGAAAATGAACGTGTTTGTTCTTCTTCTCAGCATTTCATCTTACATTACCCTCCAATTTTCTTAATTATGTTGTTATTCATAGATATACGTCGTTGAAATGTTTTTATATAAAGTCATTGCATTGTTCATGAAAATATACCCGAAATGCTGCTACTTGAGTCGCTGAAATGTTGATGAAAAGTCGCTGAATTGTTCTTGATAGAATTGCTGAATTGTTCTTGGTAAGATCGTTGAATTGTTCATGAAAACGTTGATGAATTATTTTTGATATTATCGTTGCATTGTATTATGTAGCATCGTTGAATTCTTCTTGCAGAGTCGCTGAATTCTTCTAGGTATGATCGCTGAATTCATCTACATATAACCGGTGAAATATATTTGACAGCATAAGTGGTTTGGTTTTTGGTAGCATCGCTGAATTCTTGGTTCTGTCGCTGAATTATGCTAGGCATGGTCGCTGAATTTTGTTAGATAGTGTCGCTGAAATATTTTAATAGCATCACTTAATTATTTTTGGTAGCAACGCGGAATTGTATTTTTGGTAGCATCGCTGAATTATGCAATGCAATGTCGCTGAATTATGCTATGTATTGTTGCTTAATTGTTCATGAACTATTTATGATACCATCACTGAATTGTTTTTTGTAGCATCGCTGAAATGATCGATTAATAGATTTGTTACCATATTTATTAAGTATAATCGATCAGGAAAAAATATTATTTGGAATATTAGATATGGTTACCAAATATTTGATATGATTTATCAAATATTAGATATGATAACATACTAAATATAGGGGTATATTTTCATTATGACAATTATACCTTTTTCATTTACAACCCTTGGATTTTAAATGGACGTTTCAGATTGATGCCTTGATGTGCTGCGGGATGCTTTGATCGCAGCCTGACCGCACCCCTCCTAGATGATCTCCTGCACTTGAATCCTGTACTATGATATCTACAAGTGTTGCATGACTTGGACTAAATATATCAAATATATTTTAAATATATCAAATATATTTTCACATATCAAATATATGGTAACATATCAAATATATCATAATATATCTAGTATATTATAATATCAGTCGATATAAAATATCTTCAAATTGTAACATATCAAATATATTACATATATCCAATATATTCTAATACTAGTTCATATAAAATACAGTATCTTTTAGTCTCCCACTTGGACTAGCATTAAATATAATACCATACACAAACATTAGCACCCTTAAGCTAATTGACAACACCCATATAGTGTGACCCTATAGGCCTTCGTTGCTGACGATAATCAAATAAAGTTCACACAAAACTCATAGACTACATTGTATGGCGTTTCTCGGTATACGAAGAACGTTTACGTGGATTCAGAAAACAAATCATTAGTAAACAAACCTTTTGTGAAATTAAGTAATATCCTTTTGATTCACGAACCACTCGATTAAGCCTAGATTTCGTAATGTGTCTATCCCAATAGCTTAGTCACCTATCTCATCTTTATTAATTGACCCACATGATCATATTCAATTACTTTAATTGAATACATCGCTGCACTCGCCAATGACTTAATGGTTAATTAATATAGAGAAATTGAGTGTTCTCTCGAAATTCCAATCAAGTAACGAATTCTATTTTGGCTCAACTACTATTTCCATTTGTCTTATGATGTACCCAACACAAGCCGTGTCTACCCCTTGATGGAGTGCAAGCATTGTACTCGGTCAAAGTGAGCCACTTAACAAATAAAACGCGTATTGACCTCAAGTCTAAGGTGTATTACAAACCTCACTTACTAATAAATTATAGCCACTTCAACAAATGATTTAATAGTAGGGTATACCAATACTCTCTAAAGTATCCACGTGTCCACCGCGCGACTATCTAATATTCGTATTCGTGAGATCTACTATATTCTCTAAAAATGCGATGCCTTACCACTTGCTAACCTTCAACGTATCATCAATATTCCATTCTTGATGATCATTGGTTAAGGTGCTTTAGAATTTTACTTTATTGCTGACCTTCCACTGAGTTAGCAACAATACGACTTCATGGGAACATATATAAGAATAATGACAAACAATTAAAATAATTATTTTAATATATGCACTAGTCCGTTGAAATCAAATTTCATATAAAATAAATGTGATGTAACATTAATGTCTCATCCAAATTATTTCTAAGACATACAAACAACTAACTCCCACTAATCTAATGCTAGTCATCAACATATCTAAGCTTCAATCACTCAAAGTGACTCTTGTATCTTCAAATATACAACGGCTTGGTGAGCGGATCAACCTAGTTTTATCAGTGGGTACTCTTTTCATTTTCATATCGCATCTTTGTACAATTTCTTTGATTGAATCAGCAGTTGTTCTTTGTTTGTAACTATTCCAACTAATGTTACTACTATTGAAGATAAACCAAAATTATACTTAAACTCATAGTCATTAGTTCACCTAGTAACTAATGTTTTTAACTTAGCACCATAGACTAAAGTATTTTTCAATTATTCAAATGTGCTTAGATAATAGTTTTTGCAACTCTTCAATTCTTATTAGGATTTTCAAAATTTCCTTTTTTTACTAAGTGAATAGGCCACATATGGCATAATATTATCATAGCACGCACATGATTAATCTTGTAGCCGAAGCAATAAGATCTTTTTCATGTCTTCAATATCATTGCCATTCAAAAGAGCAACCATTCACAGACAAATATGGTGCCATGTTCCATAATAGGAAAAACATTTCTAAAAGTTTCCATAAAGAAGCGCTTTAGTAATTTGTCTATTCAGTTGGATTGTGATGATCCTATCAATCTATTAGGTCTATCCCGATAGATCTTAATCCCTAGGATTCAGGCAAAATCACTCAAATCTTTCACTATAAAAAACCTAACCGGATTATATTATGGTTCGATTATCATTCAAAATCAACATGTATGATTATGACTATAATCTTCAATTTTGTGTTTACTATAAACACATATTTCATGTTTACTTTTATCAAAATCAAACAATATAATTTCTATGCTAAAACAAAAAAACCAACTCATAGAAGCTTACAATATTTGGCTATTCTATAGGTACAAAACCTTTAGGTTGTTTCATAAGACATACTTCCTCCGTTCTTTTGATATTGCACCATTTCAGTTTTTGTTACTATTAATTGTTTAACTTTGACTTAAATTTTTATCATATTTATACAAGGAAAAACATAGTCAAGTGAGATCTTGTTGGATTCGTCTCGTCATGTAGTTTTTAAATATCAAACTTTTAAATTTTTTACTTATAACGAACTTAAGTTATTAATGGTTTAAAATATGCATTAGATTGCGTGCATTGGGTGAATGTTGCACTTTCACGGAAACGAAGGAAGTATCTTCTAATTCTCCACTAGAGACATATAATTTTGATATCCAATAGCCAATATCATAAACAAATTATGTAACAATTGTAAGTAAGATCCTAATGGACTTTACTTTTATCGCTGGCAAAATAATCTCATCAAATTTAATGACTTGCATAAATTATTTTCTTTTGTCACCAACCTATTATGATAGGTTTATACTTTACAATTTGATACTTTACCATTTAGTTTTTTCTTCTTCTTAAAGAACCATTTGTAGCTTATGAAGTAAACCCCATTTGCAGGTCATCTAGTTCCCTGATAATGGCCAAAATTGTCCATTATTTCCAATCCATTTCCGTGTCTGAGACGGACATTTTGATCGTGTTTCCATCTTATTTTAATAAGAAAGCAGTTGAATTCGACAGATTAATGCAAGTTTGTAAAAATATTGGGCCGGTAATAAAAAGACACAGAATATGCAATTTTTAATTGTATTTGTATTAGAAAAATCCAAAAACATGAAAAAAAAAAAAGGAAAAAGAAAAGAAAAAGGAAGAAAAGATGGGCAAAAGAATAAAGGAGCCCACAAGAAAAATCAAAAAGATGGGAAAAAGACTGAAAATCCCACAACTGAAAATTGGTTAAGTATTGAAGCACAATTCGAATTGTGCAATTCGAATTAATTCGAATTGCATACAATTCGAATTGCTGAAGAGAGCAAAGAATGGTTAAGTGTTGAGAAGGATTGCAGAAAAGCCAATTCGAATTACTAGGGCCAATTCGAATTAATTCGAATTGGCTTGAATAATTCGAATTAAGAAATGAAGAAGAGAAGGAACCCAAAGGCAAGAAGAAGATGCAATTCGAATTGTCCAATTCGAGTTAATTCGAATTGGCACCAACAATTCGAATTGCCAACAGAAGCAAGGAAGCCAAGCAGAAATCATCATCCAATTCGAGAAAAAGACCAATTCGAATTATTCACAACAATTCGAATTGCCAACTGAAGGCCACAATCCCAGCTCAAGGAAGAAATCCCACAATTCGAATTAATTCGAATTGATTGAGATAATTCGAACTTCACTCAAAACTCATTCAAATGAAGCTGTGGAGCATGAGCACAACACTGGTGGGCCAAGGGTTTCGAAAATTCTTCTATAAAAGCTGACCTTCCACAACAAAATAGAGAGTTGAACATTCCAAAAAAATCAGCTTGGGAACAAAAAGAGAACGGCAGGAGGTTCCACACCCCTTAAGGGTTAGGTAGGTAGTTTAGTTTAGTTTAGTTTATTTTTCATGCAAATAGTGTAGATTTTATATGCTTTGATCGTAGTTTAGTTTAGAAGCAGTTTGTGTAACCATTAGAGTAGCCATTTCCATACTTTTAAATGCTTTGTAGTTAGAATAAACCCTACCTTCAAGCTAATGATGGTTTAGGGTTCTTTACTTTGCTTTCAAGTGTCAACACAAGAAAAGTTTCCAGAAATGGTGTTATTCATGTGTTTTGGCACACATTTAATGTTTTGAATGTTTGTTTGTTTCAACTAGGTTACATTTATTATGTTCTAGTTGACATTCAAACACAATAAATGCATGTTTGGTGGGTTTTTTGTTTGATTTTAGGCTTAGATCTCCAAAACAAGTATTCCTAGGTTTTAGTTGTTTTTCCATGTTGTTTAGATTTATTTTTCTTGCCTTGTGTTTCTGTTTTAATCATGTTTTCTTAAGCTTAAATAACTTAGTTGTTCTTATCTCTTATGCTTGTAGTTCTTAGATATTTAGAAGTTTTAGGGTTTCTACCCTTTGAATCTTGTGTTTGTAGAAATAGGGATTAATTCAATCAATACCCACTGGACATGTGTTTGTTTTATTTTGTAAAATCTCACTAGGGTGGCTGTGAAGTGACACTGATGGGAGATGAAGGATTTGGTGAATCCAAACCCATCATTACTCACACAGTGTATACCTAACTCATACTTGTGAGACGTAAAATTATCAAGAGAAAAAGTGTGCAATTCGAATTAATTCGAATTGCCCAAGAAATCCGAATTGCATAACAAAATCATTCTTCTCATGTGGTCTTCACTCAATTCGAATTATCCAATTCGAATTAATTCGAATTGCTCAACAATTCGAATTGGCTTGAAAACCACATTGTATCCATTGTCATCCCCTCATGCCTTAGTTTATTTTCTATCTCAACTCAATTCGAATTGTCTAGTTCGAATTAATTCGAATTGCTGGACCCAGTTCGAATGGCAGATGTTTGCTGTCCGGATAACCCCAACTATTTCTGGCACTCTTTTTAGCCAAATTCTTCTTGCCTCAGGCTACTCCATCTTTGTGTTCCAAATTCTGTCTAACCCCACCATATATTTTGGGGTACTTTATTTTACTTCTCTTATACATGTATGCATGATATTATTATGTAGATGTTGTGGTCATTATTATTTTGGGGATCCTTCCCCTTGGACACAGAAGTCTTGATTTAAATCAGATGCTGCATAATAAACTTCCAACAAAAATTCCTTTATAAAATCCGGATCTGAGTAAGGGATAAATTCAACAGTTATGACTAATTCATATCCTACTGGGGGTTGATTTTGAGAGCTTAGAAGCAGAGTCAGCGATTAGGTCTCATCTAGACTGAAAGGATCTGTGTTTTAATTGAGAGATTAGTACCTGTCTTGGGAATAATTTTCAAATATCAATTGGTTTCTCAAAATTGCTGTGTGTTGGGAATCTAATATTAGATATCGCATCAAGTCAATATCCACTTGGGTGTAGATGAGATGTGATAAGTGATACTAGAGGAACAACATGTAGGCCTTGGTGAATTTCTAAGGTAGGGTTGAATATTCCTTCGACTGGTATCTTCTTCTGCCAAAGTCTAAAATTGAGTCCTGAGTGAGTACATCCGGAACAGATTCCTTTATGGATCTGTTTCATTTAGTTTATATCTCATAACTACCTAGATGTTGTAAGGCCTGTGGCTTATTGATATCTTGGGGGTTCTTGATCTGCATCTGGTCACCAAGACCAGGGGCTCTTTTATACTAACGGAAAGAGATGCTTTTTAAGACTTCCGAGTGATAGGATTTTAAATGCTTTCTTTACTGCTTTCTTTTAAATGCTTTCATAGAGGTCACTCGGAAGAAATTTAAGGTTGTCCATCTGTTAAAAGGTTTGAGAGTTATGGAAGGGTTTGGGGCTTGATTTGAAACTTTGGGTGTGACATGGGGGAATGATAGGAGTACTTGGCATGTCAACTAATGATATGCTAGGTGTTGCTTATCCACCACAGATAAATAATATAATTTCACAAAGGCCTGTGAACAAGGCCCGTGAAGGGAGTTACAAGTCTGTGGTATCTTAGATTTTGTTGTCTTAAGAGCATGTAAACTCTTACTGTAAGTACCTGTCTGTTAAAGGGAACATAGTGTAGAGAGCATGAGAGTTAGCTAACTGGAGAACTATCCCAAGCTAAGATCTGTGTATAAAAATGGAAGTTTAATTGTGTTTCATCTGAATCTTGTCCAATCTTTCTTAATTCTCCCTGTCCCTTCTGTCTCATTTTAAAACCGCTTTCTTAGAATAATTTTAATCGCTTTCGCAGCATGACTTTATCGCGTCCTTAGAATAGAATTTATTCGCTTTGTAGTATAATTCTTACTGCTTTCATGATCAGTTTTAAATTATGTCAAGTAGTTGTTAGAACCCTTGCAAAACTTGAAACGAGTAACCGAGTGGAAAATCTTAGTAAACGACGTGGGCCCTGCTTCCATCGCACATCCTCCAGTGAACGATCCGGTACTTTCTATAAATTACTGCAATTTTTGACACCGTGCGCTTTCGGGGGCACAGGTTTCTTGACACGAGTAAACAAAAAGACTTTATTTTAGAAAATACTCATGCATTGGGAAGATGTCAAAAGTTTCATGGCAGGTATCTTCTTGACATGAAATTAAGAGAAGCATCATGATGCAGATACCGGGGACTTTCAGGGTGACAGACTGAAGGTCAATCCCGGTTGCACCGTGATACTTGTCAAAAGTTTCATGGCAGGAAGGACCACAGCGCCATTTGAAATCAAAAGACCCCACATGAGTAATAAAAAGGGAAATCTTAATATATCCTTAAACCCTTTCCCGCAAATCATAAATCTTTCCTTTTATTTGGGATTCTCGAGGTGTCTTTTAAAATCACAATTTCCTCCTCGAGCAATAAGCAAAACTTGTTTTAATAATAAATACTCGTGTTCAACGAAACTTGTCAAAAGTTTCATGGCGCCGTTGCCGGGGATTCTCGAGGCGCCATTTGAAATCAGTTTCCCACGCGAGTACTAAACCAGTGAGATATTTTAAAATTACTCGTGTTAATGAAACTTGTCAAAAGTTTCATGGCGCCGTTGCCGGGGATTCTCGAGGCGCCATTTGAAATCAGTTTCCCACGCGAGTACTAAACCAGTGAGATATTTTAAAATTATTCGTGTCAATGAAATTTGTCAAAAGTTTCATGGCGCCGTTGCCGGGGAGGATGCAGCGTCGTTTATTAAGAGAATTACACTCCTGATTACTCATAGTTAGTTTTGTGTATATATTTCAGAACAGAGAAGTACCCTCAAATCAATTAAACATTTAGAATACTAAGACTCTAAATGTGAGGATGTTGATTTGAGGGGAAAATTTAACCGATTGGGTATTTTCTTTCTTGCAGGAATCATGGAGCCACCAAAATTGGTGTAAGGAGTTAAATGCGGAAAATGGAGAAGTGTAGCATTGGGGCTACACTAATTTGCAATTGTAAATTGCAAAACACGTGGGACTCACGTGTTTGTCATCTCCACCACCTCCGGACCACGAAGCTCTACCGCTGCTCCATCGCCCATCCACCTCATTACCATCACTGTTCTGAGGAAACCCTCATCACTGGTGAAACAACAAATGGAGCAGCAGACCTTCGGACTACCATTTACTCACCACCATCGGACAAGCCACGGCCACCGTCTCACTTGCCGTCGCCCCCGTTCCGACTAAGCATCTAAACGGGTTCCTGGTTGGATTAGTTCTGCAATTGACCGAAGATTATATCCGGAATTTAAAGAAATTTGAAGTCCGGAATAATTTTCACAAACACATAATTAATCCAACCTAAATTTCTGCAAGTCAGAAAAATTTTTATCATTATACATATATATATATATAAAAAAAATTAAAAAATTAAAAAAAATTAAAAATTAATTATATATATATATCTCTTGTGCATATTATATTAAATAATTTGGATAACAATCAATTGATTCACATTTAGAGTACTAAGACTCTAAATGTGAGGATGTTGATATTTTTGAAAAAAATCCGATAACTTATTCTATGTTTGCTTTGCAGGAATTTGTGGGACCACCATAAAGAAAAATTAAAGCTTCAAAACAGGTTCCCGGTTGGATAAGTTCTGTAATTAATAGAAAATATTCCTGGAATTTAAAGCAATTTAAGTTCCGGAATAATTTTTATAAGAACAGAATTAATCCAACCTAATTTGTGCAAGTAGATTAAATTTTATTTATGTTTAAAAAAAAAAGAGAAAAAAAAAGTGATCGAGCAATTTTGATGAAAATCAGAATCTTTCTAAGTATTGGGCTTCGAATAATCACCTAATTCGATGAACCAAACGATCACACATAGCAACGTTGTCGAACACTTGGTTTGACGAAAAAGGCTATCGGAATTATGTTCGTGTAAATGTTTTTCCCCTCCCTCCCTCTTCTTTTATTTTATTTTGATTTTGATTTCGATAAATTGTTTAAGTATGAATTAATTTACTCACATTTCGAGCAAGGCTCAAAATGTGAGGATGTTGATTCTTCACTTAAATATTAAAAAAAAATATATTTATATATATATATTGTTATTTTGTTTATTTTTATTATTATATGTTTGCACCCAGCACGAAGCATGCATGAATCTGTCAGTTTAAATTCACATATGAGATTTTTGTTTTTGATTAAATTTTCAAACTTTTAAATTGGGATAATATAATTGAAGACATGCATGATATGAACTTTTGAGATTTTGAGCTATAAAAATTTAATGATATAATCATCTTGTCGGGTAATGAGTCATCATATTGAGAATTTAATTGAATAGATTGCATGAATTTTTCAAAGATTTTATTTAAGAATATTGTATGACATGAATCAACCATTCCATGTGAGATTTGAGCCATGAGTCACTATCACTCATTCTTTTCTTTGATTGTGTGAAAATCATTTTAGTTAAAGGACACTAGAACTTGCGATTGGGACCGATTCAAAACCATGCCATATTCCAAAATCGAGCATATGATCGAGGCACCTAGAAAACCAAAATTTTGGCCTTCGTTTGAATTCCAAACCCAAAAAATATTTTCCCTTTAGGATTAACCACTTTGAGCCTTTAAGCCTAATTTTTTTTCTTTGAAGCCCTCTATATTATTCCTAGCATTATAAAAAGACAAAAAAAAAAAATCAAACCCAAGTGTGAAAGAATAAATTTTATCAAGGCATTATAATTTATGATCATCAATTAATCAAATCGGTATTCAAAAATCCGATTAAAAAAAAAAAAGAAGAAGAAGAAGTAGAAGATAAGAAAAAGAAAAGAAAAAAAAATGTTGAGTTCCATTCAACAACAATAAATTGCAAGTGACAAAGCAATTAGACATAGTCTAATGTTATGCAATAAAATAAAATTAAAAAAAAAAAATTTGAAGAAATTGATGATCATAAAATTTTTAAACAAATGCCAAGTTATGATAGAATTAATTCTTGCCACTTCTTAACCCAATAAATTCCTTTTCCTACCAAATGTTACAACCGTATGCCCCGTTATAACCCGTGAATAAGACCTCATGATCTCGATTTGAAGAAATGAGCCGGTGGCGAGTTGGTCCAATTGCAAGCATATGGGATAATTTAATTAAATTTGATTATGAGCGTTAATGACAAAACCCATTTTGAGAGAGAGTGAAATTTCCGCTTATACCATACGTGAGGCTCTGTTTCTAAATTTCTGTTCATGTCATACTTAAATTCTAGAATTCAATCAATGAATTTTTCTAAACATGATATTCATGCAGAATTATCAATAATGAATGATTTGTATGCCTGATTTAGTGAGAAGTATCATTTCATTAAACACTGCAATCAAGGGAATTTAATACTTGTAGTTTTTGATTGTCTTATCCCAATCTAAAAAGAATGAAATTTTTTAAGCCACGCAAATAGATTGAATATGCAGCGTCTATGCTCCTAGGAGCACTGACTCTGACTGCTCGGGGACGATCAGTATTAAATGTGAGGATGTTGATAATGGCCAAAATTGTCCATTATTTCCAATCCATTTCCGTGTCTGAGACGGACATTTTGATCGTGTTTCCATCTTATTTTAATAAGAAAGCAGTTGAATTCGACAGATTAATGCAAGTTTGTAAAAATATTGGGCCGGTAATAAAAAGACACAGAATATGCAATTTTTAATTGTATTTGTGTTAGAAAAATCCAAAAACATGAAAAAAAAGGAAAAAGAAAAGAAAAAGGAAGAAAAGATGGGCAAAAGAATAAAGGAGCCCACAAGAAAAATCAAAAAGATGGGAAAAAGACTGAAAATCCCACAACTGAAAATTGGTTAAGTATTGAAGCACAATTTGAATTGTGCAATTCGAATTAATTCGAATTGCATACAATTCGAATTGCTGAAGAGAGCAAAGAATGGTTAAGTGTTGAGAAGGACTGCAGAAAAGCCAATTCGAATTACTAGGGCCAATTCGAATTAATTCGAATTGGCTTGAATAATTCGAATTAGGAAATGAAGAAGAGAAGGAACCCAAAGGCAAGAAGAAGATGCAATTCGAATTGTCCAATTCGAGTTAATTCGAATTGGCACCAACAATTCGAATTGCCAACAGAAGCAAGGAAGCCAAGCAGAAATCATCATCCAATTCGAGAAAAAGACCAATTCGAATTATTCACAAACAATTCGAATTGCCAACTGAAGGCCACAATCCCAGCTCAAGGAAGAAATCCCACAATTCGAATTAATTCGAATTGATTGAGATAATTCGAACTTCACTCAAAACTCATTCAAATGAAGCTGTGGAGCATGAGCACAACACTGGTGGGCCAAGGGTTTCGAAAATTCTTCTATAAAAGCTGACCTTCCACAACAAAATAGAGAGTTGAACATTCCAAAAAAATCAGCTTGGGAACAAAAAGAGAACGGCAGGAGGTTCCACACCCCTTAAGGGTTAGGTAGGTAGTTTAGTTTAGTTTAGTTTATTTTTCATGCAAATAGTGTAGATTTTATATGCTTTGATCGTAGTTTAGTTTAGAAGCAGTTTGTGTAACCATTAGAGTAGTCATTTCCATACTTTTAAATGCTTTGTAGTTAGAATAAACCATACCTTCAAGCTAATGATGGTTTAGGGTTCTTTACTTTGCTTTCAAGTGTCAACACAAGAAAAGTTTCCAGAAATGGTGTTATTCATGTGTTTTGGCACACATTTAATGCTTTCCAAGAAATAAATGTTTTGAATGTTTGTTTGTTTCAACTAGGTTACATTTATTATGTTCTAGTTGACATTCAAACACAATAAATGCATGTTTGGTGGGTTTTTGGTTTGATTTTAGGCTTAGATCTCCAAAACAAGTATTCCTAGGTTTTAGTTGTTTTTCCATGTTGTTTAGATTTATTTTTCTTGCCTTGTGTTTCTGTTTTAATCATGTTTTCTTAAGCTTAAATAACTTAGTTGTTCTTATCTCTTATGCTTGTAGTTCTTAGATATTTAGAAGTTTTAGGGTTTCTACCCTTTGAATCTTGTGTTTGTAGAAATAGGGATGAATTCAATCAATACCCACTGGACATGTGTTTGTTTTATTTTGAAAAATCTCACTAGGGTGGCTGTGAAGTGACACTGATGGGAGATGAAGGATTTGGTGAATCCAAACCCATCATTACTCACACAGTGTATACCTAACCCATACTTGTGAGACGTAAAATTATCAAGAGAAAAAGTGTGCAATTCGAATTGAGGCAATTCGAATTAATTCGAATTGCCCAAGAAATCCGAATTGCATAACAAAATCATTCTTCTCATGTGGTCTTCACCCAATTTGAATTATCCAATTCGAATTAATTCGAATTGCTCAACAATTCGAATTGGCTTGAAAACCACATTGTATCCATTGTCATCCCCTCATGCCTTAGTTTATTTTCTATCTCAACTCAATTCAAATTGTCTAGTTCGAATTAATTCGAATTGCTGGACAATTCGAATTCACCCTCTCATTGAGGTACATGCCTTAGTCAAATTTGAGCAAGGAAAAGACTTCATCAATTCGAGTTGTTCAATTCGAATTAATTCGAATTGCTCAACAATTCGAATTAGATGATGTCTCATTCCTTTGCAAGGATTAATTGGGTGAGGTCATACTTCATTCTTCATGCATTCTCAATTCGAATTACCCCATTAATTCGAATTGAACTATCCTCTTATTTTGAAAACTCCATAAACATTTTCTTTCATGATTTGTGTAAGTTGCATGGATGTATTGGGCCTAGGCCCAGTTCATCTGATTTCTATCCATTACACATTTCAGCCCATTATTGTCCAATTATTGTGTGCCTAACACCCACACAATACCAAAAATATTTTCTTAATTTTATATTTTCTCTTTCATTGTGTGTATGAATGGGTAATGAGAAATATCACAAATCAATATTGGTGAAAGGTCCCTTTGGGATTCGACTAGCTCGTCTTCTGTGTATTAATTATTACTCGTTATTTTGCATGGTCTGATTAGAGATTGGTGGAAGATACGGAGAAAGGTCTCTTCACCGAGATACGACTAGCCACTCAGCCAATTCCTGATCAGATACAGTTTTCTTTTCTTTATCTTAATTTCAAACCTGAATTCAAGTTGCAATACTATCAAATGATGTCGACCAACATCATTTGAGAAATATTACAGCAAGAAAATATGTGGGTTTTTCTTCCACTCACAGATAAAAGAGAGCTGAATGACGGCGGTCACCGTCTTTTGGAATTCTTTCTGTCTAAAATCGTTCCATCTGGAATACTTGGGAACCGAATGGCAGATGTTTGCTGTCCGATAACCCCAACTATTTCTGGCACTCTTTTTAGCCAAATTCTTCTTACCTCAGGCTACTCCATCTTTGTGTTCCAAATTCTGTCTAACCCCACCATATATTTTGGGGTAATTTATTTTACTTCTCTTATACATGTATGCATGATATTATTATGTAGATGTTGTGGTCATTATTATTTTGGGGATCCTTCCCCTTGGACACAGAAGTCTTGATTTAAATCAGATGCTGCATAATAAACTTCCAACAAAAATTCCTTTATAAAATCCGGATCTGAGTAAGGGATAAATTCAACAGTTATGACTAATTCATATCCTACTGGGGGTTGATTTTGAGAGCTTAGAAGCAGAGTCAGCGATTAGGTCTCATCTAGACTGAAAGGATCTGTGTTTTAATTGAGAGTTTAGTACCTGTCTTGGGAATAATTTTCAAATATCAATTGGTTTCTCAAAATTGCTGTGTGTTGGGAATCTAATATTAGATATCGCATCAAGTCAATATCCACTTGGGTGTAGATGAGATGTGATAAGTGATACTAGAGGAACAACATGTAGGCCTTGGTGAATTTCTAAGGTAGGGTTGAGTATTCCTTCGACTGCTATCTTCTTCTGCCAAAGTCTAAAATTGAGTCCTGAGTGAGTACATCCGGAACAGATTCCTTTATGGATCTGTTTCATTTAGTTTGTATCTCATAACTACCTAGATGTTGTAAGCCCTGTGGCTTATTGATATCTTGGGGGTTCTTGATCTGCATCTGGTCACCAAGACCAGGGGCTCTTTTATACTAACGGAAAGAGATGCTTTTTAAGACTTCCGAGTGATAGGATTTTAAATGCTTTCTTTACTGCTTTCTTTTAAATGCTTTCATAGAGGTCACTCGGAAGAAATTTAAGGTTGTCCATCTGTTAAAAGGTTTGAGAGTTATGGAAGGGTTTGGGGCTTGATTTGAAACTTTGGGTGTGACATGGGGGAATGATAGGAGTACTTGGCATGTCAACTAATGATATGCTAGGTGTTGCTTATCCACCACAGATAAATAATATAATTTCACAAAGGCCTGTGAACAAGGCCCGTGAAGGGAGTTACAAGTCTGTGGTATCTTAGATTTTGTTGTCTTAAGAGCATGTAAACTCTTACTGTAAGTACCTGTCTGTTAAAGGGAACATAGTGTAGAGAGCATGAGAGTTAGCTAACTGGAGAACTATCCCAAGCTAAGATCTGTGTATAAAAATGGAAGTTTAATTGTGTTTCATCTGAATCTTGTCCAATCTTTCTTAATTCTCCCTGTCCCTTCTGTCTCATTTTAAAACCGCTTTCTTAGAATAATTTTAATCGCTTTCGCAGCATGACTTTATCGCGTCCTTAGAATAGAATTTATTCGCTTTGTAGTATAATTCTTACTGCTTTCATGATCAGTTTTAAATTATGTCAAGTAGTTGTTAGAACCCTTGCAAAACTTGAAACGAGTAACCGAGTGGAAAATCTTAGTAAACGACGTGGGCCCTGCTTCCATCGCACATCCTCCAGTGAACGATCCGGTACTTTCTATAAATTACTGCAATTTTTGACACCGTGCGCTTTCGGGGGCACAGGTTTCTTGACACGAGTAAACAAAAAGACTTTATTTTAGAAAATACTCATGCATTGGGAAGATGTCAAAAGTTTCATGGCAGGTATCTTCTTGACATGAAATTAAGAGAAGCATCATGATGCAGATACAGGGGACTTTCAGGGTGACAGACTGAAGGTCAATCCCGGTTGCACCGTGATACTTGTCAAAAGTTTCATGGCAGGAAGGACCACAGCGCCATTTGAAATCAAAAGACCCCACATGAGTAATAAAAAGGGAAATCTTAATATATCCTTAAACCCTTTCCCGCAAATCATAACTCTTTCCTTTTATTTGGGATTCTCGAGGTGTCTTTTAAAATCACAATTTCCTCCTCGAGCAATAAGCAAAACTTGTTTTAATAATAAATACTCGTGTTCAACGAAACTTGTCAAAAGTTTCATGGCGCCGTTGCCGGGGATTCTCGAGGCGCCATTTGAAATCAGTTTCCCACACGAGTACTAAACCAGTGAGATATTTTAAAATTACTCATGTTAATGAAACTTGTCAAAAGTTTCATTCCCAGACTAGATTAAAGTATATATTGAGTCCATTACTAGAACTTAAGGTACATTACCCATTCTCTAACCCAATGTCCAACATCGCCCCAGGCATATGTCTTATGTTTATCGTCATCTTAATTCTTTATCCTATCTTGGTTCTGAATCATTAAATTAAGTATTTCAAATGCACGACAATTCATACGAGATCTATGGAGTTGTTTTGTATTTCTTCAAGCCCTTCATTCTGAACTCGATGGTGTTCCTATGTGTTTATTTAAAAAAATGACACTTATAAGAGTTTTCGAGAATTTCACTATAATCTTCTCACTGTGGTGATGGTTCAACTATTGTTTCATCATTTATTTGATGTATCTCCTTGTCACCAGGTCACTACCTGAGTAGTTTTTCCCTTCCCAAGAAAACGTCAAAGACTCCCACTGAGTTGTAGCCCATACTATAAGGAATGAACTCATTCTCCTAGTTAAGTTGTGGTTCTTGACTTTTCAAGATTTATAAGGAACTTATTCAAAATGCAAATAGCAGTGGCATAATCCAAAAGGAATAGAGGGAGATTTGTGAAACTCATCTTGGGTCGAACCATATGTAATAGGGTGCGATTCCTCCTTTCGGATACCCCATTTAATTGAGGTGTCCCGGGAGGAGTCCATTCTGAATGGATCCCACAAGATTTCAAGTAATCAAGAAATTTCCAACTCAAATATTCCCCTCCTCAATCCGATCGTAGGGCCTTTATACTTTTCCTAAGTTGTTTCTCGACTTCCAACTTAAACTCTAACTCAAAGGTCTCGGATTTGTGTTTCATCAAATAAACATATCCATACTTTGAAAAATCATCAGTAAAAGTAATGAAGTACGAATATTAATCTCTTGCTTGAAGAATATACTTTGAAATGGTCCACATACATCTGTATGAATTAACTCTAGCAATTCTTTGACACATAACCCTTTCCCAGAAAGTGTTTTCTTAGTCATCTTACCTTTGAGACAGGATTCACAAACACCAAATGACTAAAAGTCAAAATGTGGTAGATAATTTAGTTTTGTTAAAGTTTCAATCCTTTCTCATTGATATGATCTTGTATGTGCCAAAATAAGTGTCTTTATTTTCACTACATATCTTAGCTCGTTTATTTTATATGTGAGAATAGTCTGTTCACAATCCATAATATATAAACCATTCAACAAAGATACAATTCCATAAAATATTCCATCTAAAGAAAAAGAGCATATTTTATATTCAAAAGAGAATGAAAAACCTTCCATGTCCAACATAGGAATGGAAATAATATTCTAGGAAATAACAGGAACAAAATAACAATTATTCAAAACTTGTCTATGTCCCGAAGAAAGATCCATTCCATAGGCGCCTACACGTCCAATAGCAACTCTGGCTCCATTTCCTATACGTAGGTCGACCTCCCCGGGTCTCACTTTTCTTGAATCACTTAGACTCTGCACATTATTACCAAATGTGTGAGCCACAAGTAGTATCAAATACCCATGATTGGGAGTAATCCATAGACATGTTTATTTCAACAACAAACATACCTGAGCTGACACCCATTGCACCTTGTGCTTTAAACTTTGGGCGGTCCCTCTTCTAGTGTCCCTTTTCATGACAAAAGAGACACTCATCCTTTGATAACTTATGCTTCTTTTGATTTGCTCCACCTTTAGGTTTCAAGGCTGCATTGATTGCTTTCTTCTTCTGTTTGTTCTTCTTTGTAGAAGCTTTAGCAGAAGAGCTCACCATGAACACAGACTTACTCTTTGAGGTGGAAGACTAATAGGTTTTCAACATGATGAAGTTCTGGCAGGCTCACCTTAGTATTGTTCATATTGTAATTCACAATGAAATTTTCAAAAGAACTTGAGAGAGACTGCAAAATCAAATTTGTTGATACATTTGGTGGCAATTGTGTTCCAATCACAACCAACCTCTCAATCAGCCTATCATCTTTAATACATGATCAGAAACATGTCCCTCTTCATTAAGTTTGCATTTGAAGAGATCCGGGAGTATCTCATACTCGGTCTTTCGAGACTGTGAAGCATACAGACTCTCCAAATATTTCAACATCTCAAAAGGGAACATACCCTCATGCTGCCTTTGAAGTTCAAAACTCATTGTGGCCAGCATGATGCATTGTGCAGAAGTAGCATCATCCACATGCTTCTTGTATTCATCGCGATCAAATGCCTAATAGGCCTCAGAAGTTTCATCCGGGATGACATGGTTTGGTGTGTCCAAGACATACTCAATCTTTTCTAGCCTTAGCACAAACGCAAGTTACATAGTCAATTTGGGTAATTTGACCCAGTCAACTTATTTGTTTCCAACAGATATTTCAGTGTGACAGACATTTTAATCTAAATAACAAGGTAATAACTATATTAAAAGAGCATAAAACACATTCATATTACTAATCAAATATAGGGTCATTATTTTGATTAGCTACCACTAATTTTAACATATCATATGCCCCCAAACATAATACGGATTTATATCAAATATAAATTTTAGTGGTCCAAGATCCAAGTCTACATTATTGCAATCCCTGCTTTGGCTGGTGACTACAATAGTATCACTTAGTAAGTCTCCAAACCAATTGCAACAACAATTTTGCAATCTTGATTGATTAATCAAATTAATCGGTGTCCTTAAATTATTCTGGATGCTTTGGCTTCTCAGAATAATTTAAGCAAGACAACCCCATCACACGATGCCAATCAAGCACCTATGAATGAGCCTTACCTCGTAGATTTAGAGTAAATGCTTTGGCGAAGTACCCTTGGTCGAAGAGGATAAGAGTCTCAAACAATTATGATGGATAACGCGTTTGTTCTAAATAAGACTTGTATTTTAGTGGGGAAATTTTATGTGATACTAATTGTTATATTTAATATCAAACGTTAAATCCAAAGAATTACTGGCGCCGCCTACCCAGGCATACAATACGCGGACCACATATACTGGGCCCCACCTAACCAGACATATAATACGCGGACCACACAAACTGGGCGCCGACTACCCAGACATATAATATGCGGAGTCCATTGTTGTTAAGATCCCAATCCTGATCTAAGAATCTTATGGTTTTACGATCATATCTCTCTAAAACGATCCCGATCCTTGTAGGATCTTAAAATTAGTAAGATCACGATCCTGATAGGAGAATGTTACGATCTTATGGTCATACTCCCTCAAACGCTTCTACGATCTTACGATTATACCCTCTTAAACACATAAAATTTTTGTAGGACTTTATGATTTGGAATCAAAGTAACTTTTTTCCTTTAATTTTAAATTTAAGAGTTTATATTCCTTATGTATGATGTGTAAAAAAAATACTCCCTCCGTATCAAAATGTTTTTTACATTCCTACTTTTCACGTAAATCAATGCACATTTTTAACCACTAATAACTCAAGCTTGATATAAGTAAAAATTTTAAAAGTTTAATATTTAAAAACTACACAACGAGACGAATCTAACAAGATCTCATTTGACTATATTTTAACTTATATAACTATGATAAACGTTTAATTGAAAATCTATATGTGAATAATGCCAACTATTCCAATGTCAAAAACATTTTGATACGGAGGGAGTAATATGTATGTATTTGGAAATATTTTATGTTTGATCGTGATGTTTTTATACTGTATTGTATTAATTAAATTGCAAGATTCATAAACACACAAAATAATGCTTTCACTTGTTAGTATGCATAATTAAGTTTATCCATTATTGCAATTTCATAAGATCTTAGGATCCCGATCTTGCAAAGAGAAAAACGATCCGATATAGGATCCCAATCTTAACAACCTTGATGCGGACCACACATAGTGGACGCCCCCTACCCAGACATAATAAAGCGGACTCTAACTACTATAATTAAATTTAATAGTTAATAAAATTAACAAGTTAATCATATAAGCAATTAAATATATTAATCAAATTAATATATCTATTTCAATAAATGAGTAATCTCTATGAATAAATTCATTGATCCAAGTAATATATTATCTCTAATTAAACATGGGTGAATCAATATATATTAATCTATGTCACCCAAAAAATATATATTAATCTAATTAATATTATGATATATTCATAATTAAATAATGATAATATCAAATGTGTCTCAGTCCTCGGGATCACTTTCTAGATTCAATTTCTTTGAATCACTAATGTCAAACATTGCAAAAATCAAATTTTAAATTAAGAATTGATTAATCCATAATTTAATTAGAACACAAAATAATTATAAATCAAGCCCTAGGCTCTGATACCACTGTTGGGAATTCTTGACATCACTAATCATACGCAGCGTAAATACAGTTAAGAATACGGATCTAGATTTACAATTACATTGTGTATAAGACAAACACGTAACGAATAGAATACTTACGTGTTTCAATAGCTTCCTGCAGTACCTAGATCTTGTATCTTGATGCTCCCAAATAATCTGCACTTGAATCTTCTACTATGGTATCCACAAGTGTTGCAGATCCGTTGCAGGAATTATTCCACGGTGCTAGAACTTGTATGAGATTGCTAGGAAACCTCCTTTCAAGCTCTCTAGTATCATACGGTATTTGGGAGAATATCTAAGAACAGTTTTCAGAAGACCGTTCCTTATAGATTGCGATCAACCTTTCTCCTCGGAAGTCCATCCATATTTATACATGACTTGGATTAAATATATCAAATATATTTCAAATATATTTTCACATAACAAATACAGTATATGGTAACATATCAAATATATCATAATATATCTAATATATTATAATATCAATCCATATAAAATATTTTCAATTTGTAACATATCAAATTTATTACATATATCTAATATATTCTAATACTAATCCATATAAAATATCTTTCAATATACTTCTATGCTATGGTAGCTTTATTGGTATCTCGCGATATCTTGATCAACTTATTTTTCTGGGGACTAGATCCACAATCTACAACCCCATTTTATCAATTCGATGCACATTTTAAATAATTGTACTATATGCTTAAAGTCATGATTTATGAAGAGGGAGAGCAAACAATAGTTAAAAAATTGTACTAAACTATACTCCCTCCGTTCCTTAATAGATGTCGTTTTAGCAAAAATCACACATATCAAGGAATGTCATTATTATTGGTTAGTTTTCCACTTTTGCCCCTACTCTATAAAAAAGTAAAATTGAAGTAGATAGAGATTGCACAATATTCTAGGAGTAATACTTATGAAAAGATAAGGGTAATATTGGAAAAGTATGATATAAATATGGAAAGTGACAACTATTTTGGAATGTTTTTTTGTTTCTAAAAAGACAACTAAAAAGGAACGGAGGGAGTAAATAAAATGATAAAAGTCATTTTTCAGTTACTACTGTTATTCATAATAATTAGTATAGCTGCAACATTTTTCACGTGTAGAGGGAAAGGAATATGACGGCCGTCTCAAAATTTGGAGCATCTAAGGAGGAGTTCTACACTACATGGGCTTTTCTAGAAAGACTTTGTTCTTGGGACCTGGCAAGATGCGTCAGACGTATACTTCCCCAGAATATGATGGCCGTCTTTATTTTGATCATTTTTTTTAACATAGTTATATAAGAAAAAACATAGTCAGATGACATCTTGTTGGATTCGTCTAATCACGTAGTTTTAAAATATCAATATCTTTTATAATTTTTGTTTACATACAATATGAGTTATTACTAGTTAAAAATATTTATTGGATTGCGTGAAATGCAGAAATAATGCAGTGGCGTAGCCGAAGCCAGAAATAAACAAGGAAAGAAAGAAAGGAAAAATTACAACCGAAGGAACTAATATAAATAGAAGCTTAGATCCTGGGGAACCAAATGCCGGACGCATCCGCCGCGATGTCCCCTAACACGAAGTCTGGTGGGAAAGCCCATATAGTGAAGAAATCTTTAATGGACGCCCCATGTTTGGCAAGATGCTCCGCAACCTTATTCCCATTCCTGAAGGACATGATGAATGGCGCATTCCACAAATGACATCTTCAGCTCATTGATGCGCTTAACAACCGCAGTCCAAGGGTGAAAATCCTCAACAGAATCAATCAAAGAGAGAGCTGACTTTGAGTCCCGAATAACAACATATCCTTGTCAATATATTGTCATGCCCAGCCCCCCGAATGTAAGCAAGCCCATTAGCTAAGGCTGACAGTTATGTATTCGTCGCATGGCCAAGAAATCTAATACTAGTGTAGTTATTTAAAAACAGAAAGTATATTATACATTCATATATAGATAAGTGATAGGTGAAATTCTATTACGTGTGAATAAGTGAAAAATAATTGAAAATTACTAATTACTTTATCTGGAAAAAAAAGCCATACTTATTTGATCATTTCACCTATTTAATAAATAAAATGTCCCAATAACTACTTAGTAAAAAAAAACAAAAAAAAAAAGAAAGAAAAGAAGAAGAAGACAACACCTTAAAATTTTAAGCTACTAAAATTTGAGTTTTTACTATTCACAAATCTATCTCACTTTTGCAATTAAATTAGTTACAATCTCATCCATTCAATTGTTGTAAATTGAATATTGATCTAATTTTGTATTAGGGTTAATAATTTTATATACTTCATATATTTTTTTATTAAATTTATTTTATATTTAATTAGACTAAAAATTTTAAGGTTTCTTTATAAAATAAATTTTAAACATAAAGATAATTATATTTTAAAGTTTTAGTACAATCTTAGCAATCACTAAAAAATTACATTAGCATATGAAAATATAATTAAGAAGTAACACATCTCAAGTACTTAAAAAAACGTACAATATTAAACAATCAAATAACTACGTAAAACAGAAAATTAAGTTAATAGTAATCCAATTTTTATTCTAATTATGTAATTCTTTCTTAATTAATGAGTATGCAATTTATGTGGGGTTAATGTATAATTTATAAGAAATTATGGGTGTGATTGAAAATATAAATTAAATAAGTTAGTATGAGAAAGAATATATAGAGAGTAGTCTTTTGAGTTTGAGTTTAGTGTAAATGGTTGGAGATGAATTACTGTTTGATGTGACATTTACTGTAAAATGGGATTGAGTTTGGTGTTGGTTATTGGAGATGCTCTTAGCAATATAAATAACATGAACAAATTTAAGGTTTATGTTGGCAAAATGAAAATTTTACCCTAAGTGAAATAGTATATTTAAAGTTTGTACGTGGAGATTTTTTTCCTAGCTAGATGTAGTTAAATGACCCAAGATTATTGCTCCATAGATCTATAGATGTTGTCTGGAACTCCGCAAATCCGCTATTGAATAGCCGATTATGGGAGGAGATTGTCAACGGATCTGTTGTCATCCAAGCCACAGGAACATGTACATACAGAATACGAGAATTTCCACCTTGTTTAAAATCTAGTGGTGCTACCCAAAGACAACAATAAATAGCCATCGCTATTAAGAACAACCAAGATCCAATGAGAATTTGCGCGTAGCTTCTGGTCTTTGACATCAAAAAATAAGATTTCCATAAAGAAAGGGAAGTAGTCGATTCCATAAAGCATAGACAAGCCCTTTAATGTGAACTATAGAGTATAGAGATGCATATTTATTTTACAAAGACTTGGATCGGATGACATTGAGACGTACAAGAGCCGAAAGGTGAAATTTGCTAACGTTTGATGGAGTAACTTTAGTCATAAAACGTAGTTGTAGAAGGTGGGATTTGGTATCCCATTTCTATATTAATGTATTTCAAAATTTGGACACTTTTCCTCATGGTGGCCGGTGGACTGTGGTAATCCAAACTCTACCAATTTTTTTTTTCCTTAAATATTGTCGGCATAGGTGTATAGGAGTTCAAGTTACACAAAAACTCTATCAAATTAATTTCTTTTCATTATGACATTTTCCCAATTGTTCTTTTACAGTGGCTGCTTAGTTGGCTTGTCACCCATCTGGGGTGGATTGCTATTTGCTTGCCCAGTTGTGATGTCCTTGATCTCATTTGTGACCTACTATGCTCCAAAGTCCCAGGCCTTCTTTCAAAGTGTTACCCGATCGGTGAACCCGGCACCGCCGCCGGTGCTCACATGGATGTTGTTAGATCAATCTTGGTATGGTCTAATAAAGATTTTTTTTTTTTTTTTTTGGTTGTGGGAATGATGCTTTTAAAGTTGTTTTCTTGATTTTCACGCGGTTTGGCTATTTGAGTGTGAAATTGCTTAACCATTATAATGTTGTCCACGCAGTAAAGGCAAAGGCAACGTGGATCCTTGAAGAGTCTTGAACAATCCTTATCGGATTGTATAAGTGATGTGAAAATAGTGTTTAGCCCAAACCCCTTATTTCGACCAAAAATTTGGTGGCTCTCATCAATTGTCGTCGACACAATCATACCACTCAAGATTGTTGTATTTGACACGGACAAATCGATATAGGTGTGATTCATCTTACCGAGTCGGGGGTCAACTATCTGGTAGCATGTTGCAAGAAGTGTGAAGTATTGTAGTATGTCACAAATGAGAACAAGAACATCACATCTAGGTTGGCAATCCTCCGCATATAAAGACCATACGTATCATATACTATAGTGGAGAATAATGAATATTGTAGGTTGGACAACATCGATATACGTATCATATATGTATCATATAATAAGATACATAATTTTCTTCATCCATACTGGCTTGAACTACGAAATTTTACTTAAATTATAATATATTTTAATAAAGCTAATTCTCGTTGGTAAAGTTTCCTATATTATTAAAAATAAAAAAACTAGTACTATAAATTACAAAAATATATTTCAGGAATCATATTTGTGCAACCCACATGGTTAATAAGGTACATCTTTGTCTTGGGTGGAAGGGAGGCCTTGGGTTCAAACCCCACATCCAATACCCCATGGTGGGAGGCCTTGATGCACACATTGAGAGGGATTGGGGTGAATGATCTGCAGGTCCAGCCGGAATAGGATTGTTACATAAGTAAATTAAATGTATATGTTAATTTTCCATAAAATAAACAATTAAGCACTAATTATTCTGTAACCTAGGATTAAGACACTACAAGCCAGACAAATGCATAAAAGGCAGGAATTATTTGCACAAATTGTCATAATTGTGGTTGTTTTTTTAAATTATCTTGCTTCCACTTTTATTTGTTTTTATTTCAATTATATTTTATATTTTATATAAGTACTTACGCTTCCACATGCCACAGGGCATTCTTCTGCAAGACAATTTTACCCTTCCAAAGCGGCATAAGATTATTATATGACGCTAATACAATTAATCAAGATTAATAATCTATATATTATTAAAATCATTAGCAGTCAATCCCCTAAATATTTAGGGTCGTTTGAAATATTGTATTGTATTATAAATATTAGGGTTTATTATATTAAATTAATATTATACAGTATTTAGTGGCACACTGCATTATAATTATACAGTGTTTGGTGATAATATTGTAATGTATTATGTTGTGTTATTTTCTAAATAATTAAATAAATGTTAGTTTCTTAAATAAATATTTTGTTATATATAATATTTGGAAGATGGTATTATTGGAGAGTTTAATTTATATAAATCATACAATATTTTTATTTTCAGTTTGTCATTCAACTAAAATATATTATTTCAAAAATTAAAAATTAATCTAGTTACTTTTTTTAGTTGAAACAATAATTCAATTGATGTTATCAACTCATTTCAAATGCTAAAAATATCCGTGGAGTAACCAAAAAAATCATAATAATACCTATAATATCTGTAGCCCCCCCAAAAAAAAACTACAATTTACAAATCTTTTCAATAAGGTTCAACTGAAGTGTCAAAAATTTTATTTGGCTTCGGCTATTCCAAAAAAATAAAAATAAAAAAAAATACTAAAGTGTCAAAAAATCTAAGAATGCATCTTGGTCTTGAATTCTTTGCACCTTGACTTGCACTTCTTTGTTCCATTTCTTGTAAATGATCTATTAAAATGAGCATTGATTTGTATTGTCCCTGTCAAATATTCCTATCATCAGACAACCATCCAAACAAAGCTAGAGATGACCACATTCAAAACCAAGTTGTGATGAGCAGAATAACTCAAGTTTTGAGGGATTTAAGTACAACTATAGGAAATTTGTCAGCCATTTCCAGTAACTCTTGTCCAAGATTTGTGGCGAGTTCGTCCCATAGAGACACCATAAGGACTAATACATATTAAATTAAACTAATGAATAGATGAACAAAACAATGAAATAATGCCACACATACGTCTCATCAGTAATGGTAATATCACGGTTTGGAACTGTTTCGTGGTTGCTTTTCCTTCTAATGCTCATTGAAGCAGAGACATTCAGAACCACACCAATAACATCGTAATGGCCAGACACACATTAAATTTATACAGCTGAAAGTAGACAACAAATTGAATTTTGTTTCATGAATTAAAGTTTGTTCATCTATGGCTTCCTCCACTTCAAAATGTTCATTCAAAGTCATTTCATATCATTTTGAACAGTTCTAAATTGTTTGTTTGCTACTTTCAGGGTTCCACTTGATACGTAGTACACCTTGCCAACCTGAAATTTATCTAAGAACATCCTTGCAGCATGATTAAAATATTGTTGCTTGTATTTTTGTGAGGTGAATGATGTCAACGAATTAAACTAGTTAGTTCGCAAAGCATATGAAATACAATAGTTCATCAATTACCCCACAAAAATCTAGAATACACTCATTTCTTCATCAGTAAACGGCACAGTGAACACAAAACCTTCACCTTTGGCATATCCTTGTAAATCATCTCACTATGAAATTATAAGGACTGGATTCTAAAGCTATTACCGAGAGTAACGTCACATTGTATTTCCCTGCTGACTACAAATTTACCAACAAGATTCAGTGAAAACAAGATTGAACACATCATATATGACATAAAATACTTTCAGAGACAATATATCCACAGGTAGAGGGCAATTAACTACTATGTCAACCGAGGAAATATAAGCAATTAAATTTGAATACGCTAAACACAGCAAAAATAGAAATCTATAGAAAACCAAAACATTGTCCAAAGGGAATGCGTGACGTTTATCAGCAAATTATATCGCATCCGATTATTGCATTCAAAAGAACATACAAAAAATATACAGCATCCACATTTAAAAT